>OY804607.1:42243786-42870083 GCA_963680895.1 Fragum sueziense
GTCCCCTTTTCCCATGACGAGGCCTCAAATCCAAAAACCGGGAAAATTACATCGGCATTATGTCATAGCGAGTTCACATGGTAAGTTTCATTTGATTTGGCCCAAGGGTTATGGAGAAATCACTTCGGACGGACAGACGGACGGACGGAATGACGGACGGACAGGACGGACGGACGGACAGACGAAGCGGCGACTATATGCTCTCCCTTCGGGGAGCATAAAAACTTAAATCTGGTTTAATGAATACCGGTGGGGTAAGAAAATGTAATTTTGGGGGTAGGTACAGAAACCAAGAGTTATCTGTACCTGTCGAATCGTTTTGATCGTACAAAATCAGTTTTCATATGATTTAGATACAGGTCTAACATTACAGTTCGAAATAATAATCAATTTGCATGTTTTGAAAAATGACTTTTCCATTTGAGCCTTTTAGAGAGATTTCTCGCCTTATCCGTAGAGGTCCTTTTGTGGTTCATTCTAAATTTACCACTATCAAAAGTGCAACAATAATCATAACCCTATTTTGTGAGCTATAATTCTAAGTGCTTCGTTGCATCAGTAACTTTTCATGTGGTGCCCATGTTCAAGAGGTAGAAAGTTGGCTTGGGAGCACCTCAAAGCAATATCACTGAGCAGAATATTGAAAACAGATTGAACAGGTGATCGAGAGGTTCCGAATGCTCCATACTTCATACAAATGACGTCATAATGACATCATTTGGATGAAGTACGGAGCATTTGGAACAACTCGGTCAATCCTGTCTTATATTGTTTCTACAGAGTTGACCAAGGGGTTCCGAATGAAGAAAAGGGTAATGGCGCCTCCCATTGAGCGTCTTAAAAATCTTGCTCTGAAGAACGGCCTTATCCTAAAATATCTTAAGAAATCTCAAGATATCTCAAGAAATCTCGCTCTAAAGAACATACCTCTGGTGTTGTTTGGGGAAGGGTCTTCAAATTTAGCTAATCAAGGTTCAACTATATCAGAACTTTTGTAAGAAATAGATATAAGTAAAGCTCTGACTTTCATGGAACATACATCTGTTTTAATGAAACACATTGTAACATTTGGTTAACAGATAACAGCATAATTTTTGCAAGAATTAATGAGAGAAATGTTTCGGCTGCAGTTAAAAAATGCAAGAAATGTATCCAGCTGGGAGCTATCGTAAACTCATGTTTCAATTTAGATAACACTATCAGATTTGATGATAGGTTGAAATGCATTTTACTCTTCACTCTTTAGATATCTAAATCTTTTATATAACACAGAAACCTCATTGAATAATACAATGTGATATTTTTTTTAGTACAGATCAAAAAAGTTTCTACTTGTTTCTGAAAACTAGAGCAATCACTGAATGTGATCATACCCCCGGGCCAACAGCACCTTGTCCCAAAACATATTAATATTGCAAAAAAATGCATTTTTTCACACAAAGGACCATAACTAAGTCACAAATCCATGAACCATAACCAAAACTTGGTATGCACATAATTTGTTAGATAGTGTCAGTCTCCCTGTGAAGTTTGAATACAATCCATTGATCAGTTACCAAGAAATTAAGCGGAGAAGAAAATTCACTAAAGGGCCATAACTCTGTAAAAAGTAAACGGACAGTTAGCAAAGTACAATATGTACATCTATGCATGGAAATGAGTCCATACTGTGATGTTTGATTGAAATTGGTCCAGTAATTCATGAGAAATAGAGTGAACAAAAAAGCTACAGACAGTCAAGCGGACTCTTTTATCACCGGTCACATTTGAAAACGTTGTAACTACAGCTTAACCCTTTACCAAACAAGACCTGGTTTTGACATCCTTGGTAGAATAGGCTTGGGAAAACATTGAGGCAAAAGAAGAAAATGCTGATAATCAGCATTTTCTTCTTTTGCCTCAATATTTTCTAAGCTTTATTGTACAAAAATTATTTCTGTTTGAGCAAAACTTTTCTCATCTACAACAGCTTTCAAAACTGATCACCCAAAAATATTGCTGTTTGGGAAAGGGTTGAATATAAGCTGTAGTTACGACATTTTCTAACATGACCAGCGATATACTCCCCCAATAATTTTCGGGGATCATACAGACCTAAATGGCCAATGCTATCAACATAATTATCAACCATTTTGTATCCATCAATACAGTACAAGTACTAAGCAAAACAATTGAAGGATATTAAAATTCTACAGCTATTGTAGAAATTTTGATGAAATATTATATAAAACCATAATGCTTTTTAGTATTTCATACATTCGCTCTCATATTTAATGCTGCCATATCGAGTTATGCTTCACTGGTCATGCCAAAATGGGACAATTAACAACACAGGGGTCAACTACGAAACTTAACATGTTCTTTACGTGCTGTTTTTCACATAAAGGCATACGTTGACTTGCTTCATTGAGTAAATTAAAACGTACTTGCCTATAATCAATTCATTAAAAAGGATTGAACGTTAATTGCTGACAGATCTACAGCGCTGGCAGGCCGTTGGTCAATTGAACGTACGGGAACGTCAGGTTGACGTCGCTGGTAGATTTTGCATTTTGCAATGTGTATTCAGTCGATTACACCAACGATATCAATGGGTAGTCAAAATCATGAAACTTCGTGACAGGAGACGTATGTAAGCGACGTCATTGGCTGATGACAGTTACATTCTCAAGAACTTGTTACGTTTCTGGACTCCAAAGTTTTTCAAAATTACTCTAGAGTCTAACAGATGTGTGAGGGGTTAGCCTAAAAATTCAGTCTGTGATAAATGGATTAAATAATCATGGGCATTAATGTCAGTAGGCCGTTGACAGCTAACGCTTTAACACGACAACACTGACGCATGGACCAAAACCAATATGAGATGGAACCAGCAGCAACGGAGTACAACGCTCATCACCAACCAAAGTTGGTTTCTGCGTCGCATGTTGGCAGCAGAATTCGTGTTTTTCTCGATATAAGAACCAGAGATAACACGAGTGCAATGTCCCCGCATGTGACGAATATGGTGACGGAAGCGTTATGGAGTTGACGGGAATCTTACGTAATCTAGAAAGAAAATGTTCATGCTAAATGATACTGACTGACTAACGTTACATTGACCACGTGATTGATTCACATCCTGTTACGTTTTAACAGGAAAATAGAGATGAACGCATGTTCCTTGACGCCAACGTAAAAGTTATCGGCGTCGTTATTGTAAAACACCATCTTAAACAGATTTGGTTGCAATCTAAGGACTTGCCACCCCATTCATAGAACCTTTATCAAATCGAGCATGATTGAAACACGTTGGGAAGACGTCTACGTGGCCGACAACAACAACCGATCAACCCGACATATCCCAACATGCACATATTCGGGAATAGAACATTGTACCGCAACATGTGATAATTCAATCTGCGATGAATTTGCGAGGTACTTGAAAGGCTTGAGTTGACTTTCGGGGTGAAAATATCCGTTTTTCATGACGTATCACTTTTTGGTTGTAGGGTACCAGCGTTTAACCGGATATTGTAGGGAAACCGGAAACGATTGCTTTGCTTTATGTTTTTGATTCTCAAGACTAGACATTAATTTGAAGTTATTTGTAGATTTTTGTTCGATTAACTGCCTTTTTCAATTTTTACAAATAATGCAATTTGAATATCCTTCAATTGTTTTGCTTAGTATATTTTAACACTATGTTTGTCCTTTTATAAAGCCTTCACCCTTTCCCAAACAAGACCTGGTTTTGACGTCCCTAATAGAAAAGGCTTGGGAAAACATTGAAACAAAAGAAGAAACTGCTGAGAACCAGCAGTTTCTCCTTTTGTGTCAATATTTTCTGTTCCATATTTTACACAAATCTGATCTTTAATAACATCCATTTTGTCATTTGTCGCAGTTTTTGAAGTGGGATTTTGTCGTTTGGGAAAGGGTTAACTAAAGCCTAACATGGTGCAGGATTTGATCCATAGACTAAACAGAAGAACAGACATGGAATGGACCAACAATATACTGTCTACAATCTCCTCAGAAATATAATTTTCTTCTCTCATAAAAAACTTAATAATGAAATAGGCAAATGCTATTCCCATGTATACACATCAATTGTTACAGCATTATAACACTTTGGTGGTCTTTCTTCAAAGCTTTGAACTATAAGCCTGTGTGGTGCAGGGTCTGATTTAGATAATGTTTTAGTGTGAATTGATGTAGCATCAGCTTACAGCTCCTGTAGATATACTGTGCAGATAATAGGGTTTTTTTATTAACCCTTTCCCAAATGACAAAATTTTAGGGCGATCCACTCTAAAACTGCCACAAATGACAAATTGGATATATTCAAGATAGAATTTGTGTTCAATAAGATACAGAAAATATTGAGACAAAAGAAGAAACTGCTGGTTATCAGCAGTTTCTTCTTTTGTCTCAATGTTTTCCCAAGCCTATTTAATTAGGGACGTCAAAACCTGGTCTTGTTTGGGAAAGGGTTAAGAAAATACCATCAAATCCACTGCTGTAGGATCTCATTGATATTGTCTATAGACGAAGAGATTATATTGAGTACCCACAACACACATTTTGAATTTGAATAAGATCTAACAGATTTAGACTGTTGCCACCGGAGTTATCCGTTACTCTGCTGTAGATATAGAGGCCTGATCATAAAAAGATATTAAATTAACCTTTGTCTATTTTTGCAGTGGTTGCCAAATAATTCATCTAACCTTTTGAATGAGTGATATTTTAACATTTCAAACAACTGAATTAGACTTGTTTGTTTCAGATTAAATGTGGAAGTCAATGTAAATGTTACAAGTAAATTAAAAGCTGCTGAAAGTTTGAATATTAATGGAAACCAAAGTTACCTTCAGGTAGCCCACCCCTAATGAGATTCGTGCAACGTCAGAATTATTCAAGCGCAGTCGTAAACATTTGGCTGTGGAACATTCCACCATCAAATGTTTACCATCGCACCCAAATAGGTTAGGATACTGAACGGCAACGCTCGAAAAGATCTGATGTTTTATGAAGCTCAAAATGGCCACAATACGAGTATTCTTGCTTAACCCTTTCCCAAACAAGACCTGGTTTTGACATCCCTATCAGAATTGGCTTGGGAAAACATTGAGACAAAAGAAGAAACTGCTGATAACCAGCAGTTTCTCCTTTTGTCTCAATATTTTCTGTGCCATATTGTACACAAATCCTATCTTTTATAACACCCATTTTGTCATTTGTGGCAGTTTTTGAAATGGATCACCCTAAAATTTTGTTGTTTGGGAAAGGATTAAACTGTTCTTATTCTGACTGTCAGTGAGTGTAAGTGGATGTGTATCGAAGGCAGTTTGTGCATGATGTTGAGTTTTGAACAGTTCAAAACTTTTCTGAAACACATTGCAGGAATGTGGGCAACTAATGCGCCAATGAGTATAGTTTATGCATGGGGTATACATGACTATATCCGAGACACATGTTGAACGTTTAAAACAAGTTGCAGTTACAAGGTTTTCGATGGAAAGAGTCATTATGATGCCAAAAATTATCTCTGTCATGTTTGTGGCCTGGGATGTAGACTGTTTTTGTATGCATGTTTAGTAAATATTGGCAAGCAAATTAATAAATATGGCTTTTTCACATTTCATAAATGTCATAAAAATATTTTTTTTATTGTTTTTCATATTTCACAAGAGCTAGATATAAACATTTTATAAGTCAAATAATCATTGTTATTTTTGTTCGTTTTTAACATTTTTGCCTTATGAATTGGCATATCTTACAATTTGTTGATTCAGCACAGAAGAATTGCATTTTATTTTAAATACACCCTCAAAATGACCTCACTTTGTTTCCCAAGACTGGCAAAAATGGTAGCATAAACCAGATCTAAAATAACAACTTTGAATTATGTAAGCAAAATCAAACTAGACAGCCCTGGCGGTCTGGAAGCGCTCCACAGGCCTGATTGTTTGTCTTGTTGAATGCAATTTCAAAAGTTCAAGCTGTGCAAACAAGCAAATGCATGACCAAGCTGAAAATTACACGCAAGTATGATCGTATGGTCAGTAAGATTCTGTGAAAGTTCTGTTTTGATTGGTTAATAAATTTTGATTGGTTGTAAGAGTGAATATATAGCCGGAAATGGCAATTTTGTGAATTTCAAGGGCACATAACACATGATGTAAAATTCAGATCAAGCTGAAAATTACACCAAGGCAAAATCTTATGGTCACCAACATTCTGTTCTAGTTTTGTCTTGATTAGTCAATATTAATTTTGAAGTGGCTAGAGTAAAAACAATGTCCAAATAGAGATGAAAATGGCAGTTTGTCAATTTCAAGGGCACATAACTCATGATATTAAATTCAGATCAAGCTGAAAATCATACCAAGGTAAGATCCTATAGTCACCAACATTCTGTACTAGTTATGTCTTGATTGGTCAATATTTGTACTTGCTACAGTGAAAACAATGTCAAAATTATGCCAAAATGACAATTCTGTCTATTTCAAGGGCACATAACTCATGATATAAAATTCAGATCAAGCTGAAAATCATACCAGGGTAAGATCCTATGGTCACAACATTCTACCCTAGTTATGTCTTGATTGGTCAATATTTGTAGTTGCTACAGTGAAAACAATGTCAAAATTATGCCAAAAATGACAATTTTGTAAATTTCAAGGGCGCATAACTCATGATTTAAAATTCAGATCAAGCTGAAAATCATACCAAGGTAAGATCCTATAGTCACCAACATTCTTTTATAGTTTTGTCTTGATTGGTCAATATTTGTAGTTGCTAGAGTGAAAACAATGTCAAAATTACGCAAAAAATGACAATTTTGTCAATTTCAAGGGCACATAACTCATGATATACAAGAGCTTCGCAGAGCGGCGCATATACGCCTGAGAGGGGCTTGTCAGTAAAAATTGGCCATTTTTTTAATTCAACAGCAGATAATTCCAACATGAAAAGTTATAAAAATTTAGTTTGCACAACAAGACACCAGAGATTCATTGTGGCAAGTTTGATTAAATTCTGGTTGAAACTGTAGAAGTAGCGCACATGAGAAAATGGGCATTTTTTGAGAAAATGGGCATTTTCCTTAAATTCAAGGGCAGATAATTCAAGAACGAAAACAGTTATCTAAATTCCGTGTGCACAACTAGACACCATGGAGATTCATTGTGGCATGTTTGATCAAATTCTGATCAAAACTGTAGGAGGAGTTACTCACACAAGAAAATGGGTATTTTTTTAATTCAAGGGCAGATAATTCAAGAACGAAAAGAGTTATCTGAATTCTGTAAGCAAGGTGCACAACTAGACACCATGGAGATTTATTGTGGCAAGTTTGATCAAATTTGGATCAAAATTGTAGGAGGAGTTGCGCACACAAGAAATTGCTAACGGACGGACGGACGGATAGACAGACAGACAAACAGACAGTCAGACGGACAGACAGACAGACAGACAGACAGACAGACAGACGGAAGGACGAGCGGGGCCTTAACATAATACGACCCTTCGGGCGTATAAAAATTCAGATCAAGCTGAAAATCACACCAATGTAAGATCCTATGGTCACGAACATTCTATTAAAATTTTGTCTTGATTGGTCAATATTTGTAGTTGCTAGAGTGAAAACAATGTCAAAATGGCCATTTTGACATTCAAGGGCAGATAACTCCAGACTGTTTTCTTCAATCAGAATTATTTGAAGGAATCTGAGAGGGTCACCCTAGGATCATTCCTGTGAAGTTTGATTGAAATCCATTCAATAGTTTTTGAGAAGAAGATTTTTAAAGAAAAAGTTTACGGATGGACGGACGCACGGACGGACGCAAAACGGACACACCGCCATGACAATAGCCTGCTGGCCTGATGGCCAGTGGAGCTAAAAATGTCTGGGACAACAAAATTACAGTTATTGATAAAAGAAATATGATATTCATTGATTCCTGAACAAATAGGGCTACTAAAATGTAAAAGCCGGAATCAAAGGAAATGGGCCTATAATAAGACTGACAAAAACATCCATCTTTTGAATAAGTAAATTTTCTGGGTTTATATCTGAGAAGAAGATGTGGTCCTACACAATACAATCAGAATTGTCATGCAATATAGCCATTATTCACACTGAAAACAGACTTAACCCTTTTCCAGACAAGACCAGCGGCCATTTAAGCATTTAAGACATATTTCTATCTTGTTGATAGAGTTTGTGATACACGATTATTGTCCTAAAGGTGTGATAATGGTGAGACATCTTTAGCCCATGCATTTCCAGAGGGCAATATTTTAGAATGGTCTAAATGCAAAGATGTTGCAGACAACAGCTTCAAGTGAATGATATGTAATATTTTTTGGTCTTTTTGGGTAGAAAACATTGAAGGAAATGAAGAAATTGCTTGTCACAAGCAATTTCTTCATTTTACACAATGTTTTCTTAAGCCTTTATTTCAAAGGGAGTCAATATTTAGGAATGGGATAAGTAAGACATGTTTTTACATTTGTTGATACATTTATTATAAGCGATTCTTGACCATAAGTTGTCATAACGGTGAAACAACATTAAGAGAGAAATATGTCTTAAATGTTTTGGTACAATTCGATCTGAGTCAGCAGCAGTTTTCAACACATTTTCCAATATTAGTTTGTGCTCAGTATATAGTTTGATTAATGTAGTTTAATATTGTAGTGGCTGGTGTATCTAACTATGTGTTCCTGGCATTTGTCCCACCAGTATAAACGCAATATCAAGTTTGAGCCACCACCAGCTTATCCTGAGGTTCATAACTTTTTGATATCCCCTCATAGCCAGACTTGGCTCTTGTTATTTCAAAGACAAGTTCACAAGTAGATCAATAATTTTTATCTGTTATAGCTCACGATAAATGACCTTGCACAGCAGCTCTATCGGTCAGATACAGATGCTCTGCAAGGTCATTTATCGTGGGCTATACCTCAATTGAAGTTTTCGGCTAAGCTAGGTGATAGGGCTGCCACTAGGCCATTAAATACTGGCGATTTGTCCTAACAGCACTGACAAGAACAAATACAGAAACTAATGGGCAGCTTGCATGATGTGTCTGGTTCAATGTAACAAGCAATGACTTCTGTACTTATTTGTATTTCATGCTGTCTGAAGCAGTAAGCTGGACAATAAATAATGGTGACCAACTCACAGCAATAGATAAGAGGGGATAAAAGGCATTCAAAATTTGTCATTTCAAATCCAAACCCTTATGTTATGGGTACTAATTAGAATCATCTTGTAGAGACAATTCCAATGTGTACCAACAACTTTAAATGGTTTGAAGTAATATGAATGAAATATTGCATTTTGAAAAGCAATTACCCCTTCATATTTGTAGCTCTGTTGATCCTCATCCAACTTATTTAATTCCTGTATTTCTCATATCAGTACTACCACAACATCCATATCCAGTCTTAACTATTGGTGGGAAACAAAAGTTGGAAAGGAAATTCCCTGCATCTGAAGTTCAAACTTGGGACAATCCACTCCCTGCATCTGAAGTTCAAACTTTGGAAAATTGACTCCCTGCATCTGAAGTTTGAACTAGGGACAATTGCTTCCCTGCATCATCTGAAGTTTGAACTAGGGACAATTGACTCCCTTCATCTGAAGTTTGAACTTGGGACAATTGACTCCCTGCATCTGAAGTTTGAACTAGCGACAATTGACTCCCTGCATCTGAAGTTTGAACTAGGGACAATTGACTCACTGCATCTGAAGTTTGAACTAGGGACAATTGACTCCCTGCATCTGTAGTTCAAACTTGGGACAATTGACTCACTGCATCTGAAGTTCACACTTGGGACAATTGACTCCCTAAATCTGAAGTTCGAATTAATGGGACAATTGACACCCTTTCTTCATTTCCCACATGTTTTCTAATCAAAAACACCTAAAAATGTAAAATTCCAAGCACTTGAAATTATCGTCTGCAACAACTTTCAAACTGGAACAGTCCAAAATTTTGTTGTTTGGTAATGGGTTAATGTGAGCCTCTCCCACTATTAAAGTCAGATCTAGCCAGCATAACTCACTCTGATAGAATTACATAATCTACATTAGAAAATGCATATTGTCGGTGCAAATGCAAAACCTTCTATCTCGTTTTTGGCAAATTTCAAAGGGGAAGAATAAATTTTAAAAACTTTTCCGAAACTGAATGGTTTTACTTGAAATTCGGACATATTGTTCACAGATAATGTGTGATTGACACTGACAAGTAGAAATATCAAACCTGCATGAATTGTCTTATTACTGGACATACAAGTTTGTACTTTGAAAATCACAAATATCAACATACTAGGTTTTGCATTTACACCTACGATGTCTTACAATTTATGGATCAGAGGATCTTGATTATCACTTGAAATAAAACATGATTTTTCTCTTAACCCTTTCCCAAACGGCAAAATTTTAGGGTGATCCACTCCAAAAACTACCACAAAAGACAAAATGGGTGTAAGTAAAGATATGATTTGTATAAAATATGACAGAGAAAATATTGAGACAAAAGGAGAAACTGCTGGTTATCAGCAGTTTCTTCTTTTGTTTCAATGTTTTCCCAAGCCTATTCTATTAGGGACGTCAAAACCAGGTCTTGTTTGGGAAAGGGTTAAGCCAAAAATTTGGACTGTTCCAAATTCAAAGATTTTACAGACAAAAATTTTAAGTGAAACTTTACATATTGATTGGTCATTTGGGGCAAAAAACATTGTGGGAAATGAAGAAATTGCTTGTCATTAGACCAGTCTAAATATTGCCGTCTGGTAATGGGTTTACAGACTGACTAACAAGGATATTCTTTGCTCTGAAGAAGCTAAGAAGGGATTGTTTGCCTAACTTTACATGAAATCTGTACATAATAAAAGAATCACTGGAAAATTGCAGTGACTTTAAAATATGCCATAATGCATCAAACTCTGGCTTTCATGTGGGGCCATTAAAATACTTGCTGCTTTAAATATAACTGATAGAAACTATTATAGCCCATTAATTTTGCTGTTTCGAGATGTGGTTCAAGATACATAGTTGATTTATACAAAAGCTCTTGTAAAACTGCTTTTTATTTCGAACGTTGTCCCGCCCATATGGGTCTCTTTCCGTCTTTATGTATGTTTTGAATTATCATTGGTTTTGTGCTGAATCAAATAATCATTAGAGTTTTTGAACTCAGAAAGAATAAAAGCAAGAAAATACAAGAAATCTTGTGGTATCTTCTTCTTCTTTTCTCTCAACATTTTACTGACTATATGAACTAGGTTGTTTGAATTGGGGTTAAGAATAGTTTCGCAGGGAGCCATATCCATCAATGGATAAAACTCTACTGAATATTCTTTGAGCAGAAAATATAGGCAAAACCCAATTTACCCCCCCCCCCCCCCCCCCCCAATATTTAGACATAGAGGCTTCAGAAAGCACAGAAAATGTGGATGCAAAATATTTTGTACCATATAGACCTTTTCAGCTGTCCTTCTGCGACATTTTTCCTCCTGAATCCTTTAAGCACATGCTCAAGCTTTACATTGGTAACAAACCCTGGTACCCCTTCCCCAAACATTAGACCTGCTTTTGATGTCCCTGATAGGAAAGGCTCTCAAAATCATTGAGGCAAAAGAAGAAAATGCTGATAATCAGCATTTTCTCCTTTTGCCTCGATCGATATTTTCCATGCAATATCGTACACAAATTCAATCTTTATCAACATACAATCTGTCTTCTGCAGCAGCTTTTGAATTGGACCACCCTTAAAATTGCTGTTAAAGAAAGGGATACTAATTCATGTCTACTAGATCTTAAAAATTTGAACAGTCCAAATTTTCCCCATAATAATGGTTAAATGAACAGTCTCCATGAAACTGGAAAACTTTCTTTCGATACAAATTCAAAGTGCAGTTGAAAGGGTGAAGCTTATTAGCCGTTTTACGACCATTTTGCAGAACAAACTTAAAATTCTTTGAACACTAATTTACATGCAAAAAAGTTGCACACATGTTTGAGATTTATTTTGAATGATCTGACAGGCTAGCACTTCAAAACAACTCGCCCAAACAATAAATAAGTGCAGGTTTTATGCAACTGTTGCTTTGATTATTGAACGCTGATTTACCGTAACTCTGTGCAGGCTATCTTTAACACGCAAAAGTGCACTCAAAATAATACACAACAAGGTCAAATTTATTCAATACATAATTGTGCGAATATCTGGATTAAAGAGCATAATGGCATCAAACATACCCCTAAATTTAGCACACCTTCTCTGATTCAGTCCAATTTCAAATCAGTCAGATATTAACTTATCTTTTGAAGAGTTTCAATCTGCAATAATTATTGTTGTTGTTATCATTGTGCCATATGATTCTCCACCGTTTGCAATTCCCATCCTCTTGAATGTCTAATCAATGATATCATTGATGTTATTGCAAAACCTCATAACTACAAGTTGATAAAAGATGTAGTTACGTGATTTTGCAATAACACCAACGATATCATTCTACAAATTATTGCCAAGTAGAAGCAATATCGGTAATGAATCAAAATGAATCTGAAAACTCAGTCAACTATACAGATTTATGCAAATAACATTTGCATCTTAACACAGCCCCTGTGAAATGTAATTCATAAAATAATGAACATATTATGAATCTTAAGAATGTTTCATACATTACTCATTATCACTTCTTTAACACACTTCATGAAGTTTTCTGCATGAAGTATGATGATAATTGCTTCATGAAGACATTATGAAGATATTAATGATTGACAAAATCCTTAAAACCTTCATGATGAATGCAAAGGATTTATTATGAAGTTTTCATTTAAAAAAAATCATGAATAATCCTGAAACTTGTTCATGATTTTTTTTCTGAATATTTTCCACTGCAATTAAAACTGGTACTTCATAAAACATTCTTGTTTTGTTGTATTAAGAATAAATCATGAACTAAGCATGAATTGATAATGGATTGTGTACAGTTCATAAAATCTTCTTAAAACGTTCATGATCTCCCAGTCTAATTTATGTTCCAGTCTATGACATGTGGTTTAGAAAATAATGGAGGGAATTTTGCTTGTCTGACTATTTGTCAAGAAATATGTTTTTGTTAAGAGTTATAATTCATATTTTTAGTTATAATCAAGTGATTAAGGAGCTCACTAAATGATAAAACCAAGGAAGGCAATGTAAGTAAGTGTTCTTTAGACTAAATTTAACAAATTTAAATGTTTATTTTTTTTTACCATTCCCCACCCACATAATTATTCTGTAAAATGGATATTATTATTTTGCTTCTATAAATAGGAATCATTGATTTCTAATGGCCTGTTACTTATTACAGTTCTGAAACTACCTGTTCTACAAAAAGTTTCTTAAGTTTTGTTCTGTCAGCAACATATTTGTACAAATTGTTTTTTAGTATTTTTCATGACCTTGACGTGATTTTTTTTTCATTACTGCTTGGTTTAAGGATTTATTATGCATTTCCAACTTCATAAAAAATTCATTACTCTGTGTTTAGAGAAACCTGTGTTTTTATGAAGTTTGTAAAGAAATATTATTCATGAATTCTTCATTGAAAAGAAGTGAACAGAAAATGGCCCATACTCATTGTTAACAGAATAATCATGATTTCTTCTTAAGATCGTTTGCATATTTTTCTTGCATGAAGTCTTCATGAATTACATGATTATTTATTCATGAAGACTTCATGTCTTTTTCTCAGAATGCAAAACTGCATGGTTTAAGGAATTATTATGCATTTCCAACTTCATGAAAAATTCGTTACGCTGTTTTTATGAAGATTTATGCAAATGGGCCATTTTCTGTTCACTTCTTCATGAAGATTTCATTTTTTCCGTTCTTGAATAGCTCATGAATATCTATTAAATACTTCATGAAGAATGACAAAGCATTTCACAGGGGTGGGAAAAAGAGCCCAGAAAAATCCTAAATGGCAGAAAAAAATATCAAAATTATAGAGAAAAGGTGCAGCATGCAGTTTTAAATCTACATTGTCATTAAAACAATTTTGACTAATCATATAGATCTAATTTCCATTAAAAGATCTAAGCTTTCTCTTTAGATAATTCTGACAATGTAATTTTTGACTGTCTTAAAGGGTGATGGTAACAGATGGTCTAATTGCAAAAAATTTAATTTTTTGAAAAAATATGCAAAACTTTTGTGTTGGCCACCTCAGAATGGTTAATAATATGCGATTCAGACAGAGATTGAGCCGAAATTATAAGAGGGATAGCCGAATTTAGGGAGAATCCAAACCAAAATTCAACCCCGTCTCAGATGCGGTTGAATTCATTTTTTAACTGTTACGCATGTGCATACAGCGCGGACCAAGATTCAAACGAGATTCATGCTTGAATTTCAATATGACGTCATCATGTATGTTGTGACGTCATTTAAGAAAGTCGCAGGTCCTACTGTTTTTGACCTACTTTCGACATCGCTTCATGAATTCGGTATCAAATTGCAAAAAAATGAGTCGTTGCTTCAATAGTTTGTCGTAATCATTTAATCAGGTCATATAAAGCTTAAAAAGTGTACATTTCGTTTGTTTTTGACAAATTTTGGTCCAAAATCTGGGAAATAGTAGCTTTAATGGTACAAATATGTTTCATTGTTATTTCATTACATTGCCAAATATTTCGTTGGGCAAGACATAATGTCCCTGCAATTTCAATTTATGTTTGAGTAAGAAGGAGAAAAGCCTAGTTGGTTATTACAGATTTTGAACAGATATGTAATTTGAATTTTACTTAGTTAAAATGCCTAGCGGTGGTAGAAACCCATTGATTTAGAATCCTACATTTGAAGGAATATTAAATCTAAATGACACATTTATACAGATTCATAGACATAAAGTCGTCTCAAAATTGACTAATGTCATGCTGCATCATTATAGATATAAGCAGGGAGCTGGAAAAGGTATTAGGTTGAGGCCGGATAGCTTAACCCATTACCAAACAACAAAATTTCAGCCTAGCCCAAACTCATAGGTGTTGCAGAGGACAATTTTCATTGAACAAAATTTAACATTTTTGGTCTTTCTTGGTAGAAAACATTGCGGGAAATGAAGAAATTGCTTGTCACAAGCAATTTCTTCATTTTCCACAATGTTTTCCAAAGTCATTAACTAAAAGGGTGTCAACAGGCGTCAATGTGTTGGAATGGGTTAATAGAAGAGAACCACCTGTGTGAGAGAGCCGCTGGAGGGGTTAGATATTGTTGTAGTGCTCAGGTGAGAGAAACGACAGAATTCATGGTTAGATGCTCTAGGCGCTGTGATATGATCAAAGCAGTAAAAACTGGCTATAGATCCTATTCAATCAATCTCATGGCATTTGAGACAAACATGAATGCAGATTGGGCACTGTGTAAGTGAAGTCTGATCAAGATTCAAACTAGACTTAAGGTGGTCTGAAAATTGAATGATGGAAATCAAATTTATCAGGACCTCTCTGTCCCTGATCGAACACTCTACCAAATCGCTATATAAGCTAGATAGTATATGACATAGTGCCCCTTAACTTTTTCTTAAACAACAAAATTTTAGGGTGATCCAATTTGAAAGCTGTTGCAGACGACAAAATGAATGTTAAAAAAGACTGGATTTGTGTACAATATAGCAAAGAAAATATTGAGGCAAAAGGAGAAATTGCTGGTTATCAGCAGTTTCTTCTTTTGTTTCAATGTTTTCCCAAGCCATTTCTATTTGAGAAGTCAAAACCAGGTCTTGTTTGGGAAAGGGTTAAACTACATCTAGCTACATTTTTCTGTATATATTCATTATTTTTCTTGCGTCTATTCGTCTTACATGGCCATTTAAAATCCATTAGAACTGATCCAAATATATATTTTCGAAATCTGAGAAACTTTTACAAGACAAAATGTGGTAGTCAGCTAGGGAGAGAAAACTGTCCTATCAACTCTTTCCCAAACAAGACCTGCAAATGACGTCCCTAGCAGAAATGACCGTCACTTGGGAAAACATTGAGGCAAAATCAGCATCAGCCCCCTCTCAGTTAATTTTCTTTACTTCATCACTCAATTGGCAATTTCAATTATGTTGGAATCAGAAACCAAATTTTAGTTATACTGTCTTTCAAGCCAATTTAGGATTTCAAAATCCTAGCTATTTTCTACAATAGATTTTCTCAGAATCCTAAGGATTTAAAATTCAAAATGGCAAGCACAGAGACTTTTACAATTTCTGTTAATTTAACAATTTCTGTGATTTTAGCCAAGGCTCCAGTGTTAATTTTCTCACATCATAATTCATTTGGCAACAGGCTGACAATTTCAATTACGTCTGTGCAGGGAACCAATTTTCAAAGAGACTGTCTCAAAGTTAGCGCTGATAAATATCAATTAGCCAGTTTCAAAGAAAATGTTCACAAACATTTTCGTAGTTCTAGAAAGTACAACATTCCAAAACAAATTCTAGACATCTGAAAAATTTATATTTGTAAATCTGCTATTTTTCATTAAAACCTTATGTCATGGGTACACATTAGAATTGTCTGTACGAGCCAAGTCTAATGAGTATTTACAACAAAGGGTTTGAAAGAGAGACAATAAATCTTTCTCTAAATTTACAAAATGTATATTCTGAGACAAAAATTGCAGGCATTTATCCTACGCCGCCAGAACAAGAACAAATTCTTTCCGCAGCATAATGGCCCAGAAATAAACAGCCATATCTGAGATTCAATCAAGCATTCATGAATTTTATTCTCTTTAATGCCATTTCATGTTCTTGTTTTCTTCTTTACTTTTGATAAAATATGTCATGGTGCAGACACCAGTTTTTTTTTGTCAACAATGATTTTGAAAACATAATTTATTTACCAAAACTGATAGACACACAATAATATTATAATGTTGAGACTCAGCCACATTACAGCTTAGCTTCAACGTCAAGTCTAAAAATTATGTTGCATTGGAATTGATGCGGACATGATGTGGAAGCGAATTAAGTTATGTATAAGATTAGGCCTTTATACAGCAAGATTTTCTCATCTAAAGCCTTTCCCAAACAGCAAAATTTAGGGTGATCCAATTTCAAAGCCACTGCAGATGACAGAAAGGATGTCCATAACGATGATATTTGGGTACAAAATTGCACAGAAAATATTGAGGCAAATGGAGAAAGTGCTAATTATCAACACCTTTTGTCTCAATGTTTTCCCATGTCTAATATATTAGGGACGTGAAAACCAGATCTGATATGCTCCCCTGAATATATTGTACTACATCTATTACTTACGCAGCCGATTCTGTTCCATTCCAACATTCTAATTCACCAGAAAGGTCATCTGGTTGTTTCGGACAGCGATCGAGACCAAGGTTCAAAAACATTCTTTTAGAATCTACCAACTGTAATGTTATCTGCATCACAGACATGAAGGGAAAAGGAGTGACCTGAAAATATTGAAACATTGTTGGTACATGCACCCTGCAAGATGAGAGAAATCTTCACTTTGCATGTCCAGACTACATTTGGAACACCGCGGACAATTCTATCGAATCATACCTCGGATGCAAGTTGTGGAACTACTTTTAGACTACGAAGAACAACAACAAAACAAAATATTTGTCAGTAACTAATGTCAACAATGAAGTGACAATGCATCTGAAATGCATTGTTTGCAGCTTTTTTAGATAGATTACATCCTGCAAGTCCCGAAAGTTGCCATAGTTGTTATACAAACAGAGAAACAGACTGAACAAGATGTGTTTGTGAAACACCAATGCCCCCGAAATGGCCATTTTTCTAAAATGTTAAGTTTTGGTGTAAAGGGTTGATAAGGGTTAACAGATGACCTTGTGGAAGGTCAAATGACATGGAACAGATATATATCATTAAAAGGAAGTTGCATACCAAATTTGAGCTTTGTATATCAATATTTTTGGAGAAAAGGCAAATGTTAAGTCTACAGACAGACGGACGGACAGACAGACGGACACAAGTAAAACAATATGCCCCCGATCTTTCAATACTGGGTTTCATAGAGCTAAAAGAAAGTAACAAAACTAAACTGTTCAAAATGTGAGGTTCTTGAAGCAAAGAAAGTAAAATTACATGTTTGCCATTTGAGAAAGGATAAAAGGAAATGGGAGAACATTCTAGCTTAGGATGTCACAAGCAATTAAAATTTTCCTTCTTCCCAGCAGATCTAAATTAACAGAACATTGATTGCTCCAAAATATTTCATATTTCTAAAAATAGATTTTGAGCTAAAAATAGATTCTGGGAAAAACCCTTTTCCAAAAATAATGCAAATGGCTGTCAAACCTGAATTTCTTGTAATATCAAGTACAAGTTCTCACTAGATTTTTCAATACGTGTTGCTCTTAAAGCAATTACAAAGTAACTAGAAAGCTGAAAATACATTCATATAAAATCTATTAGTTACCAAGCTTTTCAACAGTCTTTATTAGACAGTAGAGTGAGTTTGGCTGTTAGAGTGAAAAAAAAAGTCACAATTAGCAATTTTGTCAAATTGAAAGGCATATAACTGATGATTTTATATTCCTATCTAGCTAAGAATCACACTAAAGCAAGATCCTAACTTCACCTACATCTTGTTTAGTTTTGACCTGATTATTCAATATTTGTGGGTGTAAAGAGTGTAAAATCAAAGTCGAAAACAACAATTTTGTCAAATTCAAGGGCAGATAAATCATGATTTAAGATTCATATGAAGCTGAAAATTACACCAACACAAGATCTTATGGTCAGTAAGATAATGTGAAAGTTTTATGTTGATTGGTGGATATTTATGGTTGTTTGAGTAAAAATAAGGTCAAAAATGGTAGTTTTGCCAATTTCAAGGGCACATAACTCAAGACATAATATTCAGATCAAGCTGAAAATTGCACTCAGGCAAGATCTTATCAGCACCAACATTCTGACCAAGTTTTGTTTTGATTGATCAATATTTGTAGTGGCTAGAGTGAAAACAAGTGAAAACAGCTGTTTTTTTAATTCAAGGGCAGATAACTCCAGACTTTATGGTTCAATCAGAATTAATTGAAGGAATCTGATAGAGGACCACCTAAGGATCATTCCTGTGAAGTTTGATTGAAATCCATCAAGTAGTTTCTGAGGAGAAGATTTTTAAAGAAAAAGTTGACGACCGGACGCACACACGCACGCACGCACAACGGACACAACGCCATGACAATAGCCCGCTGGCCTGAAGGCCAGTGGAGCTAAAAAACTATATTCAACATGAACAATGCAACAAATAGTTAGACAAGTCATATGCATAAATGATGGTCAATTTGAACTGTTATCACTGTATCAACCTTTCAACTCTGACTCCATCTATCAGCATCCATTGGCAAATAATCAGTTTAATAATCATATTTATTTCTTGACCCACCTCTTGATGATCTCCATTACCGTTTGTAAATGTTGGACCTTGTCTTTTGTCTGTACTGGATTCTTCATACGGTATTCCACATTTCTCATGCACCTGCAAATAGATTAAGTACAACATTACATGAAAACATTAATCAATAAACTGATTGATTGGAATTTTACCTCCAACACATCAGCTTATAATGGAGACCGGACATTATTTTTTTGAGAAATTTGCATCTTGGACATCTACAAGTCCTAATGCACACTTGTGCCAAGTAAGAAGCAAATCGGACAATAACTGTAGGAGTTATCCGAACAAAATTTAATCTGACAGACCCACCCAGCAACAAACAAACCAACCATCTGCCGGACAGACCAACCATCTGCTGGACAGACCAACCAACTGTACAACAGACCAACCAACCGTACAACAGACCAACCAGCCATACAACAGACCAAGCAACCGTATAACAGACGAACAAACCGTACAACAGACAAACCAACCGTACAACAGACCAACCAACTGTACAACAGACAAACCAACCGTACAACAGACCAACCAACTGTACAACAGACCAAACAACCGTACAACAGACAAATCAACTGTACAACACACAAACCAACCATACAACAGACCAACCAACTGTACAACAGACCAACCAACTGTACAACAGACCAACCAATAAACATGCAATATTGACACAAATACCCACAGAATCTCGTTCATGTTTCATTATTAGTTTCAATGCAATAAGTTCCTATCACACTATCTCTTACATAATACATAGTTTGGTCTCCAGCAGAGTAAATTTTCTTAACCCTTTCCCCAATCAAAACTAGAAAGACCTGAAGGTCTTGAGTCGCTCCACAGGCCTGAATTTCTTGTGGTTTACTATAAAAAAAAATGACAAATTTATCTAATTGCTTAAACTTTATAATTATTACATTCTTATGGTTCTTAGAGCAGAAACAAAGTAAAATACAGCTATGTGGTCAAAGAACTAGAAGACCTGAAGGTCTTGAGTCGCTCCACAGGCCTGAATTTCATGTAATATTTAATCCAAGTTCTGATTAGATTGTTCAATGCTTGTGTTTCATAGAGCAAAAAGAAAGTTACAAAACTAGATTGTTCAAAGTGTATGGTTCTTGAAGCAAAGAAAGTAAAACTATATGTTTGCCATTTGAGAAAGGGTAAAAGGGAAATGGTAGAATATTCCAGCTAGGATGATACTAGCAATTCAAATTTTCCATCTTCCAAACAGATCTAAATCAACAGACCATTGATTATTCCAAAATATTTCATATTTCTAAAAATAGAATTTGAGCTAAAAATAGATTCGGGAAATACCATATTCCAAAATTAATGCAATTGGCTGATGAAAACTGAATTTCTTGTAATATCAAGTCCAAGTTTTGACTAAATTTTTCAATACTAAGTCTTGTTGCTCTTAAAGCAATTACAAAGTAACTAGAGAGCTGAAAATACATTCATATAGGATCAATTGGTTACCAAGCTTTGTCTTTATTAGAGTGAGATTGGCTGTTAGAGTGAAAAAAAGTCACAATTAGCAATTTTGTCAAATTGAAAGGCATATAACTTAGGATTTTATATTCCTATCTAGCTAAGAATCACATTTAAGCAAGATCTTAACTTCACCTACATATTGTTTAAGTTTTGACCTGATTGTTCAATATTTGTGGATGAAAAGGGTGTAAAATCAAAGACGAAAACAGCAATTTTGTCAAATTCAAGGGCAGAAAAATCATTATTTAAGATTCCTAAGAAGCTGAAAATTACACACATGCAAGATCTTATGGCCAGTAAGATTACATGAAAGTTTTGTGTTGATTGGTGGATATTTATGGTTGTTTGAGTAAAATAAGGTCAAAAATGGTAATTTTGCCAATTTCAAGGGCACATAACTCAAGACATAATATTCAGATCAAGCTGAAAATTGCACTCAGGCAAGATCTTATCAGCACCAACATTCTGACCAAATTTTGTCTTGATTGATAAATATTTGTAGTGGCTAGAGTGAAAACAAAGTCAAAACAGCATTTTTTTAATTCAAGGGCAGATAACTTGACTTTCTGGTTCAATCAGAATTAATCTGAGGAATCTGATAGAGGACTACCTAGGGATCATTCCTGTGAAGTTTGATTGAAATCCATCAAGTAGTTTCTGAGGAGAAGATTTTTAAAGAAAAAGTTGACGACCGGACGGACGGATGGACGGACGGACGCACGCACGACGGACACAGCGCCATGACAATAGCCCGCTGGCCTGAAGGCCAGTGGAGCTAAAAACTAGATTTCTCAAAACTTGTGGTTCTTAGAGCGAAATCAAAATAAAAAGAAGCAATCATATGGTCAAAGCGAAAAGAAGGTAAATAATTGACCAATATTTTTGGGATTTGAGTGATGATAAAGTAGAAAACTGTAATTATGCCAAATTCAAGGGCACATAATTCAGTAATGTATGTGAGTTTATAATCAAGCTGAAAATTAAACTCGTGCAAGATCTTATGGTCAGCATCATTATGTCCAAATTTTATCATTATTAGTCTATAATTGTGGCTGCAAAAGTGAAAAAAAGTGTTGAAAACTGAAATTTTGTCATTTTCAAGGGCACATAACTCAGATTGTAGCTACGCAATCATCCTGAAAATTACACATAAGCAAGATCTTGTTGTCAACTAGATTCTGTACAAATATCTTCTTGATTGGTTTACAATTATGGTTGTTAGAGTGAAAACAAAGTCGAAAATGGCAATTTTGTCAAATTCAAGGGCACATAACTAAAGATGTAAAATTCCGATTAACCTGAAAACTAGAAGACCTGAAGGTCTTGAATCGCTCCACAGGCCTGAGATTCTTTTAATATTTAATCCAAGTGTTGATTAGATATTGAAAACAAAGTCACAATTAGCATTTTTTTCAAATTGAAAGGAATATAACTGAGGATTTATCTTCCTATCAAGCTAAGAATCACACTAATGCAAGATCTTAACTTCGTCTACATCATGTTTAAGTTTTGAAGTGCTTGTTCAATATTTGTAGATATACAGAAAGTAAAAAACAAAGTCGAAAATAGCAATTTTGTCAAATTCTAGGGCACATAAAATGAGATTTATTAGATTCAGATGATGCTGAAAATTATATCCATGCAAGATCTTTTGGCCGGTAAGATTATGTGAAAGTTTCATATTGATTGGGAGATATATGGCTGTTTGAGTAAAAATAAGGTCAAAAATGACAATTTTGTCAATTTCAAGGGGACATAACTCATGATGTAAAATTCAGATTAAGCTGAAAATTACACTCTGGTAAGAACTTATGTTCACAAATATTGTGTCAATGTCCTGTCTTGATAGGTCAATATTCGTAGTTGCTAGAATGAAAAGAAGGTCAAAATAAAGCTGAAAATGACAATTTTGTCAATTTCAAGGGCACATAACTCATGATATAGAATTCAGATCAAACTGAAAATTATACAGAGGCAAGATCTTATTGTCGTCAACATTCTATAAATTTTTTGTCTTGATTGGTAAATATTTGTAATTGCTAGAGTGAAACAAAGTAAAAATTGAGCCGAAAATGACAATTTTGTCAATTTCAAGGGCACATAACTCATGATATAAAATTCATATCAAGCTGAAAATTGCACTCAGTCAAGATCTTATTGTCACCAACATGTTGACTAAGTTTTGTCCTGATTGGTCGATATTTGTAAGCGCTACAGTGAAAACTAAGTCAACACAGCCATTTTTTAATTCAAGGGCAGATAACTCCGGACCTTCTGATTCAATCAGCATTAATTGAAGGAATCTGATAGAGGACTACCCAAGGATCATTCCTGTGAAGTTTGATTGAAATCCATCCAGTAGTTTCTGAGAAGAAGATTTTTAAAGAAAAAGTTGACGACCAGACGCACGCACGCACGCACGACGGACACAGCGCCATGACAATAGCCCGCTGGCCTGAAGGCCAGTGGAGCTAATTACACACAGGCAGGATATTATGCTGATATATATTCTGTCCAAGTTTTGTCTTGATTGGTAAATATTTGTAGATTTTACAGTAAAAATAAAGTCAAAACCAGCTATTTTTGACATTCAAGGGCAGATAACTCAGGTGATTCTGGTTCAATCCAAATTCTTTGAAGGAATCTGAGAGAGGGTCACCAAAGGATCATTCCTGTGAAGTTTGGTTGAAATCCATCCTGTAGTTTCTGAGGAGAAGATTTTTAAAGAAAAAGTTTACGGACGCATGCACGCACGCACGGACGCACTGACGCACGACGGACACATCACCATGACAATAGCCCGCTGGCCTGAAAGGCCAGTGGAGCTAAAAATGTTAAGGTCCTCCAATTTGAAAGCTCCTGCAGATGATAAAATAGATATTGGTATAGATAGTATTTGAATATAACATAGAAGGGAAAATATTGAGACAAAAGGAGAAACTGCTGGTTATCAACAGTTTCTTCTTTTGTCTCAATGTTTTCACAAGCATATTCTATAAGGGACATCAAAACCAGGTTTTGTTTTGGGAAAGGGTTTGTTAAATGAAGAAATTGCAAATTATTCTGGCTGGAAGGAACTAGGGCATTATAAGAGAAATCTTAGACCACCAAAGTACAAAACACATTTGCATTTTTCAGAAAAAGTTAATTATTTAAAGTCTGATTGTTTTAAATGGGTTCCTTAACGAGGTTAATTGCGGTGCACAAAAAAGGTGCTTCATTCCATGGTTTGATAAATTACTTTTCCTTTTACCCTTTCCCTAAGGACACATATTGGTCTGATCCAATCTGAAAGCTGCTGCAGACGAAAATGTAAGTTGTTGAAAAGGATATTATTTATGCGCAATCTAGTATAGAAAATATTGCGGCAAAAGGAGAAAATGCTGATCATCAGCATTTTCTCCTTTTGCATCAATGTTTTCCCAAGTATTTTCTATAAGATGCATCAAAAGCGTACTTGTTTGTGGTAAGGGTTAACTAACAGTTTGACTGGTGGAGCTCCATCATTTTCTTCCCTGGTTTTGACAGCTTACTTTCTGTCTAAGCATTTTGTTTCCCACTGATTTGTCAAAGAACTTTGTGGCATAACCATCAAAATCCAGACATGCTTGATGGAAAATTGTGATTTCTTTTATTATTTTTTAACCCTTTCCTAAACAACAAGATTGTGAGGTTGTCCCATTCAAAACCAGCTGCATGACGACATGGATGTTGGTCAAGATAGGATTTGTGTATATAAAACAGCAAAAAAAAATATTAAAATAGAGGAGAAAATGCTGACTATCAGCAGTTTCTTCTTTCCTATCAATGTTTTTTTCTAAACCTTTTGTATAAGACCCCTGTGAAATGCTTTGTCATTCTTCATGAAGTATTTAATAGATATTCATGAGCTATTCAAGAACGGAAAAAATGAAATCTTCATGAAGAAGAAGAGAACAGAAAATGGCCCATTTGCATAAATCTTCATAAAAACAGAGTAACGAATTTTTCATGAAGTTGGAAATGCATAATAAATCCTTAAACCGTGCAGTTTTGCACTCTGATAAAAAGGCATGAAGTCTTCATGAATAAATAATCATATAATTCATGAAGACTTCATGCAAGAAAAATACGCAAACGATCTTAAGAAGAAATCATGATTATTCTGTTAACAATGAGTATGGGCCATTTTCTGTTCACTTCTTTTCAATGAAGAATTCATGAATAATATTTCTTTACAAACTTCATAAAAACATACAGGTTTCTCTAAACACAGAGTAATGAATTTTTTATGAAGTTGGAAATGCATAATAAATCCTTAAACCAAGCAGTAATGAGAAAAAAAATCACGTCAAGGTCATGAAAAATACTAAAAAACAATTTGTACAAATATGTTGCTGACAGAACAAAACTTAAGAAACTTTTTGTAGAACAGGTAGTTTCAGAACTGTAATAAGTAACAGGCCATTAGAAATCAATGATTCCTATTTATAGAAGCAAAATAAAAATATCCATTTTACAGAATAATTATGTGGGTGGGGAATGGTAAAAAATAAACATTTAAATTTGTTAAATTTAGTCTAAAGAACACTTACTTACATTGCCTTCCTTGGTTTTATCATTTAGTGAGCTCCTTAATCACTTGATTATAACTAAAAATATTAATTATAACTCTTAACCCTTTCCCAAACAAGACCTGGTTTCGACGTCCCTAAATAGAAAAGGCTTAGGAAAACATTGAGACAAAAGAAGAAACTGCTGATAACCAGCAGTTTCTCCTTTTGTCTCAATATTTTCTATGCCATATTTTACACAAATTCTATCTTTAATAACTTCCATTTTGTCATGGGTGGCAGTTTTTGAAGTGGATAACCCTAAAATTTTGACGTTTGGTAAAGGGTTAACAAAAACATATTTCTTGACAAATAGTCAGACAAGCAAAATTCCCTCCATTATTTTCTAAACCACATGTCATAGACTGGAACATAAATTAGACTGGGAGATCATGAACGTTTTAAGAAGATTTTATGAACTGTACACAATCCATTATCAATTCATGATTAGTTCATGATTTATTCTTAATACAACAAAACAAGAATGTTTTATGAAGTACCAGTTTTAATTGCAGTGGAAAATATTCAGAAAAAAATCATGAACAAGTTTCAGGATTATTCATGATTTTTTTTTAAATGAAAACTTCATAATAAATCCTTTGCATTCATCATGAAGGTTTTAAGGATTTTGTCAATCATTAATATCTTCATAATGTCTTCATGAAGCAATTATCATCATACTTCATGCAGAAAACTTCATGAAGTGTGTTAAAGAAGTGATAATGAGTAATGTATGAAACATTCTTAAGATTCATAATATGTTCATTATTTTATGAATTACATTTCACAGGGGGAGTTATTTTGAAAAGGGTTAACTATGCAAAAACAAGACTTTCTTCGGAAAGGGATTGACATTCTTTTTAAATGTTACTTCACAAATACCCCAGTTTTCTACCTAGTTACTCAATGTGTGTTAAACAATTTTATAAAGCTATCATTTTCATTAATGACGCTTATCAGAAGTATGACAAATTGGGTGAAAGGGCAGCTACAAGGGGTCAATAATGTCACCCAAAGAAATCAAACTTGAAAATTGAGTTGTCACAATTCTTTTTGACTTTCGAATCTAGTTTTATCCCTTGCCATGCTGATCCCACAAATTTTTCAGGTAGTTTTGTAAATGGCACAGAACAGGGTCAGCTTGTATCTATGTATCAACTTTTACCTTATCCTTTGATTACTATTTCAAGCCTTTTCCAAACAACAAAATATAGGTTGGTACAAAATGGAGTATTAATTTGAGGAACATTCAAATTTCGTGCAAAATTTGGTGCTTTTATCTCCAAATATGAGTATTTCTTGTCATATTTTTACCGTTTAGAGATGGTGGCCATCTTGGAAAATGGCAGCCATTTTTCTTTTTCATGGAGGATACCATATGTTTTGAAAATATTATACTCTGAGGAACAATTGTGCCAAATATGGCGCTTCAATCAGGAAAAGCTCCCTACATTGAGCACATAGATATCCTGGATATTTCCCTAGTCAGGATTGTTTCTGCTATGTCCAGGCATTTTGTTTACACTAAGATTACAAGGACATTAGAGAGTGAAGTCATTTGACAGACATATTACTGCCAATTTGATCCTTGGTTACACAAAGATTACACTAGACAAGAACTATTTGAGGACAAATTCCTTATAAGGTCAAAGACAAGTATAGATCTAGGTCACATGTTCTCTTAGTTTAGGTTAACTTGATAAACAGAGCAATGGAAAAGCTGAATGAAATCAAATCACAACTGTAACTCTTTTTCCAAACAGTTATGTCCCATTTCAGAAATACTTTTTTGCACCTATATTCTGCTGTAGTGTAACATTTCTCGCTGTAACATATATAAATTTATATTGCTGAAGTGATTAACAAACTGATATTTTACTTCAGTAATGTACAATATAATTTACTTCAGTAATGTAACACATATTTCACTGAAGTAACATGACATATATTTCATAAGAGTAATACTACATTTATCTCACTGCAGTAATGTAACATATACATGTATCTCACCACAGTATTAATGTTACATACATGTATATTTCACTACAGTAATGTAACATACATTTCACAGCAGTAATGTAACATATCCCACTGCAGTGATGTAACATATATCTCACTGCAGTGATGTAACATATATCTCACTACAGTAATGTAACATATATCTCACTACAGTGAAGTAACATGTATTTCTTAGCAGTAATTTAACATATATCTCACTGCAGTAATGTAACATATATCTCACTGCAGTGATGTAACATATATCTCACTACAGTGAAGTAACATGCATTTCACTGCAGTAATGTAACATATATTTCACTGCAGTAATGTAAAAATATATTTCACTGCAACAATGTAACATATATTTCACTGCAGAAATGTAACATATATTTCACTGCAGTAATGTAACATATATTTCACTGCAGTGATGTAACATATATCTCACCGCAGTGATGTAACATATATTTCACTGCAGAAATGTAACATATATTTCACTTCAGTAATGTAACATATATTTCACTGCAGTAATGTAAATATATATTTCACTGCAACAATGTAACATATATTTCACTGCAAAAATGTAACATATTTCACTGCAGTGATGTAACATATATCTCACTGCAGTGATGTAACATATATTTCAGTGCAGAAATGTAACATATATTTCACTTCAGTAATGTAACATATATTACACTGCAATAATGTAAAAATATATTTCACTGCAACAATGTAACGTATATTTCACTGCAGAAATAACATATTTTTCATTGCAGTGATGTAACATATTTCACTGCAGTAATGTAACATATATTTCACTGCAGTAATGTAACATATATTTCACTGAAGTGATGTTACATTATATTTCACTGCAGTTTTTAACACATATTTCATTGCAGTAATGTAACATACACTGCAGTAATGTAACATATATTTCACTGCAGTGATGTCACATATTTTCACTACCTTGATGTAACATTTGAATTTACAGCAGTAATGTCACATATATTTCACTGCAATAATCTAACATTTATTTCGCTGCAGAAATGGAAATTAAATTTCACTGAAGTGATGTAACATATATTTCATCACAGTAATGTAACATATATTTCACTGCAGTGATGTAACATATATTTCACTGCAGTGATGTAACATATATTTCACTGCAGTAATGTCAATATATATTTCACCACAGTAATGTAACATATATTTCACTGCAGTAATGTAACATATATCTCACTGCAGTAATGTCAATATATATTTCACTACAGTAATGTAACATATATTTCACCACAGTAATGTAACATATATTTCACTGCAGTAATGTCAATATATATTTCACCACAGTAATGTAACATATATCTCACTGCAGTAATGTCAATATATATTTCACTACAGAGATGTAACATATATTTCACTGCAGTGATGTAACATATATTTCACTTCAGTAATGTAACATATATTTCACTGCAGTAATGTAACACATATTTCTCTGCAGTAATGTAAAATATATTTCACTACAGTAATGTAACATATACTTCACTTCAGTAATGTAACATATATTTCACTGCAGTAATGTAACATATATTTCACTGCAGTAATGTAACATATATCTCACTACAGTAATGTAACATATATTTCACTGCAGTAATGTAACATATATTTCACTGCAGTAATGTAACACATATCTCACTGCAGTAATGTAACATATATTTCACTGCAGTTATGTAACATATATTTCACTGCAGTAATGTAACATATATCTCACTACAGTAATGTAACATATATTTCACTGCAGTAATGTAACATATATTTCACTGCAGTAATGTAACATATATTTCACTGCAGTAATGTAACACATATTTCACTGCAGTAATGTAACATATATCTCACTGCAGTAATGTAACGCATATCACACCACAGTAATGTAACATACATTTCACTGCAGTAATGTAACATGTTTCATAGTTATGTGACATAATATTATTATTCACTGTAGAAATGTAACATTTATTTCACTGCAGTAACGTAACATACATACAGATTTGTGCCACAAATGAACGTCCAAACGTACGAGAAAGTGACAATGTTTAAAAGGGGCACAAATGTGTAACGTTTATTTTGAGAAATGAACAAGAGGTTATGTCCCTTAATGTACCCTATTTGAAATGAAAATGTTTGATGACGTCATTATGACGTAAATTTGTCTAAAATATGCCACATTACTCATTTTATTGTTGTTGTGAAGTGTCATGGTGGGGAGAAGAAAAATGCTTACCCCTGACACAAAACAGCTGTCATTTCTTTATATTACTCGGGAATTCGTCAATCGGAATTTGCTCATAGATTAGAAACACCTTGAACTACAATTACTGGATTTATCAACAGATATCGTAAAAGAAATAGTGTGGAAAACTTGCAGAGAAGTGGTGCCCCGGCGAAAGTCAGTGAACATGACGGTCGGACATTATCATAGGTCTTGTCAAACAAAACTGAAAACAGACCTTGACAGACATTATCGGACTTTTTAGTCAAGTAAGGTACTCTAGTGTTTGGAAAAGGACAGTTCAGAGAAAATTGTACAGTGAAGGATTTCATAGGTGTGTTATTTTGAAAATAATTAGCATTCGTGAGGTCAGTCCTGAGGCCCATCCTGTGAACCAATTCAAGGTGGGAAAAAGAAATCACTCCATGATATGGTTGGTCCGAAGTGCGGACTTGAACATTATTGAGAATGTTTGGTATTGACGCAAAAGACAACTGAAAAAACTACTCTGAAGTAATCGACACCCGTGATAAACTCGAGGCAGCCATTGGAGACACATGGACAAATAGCCCTCTAGAATAAATAAGGAACTTGTATTGCAGCATACCTAAAAGGATTCAGAATGATATGAAATCAAAGGTGTAAATTACAAAATATTAAGGTAAATAATCCAAGTTAAAAGTGTTAAAAAGGTTTTGTTTTTGACTGTTCATTTAGAGTTGACTTTCGCCATTTTGATTTTGGACGTTCATTTGTGGCACAAATCTGTATATGTCTTACCACAGCTACAATTCATAAATTCTACAGTTCAAAGCAATCTTACATAAAACTTAATGGTATTGAAGTTAACTTATTTCGGTGCAGTTAAGTTACAGAAAAGATGCTGGCATTGGTTAAGAAAGAGTGTAATGCCATCATATTCTGGATACAATTAGGTTTTGGTTGTGAAAATTGTCTAAAACGGCTGACCATTTCCCAGCTGTCAATGAAATGTCCACTTTTGTGTTGGGAATTTTCTATTTGATGAAAATATTACATTAGACCGTCTAGACATTATTCTTTTAACCCTTTCCCAAACAACACCTAGTTTTAACATCCCTAATAGAAAAGGAATGGGAAAACATTGAGACAAAAGAAGAAACTGCTGATAACCAGCAGTTTCTCCTTTTGCCTCAATATTTTCTCTGCTTTATTGTACACACATTCTATCTTTAGCAACATCCATTTTCTTGTCTGCAGCACTTTCAAATTTGACCACCCTAAAAATTTGATTTTAGGGAAAGGGTTAACTGGCATACATAAATGTACCTCTGAGGGATATTTTCTCATCAAAATATTCATGGAATATTAGACCAGAGAAATTTGTGTGCTTAAAGATCATGAGCCGGGATATCGAAAAAAGGACCCCTATAGCATGTTTGTCTACTTTATTTCAAGGTTAGTCCTTGGCTTAGTACAGTCTCATCTTGAAGATCCATCATGCAGGCCATGAACATGCTATCAGAGAATTACATGGATCTTGATCTAAAAGGTCCAATATTTCAAAGCAATGCCAAAATTAAACTTAATCAAATCTTAACATACAAATAATTCTTAACATAAATTCATATCTGGGTAATTTCAAAAATAATGCATCCAAAACGTGACATAGGGGGTCCAAAATGAAATTGATGATATTGAAATATGATTAATCAAAAGCAAATCTTGATATGTCAAATTTTTATAAAACAGGCACGGAAATATAGATACGGAACATTTTTTTTTTAATTTCAATGGTTCTATTTGAAACATGGAAGAATTTTTAAACAAATACATATGCTTTTTATGTCTCATTTGATTCTATTAAACGTATGAATTTCATCTCTTATGTCACTTAACATTGCTTCACGAACGTTAAGATAAAATTTGATGTAAAATATGGCTACCTAATGTGAATATACCAACTCTATAGCGACTTTTAATGATGTTTTAGTCAAAATTTTTATCAATTACCTCAGAAAGTTGACATAAAATGTTCCATACATGATATACAAAACCAATACTTAATCTGTTACATTAGAAGGGTACTTGCAGCCAGCATACAAAAAACTTCTTGGGTACAATAACTTGATATGTGATGAGGACACATCAAAAATCAAATATCAGTAAAGCCGTTACACTTGGGACAACACGTATGACATAAATAGCTCTCAGAAAATCAATTTTCTAGTTACAATTCATGTTTGCTTTTGATGATATAGATACATTGTAAGAACACACCTGGATGCGATTATAAAAGTAGTTGTATGCATACTGAAGGGTGCCATTTTCCAAACTAAGCTTCATAAATCACTGGAATTTGTTTAAAAACTCCAAGAAGTCTCTTATTTGTTGAAATTATTTATGATTTTCAACATTTTGTATTTGGTATTACCAAGATATAAGTTGGTATCAAAATTTGACATGTTAAAGGTGCAATATATATCACTTTTATGTGTTTTTGGGTTTAGTTTCAAAGATAAAGAAAAAATACACTTTTTTTGAAACAAAAATTATTAATATAAATATCTTTTGAAAGAGACTTTGCTGTTACGAAATGGATGTATAAGTGAAAACTGACATTGAAACATTGTAAATTGATGTTGTTCTTCTTTTCCTCACAAAGACACACAGTTTCATTACCGTAATCACCACATTTTATATGTGAAATACATTGCTTCAAATATTTCCCATGACATATCAAATACATTGTTTTTAATACAAAGACTCTTATTAAGTCAATATGTGATTACTTTACTTGGTTTCCAAGAAATACAAATGAAAGAAAACTTTCCAAACTATCATAGCATAAGATTTTGTGTATTTTTTTCAAAGGCATACACCGTTACACTTGGGACAAATATTTAAGATACATTTAAAATGGTTTCAAGGATATTACATAAATTACACTGCATCTTTTTATTTAGGATATTCAAATAACTGATATAGATCCAAAATGGTCAATGATATGTATCTCTGCTAGATAATTGGTATGAGCCCGACAATAAATTAAATTGACACATGATTCAATCATTTCTGAGCAATAATTGTTTTCTGAACAAAATTCAGACAGAATCCTACATGTCTTGCAATATTTTAATCGAACTCTCCATGCAACTTCAATATCTAAGCATTTCTACTTGATCACCCTAAATCACAAAAATAGCGTTACACTTGGGACATTGGATTTTGGTTGATGAACTTCATAATAACAATTCTTTTCAGATTTAACTATTAAAGATCTTTCATGGGGCCGATGTGCTTCTGTAAAAAAGAAATCATAACAAGTTTCAATATCACATGACAAAAATACAGGCTTTCTAACACAAAACGTTACACTTGGGACATTTTTGGGTGTGCTTAGACATGGCATCAGGAGGACTTGATTATATGAAAGTAATTACATAAAATCATACTAATATTGCACCAATGATATTTGTCTAACAAAGCATACCTATTTTGAGACAAAAAGATGTCTAGTAGCAAAATAATACCCTTTACTTGTCCAAAGTATTGTATTTTTATGCCTTTATGTTTTTTGAGGGTGTGTCATTTTCTGGGCATGGTTCATGGACAATTTATATGTTGTCCATCAAATGACTATTGAAAACTGTTGTATTGTTGCAACACTTTGTATAATTGTATGTTGTGGGGTCTTTCAAATCCAGTAGTTTCTAAGATTGCCACTTAAAAATTAAATTTTGATACAAATGTCACGCTAAAAGCGTTACACTTGGGACAATTCTGGACACTAAAAATGCTATAAAATTGAAACGAAAGTAGATATTCTCGTAAAATTTTGTACACATTTAAACATTAACAGAACACATATTCTAGAGTAAGACAATCATTAAAAAACCTTTTAACATGCACTGTAGATCAGTTTTTAAAAAAAGATGCATTATTTTTGAAATTACCCATCTACGCGTTTCAGGTGGTTCATATAAGAATATAATTTCTGCCATACTGATGATGTAATAAAGACAGGACCATATGTAAAGTGTCCATTATGACACAAACAGCGGAAAGTTAACATATCAATGTCTTGTTATACATATCATAAGTCAGACTTAATTGATAGATTACACCATGTTCTTTCATAATGAATACCTTAATACCTTAATTATTTTAAACTTTCCAAAGCATGAATATTCAGACTTAAATCCAAAGTCAAAAGAGTTGGTAACAACAAAATAATTTCATTTATTTGAATTTGTCAGATGCATTAACTTTGAATTTGGTCCAGTCTAAAATTCTGCCATCTTTTTCAGTTTTAGATAAATCATCTTTTGTTATGGAAGTAGATTGTCTATTATTGTAACAAAGTAAGTAAGGTTAAACGGTTAAATGTTTTCCGTGGCGGGTCGACATTCGAGGACACACGACATTGGAGGACACATGATATACACACCTGCGTAACAATAATATGACCCGACATGTCATAATTATAATATGATAATAATCTGGTGCAGTAAACTGTTCACTGACACCCTACAAATTATTTATCCTTATACAAAGTTTATTTATTTATATCAAATTGTGAAATTTCTTTCGCAAAGTAGAAAAAAATCTGCTTAAGCATGACACAGTCTGCTCTTGACAGACAGCGACTTTTTCCAGACAAAAATTTTTACATATCCCATCTTAATACAATTATGTCATTGTAAATATCTGCTTTATAATAGAGGCCAACATGGAAAATTCAGAAAACAAGTGTGTAGCCTCTATGAATAAAGATTCCTTATTATTCTTATCATTATCATTATTATCATTATTATTATCATTATCATCATCATTACGAGTAATTATGCAGTCAGATCTTGGTCTACATTGTCTATTTTTTCATCAAAATTGATTTCATTATATCAAGTGTAGCAATTAACTTTTCACAGACATGCCTGGTACTCTTCTGAAATTCTTTTAACCCTTTCCCAAAAGACAAAATTTTAGGGTGATCCACTTCAAAAACTGCCACAAGGAAAAGACAAAATGGACATTTTTAAAGATAGGATTTGTGTAAAATATGGCACAGAAAATATAGAGACAAAAGGAGAAACAGTTTCTTCTTTTATCTCAATGTTTTCACAAGCATTTTCTTTTAGGGACATCAAAACCAGGTCGTGTTTGGGAAAGAGTTAATTTTACAAAATGATCATTTTATTATTATTGTCCAGCAAGATTAACCTGGGACAACTTAATTTTCGTGTACCAAGTCCGTTAGTTTAGCGTCTAAACAAAACATTGCCGAAGTGGGGTCATTCCATATGCAGATGTCCCAGGTTAATCTTGCTGGACAATATCACCAACCATTTTGTCATCTGCAGAATCTTTCAATTTAGTTAATCCTTAGATTTCCCTGTTTGGGAAAGAGATAAGCTATAAATGATTCCATCTTCTTACCTAACTTTCTTGACAGAAGAAAAAGGAAAATTTCATAATCTCATTCAAAATTTAAAAAGAGAATAATTTGTAAGCCTGAAGTTCTTTCCTTTTTCAGTCTATTTCACAAAACCCAGGGGCTCTTTAATCCTATCGAAATTTAATGGAGTGTTTTAATTAACGCATTCCTAAACAAGTCCAGATTTTGATGTCCCTGATTATATAGAAAAAGTCTGGGAAAACATTGAGGCAAAGAAATGCTGACAATCAGCATTTTCTTCTTTTGCCTTAATATTTTCTACCCTAAATTGTAAATACAACTAATATTTATGAATGTTGATGTTGTACTTTCAAGCATCTTTCAAAGTGGAAGTGCCTTAATAATTTTGCTGTTTGGGAAAAAAGTTCAAGTACAGAAAAATATCTGTCAAACAATTTGGCCTAGATGCAAAGATCTTTTATTACCTCATTAAACAAAAAAATAGCAACAATTTCAAGAGGAATATTTTGCCAAATGAACTAAATTTGGCAGAAAATCTGAGGGGGGAATTTTAGATTAAAACATTTTTCAATTCATTGAGCCTTTTGTCTTGCATTTTGATATACATTCATTAGATTTAGATAACAGAATAGTGTAAAAAAATTATTTAATCCTTAACATATTCTTCTACAGTCCCTTATTTTGAAGTCCAATCAAAAGATAGATTTGGAAAACAATGAGATAAAACAAAGAGATGCTAATCAACATCAACATTGGTAAGCTCCCTTTTTTTTCTATATTTTCTCTTGGTATGAATCAAAATTTAAAAAATATCAAATCTAATTTGTCATCTACATCAAATTCCAATTTGAGTTAGTCTAAAATTATTCTGTCTGCAAAAGATTTGGTCATTTTGGAAATACTGGTCATCAGCATTTTCTTCTTTTGCCTCAATGTTTTCAAAAGCTTCTATTATCATATAGCTCAGGATAAATGACCTGGCAGAGCATCCCATTGGATTAGCATGGGCTGCTCTGCCAGGTCATTTATCCTGAGGTATACTTATAGGTGCGTAAATTAACCCTTTCCCAAACAAGATCTGGTTTTGACATCCCTTAAAGAAAAGGCTTGGAAAAACATTGAAACAAAAGAAGAAACTGCTGATAACCAGCAGTTTCTCCTTTTGTCTCAATATTTTCTCTGCCATATTCTACACAAATCCTATCTTTAGTAACATCTATTTTGTCATTTGTAGCAGTTTGTGAAGTGGATCACCCTAAAATTTTGCTGTTTGGGAAAGGGTTAAAGATACACATGTATCAATATTTGTGAAAAGGATGAAAAAAGATGAAAACCTCAGTAACCCAGTGATATATAACCTGATTGATGGGTGATTTGGAAACATTTCAAATATTCTATTATTATTATGTAAGAAACCAGCTTTCATGCTGAGATCCTTCATTCATATTACCTTTACCTCTTTTTATGAAGGTAAAGTTTTTGATTATTAATTTGATCTGATTGGCATTGGGAACTTAGCATTACAACAACTTTTCAAAGTCAGTTTCAGACAGACAGATGATTGGACAAACAGTGGACAGCCCTCATGTTAGTTAGAGTCTGATGTGCAACCATTTTTCTACTTCAATTTGAACATGTGCGAATCTCATTCCAATTATAGTCAACAAAAGGCTGACCATTAAATGACCAGTAGAGTGACCAAATGACCAGTAAGGTGACGAAATTGACCGCGAGATGTAATTTATAGGTAACCAGACAATGTCAAGTGTGGATAATGATTGACCAACAATTCACCAATTATCGTGGCTAGCTCATAGGACCAGGACTGACCTTAGAATAAAGGGCCAGTGCTAGAATGTTGTTACTATATGGATAATGTATCATGTAGTTACAATAGTCTTGAAAACACCTCGACGAAATATAAAGTTTTGGGTCAGAGTGACTAAATATTGTCTACTAGAGTGCACTAAGTTTTGTCAGCAAAAACTGTGTTGTCCTTAATTGAAGATAGATGCAAGTTCAACTTCAAAGGGTATTGTCTTTTACTAGAAACCAGTATTTTCTTCTTTTCCCTCAATGTTTTTACCTTTTGGGAATGCCATAAACCAAACTTTTGATAGGAAAAAGGTAAACTATACAATCAAAGGATTAAAATATGCCAATAGATCTACAGAAGTTTCATCCTTTCCTAAAAATGCAGACAAAAAATGTTCAACCTGTCAAACAAGACAACTTCTTTCTTCTTTTCTCTTAAAGCTCTAAGGTTTATTTTATTAGTCACCAAAGCAGACCAGGTTTTGACGTCCCTATTATGAAAGGCTTGAGAAAACATTGAGGCAAAAGAAGAAAATACTGATAATCAGCATTATTTCTCATTTTGCCTCAATAAATTACTTGATTATAATATGCACAAATTCCCATTTTATTCACAACAATTTTGTCGTCTGCAGCAACTTTCGAGTTTAACCTCCCTAAAGTTTTGTCCTTTGAGAAAGGGTTAAAGTGCATTATTCACCTGACAAGGTTTCACTTATTTCAATTCACTTGAACTTGGACCCAAGATAAAATGATTTTATCTGGCGACCATATTTAGTTTTGCGACAAAAATCCTGTAACTGTGCATTCAATATACCTTTGTTACATTATTTTTGACATCTGCCCATGCAATGGGTTATTGGTTGGCAGCTCATCTAATTTTGTCACCCAAAACTATGTAAACCAAGCATACTTGTCGTTCCTTTTGCATGTCAACAGAATGTTGGTTTCTAACGAAGAATCTATGCAGTTACAATTTGTCCCTTTTCAATGAAAACCTGGTAACTGCAGCTTAAAACAAGCTGCAGTTACAAGGTTTTGGTCGAAAAGCGACTAATTGCTACATAGCAAATAGGGCCAAGTCCAGATAGCTCAGTCAGTAACATCAGAGTCTATCAATCCAGATATTTGTTGTAGAATTAAATTATTTTAGTTTATGACTATTCTTACTTTATTATGTTTGCGAAATAAAATATTTGGAAGATATTCAAGAAATAATGACTGTAACAAGCGTCATGCCGTCAGAATTCATGGAATAATTTATCATAATTGTTGACCGCTGCTGCATCAGATTTCAAAGGCATCTACAACTAATCATTCTTCATTAAAGTCCTACATTTCTTGGCAAAAAAGCAAACTTGTTAATCTTACACAATGTTAATTGTTTTGTTTCTGATATGATAATGTGGAAATTCTACACTATCCTCATCAATTATTAAACAATTGGTTCTCATGTTACAAGTATTTCTTTTACCTATCAAAATGTTCACTTAGCAATACCACAGTGTAGGAGCGGAAATGTGTGAACACTTGTCTTTGAGTGATAGCTTGTGTGTCTGTACATCGAGGAAATGCAACTTGGTAAACATCAGCGGTTGACATTGGTAAGAATTTATGTTTTTTTCTTGATAAACACAACACTTTTGTCAGATCATTGTACCAATCTCCTATATTTATTATTCCCTGTAATGTTTTTAGAGCAATCGGAGCCATTAAATCTAGATTTGAGTCATTTTAGGCCCGATTCACTTGGGTATGAACTAAAACGGGTGATTTAGCTGTTACGAATCGCAGTTTTCATTCGAATAGATGCATACTGTAGGGTATTTCGAGACGAAATTTTCATTCACAGCTCGTGCATATGTGTGTGTTGAGATTTATATAATTATTTGGTTAGGAAACCGTCTAAAACTTCCCATTTTTGCCGTTTCAAACAATAATTTTTTGTACAATCGTTTGTCAAGTCCTGTACAATAGCCTGACAAGAAATATTTACTTTTGTACAACGGCTTGAATTGCATATGTGACATATTGATTGCAATAAATGCGTCTTTACCTCTTTTTGCATTATAGTTGACTGATATTTTCATGATATTATGCTCGCCCGTAAAAGATACAGAGAAAACATGTCGGGAAAATAAGAAATTTTTGCATGATGGAGAATCACGTGACATCATTTTATAAAATCTTCCATAACTAATCTATTATTTGATTTATGCCGACGAAATACTATACTAAAGTATAATTGAAGTCTCAATCTTTGTCAATCTGTTATTTAAAATCCGGCTTTAATCGATATCATCATTTGACAGGGACCAATTACAGTTGGCGACACATCGTATGGCACGTGTTTATGTTTTGTGTAATGTTCAATTACATTTGAACAAAATATAAACATTATGCCATGCGATTAGGCGCCAACTGTAATAGTCATCATCCATGACCCTGGGAAATCCAAAATAGATTATTTTTACTGTAACCAAACAGATCTCCTGTTTCGATCTCCTGTTATATATAATTTTACGAAACACAATTGTAAACACACGATTTTGCACTGAAATGTGATTTCAACGAGGCATACCTAACAGTTTTTAAAAGTGCGTAGCATGGCGAATGGCACAATCAAATGCGCGTACTGTAGGCCTACACTTTATCCCACCAAATCAAGTATACACGCGGTATAGTCACATGACATTTTCCATGGACAGCAAGCTGAGTTAATAGTGTCTTTTGTGGTGAAATATGACAACGACCTTATAATGATAAAAAAATTAGCAAGTCTAAATTGGCGAGGAAAAGAGGGATTTCGATTTATAGAAATATGTGTTTCGAACCTACTATCCTTAAATAAATCGACGTAATACTATCTGTAGACAGCTACTGTACTGTCACGGCCACTGCGGACAGCAAATGTGTCATTATTCGCCATCTTTCAGTAAGAATTATGCTTCTCTGCCAATTTACATATATTGGAATATACAGTAACCTTTCGTCATGGCACATGGTTCGATGTAGAATAGGGCAGATTTATATTTAGTAAACAGTGACATAATTTCGGACAAACAATATTATTTCGAAGGTGTTGTTACAAAATCTCGTAACTACGGCTTGATTCTAGCCGTAGTCAAGAGTTTTCAAAAAGGCACCGACGGTTTATCAATACATAACGTTTGGCAAACCAAGTCTACACGTTTAACACAAAATTCGTTGCTATTATATAAACTCATTCATCACTCTAAAATGAATTTTGAAATATAGGTAAAGAAAAAAGCCTATCCTGTGGAACATTGGATAACAAATTAAAGAAGATAAACCGAAATTTCGTGTTTGTGTTGATATTGTAATCCGTGTGAAATATAGGCAAGTGACATTACAAACTGCTTGTAAGCGGTTGTACAATGAATTCATAAGGGAATTGTCATTAGCCAAACGATTGTACATAAAAACTGTCAGAATGCAGACACTTAAATCGGGAATTTTATTGGAATGGACATCATTTCGTCTGAATCATGTTCTTAGTGAAAAAATACATACATAAGGGCATTTAATTTTGGGAGTAAACAATACGATGAATGTTAAAAAAGCGATAAAAATGGCAATTTAATGTGGTGAAAATCATGCTCCAATTTTCCCATCCAAATGATCAAGGCATTTTGTATGGTTTAGACAGCTCAGACCGGGCGCATATTAGGACGATGCCTTCCATGTTTATTCAAGATTACGACATTACAACAAAATATAAGATATATGTCGAAATAATTATCAGTCATAAACTTTTTCTTACCTTTGTCAACCGCTGATGTTTACCAAGTTGCATTTCCTCGATGTACAGACACACAAGCTATCACTCAAAGACAAGCTTTCACACACTTCCGCTCCTACACTGTGAATACTAATGAAGAGATTGGGGGACTAATCCCAACGCATGCTTTAAAAGTTATCGTTAATAAATAATTGAAATTTTGATTCAATTTGGCATACAAAAACATTTTTTTACAGCAAGCCCATGTGGAAGGCCGGATTATTGAGAGATAAGGTGAAAATGCTTCATGGCAAGTCTTTTTTCTAACCAGATATTTTTTGAGAGAAGGATTTATTAAACCACTGTAACATTCAGAACATTTTGCTATAATTATGCCAAAAATTACCAAAACTAGAAAGACCTGAAGGTCTTGAGTCGCTCCACAGGCCTGAATTTCTTTTAATATCAAATCCAAGTTTTGACTAGATTTTTGAATACTTGTGGTTCTTACAGCAAAAACAAAGTCAAAAGCAGCAATCATGTGGTCAATGCAAAAAGAAAGTAATTGATTGACTACTATTTTAGGGATGTTAGAGCGATAATAAAATTGAAAACTGTGATTTTGCCAAATTCAAGGACACATAATTCAGTATGTATATTTAAAATCAAATAAAAAATTAAACACATGCAAGATCTTAAGGTCACTATCGTTCAGTTCAAATTTTGTCTATATTAGTCAATATTTGTGGCTTCAAGAGTGGAAAAAGTGTCGAAAACTGAAATTTTGTCAATTTCAAGGGCAAATAACTCAGATTGTAACAGTGTGATCATGTTGAAAATTACACATAAGCAAGATCTTGTTGTCAACAAGATTCTTTCCACGTATCATCTTGATTGGTTAACATTTGTGGTTGTAAGAGTGAAAACAAAGTCAAAAATGGCAATTTTGTCAAATTCAAGGGCACATAACTCATGATGTAAGATTCCGATCAAGCTGAAAATTACACCCAGGCAGCATATAATGCTTATATATATTCTGTCCAAGTTTTGTCTTGATTGGTCAATAATTGTAGATTTTAGAGAAAAAATAAAGTCAAAACCAGCAAAATAGAGCCGAAAATGACAATTTTTGGCAATTTCAAGGGCACATAACTCATGCTATAGAATCCAGATCAAGCTGAAAATTGTACCAAGGCAAGATCTTATAGTCAGCATCATTCTGTCAAAGTTTTGTCCTGTTTAGTCAATATTTGTAGTTGCTAGAGAGAAAACAAAGTCAAAATACAGACGAAAATGGCAATTCTGTCAATTTCAAGGGCACATAACTCATGATGTAAAATTAAGATCAAGCTGAAAATTTTACCAAGGCAAGATCTTGTTGTCAGCATCATTCTGCCAAAGTTTTGTCTTGATTGTTACATATTTGTAGATTTTAGAAGAAAACTAATGTCAAAACCTGCTATTTTTGATATTCAAGGGCAGATAACTCAGGTCATTCTGGTTCAATCCATATTCTTTGAAGGAATCTGAGAGAGGGTCACACAAGGATCATTCCTGTGAAGTTTGGTTGAAATCCATTCAGTAGTTTTTGAGAAGAAGATTTTTAAAGAAAAAGTTTACGGACGCACGCACGCACGGACGGACGGACGGACGGACGCACGACGGACACACCGCCATGACAATAGCCCGCTGGCCTGAAAGGCCAGTGGAGCTAAAAATGTTTGTAGTTTGTTAGTAAAATCGGGCCTAGAAATTGTTCAGAAAAGGGATAATTGGTTTAATATGAAACCAGTTTAACATTCAGAATGGAAGCTGCATGTGCCGCGCATCCATCATGGCGATGTCAGAATTTTCAAATTTCCCAAAACGTCTATCCATCAATCTATGTGTGACTTTCAATTGCTCCTAGAATTGTCTTCTTTAACCCTTTCCCAAACAAGACCGGGTTTTGACGTCCCTAATAGAAATGGCTTGGGAAAACATTGAGACAAAAGAAGAAACTGCTGATAACCAGCAGTTTCTCCTTTTGCCTCAATATTTTCTATGCTATATCATACAGAAATCTTATCTTTAGCAACATCTATTTTGTCGTTTCCAGCAGTTTTCAAATAGGAAACGTCCAAATTTTGGCCGTTTGGGAAAGGGTTAACCCTTTCTAACCCTATCCCAAACTGCGAAATTTTAGGGTGATCCAAGTTGAATGATGCTACAGACAAAGTTGATACAAGAGGGCCAGAATGGCCCTATATTCCTCACCTGAAAGAAGTTTGAGACACGCCCACTTTTTTTGACGAATCAAAAATTTGAAAACAAATTTTAACAAGAGTGCCATGGTCACAATATACGCCGCCACTTATAAAACTTGAGACAAAAAAATGACATTGACAAGGATTTATAAATATTCACACAAAAACCTGTAAAAAGTTGTGTTCACAAAAAGGTTTTTATAAATATCCAGTCAAAAATCTGAAAGGAATTGCGTTCACGAGGCTGAAATATCAATAAGCCCCAGAGACTAAGATTGAAAGGGGCATAACTCAGGCAAAAATCAATGAACCATAAAATCCTTACTACATGCACATCTACCAATTAAGGTAATAACATCCACCAAGTTTCATTAGTATCCAGTCAGAATCTTAGAAGAAGTTGTGTTGACAAGGCTGCAATTTCAATCAGCCCCAGAGACTAAGTTTTAAGGGGGCATAACTGAGGCAAAAATCAATGAACCATAAAATCCTTCCTACATGCACATCTACTAATTGAGGTGATAACATTGACCAAGTGTCATTAATATCCAGCCTTGAACTTAGGAGGAGTTGCGTTGACAAGGCTGCAATTTCAATAAGCCCCAGAGACTAAGTTTTAAGGGGGCATAGCTGTGGCAAAAATCAATGAACCATAAAATCCTTCCTTCATGCACATCTACCAATTGAGGTGATAACATTGACCAAGTGTCATTAAGATCTAGCTATAAACTTAGGAGGAGTTGCGTTGACAAGGCTGCAATTTCAATAAGCCCCAGAGACTAAGTTTTAAAGGGGCATAACTCTAGCAAAAATCAATGAACCATAAAATCCTTCCTTCATGCACATCTACCAATTGATGTAATAACATTGACCAAGTTTCATTAAGATCCAGCTAGAAACTTAGGAGGAGTTGCGTTGACAAGGCTGCAATTTCAATAAGCCCCAGAGACTAAGTTTTTAAGGGGCATACCTCAGGCAAAAATCAACGAACCATAAAATCCTTCCTTCATGCACATCTACCAATTGAGGTGATAACATTGACCAAGTTTCAAGAAGATCAAGCCAGAAACTTAGGAGGAGTTGCGTTGACAAGAAAAGTGGACGGACGTACGGACGGACGGATGGACGGACGGACGGACGGACAGACGGAGAAGATGTCGCCAATATATGTCCGCCTCCGGCGGCGTATAAAAAGGGTCACTCAAGGAACATTGTTGCCAAATTTGGTTCAAATTGGGCCAATGGTTGATTTTTAAAGAATTTTCTTGGGATTTCTCTAAGTCTGATAAGCCACGCCCATTTTTTTTGTACGAATATAAAATTTGCCAATAAATTTTGAAAAGGGTCACTAAAGGAGCATTGCTGCAAAGTTAGGTTCAAATTGGTCCAATGGTTGATTTTTAAAGAATTTTCCTATGATTTCTCTAAGTCCGATAAGCCATGCCCTGTCGCACCCACATTTTTAGACGAGCATGAAAATTTGTGTACACATTTTTAAAAGAGTCACTCAAGGAACATTCTTGCCAAGTTTGGTTGAAATTGGCCCAATGTGTGATTTTTAAAGAATTTTTTTAAGATTTCTCTAAGTCTGATAGGCCACGCCCTGCCATGCCCACTTTTTCTGACGAATCAAAAATTCGCAAACAAATTTCAAAAAGAGTCACCAAGGAACATTTCTGTAAAGTTTGGTTCAAATTGGTCCAATTGCTGATTTTTAAAGAATTTTCTGAGGATTTCTCCAAGTCCGATAAGCCAAGCCCTGCCATGCCCACTTTTTTTGACAAATCAAAAATTCGCGAAAAAGTTTTGAAAAGGGTCACCCAAGAAACATTCCTGCCAAGTTTGGTCAAAATTGACCAAATCGTTAAGGAGGAGAAGATGTTTAAAGAAATGTGAACAGACAGACAGACGGAAAACGGACAAAAATCAACCACAATAGCTCACAGCTAATAAATACAGACAGTATCAGTGGCGGAAAGTGGTGGGGGGGATCAACACTCCTCTATAGCCTGATTATTTCATTTTAAACCTTTCCCAAACAAGACCTGGCCCCGGTTTCTAGAAAAACTTTAAGTATATTCTCATGAGAACATGCTCAACTTCAAAGGGTAACTCTCCAACGTTGAAGGGTATTCGATTGAAGTTCACGTGGATTTAGTGCGATTTGAGCATGGTGCTCAGATTTGAGCATGTGACCATACTTAAGTTTTTTCGAGAAACCGGGGCCTGGTTTTGACATCCCTAATTGAAAGAGTTTGAGAAAACATTGTTCTTTTGTCTCAATATTTTCTGAGCTGTATCATACATAAATCTTATCTTTATCAACATTCATTTTGTCGTCTGCAGCAGCTTTGAAATTGGACCACCCTACAATTTTGTCGTTTGGGAAAGGGTTAATGAAGAATTCAGTCCAAATTGTGTAATTCTAGAAAAATTACCTCCCCCCCCCCCCCCCCTCTTTTTGCATGTTCGAACCACCTTCACAGAAATCCTGGATCAGCCACTGAATAAAGCATAGAAAATATTGAGGCAAAAGGAGGAAATGCTGGTTATCGGCATTTTCTTCTTTTGCCTCAATATTTTCCTTATATTTTATCATATAAGGACATCAAACCCGGATCTTGTTTGGGAAAGGTTTATGAGCAAGTATTGGTTGGGAAGGGTTAATGCATCCTTATTCTGTAAGTGTGTTCAATAGATAATAAATTTTGCAGAAAATCTGCAATTGCTTCCTGTTACTATGACAACAGTTTCGCTGCACTCAAAAGAAAATGGCAAAACAAGAGTTCTACATAATACATTTATAAACCTTTCTTTCCTGGTTTCCTGTAATGATGGCAAACCAATGTCAACTTTCCCCAATTACCTAAACAGCAATATTTTAGACCAGTTCGATTTGGACGCTACTGCAGATGACAAACCGCAGGGGCTGATTTAGAAGGGGTCGTCGGTTCGGGCCCCCTGGTATTGGCTGAAAATCAAATTTTGCATATAACTATACTGTAACGTTACATATCTTTAAAACACATTTTAAGCCATCATTTGGGCTTGGACCCCCCCCCCTGGAAAAAACTTGAAGAAATCCTGGATCCCCATCCCCCTAACTAAACAGTTACAAAAGAAAACAAGAGATGTTTGTAAAACATATATGCCCCCTTCAAGTGCCTACATTTGATGTAGGTCAAAGTCCAAGGTCAAGTTAACAAGGTCCAAGGTCATGGTCAAATATGAAAGGTCTTGGTAGGAGGTGTCTATGTGTGAAATATCAAGGCTGTATATGTAAAAGTAAAATGAAATATAGGCCAGATTAAAGTTTTTAAAAGTAGGCAAAATGCCAAGGTCAAGGTCATGGTCAAATGTGAAAGGTCTTGGTTGGAGGTGTCCATGTGTGAAATATCAAGGCTGTAGGTGTAATAGGACATAAGATAAAGGCTAGGTTAAAGATTTCTAAAAGTATGTAAAAATCAAAGGTCAAGGTCACACAGGCCAAGGTCATGATCAAATGTGAAAGGTCTTGGTAGGAGGTGTCCATGTGTAAAATATTGAGGCTGTATAGGTAACAGGACATGAGATATATGCATAGTTTAAGTTTTTTATAAGTAGGTCAAAGTCCAAGGTCAAGGTCCAAGGTCATGGTCAAATGTGAAATGTCTTGGCTGGAAGTGACCATGTGTGAAATATCAAGGCTATATGTGTAAAATGACATAAAATATAGGCCAGGTTAATCTATTATAAAAGTAGGTCAAACACCAAGGTCAAGGTCACAAGGTCCAAGGTCATGGTCAAATGTGAAAGGTCTTGGTAGGAGGAGTCCATGTGTAAGATATCGAGACTGTATAGGTAACAGGATGAGGATATGAGATATAGGCCTAGTTTAAGTTTTTTAAAAGTAGGTCAAAGGTCAAGATCACAAGGTCCAAGGTCATGGTCAAATGTGAAATGTCTTGGTTGGAAGTGACCATGTGTGAAATATCAATGCTGTATGTGTAAAATGACATAAAATATAGGCCAGGTTAATCTATTATAAAAGTAGGTCAAACACTAAGGTCAAGGTCACAAGGTCCAAGGTCATGGTCAAATGTGAAAGGTGTCGGTCGTAGGTGTCCATGTGTCATATCAAGGCTGTATGTGTAAAAGGACATGATATATCAGCTAGGTTACAATTTTATAAAAGTAGGTAAAAGTCCAAGGTCAAGGTCACAAGGTCCAGGGTCATTGTCAAATGTGAAAGGTCTTGGTAGGATGTGCCCATGCGTGAAATATCAAGGCTGTATGTGTAATAGCACATGAGATATAGGCCCAGTTTATTTTTTTTAAAAGTAGGTCAAACTCCAAGGTCAGGGTCACAAGGTCCAAGGTCATAGTCATATGTGATAGGTCTTAGTCGGAGGTTTTCATGTGTCAAATATCAAGGCTGTATGTGTAAAAGGACATGATATATCGGCCAGGTTAAAGTTTTTAAAATGTAGGTCAAACTCCAATGTCAAGGTCACGAGGTCCAAGGTCATGGTCAATTGTGAAAGGTCTTGGTAGGAGGTGTCCATGTGTGAAATATCAAGGCTGTATGTGTAATAGGTCATGAGATATATGCCCGGTTTAATTTTTTTAAATTAGGTCAAACTCCAAGGTCAAGGTCACAAGGTCCAAGGTCATGGTCAAATGTGAATGATGTTGATAGGAGGTATCTATGTGTGAGATATCAAGTCTGTATGTGTAAAAAATATGAGATATAGGCAAGATTAAGAATTAAGTGTAAAAATCAACAAAGGGCAACAACTCAAAGAAGTTGATCGGCAAGGTAATGGTTCTTGTGCACTGAACCTCTCCATAATGAGATCTATCCACCTGTAAAATTTCATGATTCTACCTTATATACTTTTTGAGTTATGCTCCGGACAAGAATCAAGTTTGAAAATCAACAAAGGGCAATAACTCCAAAAATATGATCAGCAGAGTTACGGTTCTTGTGCACTGCACCTCTCCATAATGAGATCTATCCACCTGTAAAGTTTCATGATTCTTCCTAACATACTTTTTGAGTTATGCTCCGGACAAGAATCAAGTTTGAAAATCAACAAAGGGCAATAACTCAAAAAATTGATCGGCAGAGTTATGGTTCTTGTGCACTGCACCTCTCCATAATGAGATCTATCCACCTGTAAAGTTTCATGATTCTACCTTACATACTTTTTGAGTTGTGCTCTAGACAAGAATCAAGTTATAAAATCAACAAAGGGCAATAACTCAAAAATTTTGATCGGCAGAGTTACGGTTATTGTGCACTGCACCTCTCCATAATGAGATCTATCCACCTGTAAAGTTTCATGATTCTACCTTACATACTTTTTGAGTTATGCTCCGGACAAGAATCAAGTTTGAAAATTAACAAAGGGCAATAACTCCAAAAATTTGATCGGCAGAGTTACGGTTCTTGTGCACTGCACCTCTCCATAATGAGATCTATCCACCTGGGAAGTTTCATGATTCTACCTAACATACTTTTTGAGTTATGCTCCGGACAAGGTTTGGTCTACGGACAGACCGACCGACCTACGGACCGACCTACCGACCTTCTGACCGACCGACCGACCGACCGACCGACCGACCTTCCGACCGACCGACACTTGCAAATCAATATACCCCCATTTTCTTCGAAAGGGGGCATAACTAGGGATATCAGTCTATTTATTAAACATTTACTGATTAGGCAGAGAAGTGTTGAATTCTGAACACAAGACAATTTTTTAACTAGCAGAAAACTGAATGTCTACAAGAGCTTCCATAAACACAAATAATTGTTGCCAGCAAGTTGGTTTGCAGACTTGCATCTCTTACTATTGAAAATACAAATTGGTCTTTTTTTCCCCAGAAACACATAAAGTAATTTTCATACTGGAGACAACAGAGATCTCTGCTATATTATAGAAGGAGGGAAATTACACAAAACTTATCTTTCAAATCTTTCCTGAACAAGCCCTAGTTTTGAAGTCTCAGAACAAAGAGACCGACTTTGAATAGCATTTTGAGAAAATATTGTTGAAAACTTTTCTTTAACTCTTTCCCAAACGACAAAATTTTAGGGTGATCCACTTCAAAAGCTGCTACAGACAACAAAATGGATCTTAATAAAGATTTGAATTGTGTCTGATATAGCCAAGAAAATATTGAGACAAAAGGAGAAACTGCTGGTTATCAGCAGTTTCTTCTTTTGTTTCAATGTTTTCACAAGCCTATTCTATTAGAGACGTCAAAGCCAGGTCTTGTTTGGGAAAGGGTTAAACATTTTTTTATGTTGTGAAATAGAACTTTTCTACTACGGGTACTTTTTTGTTGTCCTCTAAAAGCTCACCTTTATATTATTTTGACCAGTCTAACATATCTGCACAAAATCTCCGCGAGGGGGTGTTGCAGTATTAATAGATAGATAGATAGATATCATGGCAGGGAATGAATTGATACTACAACAACAACAACAATTCTATTTTAGCACAAAATTCAATGCTATTGGCCATACTAACCTGGCTGTAGAAATCTGTTGCTGTCACCATCGAATGCATGAAGGCTTCCGAAATCCCAACAAGTAATTCTTTAAACACTTTATCAATACTTTTCTCGCTCATTTGAAGTACCAACGTCTCGATAAGTTTCATCATTTCCTGCCACTCACGACCGATCTCCGCGACCCTGGCGAAACATCCGTTCATCACATTGTAACACAGTCCATAACACGGCTGAATATCCACCATGCCGTCACAATGTGAACAGTATTTCATTCTCGTCATCGCATGTATACACTGATCACCCCACGTTAAATTATTCGTCATATTTACTGTTTCAACCACAACTGACAAAGCTTTTAAGAAAGTTCTCATTAGTGACAAACCGTGAGTTAATTTCTTTACGATATCGTCTGGGTATTTTCCGAAGGGCATCGGACGAATAACTCGTCTCTGATTGGTCAAACAATGATGATACTGGTGCGTCCATGTCTCAGTAGATTGATGATAAATAACATGTTTAAAAATCACAGGAAAAATATTGTCGAAAAATTTGTTTATAGTACTTTCTAACACTACGTTTTTATGTTTCACATAGTCTTGTATATCTGTGAAGAGCGCGCTGAGTGCGTGCCGCTGTTCATCGCGCGGGATGGAGTACCAGTCTGTTAGTTTTGTGCTCAGACTGTGCTCTGCTTGGTTAACTATTGTGGTGAGAGCTTCTGAAATTATAAAGAAGAAATAGCTCATTAATTTTTTGTAATACTGGAACAAAATAAAGCCATTACCAGATCGCAAAATTCAAGACATGCCCAAATTCAGAGATGTTGGGAGACGACAATTTCAAGTGAATGAGATTTTACATTTATAGGTCTTTTTGCTAAGAAAACATCGTGGGAAATGAAGAAATTGCTTGTCACAAGCAATTTCTTCATTTGCCACAATGTTTTCCAAAGCCTTTATCTTGTGGGGCAGTAAAAGGTGTCATTGTGTGGTAATGGATTAAGCCAGTATTTGGAAAAGAGGTTTTTAAGGAATTTATGGTATTGTTTGGGAAAAACGCAAGGAGCTGCATAAAATTGAAATCATTGAGTATATAGCATTATTGTTCATTAATTTCATTAAGAGAAAGCATTCATGGGAAGACTATAAAAATTTTAGAAATATGAATTCAAAGAAATTGGGAAGACATATCATAATTGAAGGAAAATCAAAATATATGTTTTTCAAGAAACACTTTTTACTGTGCCTTCTTCTTTTGAGTCGTCATTTTTTTCTATTATGAACAAACAATGAACGGAATGTAATATACCGTTATCTATACAATACCAATAAGATGATATCGTTAATAAGTATTGAAATTTACAATGAGAAATATTTAATATAATACAGGTATTGTTCTATTCTACCCTTCTTTAATGATAAAAATCAAATATCAGTACATTTATAAAGGGATTTAAGACAAGAATAGGACATAATTCTGCGTTAAAGTTGGTCCCAGTTATGAAACTTTGTCTATTACCACGTGTGAAGTAAAATGTGCATGCTAATATTACAGAGCAAGAGATAAAGGGGGATAAAGTCATTTCAAAATTTGTTATTTCAAATCCAAACCCTATGTTGTGAGTACTAATTTAAATCATCTCATCATCTCAAAGAGATGATTCAAATGAGAACCCACAATATTGGCGTTGATGAATAATAAATAAAATTTCATTTTGAAAAACCATTACCACCTCTGATCAGTAACTCTGCAGAAGTACAGTCTTTTCTTATAAACTCCATAGCAACAACAATTAAAATATGGTGTCAGAAGTGGGATCTGAACAACCCCCATACATTTTTTCTTTTGTCTCAAAATTTCCCAAAGCATTTTTTTCATCTAAGGTCATCAAAACTAGGAGTTTTAAGGGAAATGTTATGGCTGAATTTTGACTATATAATAGTAAAGCATAACATTCTGATTTGTCAATGCAGGTGGCATAACAATAATCATTCACCAGGGCTAATTTAACCTTGGTGCAATGTCAAAATAAATTTTTCACAGTGAGTTGCCGATTTTTAATTGGTCATGATAGGCTTTTTCCTCACTTAAGTCACTCAAGTGCTATAAATTGTGCAATGCCATTTTTAGTGTCAACTTTATTTAAATTGTCAAGTTGTGCATCTATTTTGATACCTTCCTTTCTTCTTTCGTTTTTTTTTTATCATATACAGTTTTATATATAACATGTATCAAGCATCATGTTCGGTACATTATATAATAATTCTTTCCAAAAATGTCAAGATTTTCAAACTATTCAAAATAGTTGCAGATGATCAAAGTTTAAATCATAATCTGTTTATGCAGTGAAAAATATTCAGAGAAAAGGAGAAAATGATGGATTTCAGCACTTTCTAGTTTTACCTTAACGCTTATAAACTCCATTTGTTTGGCATCGAAACCTGATGCCTTGATTGGGAAATTTTTTAATGTGTGCTTGTAAACCCATTAACATACACTGATGTCTTGTGATGCCATAGAAGAAAAGGGCTCAGGAAAACATTGTGGAAAATGAAGAAATTGTTTGTGACACGCAAATTCTTCATTATCCACAACCCTTTCCAACCCAAAATGCAAAGTTTTTTTTTAAATTTCATCATCTTGAAATTGTCATCTGCAACACCTTTCAAATTGGAACAGTCTCAAATATTGCTGTTTTGTAATGGACTAAATATAACTATCACAAAACAATTGTGAATGTTTCTCCAGTATAAAATGTTATGTTGACAATATCAAATTGCTCAGCAGCATTTTATGTCAGTTATGTCAACTACAGCAAAACTGGAACCATAAATAAACTACTGCACTTAAACATGCCATGTCTTACAATAAAGAGTTTTTGAGGACTTTCAAATTTCACGAACTTGAAATTGTATTCTGCAACACCTTCCAAATTAGAACAGTTCAAAATTTTGCTGTCCAGTAATGGTTTATCTCTAAGAATGCAGCGTGAATCCAGGGTCCACTATTTCAACAAAGCATTTAGAATATGGTTATCTTTGTCTCACCATTGTCAAACGAAAAGGATAAAACAAGAATCGCATTACCTATAGGTCTTCTAAACATGTCATAAGACATCCCTACGACAGAAATGAGTCCTAAATCCTTTGATGAAACTGGCCGCAGATCACATTGCACTATGACATAAGCCGACGCGTAGAACCATCATCAGGTACTCTCTGATACTATGAAGGCTTTTGCCAGATCAAATCATCTAGTATCCTATAAGATACCAACCATAGGGACATTTTATGGCAAATTTGAAAGCTGATTGAAATATTATCAGACAAACATTTTTACTCTACTGTATACAGATAGGTTCAATAAGCTTTTTTTGTCCTGACACCAATGTATACATCTATAGATCATACTAAGATTTACATTCCAGTTTACTAGTAATATGATCAAGGTTTACTCTCTCTTTCATTCTTATGATATATGATACAGACACTAAACTAACTTGATACTTAATTCAAGTTTAACTTGTACGATATATTTGCAGCAAAAACTTTTCTAAAATGGCAAAATTGAAATCTACAAATTGTAACCCTTTCCCAAACAAGACCTGGTTTTGACGTCCCTATTAGACAAGACCTGGGAAAACATTCAGGCAGAAGAAGAAAATGCTGATAATCAGCATTTTCTCCTTTTGCCTTAATGTTTTCCCAGGCAATTAAAGCTGCTGCAGGGAAATGGTTAATGATTTGAGTACACATAAATGAGGGATGCAATACATACAGTGCTTTGATTTTTTCCAGGAATCATAAATTATTCAATCAAGTGATTAAGCAGCCCAATTTAATTGAAAACTGTCTTTTAGATTGTGTTCTATAACTCATCGGCTATAAATTGAGAGTTGTATACAAACACTTTACTCCTTGTTGTTGATAAATGGCCCAACACAAACACTTCCTCTTTTGGGAATAAAAGAATTATGACATTAATTAGCTCGTATAGCTTACGATAAATGGTTTGGTAAATGTTAAAACTATGTATTTGGTTTCTAGTGTTTGTATACAAGTCTACAGTTATAACCGATAGACTATACATGTAAATCCAAAAAATAAACGAGACTTACCTTGGTTAAAGTCGATGTTTGTTTGGGATTCTTTGTAGTCATATAACACTGGAGTGATCAGATGAGATGCGCGCCGTGCAAGCTATTATCCTCAGTTTTCAACGCCATATCATACAAGGAATTTCAAAAAACCTTGCTGCTGTGACTCTGCTACATAAATAGCAGCAGAGAAATGGTTCTTGTCAATATTCAGTTTGACTGGGTTGGGAGAACTTCGTTCTCGATGGGTGGGCATCTGATCACTCCAGTGTTATATGACTACAAAGAATCCCAAACAAACATCGACTTTAACCAAGGTAAGTCTCGTTTATTTTTTGGATTCTTTTACGTCATACCACTTCCGTTCTCATATGAGACTTCAAAGCTTAGAAATTACTTGTATGAATTGATTTCTAAGTAATACATAGAAAGAACTATTTACCTTGAGGCCTCTACAACACTGAAGTTTCTAATTCTGTAATACGGCAGTGCTAAATCTGCCTTCAGATGCTGACACTTCTTTATTATAGAACTGTCCAAATGTCTTTGCATTTGTCCAACCTGCAACCTTTAGAATGTCTTGAATTCCAACATTATTTACAAAGGCTTTTGACGTAGCTGCTGACCGCACACTATGAGCCTTAAAAATGTCACAGTTTATACCCGCTGCTGACATCACACATTTTATCCATCTACTCACTGTACTACTTGCTACAGGTTTAAATGGTTTAATATAACTAATAAACAAACTGTTATGATTATCCCTCAAACCTTTTGTCCTTGAAAGGTATTCAACTAAACATGTATATACACAAAGTTCTGTATCTTCAGAAAACTTGAAAAGTTCAACATAAGGTGTACTTACACCTATCCTATTTTGCTTTAGATGTCCACTATAGTACAGAACAAACTTGGAGGCTTCCTGCCTCATATTATGAATACTCAGTAAATTAAGGGATTGCGCACGACTAGCCCTAGTTAATGCTATAAGCATAACAAGTTTATAAGTCAGTAATTTGAGAGATAATTTGTCTGACGGACCTAATTCTTTTAGATAACGTAGTACTATTGAAACGTCCCAAGTTTGGCAATATCTTGATGCTGGTGGCTTCATGTTATATACACCTTTCAGAAAACGCACCACTAATGGATGACTTCCTGCAGAGAAATTCTCAATTACGAGTCCAACTGCTGATAAAGATGAACGTGCAGTATTTATAGCGCTATATGTTAAACCTTGGTCATATAATTCTGTCAAGAAATCAAGCACTACATCTATAGATGTTTGAAATTTACAAGTTTCCCTTTTATCACAGAAACGAAACCACTTTCTGATGTACATGTTGTACTGTTTTTGTGTACCTGGTCTCCAAGAGGCCATGATGATGTTTGTAGCTTTGAACGATACCTTTCGCTCTTGAAGGGATTTCCTGACAGCCGACAGGCCATCAGCACTAGTTTCTCGTCCAAAGGATGTTTCTTCATGGTTCCTGGTAGTGACAGAATGTGTTTCGGAAGAATCAGTGGACTGTCCACAATCATCTCCATCACAGTTGGGTACCAGTTCTGAGTTGTCCACAGGGGTGCCACCAGAATGCACTCGCTTACGTCCTCCCTCAATTTTCTGAGTATTCTCGAAATTAAACTGAAAGGAGGAAAAGCAAAGAAATAAGTATTTCTCCAATCTATGGTAAATGCATTGATTTTTTCTGCAAGAGGATCTGGCTTCCATGAAACGTATCTCTCCAGCTGCTTATTTAACCTGGAAGCAAACATGTCAATGTAAGGAATACCCCATACATCAAATATTTTGCATACAATGTCATTTTGTAACATCCATTCAATATTGTCATTGAAATTTCTGGAGCTGTAATCAGCCACATTAATCTCACCAGGTATATGGCCAGCTGTTAGCCAAATCTGCTTTTTTGTTGCCCACAACCAAATTTCTTTAGCAAGCTCATTGCATGAAAGAGACTTCATGCCACCCATTTTGTTTATATAAGTCATTGCAGTTACATTATCTGTCTGGATAATGACATGCAAATTCTCCTTATTCATGCAAAAGGCTTTCAAAGCTAGTTGAATAGCAAGAAGTTCTAGGAAATTTATGTGATTTTCTTGTTCTTCAGAGGACCAACGACCCCCAATTTTTTCATTCCCACACATGGCTCCCCATCCATATGAGCTAGCATCAGTAGTGATCATAAAGTCAGGTGAACCATGTGAAATTTTCCTAGTAGCTGTTTGGATATTTTCTATCCACCAGGCTAATTCTTCTTTCATGGGTTCAGTAATGGGCATTTTTGCATTGAAGTCTCCTTTATTTTCTTTTAATGCTAGACACTTTTCTTTTTCTAGTGTTCTGTAAAATAAAGGGCCTAATTCTACAGCTGAGAAAGCAGCAACTATCAAACCAATTACTTTTGCAACCTGTCTTATACTGCTTTGATCTTTACTTTTTAGACATGTGCATGCCAGAAAAATAGCCTGTTTTCTTTCACAAGTTAAATAAACTATCATTTTTACAGAGTCAATGTGATTCCCAAGGAATATTATAGTTTGAACAGGTATCAAAACTGACTTCTTTTCATGAATGATGAAACCAACATTTTCCATGAGATTAAATGTGTCATTTACATTTACGAGACATTCTTCGTAAGTATCACTCAAAAGTAAAGAGTCATCAATATAGCCGGAATTTGTATGACCCTTTTGACGAAGGTCTGCATATACAGGCTTCATTAATTTTGTGAATTGGCGGGGCGCACATGCAATTCCATTTGGCATACAACAATATTCCAATGTCTTACCCTTGTATTGAAAACGAAGATATTTTCTATGTTCTTCGGCAATAGGGACTGAATAATATGCATGTCTAATGTCAATAGAAGCCATATAGCAGTTAGGTTTGACCAACTTAAGAGCACTCTCAAAAGAATCCATCTTGAAATGATGGTATTGAACATATTCATTTAATTTTTTAAGATTCAGTATCATTCTATGTTCACCATCTTTTTTAGGTCTTGTGAAAATTGGAGAAATGAACTGTCCCTCTACAAAGGGTACTTCTTTAATAACATTAAGGTCCTGCAGCCTTGTTATTTCTTTTTCAACTATTTTTTGCTCCGAAGAGTTCATTAGATGAAAAGAATCAATGTACTGATTTTGAAAAGGAACAGAGCCTGCAAAATCTATATGACAGTGCAGTGCTATGTCCAAAATATTTTTATCAGAGGTCAGTTTTCTCCAACTTTCAGCAAAATCTGAAAGCCTACCTGCATAAAAACGTACTTCATTGACTACTGGCTCTTGTGTTTGCTCGGATCCGCTTTCCCGTTTTTTGACGGCTGGTTTGGATTCGAAAAGCGGTATCCACCTCTTCTGACGCCTCGTCCTCGAGAACGAGGAAACCTAGCCCCACGGGAACCTCTGCCCCGGAAGCTGGATTGTCTAGCTGAGCCAACATTCTTGCTGATTTTGTTCATTTCCTGAATGTCTCTAATGTCTTTCACTATAGAGTCCCCATAGAGTAAATCAGTGTAGGGTACTGAAGCTGAACAAAGATGATGCAATTTGGGGTCCATGTCTTTCTTGTGTGTTTCACGCCGCCTGATGTTAAGCCATTTATTTGCTTGACCCAAGAGTCCTAAGGCGTTCATACCCATCTCTAAGCTTGTCTCATCGAGGTTTTCACCTTGAGCGTTCATGAGTTTGGTAATATTGCAAGTTGCTTTAACAACACAGTTTTGGATACCTCTGAGTTTTGAGTCTTCAGTCTGTGTTTGAGCTCGGAGGACCGACCACACACCAGGATTGACCCTGGTCTCTTTCAACGACTCGCAATTTTCAGGTCTGTGAATGTTTTTTATGATTTCATTGTAATTGTCATCTGACATGCCTTCTAGAAAAGCAGAATTAACTAGATCTGCCAACCCTTCATTCACTGGTCTGTCCGTAACATCAGATTTTCTGAACTTTTTGGCAAATGAACTGAAAATGTTATTTTCATCATCATGGGGTCTCTTAAGAGAATAACTATCAGACACGGACTCATTTTCTTCTGGGGCGTCGAAAAAATAATCTTCGTTCTGATCCCCATCTTCAGGCTCCTCGTAGTCGTACAGAGCATCAACCCTAGCTGCAATTTCTTTCACTTCAGAGTTTGTTTGGTTAATATTAGCATTCATTTCCCGAAGTATAAGCAGGGCTTCTTTATTGAAACTCACGACATCCGTGGCGGCTGTTTTTGCTGTCGAGGCAGCTGCTTTTGTTGCCGAGATTGTCTTCGTCGAAGACTTCGATGGCTGGCCACTTTTCTCTGTACTTCTAGCCTGAACTGTCGATTGTGACGGTTTTTGGGCTTGTTTACCATTGTCATTGCAAGCAGACAGCGTCTGCCGCATTGTTTTGTCCGCCGGAGCTTCTTTTTGTGTCAATTCTTCGGCCATCGGCCGATTTTCAGGATTTTTTCCACGCTGCAGTTGAATTTCTGCCATTTTTTCACGAGACTGTGCGAAATACGTCACCGAAATGTGCGTACAAAGTCACGTGATAGATAGGAAAAATCCCACCACGTGGGAGCTATTTTTATCGATATGGCGAAGACCGATAAATAAATATCGAAAAGACAGACCGGGGTCCGCTTTATTTTTCGATGATAATAATTGAATTGTGTATTCTTAAACAAAGAATACTATTGAACTAGCTCTTATAAAAAGAACTTAATTATATTTTGTCCACCTCGTGGACGCACCTGAGTTAATAAACTTTTTGATAGTGAACAAACCGCGTCCGTTCACTTCAGAAATCAAAGGCGCACTGAGGATAATAGCTTGCACGGCGCGCATCTCATATGAGAACGGAAGTGGTATGACGTAAAAGAATTGTTGTTTTCAAAGCATTGAGTAGAACTGTATTGTAATATATGTTTGTAAAGCATTTTATCTCCTTTTCCCATGATATTTTATATGCAATAACAAACATACATCACATCCATTGGTGAGAAACAAATGATTTCATGTTAGAAATGTAATAGACAGAACTGGGTTCATACATTGGCTGAGCTAGGGTTCGAGCTTAGGACCTCTGGATACATTATCAATTAAACTGGATTCTGGTTCAACTATTTTGGAAAGGATTTGATTAAATCTCTCCCAAACAATTCTAATCTTAGGGTGGTACAACTTGAAAGCTGCTGCAGATGACAAAATGGATGTGGATAAAGAATTTACCTCTGATTTAGCATGGAAAATATTGAGGCAAAAGAAGAAAATGCTGATAATCAGCATTTTCTTCTTTTGTCTCAATGTTTTCCTAAACCTTTTCTTTGACTAAACGTCAAAACCAGGCCCCGGTTTCTCGAAAAAACTTAAGTATCTTCTCATGCTCAAATCTGAGCATCGTGCTCAAATCGCACGAAATCCACGTGAACTTCAATTGAATACCAATCAACGTTGATTGGTATTGAATAGAAGTTGAGCATGAACTCATGAGAATATACTTAAGTTTTTTCGAGAAACCGGGGCCCGGTCTTGTTTGTCATACAGTTAAATAGAGCATTATCATGCATACTGCTATATAGATAGATCTGTGATGCAAGATAGCATCATTATGCATTCATTTACATCATTAATTAATGTTGTCTCACTATTTACTTAATCCTCTTCCCTAACAGCAAATTAAGCCCTTTCTGAAACGAGCCAAGCCTTTGACATCCCTAATGCATTGGTTAACCCTTTCCCAAACAAGAACTGGTTTTGACGTCCATAATAGAAAAGGCTTGGGAAAACATTGAAACAAAAGAAGAAACTGCTGATAACCAGCAGTTTCTCCTTTTGTCTCAATATTTTCTGTGCCATATTTTCCACAAATCCTATCCTTAATAACACCCATTTTGTCATTTGTGGCAGTTTTTGAAGTGGATTGCCCTTAATAATTGTCGTTTGGGAAAGGGTTAATATGAAACATATCATCTGTGGGAGATCAAAACCATATAACTACAGCTTGAATTTTTTTTAACACATTCAAAGTATAAATTGTGAGTTTTTCCATGTCAGTTACCACTCCTTTAGAATGTCTTAAAGTGACATTTCAGAATTTTTTGTCATAAATATTACTTTTATTTTTATCTGAAAGAGCATATTTCCTTATGAAAATTCTGAAAATTTCAAGTCAAAATATTGCGCCGTTTACAAGAAATTCATATTCTTGTGTTAAAATTGAACAAATTGTTGTGGACAACAATTCGGATTTATATGCAATTTATCGATTATGTCTCAACTTTAAATGCGTGTTTCTCGCTTATTGGCAACAATTAAAAAAAAAACTAATAGTATTTATACTCATTAGAATAACCAATCTTGGCATCAAGACATACTTTAAAAAATTGAAATTGGAATGAAATGTCCCTTTAAGGCCTGGTAACATACACGAATCCATCCCAAAATCAAGGCCGGATCATGTCCATACGCGTTAATCGTACAGTATATTCTTCGATGTGATGTGGAAGTGTAAGTGTGTGACAAAGTCTTGATGTACATGAAGAAAGTGTGCAACAAGGTCTTAAAACTGATTTTGTTGAGTTTGTGAGGGAACGAAAATTTTCAATCATACTTCAGTTGACTGAATATTTGACATTGGCATTGACAGCTGATCTATGTCATGAGAATGCTTTATGATGTGAATAGAAGCTTGCATTGTTGGGAGCTCTTCCCTGGGGAAATCAAGAATTGTCTTCAGATAGTGCCTCCATTTTCATCAGTTTCACAGTCACAGCTGCACGTCTGATTATTTCTGATTATTTTTAATCACTGGTCTGGTGACTTCCTGATACGTCTGGTCACGCACCAGCTTCTGTATTACCCATCACATGATGACAGAAGCAGATTGAAAGTTTTATTTAGTGGATGTAGAGTTTGAACCAATAGCCAAACCAACAACTGCTGTACTGGTTGAAAGTATCATTTTAATAGCTGAGGACAATACAGTAACTTTGAAATTATCTCAAAGGCATCATGTTATTCTAATTTCTAAATGCACAGTAATTGCAATTGGTAATACCCTTATGCACAAAACAAATTTAGGAATTACCATTGTCTACCGAAAATGAATAAAATATGAATAACTTTGGATCAGTTTTGACACGAGAGTTAGCCAAGCTTAAAGATTGTAATAGTAGACAGAACGATGTATGATTTCCCAAGTTTATATTGTTTTCCTGTCAAGTATAATGGTTTTTCTGTCTGGGGTTGTAAGAACTAAATGAGCTGTGTTGTTGTAGATGAAAGTCTTTAAACAGTTAGTAAGACTTCTACTGGAACAAATAACTGTACATAAATCAGATCCCATCTGCTAAAGAGGCAGGAAGGAAAAGGAATTCTAGATATTTAGTCCTCCAACATTGTTTTTGACTGAAATCTTCATTTGTCTTGAAAATGAATATTTCACTCAAAGAGAATGCCAGAGAACAACATAACGATAAAGAGTATATAAATTATTTGATTGGCCAAAACAGTATTTGTACATAAATCAGTGCTCTGCTTGGAACTTATTTTAATGGCAAAGACCTTTAGACGAAATACTTCAGTATCACAATTCAGAGTGATTTCCAATTAGAATATCATCATCATTGCGCAATGGATAAAGAGTTTCACAAAAATCTGTAAGTCAGTGACTGCTTTTACACTTTGAAATTCAATTAACTTCAAAAATGGTGCCAGAAAGCATCCATAAAATCTAATAAGAAATCTTTCAGGGAATTTGATGGTTCTAATTAACCTACAAGGATAGGTCACTAGCAGGAGACATTTTGTGAAAACAATATCAAATCTAAATGGGAAATAAAGGAAATCCATGCTTTTGGATATGGCCATTGAAATATTCTATTTGCATTGCTTGAAAAATGCAATATTTGCCATTTTGGCTTTGCCTTTTCTGTAACTTCTTTATTGTTAGAATTATCAAAATTTAAGTATGTGTTTTAGCATGAAAAGTGTTGGTCATCAACATTTTCTTCTTTTCCCTCAATCTTTTCTTGAGATTTTATCTTACAAACATAAAAACCGAGTCTTGTTTGGGAAAGGATTAAAGCATGAGTAACACACATAAAAGAAACTTTATTTCCCAAGAAAGACTTTACAACAAGAAAAAAGGTTTTCTGCACAAATAAAGATCCTAAAAGCTTACAGGAAAAAAGACAAAATCAAATTATATGTGTCCCCAGGTAGTGCTTGTACTAGCTAAATTTTCTCGGTGTTTCTCACACGCATCCTTTAGATTCCTCTACTACATGACAATATACGTCTGACAACCTACATTAATTCCTCTTATAGTATGCTAGCCCTTTTATAACCACTAATTCCTCCTCTTCCTTTTCCCTCGACATTTCTTATAACAATCATAACCCAATTCCACATAAAGACGCTTGTTGACACCCCACCAGATAAAGGCTTTGGAAAATATTGTGGCAAGCAATTTTTTTCATTTTCCACATATTTTTCTACCTAGAAAGACAAAAAATGTAAAAATTTCATTCTCTTGTACTTGTCCGCTGCAACATCTTTGAATTTGGACCAGTCTCTTTTTATGTGTTAAAGTAGTCTACCCCTAATGACATTCACACAAAGTAAGAATTATTCGGGTGAAGTCGAAAAAGTTTGATGGTGGAAAGTTCCATCGCTGAATGTTTACCACCGTGCCAGAATAGGTTCTATACGTAATGACGCCGGTCGAAAAAAGCCGATGTTTTATGAATCTCGAAATGGCAACATTACCGGTATTACCTTAATAAACCCTTTAAACTTTGCTTCTGATTAATTCATTCCTGATTTTCAACTATAGTAAGACATGTTCTGTACCTCAAATCCTGCTCAGTGTCAAGATATGTGCATAATCTGACATTTACAAGTTACAAATAACTATTGACTAATAGCTCTATCAATAATAAGTTCTGCTTTGTCTGGACCATTCTTACATTGCCATACAATCTGAAAGTAATACGATACCCAGAAATATAGACTACCTTTCATGCAATGTCTTTTACCATACCATTTTGTGTCCGGAAATCTTTAAGCACTTGTGTAAGCTTAGACATTAGTTACTGGTCCTTATACTAATTTGTGTATATTGGCAAACACAAGTTAAGTAGACCTAGATAGGCTGGTAACGAGTCTTTGTTTGTGCATGCACTTGCTTCTGGAAAGACAAGGGAAAAGTATGAATCATAGTGTGAAAGGGTATTTTGACAAATTGCTGTATCTATAATAGGTCAACATATTCCAGACAGAATTTGTATTGTTTTTCTCTCTTTGCATTGAAATAATTTCCTTCTGCAAGATTTATTGCTTGGATGGGGGTTTATAAATTAAGCTAGTTACATTTTTAGAGAGCGTAGTCTCTCTATTGCAGCCTAGAGCCAATACCGGTATTTTGCAAACCGCACAACGAAAATAGTTCCTCCGAAACGACAAAAAAGATCTAAATAACAATCAAAATAGTCTACAATTATACATGTCGTTATATAAAATATATTACTTGTATGATTTATGCAAAAAAAAAAATCAAGTAAAAAAAATCTTAAATAGAAAATAGATCAGTGTAGTAATTTGCCATTCACAATTGGGTCATGAAGGTCATTCAGTCAAGTCATGTGACCTAAACTTTGGACAATGCAAACAGTCTAAAAATAGAATCACATTCCACAGACAGAGATGTATAATTTGTTCTAGTGCTAGTGAGTGTCTATCTGGGTAATTAATGTGTACTATAAGCCATAGTATGTTGTGTCATGGATAAAAAGGTCATTAGAGCAAATTTCCTTATCAACTTCCCATACATTTATGAATGGGTTGATTTGAATTTACCTTTCCCAATCAAAACATGTCTCTAAGAGAACGTTTTTTAAAACATTGAGGCATTATCTCCTTTTGTCTCAATTTTTTTGTGAATATTTCTAAACTTTAATAATATTTTGTCATTTGCATCAGCTTTTGAAATGGACCACTTCAAGAATTGTTGTTTGGAAAAATTTTGTGATGTGGTGACACTATGCTGCATCCCAGAAAAAGGGGCTTCAATTCTATTGTCAATAGTTACACGTCCCTCTGTTTATGGTTGAATGCAAGGCCAAAAGTGCTGGACTTTCCTTATTTCACACTGAAAATTTAGCGAAAATCCAATTTGGCCTCCCCCCTCAATATTCAGACACATGGGCTTCAACAATATAAAATTGCTTCCTACGGGCCTGACACAACTCCATCTACATTCGAGGATGGCTTTGCATGAAGATTACACAGAATGTTCCCAATTATGTAAGCATGCAATATTGTCACAGTTTGAAATTTTATGTTGTGTCAAATACGCTCTCTAACAGTACTTTCAGTACTTTGATTAGATAGTGCATATTAATATGTATTCCAAGCATTTCTTGGACCAATTTTGAGCACAACATCAAGGCATCTTTGTGACATAGAAATTTTCATGTTGTCCACTTGGGATCATTGCTCGTTCCATATGTGCTGAAATAATTATTGAGCATTTCATTGTAATGGTATTAAAACCTTTTGAATCTTTTGAATATTTTTTACATTTTAGTTTACAGCAGGAAACTACTGGTACCTCTTACCTTTTCTACCTCCACTTTGTTCCTTACGAACCCTTGGCCGCTCGCCTCTATGGAAATCGGAAGTACCGCCGTGCGATTTCATTGGACGCGATAACTTTCCCATTATCCAATCAAAACACACTTTACAAGCCCTCTTTGTCAAAGCGAAAACAACGCGGCCGACGTGAAAATCGATAGCCGTATTTGATGCATCGCCTAACACGTTTTAGTACGATGCGTTTAATTGGCCAGAAATAGCAACTGCAAAGGGCCGCGACTCTTTATCACCGAAAGGTGGCGCGTTGGTACTTTCGATTTCTATAGAAGCGAGTGGCCAAGGGTTCGTAAGGAACAAAGTGGAAGTAGAATCCTTGGCTTGCGAAGATGACACTATTCTTGTATTTGCTAGAATGCCACAGCTGTCGATCAGAAACAAGGATAATGGCAATAATCTGGTGGTAATAACCCTTTCCCAGACAAACAAAATTTAAACGGGTCCAAACTGAAAATTTTCCATGATACTTTAACCCTTTCCCAAACAACACAATTTTAGGGAGATTCACTTCAAAAACTGCCACAAATGACAAAATAGAAGTTATTAAAGTTAGAATTTGTGTAAAATATGGCATAGAAAATATTGAGACAAAAGGAGAAACTGCTGGTTATCAGCAGTTTCTTCTTTTGTTTCAATGTTTTCCCAAGCCTTTTCTATTAGGTACGTCAAAACAAGGTCTTGTTTGGGAAAGGGTTAATAAAGCAACATATTTCTTTTGCATTAAAAGATAAGAAAGTGTATTTGGAATCAATCAGCGAATGCTGTATTTTCTTCCTTTGCCTGCAAACCATTTTTCAGAAACATTTGATATTGGAAAAGTCAAGGCTAGAATTATTTAGGAAAAGGATAATTGTCATTAGACAGGTAATAGCAATCATAACACACTGAAGCTAATTGCCATTCTGTATTAACACGGTGGGTAACCCACGTGACTTTTGGAAAGCGTCCACACGAAAAAATTGTCCGCTTCAGGGTATGTTTTGTTTAATTTCTCAGCTTATATACTCTATTGATTTTGATGAGATAAAGTGCACGGAATGCGCCTTTGAGAGGGCTATTCCCGGCTCTAACTCACCTTGCTTCAAATCTAGTGGTTTCTTCAAACATTCGAGCCAAAGTATTTGTAAGTGCAAAAAGAAAGTGGGAAGCGTTCACGTTCACCGACAAATACTTTCGCTTGAATGTTTGAAGAAACCACGGGATTCGGAGCAGAGTGAGTTACACACGGGTTAGCCCTCTCAAATGCGCGTTCCGTGCACTTTATCTCGTCAAAATCAATAGAGTATTGTCCAGCAAGATTAACCCGGGACATCTGCATATGTAATGACCTCAATTCGGCATTGTTTTGTTTAGACGCTCAACTAACGGACTTTGCGCACAAAATTTAAGTTGTCCCGGGTTAATCTTGTTGGACAATATAAGCTGAAAAGTTATACAAAACATACCTTGAAGCGGACGATTTTTTCGGTGTTAACGCTTCCCAAAAGTCACGTGGGTTACCCACCTTGATTAATCTGTATCACAAGTTTATGGACTGGTCTCTCATTATTTGCATATAAAAGTCTCCCTAATGATTTTTTGTCCTATATTTATCCACATGCATGGCTTCCCACACAAAGCTATTAAACCTGCATCATTGAAGCTTGATAGCTCTCAAACTAGCGATATTCCAACAGAATTCAGCAGAGCTTTGATTCCAAGTTCTGCAGAAAACTTTTCTTACAAAAGTTCTTCACAAATGAATCAAAAACATCATGATCAGAAGCTGGTAGGTAATCTTTGATCCCCTGCAAAAGCTTCATTTAAGTTCTAGAACTGTTCTAGAATGTTAAATGGCACTTCTAGAACTGTTCTAGAACAGTTCTAGAAGAACCACTTAACATTCTTGAACAGTCCTAGAACTAGAAATGTGTTCTTGAACTTTTTTCGCAGGGGGTGTGAGATATGCCACAGGAATACATGATTAGGTGCACCTGTTTTTAAATACTAGTAGTAACATGACAAACCTTTATGTATATTCTGTCAAAACAAGAGCCACACAATAGGGAATGATTTTATCCAGTTAACAGTGACATAATTTTGGAAAAACATAGTTTTTCGTTGGTGTTGTTTTAAAATGGTAACTATCACTTGATTAAAGCCGTAGTTACGAGATTTTATAACAACACTGACGGTTTATCAAAACATAAAGGTAAACCCAGTCTATATTTAGCACAATATTCATTGCTATAAGTATGTACAGCAGCGACGTATATGTACCAAAATGAAAAGTAATGATCATTTTCATTTAGTCAAAGGACAAATAACATTGAATAAAGAGAATTTTGCGAGAACTACGGAATCAAAATGAACCATTCAGTCAGTGCAAAGAACAAGAAAGGCTAAACATTATTGATAGAATTTGCCAAAATAGCTTTAATCCGAAAAACGTCAACACAAGAAAAATGCGTCTCTTCTTGATGCATATTTACAGAAAATTTGTCTAGAAAAAGCAGACACAAGAATTAATGACAGATTTACTAAATGTATTGATATTGGGAACATTTAAATTTCTGTCTGCCTTTTTCGAGACTGTTTTCCCACAATTGTCTGCTCTGACTTTTTAATGCATACACAATCAGTTGGGTTGAAGATGTCAAAAATGTCATTCCGAAAAATTCTCAGGGGGAAAGTTCTCTAATTCAATTTATGATTAGAAAATGCTTGAAAAGTCTAATGTGAAGAAAACTGCAAAAATAATATGAAGACAGGACTCCAAGTTTTTAAAAATTTTTGTCGTTAATTTGCTTGTAACTGATATTTCATGTTTTTAAATTCAAGAATTGTATTCTTACAGTATATTATCATCAGTAGAAATAATGTTCCAAAAGAGTTTTTAACCCTTTCCCAACAGCATTTTCTTTGACATTCCAATTTGAAAGCTGCAGCCGCTCAAAAAATTATGATGATGCATTTAGAACTTGTGAACAATATTGCACAGAAAATATTGGGGTAAAGGAGAAAATGCTGATTATCTTTTTCCTCAATATTTTCCCAAACTTTTCTAAAAGTGACAAAACCTGGTCTTCCTTGGGAAAGGGTTAAAAGCAAGGTTATACAAAGTTATGGTACTATTTAATCCAGATATGAAATTTCAGAACAATTTCCCTTCAAAACACACCATTTAAAATGATTAATGAAGATTGTCTATGAAATATGGGTAACACTGTGTTTCACAAATTGCTACAATTTAATTCTCCATTTTTCTGGGTCGAATAACCAGTTAAACATTTTAACCCTCTCCGATATAAATCAAGGCATTGATGTCTAATGGCTTAAAACAGAAAAGACTAGAAAAGTATTGAGGCAAAAGAGGAAAATGCTGATAACAAATCCTTTTGTATGCATCATTATTTAGTGACAAGCAATTTCCTCAATGTTTTCTTCCCAAAAGAACCAAACTTGAAAAAGTCGACATCTGCAAAATCTTTGAATTTGGTTTGATTTTATTGGGGTTTTCAACGGCCATAGTAATTGCAGCGGCTGGAGCACCTAACCATGGATTCCTATCATTTCTCATATAGTCAACCCATTATATTGACTCGGGACAACTTAATATTCGGTTGCACTGTCCGTTAAGTCTCCTCTTGCTAGCCAACATAAGGTTACAATATCAAACCATTGCTACTGGAGACAATTTTGTCTGAAAAGATATTTGCCACAGGAATCAAACCTGAGCCGCGTTCTTTAGAGCGAGATTTTTTAAGATTTCTTAAGATGTTTTGAATAAAGCGTTTTTAAGACCGAGACTTTGACTGAGCTGTTCCGAAGGCTCCATATTTATACAAATGACGTCATCATGACGTCATTTGTATAAAGTATGGAGCATTCAGAACACCGCGGTTTAAGAATTATGGGGCGTTCGGAACATCTCGATCAAGTCTCTTTTATATTGTTTCTATAGAGTTGACCGAGGGATTCCGCATGAAGTATAGAGTAATGGCGCCTCCCATTGAGGGTCTTAAAAATCTTGCTCTAAAGAGCGCTTTATCCTAAAATATCTTAAAAAATCTCAAGATATCTCAAGAAATCTCGCTCTAAAGAACGCACCTCTGGACCTCAAAAGTGAGAGTCCTATATGCTACAAAGTGCCCATTGGCCGAGGCCCTTTTTGAATTTGGACTAGTCTAATTTTTTTGCCGTTTCAGAAAAGGTTAACTATTTTTACCACCTGCATTCAGACAAAGCAATGGAAACATAAGCAGTACATGAATCATCCTGGCCTTAAATTAACAGTTTTGGGCCAATAATTATTTTTTTCTATTACATACATTCTTTGTTGAGATTTCGACCCTCGGATGGGCTCAAATATCAGCCATTGATCGCTCACCATCAGAAATATTTGCCAATTCATTAACGCTATGAGCTATAATTTAGATTCTTCTGTTAACCCATTACCAGACGACAAAATATTGAAATATTCAAATTCAAAGACGTTTCAGAAGACAAAATAATTATATTCTCTGTTTAATGTACGAAACTGTTTCATGTAGCTAAATTATATGCACAGTAAAGAGTTTCATTAATGCCTGACAAGGTCTGTTTATCATGAAACCTATCAGAATTGTTTTGCATGTTAGATGCATGTTGTGTTAATTAGTCAAATGCATGATACAACAGTTCAATGGACCTAAAACATGCACTATTAGTGAAGGACATGATTTATTAATTATACCATATTTCTTCTATTTCACATCGCAAAATGCTAGACTACTCCTAATTCAAAAGTATTGAAGACAACAATTTCATGTAAATAATATTATACATTATTTTTTACTTTTGGGGAGGAAAATATTGTAAGAAATGAAGAAAATGCTTGACACAAACAATTTATTTATTTCCTGTGATGTTTTTAAAAGCCTGTTACATGGTAGGTGTTGAAAGTGTTCATCATGTGGTAATGGGTTAATTACAGGCATAATTGTATGTTAACGAGTTTGACAGGTGAGAACTCTCATGCATACAAATCATCGAAAACATTCTCTTGTACAATAGATTAGCATATTGTGCAGCATGCACTATGATGTCATTCTACAATAATCGAGATCAAAGTCCTATGTTCCTTAACCTTTTCTCAAACGGCAAAATTTTAGGGTGATCCACTTCAAACTACCACAAATAACAAAATGGAAGTTATTAAAGACCAAATTTGTGTAAAATATGGCATAGAAAATATTGAGACAAAAGGAGAAACTGCTGGTTATCAGCAGTTTCTTCTTTTGTTTCAATGTTTTCCCAATCCTTTTCTATTGGGGACGTCAAAACCAGGTCTTGTTGGTGAGAGGGTTAAGACATGTCTATGAATTACTATTCGTCAGTGTAAATGGCCGCGGCCTTAGCGCAGTTGGTAGCGCATCTGCTTCTCATTCGAGAGGTCCTGGGTTCGATACCCGGCCGCGGCTAATACCCTTTCTGACAAAATTGTCACCCACCAATGGGTTTGAAATCGTTAACCTAAGTGGGTGAGCAGCTGGAGGCTCGGTAAGGGTGTTGTGGTAGTACTGGTTTGAGAAACAACAGGAATCCATGGGTAGGTGCTCCAGCCGCTGCGATATGACCCTGGTAGTTGAAAACGGCTTAAAACCCCAATAACCAATGTTTTCTTTCTTCAACATTAGAACCCCACAAGTATAACAGCCCATGCGAAAAGTTCATGTAAGTTCAAGAACTGATCTGGAATGTTAAATGGCACTTCTAGAACTGTTCTAGAGCAGTTCTAGAAGTGCAATTTAACATTTTATAACAGTTCTGAACATTAAATGGCACTTCTAGAACTGTTCTAGAACAGTTCTATAAGTGCCATTTAATGTTCTAGAACAGTTCTAGAACTAGATATGCCTGCTTGAACTTTTTTCGCAGGGGTGTGGATCATTATTTTTTGTTTGGTTGGATGGCTGGTAGGTGAAACAAAAGATTAGATGAAGTGTCTGCTTATAGATAGTCTAAGTTTGACAGGAAAAGTTCAAGTAGTTTTCAAATATCATTGACTTTAATTCTTCAGATATTCTTTTAGATAAAAAATTGTGTTATTTGGATTATGTAAGATTTCTTAACCCATTGCCAAACGATCAAAATCTAAGGGTTGCAATTTGAAAGATGAAGATGACAAAATAGATGTTGATAAAGATAAATATAAGTGTGTTAGCTCAGAAAAAATGGGAGGCAAAAGGAGAAAATGCTGATTATCAGCATTTTATTCTTTTGTCTCCAATTTTTTTTTCTACTATGTACATCAAAAACAGGGGTCCATATATACGAGGGCCCATCAATAATTTCGAGAACTAATCTTATATCAGAAAAATATGTTGATAAACTTAGAAACATTACATATTTCTTATAAGAGTAACATCCTTTGAACAATTTGCATTCATCCCATAGCTTGACCCATGCGTGTGGCACATGCTTCAGCCTGTCACGTGACATGTCCCGCAAACATTTGTAAATGGCACATCCCAACTCTTCTCTCTACTCATTATCTTCACCCAGCAATTTATTTCTAAGGTTTGGAAATAACTAGAAGTCGCAAATTGCATAATTTGTGTGATGCGGAGGGTTTGGTCATATTTTTTACTATCAGTTTCAAAATTTCGGCCTTTCTAACGCGTCAGCTATGGCGCGACGCGCTGTCATAGCGCGGCAGAACCTGGACCTTATAATATTTCTCATAAAAGCGGGTGGCAGACCAGATTTGATTACTGCTGCAAAATTATAAGTACTTACTGGACTTTATATAGACATAAGATGTTTCAATGTGATTCCTCGAATATCGATGAAAATTATGACATTTGTCTCACCGGCACACCTGAAATCAATGCTTTTGTGGGTGAGAACTAAGAATAACGCTTCAAAAATGATATTTGTTCTTTACTTTTCGACTCAAAATGATGCATCGATGTCACGCCACATGTATTTATTTGATTCGCAAAGTTATGACGGTCTTCCGTATTACTTTGGTATCATTTACGACACCTTTTGACCTACTGCCCCATTCGGCCAGGAAGCGGCCAGCGTAGTATCCATCGTGCCGATGAACGACTCATTCCGATATTGATGGTCATACTGCCTTTAGCGGTATTAAACAAATTTTCCAAGTTTGTTACTACTATGTCAATACCTGATTTTCGATTTTCAAGAATAAATACTAGGATTTTATAAGCCTTCTTTTTAGCTTTATAGTCTCCGGTCAGCTAGTAAAATCACTCATTTTCTCTGTACCCTCTCTAAAGCATCGTATTCGCTCTCAAATAACGTTATTCGATTAACTTATGTCTCTTCACAATACATGTAAAATTTCATGGATGTCCGTACAGCAATAATTGAGATAATTATACACAAAACTTTATCATAACAGGTTGCTCAAAAGTGCAAGATGACGTCATTTTTTACAAATGCTATTGACGTGACGTCATAATTCTGCCATGACGTCATATTGTTTTGACGTCATCGTTTTTAAAGAAGATGAGTTGATTGGAAAATGAATTAGCTTTCAGCATACCAATTTTCGTGAAAATACGTCATCGGGTATTTGAATAATAGATTTAGTTCTCGAAATTATTGATAGGCCCTCGTATAGACCTCCATGGGTTCTTGGTCATTAGAATGTTTATGATACTGACTCAAGGTCTTGTTTGGGAAAGGGTTAATTCACCAGAAATTCCTTAAGAGAAAGATCTGATGTTTGTCTGTATTATGTAGGATCTCTTCACCTTGTTTTGTATTATTTTATGTCTTCATGCAACAAAACTGAAGTGGAGGTTGCACTTTTGTTAAAGAGAACTTTAGTCAGTTCCAGTCTTAACCCATTCCCAAACAACAAAATTCTAAGCTTTTCCAAATTAAAAGAAGCAGCAGATGACACTTTGACTGTGACAAAATTTTGACATTTTGTAACTTTTGGGAAAGAAAACATTGTGGCAAATGAAGAAATTGCTTGTCACAAGCAATTTTTTCATTTTCCACAATGTTTTCCAAGCCTTTTTCTTGAGGGGAGTCGAAAAGCGTCACTGTGTGGAAATGGGTTAATTTACACATTTCCATTACAGGATCACATTGCTGATCAAGATCTATGTGGTCTCAATTGCAATAACTAAGGACTCTTTTTTCAAGATTGTATCTCATATACATTTTCTCATGATGTAGAAGATAATCATTTCAGCAGGGAATACCCAGACAACTTTTGTTACAAAGTTAGACAGCTGTACTGGAAGTGCATGTCAGATGCATACTCTCATATTTCATAGGCAACCCTGTACCAAAGAGCCAAAAAATAGACTATTACAAATTCAAAAATGTTGCAGACAACAATCTAAAGTGTATAAAGATTTTATTTTTAATAGTTTTGGGTAGAAAACATTGTGAAAGTATTGCAAACTGTATGATCATTAGCACATACTCCTTTTCCCGCAAGGATCTATGCTATCTACATTCTGTTTCCAGTAACATTTGCTTTATTGTCTCCTGCATCAATTTTTATTCAGATGAACATTTGGTTTCACCCTTTCCCAAACAAGACCTAGTTTTAACGTCCTTAATAGAAAAGGCTTTGGAAAACATTGAAACAAAAGAAGAAACTGCTGATAACCAGCAGTTTCTCCTTTTGCCTCAATATTTTCTGTGCCGTATTTTACACAAATTCTGCCTTTATCAATGTCCATTTTGACGACTGCAGTGGATTTCTAATCGGAAAATTTAAGAATTTTGTCGTTTGGGAAAGGGTTAAAGTGTTGTCATTTGGGACAGGGTTACAATGCACAACATGCATTATTGATGTATGCTGACATGAATTTTTCTTCACTGATGGCACTGTAATGGATGAATTTCAGGCAAAGACAATAATTACCTTAGTCATTTAGAGTTGCAGGGTATTTCAAACTATGTTAGAAGAAATTGGAAATTGATAAATCAAGTTCTGAACAGCTATTAGACGAAATGGGAATTTTTCATCTAACCCAAACTTTTAAAGCTACTATTTCCCAGATTTGGACCCAAACATTGTCAAATACAAACGAAATGTACACTTTTTAAGCTTTATATGACCTGATTAAATGATTACGACAAACTATTGAAGCAACGACTCATTTTTTCGCAATTTGATACCAAATTCATGAAGCGATATCGAAAGTAGGTCAAAACAGTAGGACATGTGACTTTCTTAAATGACGTCACAACATACATGATGACGTCATATTGAAATTCAAGTATGAATCTCGTTTGAATCATGGTCCGCGCTGTATGCGCATGCGCAACAATTTAAAAATAATTCTAACCCCATCTGAGACGGGGTTGAATTTAGGTTTGGATTCTCCCTAAATTCAGCTATCTGTCTTGTAATTTCGGCTCATTCTCTGTCTGAATCGCATATTATAAACCATCCCGAGGTGGTCAACACAAAAGTTTTGCATATTTTTTCAAAAAAATTCATTTTTTGCAATTAGACCATCTTTTACCGTCGCCCTTTAATATATTAGACGAAATGGGATTAAACCAACTGGGATGTAACCATTTCAACACAGCATGGGAGACTTTGCCACTTGTTCCATGCATTTTTCACGCTATGTTACCATTAAGTTTCTATCCAGAAGCCTGCAACTGCATTAGTTTAAAGACTATATTCTTTCAGCTTTGTTTTTAGCTTCACTGGCCTTTCAGGCCAGCGGGCTATTGTCATGGCAGTGTGTCCGTCGTGCGTGCGTGCGTGCGTCCGTCCGTGCGTCCGTAAACTTTTTCTTTAAAAATCTTCTCCTCAGAAACTACTGGATGTATTTCAACCAAACTACACAGGTATGATCCTTGGGTGACCCTCTCTCAGATTCCTTCAAAGAATTTGGATTGAACCAGAATAAATTGAGTTATCTGCCCTTGAATGTCAAAAAAAGCTGGTTTCGACTTTATTTTTACTCTAAAATCTATAAATATTAACCAATCAAGACAAAACTTGGACAGAATATATATAAGCATGATAGCCTACCTGGGTTTAATTTTCAGCTTGATCGGAATTTTACATCATGAGTTATGTGCCCTTGAATTTGACAAAATTTCCATTTTCGACTTTGTTTTCACTCTAACAACCATAATTGTTAACCAATCGAGATGATATTTGGACAGAATCTTGTTGACAACAAGATCTTGCTTTTGTGTAATTTTCAGGGTGATTGCATTGCTAAAATCTGAGTTATGTGCCCTAGAAATTGACAAAATTTCAGTTTTCGACACTTTTTTCACTTTTGTGGCCACATATAGACTAATACTGACAAAATTTTGACAGACCATAAGATCTTAAAGGAGTTTAATATTCAGCTTGATTATTGTGGTGTTCAAGACATAAATTATCGAGTCAAAATCATAGTTTTAGATCAGAATGTCTCTATTTTCATGACCACCATGTTACAACTTCTTGAACTAATTATCATAAAGAAAAACAACTCTTACTGAACTTTAAATTGCTCATATCAAAAGTTACTTCCCTTAGTCTACCACAATTATTAACTCACATACTGAATTATGTGCCCTTGAATTTGGCATAATGACAGTTTTGAACTTTATCATCACTCTAAAAATCCCCAAAATATTGGTCAATCATTTACCTTCTTTTCGCTTTGACCACATGATTGCTTCTTTTTACTTTGTTTCTGCTCTAAGAATAACAAGAATTTAAAAATATACCAGTTTAAGCATTTAGATAAATTTGTCAATTTTTTTTTATAGTAAACCACAAGAAATTCAGGCCTGTGGAGCGACTCAAGACCTTCAGGTCTTTCTAGTTAGATTTTTTTGTCACCTTTTTGAATGTCATTATTGTTCTGTGACTGTCGCTTGCCTATTCCTATCTGCATACAACTGCTTTTCAACGAAAACCTCGATCATAACTGTAGCTTACAACAAGCTGCAGTTACGAGGTTTTCGTTGAAAAGCGACAATACTCTGGAGCTCATATGAGTGCTTATCATTGCCTATCCAGTGTTCTCCCCAGCCCAATAAGCTGTATCGGCCCCACTACAGCTTCATGGAAATCAGTGTAATGCCACTACAGCTTCAAAAGTACCCCACAGCTTAATTTCTTCAAAATGGTCACCAAAGAGAGACATTTAGAGATATTTCATGTCAAAAACTGATAAATGTGGCATTCTTTTAAACTAAAAACTACTAATTCTGTATAAAAACATTATGGGAAAAGAAGAAATTGCTCAAATTGAGCAATTTCTTCTTTTCCCATTATGTTTTTATTCACAATTATTTGCATGAACACCATGTGTTGCAAGGTTTACCAATGCCACGAGGGTTGTCCGGAAAGTTCGTGGACACTGTTAAATACATGCACATGAGAATAGACGATTTTATAACAGACACATGATGACATTAAACAATATCTTAGAAACAACATTTCAAATTTTGAACAAAATCCCCCCATTTTTAGCAGAATTACACACGTTTTTGTGTAGAAGGTTGATGCACCCCGGAGCACGTCATGACGTTATGACGCTCCAGCGACGATGAAGTCACTTTACCATGAAGACTTGTGCTACTTTATTTTCTTCAGAAAGCATTCTTCGCGCCCTCGTGCACACACAGTTTTCATTTTCAAATGTTTTGTGGGGATTTCGTTAACAATTGTTTTTGACATTTCACATTTTCCCACCAACATATCTTACCGTATTTTGCCTATCGTCATTCACGACGTCACTCACCAAATTAACATTTCTACCTGTTATAACACTCGATCTTTGAGTCCTCGAATCAGCCATTACTTCCCCGGAAACGTTTGTGACATTTGCAAACGAGATAATACGGCACACATGGTCTCTTCGTAGAAAAATTAACGAATTCGCTGGTCTGTGCAGGCGTTTTCCTAGTTCCACGCAAAATTTCACAAGAACGCGCTGCTCCACCCAAACGTCCGACGTCGTCATTTTTGACAAATTTCCTTCCATATTAAACTTAGTTAAACCATCCTCAAATGTCAATTTTTAGCGCGACAACATTGAAATCAAAACAATATGGAGTCTGAATGTGAGGTCACATTTAAATACTTTTATTATTTTGTTTCCCGCCAATTTCATACGATAAATTAAATTAAAAAATACAGACATGGGTAGCCAAAATGCTCAAAATTTGACGTGCTCCAGGTACCCCTATGTAGGGTTGTGTTAAGTCCTATTGCAAAATAATTGCATATCAAATTTATTTCTTTTTGCTGGAAAAGTACTTGATAAATGTTTAGCTTTCATGTGATACATATTTTGTCACAACCAAAGTATTATAAAGCAAAATAAAGTGTGTGTCCACGAACTTTCAGGACAACCCTCGTACAGGTTCAAAATATTCTGTGGAGAACCCTGCTATCAGGTAGGTTACTAAAGTCTAGTTTAGCAAAGATCAGCTTGCATAAATTTGTGTTGACTGAAATCAACCATGTTAAGTAACTTTTTCACAGACCAGTAATCCAGCAAAGAAATGACAGCTTGAAATTCAAAGAAATAGCAGCTGACAATTTAAAATGAATGAAATTTTACATTTTTTGTCATTTATTTGTAAAATATATTGTGGAAAATGATGCAATTTCTTCATTTTCCACAATGTTGCCCCATGCATTTTTCTTCCAGGGCATCAAAAGGCGTCACTGTGCGGGAATGGGTTAAATCTTGGATATATATACACAGATTTTATTGATCCTAAGGACTGTAACTTTCAAAAGGCATTGAACTTTTGTTGTTTTTTCCAGAATCAATGTTTTAAAATAAACTTTGTCGATCCTACATGGATGTTTTTGTTACAGAATGAAACGTTAATTGAACGTCAATAAAGCAGTTAATTATCTAAGTGTCTTTTTATACCCCACCCACACACAATTACTGTCAACCGATATTTAACTAGTTCATGATGAATGAGCCAAACTCTTTCCATATTTAGTCAGACTTCTCTGTCAATGATGTTTCATAGTAATTAAATACTTTACAAACAAGACCTGGTTTAGACGTCCCTAGTATGTGATCCTAGATCAAACGGTTCTCGAGTTAAAGCACGGAAACAAAAAAGTCTATCGACGGATTGATGGATGGACAGACAGACAGACAGACAGACATGGTGAAACCAATACAAGAGGACCATGATGGTCCTATATCGCTCACCTGAACCAAAATGATATGAGCAACACTTATGTTCAATTCAATTGATATTTATGACTTTAAGACTAAATATGAACTTATGGTCAATAACATTGTAAAAATCAAAATCATCAGATATCTTATGGTGCCCAACATTGTTTTTTTTGTTTTTTTTAATAATAATTGTAGATTCTAGAGTGTTAACAAGGTCGAAAACAGCCAAAAATGGCAATTTTATCAAATTCCAGGGCACATAAATCTCGTCTTTCTGGTCAGATCAGACTGAAAATCAACCTCATCTGAGATCTTATGGTGTCCAACATTGTGCCCAAGTACTGTCTTGATTGATTAAAAATTGTAGATTCTAGAATGTAAACAAGGTCGAAAACAGCCGAAAATGGCAATTTTATCAAATTCAAGGGCACATAACTCTCGTCTTTCTGGTCAGATCAGACTGAAAATCAAACTCATCTGAGATCTTATGGTCTCCAACATTATGTCCATGATTTGTCTTGATTGATCTATAATTGTAGATTCTAGAGTGTAAACAAGGTTGAAAACAGTCAAAAACGTCAATTTTATCAAATTCAAGGGCACTTAACTCTTGACTTTTGGATCACATCAGACTAAAAATAATCCTCCTCCAAGATCTTATGATGTCCAACATCGTGTCCAAGTTTTGTCTTGATTGATTTATAATTGTAGATTCTAGAGAGTAAACAAGGTCAAAAACAGCCGAAAACGGCAATTTCGTCAAATTCAAGGGCACATAACTCTCGACTTTCTGATCAGATCAGACTGAAAATAATACTCATCCATGATCTTATGCTACCCAAGATTGTGTCCATTGAGTTTTGTCTTGATTTATTAATAATTGTAGATTCTAGAGAGTAAACAAGGTCAAAAACAGCCAAAAATGGCAATTTTGTCCAATTCAAGGGCGCATAATTCTCATCCTTCTAAACAGATCAGACTGAAAATCAATCTCATCCAACATCTTATGCCATCCAAGATTGTGTCAAAGTTTTGTCTTGATTAATTAATAATTGTAGATTCTAGAGTGTAAACAAGGTCGAAAACAGCTGAAAACGGCAATTGTGTCAAATTCAAGGGCAAATAACTCTAAACTTTCTGATCAGATCAGACTGAAAATCTAAGTCATTCAAGATCTTATGCTACCCAAGATTGTGTCCAAGTTTTGTCTTAATTTATTAATAATTGTAGATTCTAGAGTGTAAACAAGGTCGAAAACAGCCTAAGATGACAATTTTGCCCAATTCAAGGGCACATAACTCTCATCTTTCTGGTCAGATCAGACTGAAAATCAAACTCATCCAAGATCTTATGGTCTCCAACATTATGTCCAAGTTTTGTCTTGATTGAGCATTGTAGATGCTAGAGTGTAAACATTTTTAACTTAAAAACAGCATTTTTTGACATTCAAGGGCAGATAACTCCACACTATCTGATCCGATCAGGCCCATAATCGAACATGTCCGAGAACTTATGATCCTACTTGTTTTGGCCAAGTTTGATCAAAATTGCCTAACTTTTGTGGATGCTAGAGTGTAAACACCCCAAATGTTGACGGACGGACAGCCGGACGCCGGACAAAAAGTGACCACAATAACTCACCTCGAGCACTTAATGCTCAGGTGAGCTAATAACTCCCTCTACTTTCTAAGTGTGTGGAGGGGGGGGGGGGGGGGGGGGGGTATAAAGATGATGCAGATGACAATGTCAAGTGAATGAAGGGTTTTTTCTTCGTTTTTGGTAAAAACCATTGTGGGAAATTACTTGTTCTTCATTTTCCATAATATTTTCCAAATACTTTATTTTGCTGGTCATCAAAAGGAGACACTGTTTGATAACCTATTAAGACAAAGTACCAAACTTGATAGTGGTCCTCATTGAACAGCAAAGTTACTGAGAATGGACAGCTTTGCATGCCCCGATCAAGACATTTTTCCCAGAAGGGACCATGTTTTACAGAGGGGGCCCAATTGCATTTTCACGTGAAAAGTTCCATAGAAAATAAAATTGGTAGCATTTTTCACATAATCAAGGGAGGGGCTGGGCCCTAGCAGGCACCACCTGGGCCGCAGCAGCCCCCAACCCTAGATCCATGCATCGCTTTGGGTGAAAACGAGAAAATACTGATTCAGCTTTTCCCCTCAAGAAACTTCAAAACCAGGGATGAATGAATGGGATTGAATGCCACTTTCAACTGCTGTGGTCTAACATGGCAGCTGTAGCACCTAAGCATGGATTCCAATCATTTCTTACCAGTACTACCAGTCAATATACAATCAGAACCTCCAGCTGCTCCCTTTCTTACATGATTCACATCCATTGGTTAGAGACGAACCTAATGACTTTTGTCAAAATGTCAGAATGGATACTGGCCGAGCCGGGGTACAAACTCGAGACCCCTGGTTTGACGGACTCCGACGTAACCTACTGAGCTATCCGGGCTCGGCGAATGGGATTGAATGCCACTTTCAACTGCTGTGGTCTAACATGGCAGCTGTAGCACCTACGCATGGATTCCAATCATTTCTTACCAGTACTACCAGTCAATATACAATCAGAACCTCCAGCTGCTCCCTTTCTTACATGATTCACATCCATTGGTTAGACGAAACTAATGACTTTTGTCAAAATGTCAGAAAGAATACTGGCTGACCCCAAATTCGAAACCATGACCCCTGGATTGACTCCGATGTAAAAGACTGAGCTATCCTGGCTTGGCATATGTGGCCTAGAAAGTTCATATATAATTTTGGTATATTTTGCAGTAGACATTGTATGTTTTCATGCTGATTTTGTTGTGAATTAAAAGAGCATAAAGCAAGGAAATCTGTCAAGAAGTTGAAATTGAATTTAGATTTATTTTGTTAAAATGCACTATTTTACATCAATTTATTTCAATATTTCACGCCATACATGACATCTAGCTGAAACTACTTTTTTAGTTTCTGTTCTCTTATATCCAGTAAATTTCCCAGAAATTTCAGACTTTGACTTTTACAACCGATTAACCCTTTCCCAAACAAGACCTGGTTTTGATGTCCCTAATAGAAAATGCTTGGGAAAACATTGAAACAAAAGAAGAAACTGCTGATGACCAGCAGTTTCTCCTTTTGTCCCAATATTTCCTATGCCATATTTTACACAAATCTTATCTTTAATTACATTCATTTTGTCATTTGTGGCAGTTTTTGAAGTTGATCCCCCTAATATTTTGCCATTTGGGAAAGGGTTAACCCATTTCTGTGAGATGAAACAGTTTTTATTTTTCTTAATTGTCACACGCGCACACCCAACCATTGGTGCATTGCATAACTCTGGCTTTGTATTGTGAGGAAAGGGCTTATTTGTTTTTTCCGAGCAATGGAAGTGTAGAACAAAAGCCTACAAAACCCCACTGGACATAATAGTGGACTTTTGTCTAGAGGATGGATGTTTTGGCCACAGACATTTTCACCAGGACATTTTGGCCAGGATGTTTTGTCAGAAAGGATCATGGGCAGTAAAGGTCCGAACCCTCAACCCATAGATTGATATAATTACCAACTGAGCTATTGGGGTTCAGAAAAAAACAGACATAAATGATCTTTTAATGTGGGATCACAAATAACCAGTACTGGTTATTTTTTGTAAAGAATTCAAAACCAAGGCGAGGATGGTAGCGAATAATTAACTTGTCAGGGCGCCCCCAATAAAATAGTGTGTGCTCGTTTGAGAATTTTCCCTAATTGAGGCTTAATAAGCAGTATCAAGCTTGGTATTTATCACTTTTAACAAAGCTCGGGAGTTTTCACCCCTGCTTCATACTGTGATATGCAGGTCCTATATGTAGACACAGTTCTGAATATCCTGAACTAAGACAAATTTTTATGTCTATCGTCAATGTTTAAAGGGACATTTCATTCCAATTTCATTTTTTTAAAGTATGTCTTGATGCCAAGATTGGTTATTCTAATGAGTATAACTACTATTAGTTTTTTGAAGTTGTTGCCAATAAGCGAGAAACACGCATTTAAAGTTGAGACATAATCAATAAATTGCATATAAATCCGAACTGTTGTCCACAACAATTTGTTCAATTTTAACACAAAAATATGAATTTCTCGTAAACGGCGTAATATTTTGGCTTGAAATTTTCAGAATTTTCATAAGGAAATATGCTCTTTCAGATAAAAATAGAAGTAAAATTTATGACAAAAAAATCTGAAATGTCACTTTAAGAAAAGGAGACTTTTTGAAATTTGAAACATTTAGATTTTACCAATTTTAAAGCTCATACAGTCAATATGCTTGAAGAAATACAATTTGTATACAATTTAATTATAGCATGAGAATATTGAGGCATTTTCTTAGCTATATTTGGCATTGATAAATCTCTTCATCAACATCAATCTAGTCATCTGTAGTAGCCCTAACATCAGATCACCCTAAAATTTTGTCATTTGGGAAAGGGTTTTCAATTTATTTATGACTGTAACATTAGGAAATACAACCACTGTGACTCCTGGGGCTGTGGGGAGGGTCTGGCCAGTCATGGTCAGTCAGCTAATGGCTATAAATGGTCAACAAAGTGACCAGCAGGTCAAGGGGAGTTTAAACCATTTTCAGACGGTCACTTGTTCATTAAATAAAATGTTTACATTGATCGGTTAATCAAACATGGAGAATGACATTCCAGACCAAGAGAGAAGTACGAAACGAATACGACCCTAAGTCAAACAGCGCTAATCAAGTACACCCCTGGTCAGCTGATACAAAGTAAACAAGATTAACTGAAAGTATATCTGAAATGATTTATTTGAAATAACATTACTCACCCTCATATAAATTCTTAAATAAATATGAACCCTTCAACGTTAGATACTAAGCTCTCGATGAAAAATTTTACACTTCTCGATCCAACGTCAAATTTGGTTTATGGTGAAAAATGTTGTTCTTAGCATGAAACTCGAACCCTAACCCCCCCATCCCCCCCCCAACACTAGTCCCATGCTCTATCAATGCGCTAGCTGCACAACAGGTCGTAAGTCTACACAATTGTTACTATGCACCCCCTTCCCCTAGTAATTTCTGGGAGTACATAAATAACCATCCCCCCCCCCCATTTCCTTGGAAAACTAGACAGCACCTGGTTACGCTCACCAATCGCTGGTCAATATCCACCTAACCTTCGCTGCCAAATTTCCTAAAATTGTCCTATTTTCTAAGTGCCAAATTTTGGAAACTTTAAAAGAGGGCTTATCAGTTTATAGAATAGTAAAATATCCTTGTTTGATAATATTAAGCTGAAACTTTCAGGAGTCATTGCACATAAATTGTTTTACCTAATAGCATATTTTTCATCAGACAGTTCGATCAGATTACCTTGCCCTTGACCTTGAATTAAGCTATTGTTTGAAAGTCGCTGATCGGCGACATTGGCAGTCTTCCTATGGGTCGCTTTTCGGCGACGTTGGCAGCGAAAGAGTTAAACTAAATATGTTGTGGGGGTGGTGGTGAGAGGGAGCATAATTATAGCCCTCATTGGACTCAAACTACAACACCCAGAACCATAGTATGATACTCTACCAATGAGCTAGCAGGGCAACCAAATTGTTTCAGGTTGGATTAGGTGCAGCAATAACATGCTGGACTATAATGTAACTCAGGGGTCGCAAGTTTGATCCCCTGCATCATCAGTCTTTCAGATGAGACTTTATTCCAAGGTCCAATCTCCATAATGAACTTAGCTGTTAAGTGGGATGTAAAACTCCATTCAATCCAAGCAACCTCTCAATGTTTCCCAAAGCGTTCTTGAATACCGATTTCGCAACAAGGAATTGTTTAAGAATGGGTTAAAGAATTAACTATAATGCTCTGTGAGTCATTATAATTGATAATCTAGATTATTTCTTTCCCAAACAAAATCTCTTTTAGATGTCCTTACAAAAAGCTTGGGAAAACATTGAGGCAAAAGAAGAAAATGCTGATGCTCAGCATTTTCTCCTTTTGCCTTAATATTTTCTGAGCTATTTTGTACACAAATCCTATCTTTATCAACATCTATTTTTGTCTTATGAAGCAACTTTCAAATTGGACTACTTTAGAAGTATGTTGTTTGGGAATGGATTAACCTTAATGAACTGTTAGTGTAAATGAATAATTAAGCTCTCAGGAGATTATAGAGATTATAATAGATTAATTCAACTTTTTTCTATCTTCAGTTTTAACGAATAGTTCCAAGTTTTAAATGAAACAATATGTGCTCATGAAAAAATACCTTGAAGTGAAGATGTTATTTTTTGAACAGGTAAACCAATTACCTGTAGACAAACAGGATCGATTAGCTAGTTCATAGAAATTTCTTCATTTCACACAATGTTTTCATACCCTTTACAACAAATTCAGATTTGGTATATACATCATATTTGGTATAATTCTATAGCTAAGTGCTGAAAAGATCTTAATTTGATTTTTTCTACGGAAGGAAGATATATTTTCTAAGAAATAGCATAAAACATTGAATGAAAAGGAGAATATGCTCATCTTCTCCAAATTCTTCTCTACTACAAGAGATTTAAAAATCATGCACATATGGATGTTGAAAAAGTTTGACTATTCCAATTTGAAAGCAGCAGCAGTCAACAACCAGGGAAAATTGCTGTTAATAAAGAAAGACTGTGTGCAATATATAACAGTAAATATTGAGGTAAAACGGAAAATGCTAAATATCAGCATTTTCTTCTATTGCTTCAGTGTCTTCCCAAGCCTTTTCTATCATGACAATAAAAACAAGCTCTTGTTTCGGAAAGGGTTAGAAAAAACAATTCAGAAGCAATCCGGAAATTGGTTAAGTGTGCGCCAGCCAAAAATCTATTTCGAATGCTTATCCATTGATGAATGAAATTTTGTCTCAAAAAATGCAGTTTTCATCGCCATATAATTACTTTGCACTCGCAAATGTAAGTAAATAAAGAAAATCTATTTGACAGGATCGGATACACTCGAATAAAATTCTTCTAGCCGATATATATAATTAACATATTTCGACTTTTCACTCTTCCACAAACAATAATACTTTGGACCGGTCTAAACTCAAAGATGTTGCAGACCACAGATATAACCTTTTTCTGAGCATTTTAGGATTTTCCAAACTAAAAGCTGCTGCAGACAACACAGCGGATGTTAATAGCTAGTGGAAAGATTTGTGTACAATAAACCATAACTGCTTGTTCCAAACAGTAGAATTTACATTTTATTAATCATATTCAATCAGCCTGGAAGAAAACATTGACAGAAAAAACCTTAATCTTCAAACTAGGGATTACTTCGGAAAAAGGTAAGTTGACAAAAATGGCAGTGATAGCCGTTTTGAGAACAGTGGGTTTTCGTTCATTGGTTTTCCAAATAATCCTCAGTGTTATAGCAAATTATTGTAACTCCAGCTTTAATCAAGCTAGAGTTCGGAGGTTTTGTAATACAAATAACGATATGTAATAGGTAGTGGTTACATTGAAGGGATATCCAAATATATCACAATACAAAAGAAATCATGGATTTTAGCATAAAAATATCTATGATTAATATAGTATTATGTTTGCACTTTTTGGCCTTTCATTTCATTATATTAAGAAGTCTGTGGTCACTTGAGAGTTCATTTCTTACCCATGCCATGCATAATGCTTTGAAAAGTCTATCAACAAAGACAAACAAGACCAGGGGCCTGTTTCATCATAACATATTTTTTACTTACCAATGTCTTAAAAATCTCTTTAAACATTACAATCGCATAACCAAGACGATAGATTGGCAATATGCGATTCTTATCCTAAACTTGGCGTAAGTCATCAGTAAGACAAAAATATTATCTTAAATGTTTTGATGAAACTGGCCCCTGGTTTTCATGTCCCTATGACAAAAGTCCTCAGAAATAACACTGAGGCAAAAGAAGTAAATGCTGATACATAGCATTTTCTCTTTTTGCCTATAACTTTTCTGTGCTATTTTGTACTCAAAGCCCACATATTATTGCCCTGGCTTTAACTCATTTGAAGGAAAGAAAAAAAGGTTTTCTTTGGTTTAATTGTAATCTGGAATTCATCTCCTCCTAAAAAAATGAAACAGATGAATATTTTAAATATATCTCAAATAACAAAACTATCAAGGTATATAATGCTTAACCCTTTCCCAAACAAGCCCTAGTTTTGTCGTCTCTTATAGAACAAGCTTAGGAAAACACTGAGGTAAAAGATAACAAGAATTTCCTTCTTTTGCCTCAATTCTTCTCTGCTATTATTGACTAAACATCCGCTCTTTTTATCAACATATGTTTCGTCATTTCTCATTGGTCTATAGTCTAAAATTTTGTGTTAGTAGGAAAAGAGATAAATTGCTAAAATGCTATAAAGAATTAAATTAAAATTCCGCTAAATATTTATTCAGCGTCGATTGAAAAGCCGCCTGTGCAGTCCGACGCCATGCCGAACGTCTTATGTTTGTGAAGCCCTATTCAGCGTGCGGAAATTGGCCACTTGAAAATCGTTCAGAACCCCCATTAAGCACCCATTGACAATCATCTAGTCCAATAATCTTCACATTTTAAGCATAATTTCACTCATTTAACCTTAATCCTTACCTAAACATGATCTCATTTTAATGTAACTGATACAGAAAGCTTAAGTAGGCATTGAGAAAAAAGAAAAACAAGCTGTAAAACCAGCATCAATTTTCTCCTTTTCGTTCAATGCTTCTCAGGCTTCAATTTATATACCAATTTTTTTACATAATTAATTCCGTTGTCTGGAACATACCTCTTTCAAATTGGATTAGTTTCAAATTTTGCTTTTCGAGAAAGGGTTAACCCTTTAGCAGATAATGAAATTTGAGATGTTTGAAGAACTAATCATTTCAAGTTCATATTTTTTGTTCATTCAAATACCTACTTTAAAAGTATTTGAAAAATGGAAGGGAAAAGAGTAATTGTACGATCTATGCATGATTCCAGGTAGAATGGGAGATAGTAATTCTAATATTTTTAGGCAGAAAATATTGAAGGGAAAAGAGAATAGGTTATACTATAATTACCTTCTTAGTATATATCATTTATCAATGAGTAATCTTATTTCTATGAAAAAATCCTACTTATTACATAATGACCAAAATGATTAATTCTATGATTAATTTTGATGCCTTTGCGAGTAGAAGCTTTTGTAAATGAATTGGAAGCATGATATAAATAATCTTCATCAATATATATTTTTACAATGTATACTAACCCAAAGAGCCAACGCAACACGAACTTTAAATTACAATATTTTGATTATTTAAAATGTGAATTCGTTGATATTGACTTTATTTTGACCGCTGACCATTATGAGATCACCAGGAAAAAACAGATGGGTCTAAATCGATTCCGTAATGCACATAACGTTACAAACGTAATGCCGGGGTGTGTTTGAAAAATGAAACTACGATCCGTACATGTATCTCGTGTGTCCTCCTGTATGATTAAACACAGCACAACATCTTTGTGACATCGAACGTAACTAACGTCGAAAAACGTTTATAGGAATATTCTGTCACTCTTGAATTAATGTTTGCCCCATTTGACGCAAAGTCTGTGGTTGGACTTGGCGTTGACGTAAACACATGTAAAGCAGGTTCCATATTTGCTCGGATGATCAGATTACCACTTTTGGGCGTTGCACCACCGGAGACAGACTCGTGTGTGCATAGGTAGTAAATTGGGACCTACATAACGACGTCGAGGTCGGAACCCATGTTTACGTAACCGGTTACGTTACGTGTATGTGCACTTATACGGCGACCGTGGTTCCCAGCAGTTGCAGCAGCCTTTTTGTTGCTAGCTGAAACCGGTCTCTGAGATTTTGGATTCTTAACCTGTTGTCCTGTACCTTGGTACATGTAGTTACACGACTTCTGAAGGCTCTTGGCATGTCATGAACATTACCAGAAACGTCAAAACAAACGTAAGCCTAAGCAAGAAAAGTAAATGACCTTGAAAATAACAAAAAAATGGAATTATTAACCTGAATGGAACTTCTAACACATTTAGACATGATTAATGAGTAAGATTAATTGACAATCTTGGTTTGCTGAAACTTCCGCTATAGTCATGCTATCGTAGACCACGCAAAGTCCAATAGCCGGGTAACCATGGTCAGCCAGAAGCAATCCAATCACCTGTGCCTTAATTTCGGGATATGCTAAATTGTGGCAGTTTTGTCTATCGCCAGACAGATCTTTTGACCTTATCTTATTGGGTTATCTTGTGACTTTCTAAAAATGCATGTGCGCTGGTTTATGACACGCACTGTTGCACGTGCAGCGCGGATATACGGTTTTGAACCAAGGACTCTGTGTTCAGAGAAGCATAACAATTTTTACCTTCTTTTTATGTGGACAATAAAATCACTATATAGAATAATGAAATCTGAAGTTTCGTTGTTTTATCATGTCTCATTAAAAAGTTACATCAAAAAATCTTGTTGCGTTGGCAGTTTGGGTTAGTATATATTGGGAGGGGGGGGGGGGGGGGGGGGGGGCTATAACAGATAAAGTTAACATCATTTTTTTTCCAAAAGCTAAAAGAAATATAGGAGAAAGGTCATGAAAGGCGAGAAGTCAAATGACTAATTGACAAAACGGTGGTAGTTTTCATTGACAAATATTTGAGTAGTCCAGTAGGATTAACATTACTTCAGCTCTTTGAACAAGATTAAAACTCCGCCCTCAAAAACCCCTGTCCTCCCGCCTACCATTTAACCCTTTCGCAAACAAGATAACATTGAGGCAAAAGGAGAAATTACTGATAATCATCAACTTGCTGATAATCAATAACCAGTGAAGTGCAATTTCTTCATTTCTCACAATGTTATCTAGATTAGTACTTTAAGATATACTAGAAACTGAAATTCCAATCACTTGAATGGTGGTCTTCTTGGGACATCTTTGGCTTCCGACCAGTCTAAATTTTTGCTATCTGTTTAGGTGAATGAAACATTTTAATATTTTGATGTTTTGGAGTAGAAAACATTGTGGAAAATGAAGAAATTGCTTGTCACAAGCAATTTCTACAAGCAATTTCTTCATTTCCAACAATGTTTTCCAAAGCCTTTACATTCTGAAGTGTTAAAAAAGTGTTACTGTGTGGGAATGAGCTAACGAAAGTGATACAGTAAAGGAGAGATTGATGACACATTTATCCTTTTTAAGAATGATTAAAAATAGTTTAGAGTGCATTCTTAAGTGACAGTTATCCCACACAGACCTAATTCATCCTTTCATTCATCAAGATGTACAAAATTCAGTGCATTAAACCCTTACCCAAACAAAGTCTTTCTAGACAGTCCAATAGCAATGAATTTTGTGCCAAAAATAAACTGAGTTTTCAGTTATGTATTGATAAACCATTGGTGTTGTTATAAAATTTTGTTACTACTCAAGCCATATATTGTTAAACCGAAGTGACCGTGCGCTGTGAATATTTATAAACAAACGTAATCGTCTGCAATATTGATAATAATGAGCGCAAGTTTATTGACGGCGAGATTTGACCCGGCAGAGCAGACCAAGCGGAAAGGTCAACAGACTTATCGTCCAGGGGTGATAGGTATGCCGGAACCCCTCGCGATTCGCATGCTTCGCTATTTACAGCTAATAATCACATTATTCGACGACTTAACAGTATTTTCACGTGCATACATTCGTCGCGTCATCTTAAAATGGTAATTGGTAAACTGAATATGCAAAAATGCTGATCCTGGTCAGCCTGTGCCATCTGTACGGTATGTCCAAGAAGTGAGCTGTATTTGAATATTGTCATTGTTTTTGGAGATTACGCCTATTCTAATGATTAGCTTTACAGAAAATTTCGATCCAAATGGACCACAGTAGCTTAACATTTTTTATTTGACTAGATTAAATCTTATTTTCACATGGCGGCACGACGTTGCATAACAGTGCACGCCTTTACGTAAATTAACGACGGACCATTACCATCTAAACTGGACAATAAACTTTTCCACTTTTCTGTACAGTTAAGGTCACTCTGCCGGGTCAATTATTTTCCTCTATACTTCGGTTAAACAATAATAGATTCAATCAAAACATCTGTAAATATTCTCGTTTAATAGAGAACGAGATTTTGTAACAACACCTATGAAATACTATTGTATACCCAAAACTCATGTAACTGTTTAATTGATAAAAAAATTTCCCTGTTTGAAAATTGTTGTAGATTATGAAATTAACTTAAATCAATTTTGAAATTGTGTGCATTACAGCCCATATAACTATTGCCAGAAAGTACAAAAAATTTTATGCTGATATTAAACAGCATTTTCTTCGTTTTACTCAATGTTTTCTCAAACCTTCCAAATAAGGGATGTCCAATAAAGGCCTTGTCCAAAAAAGTCTGGGCTATAATTTGCGTTTTAAATTTTTTTTTTTTTTTTTAAGCTTTCACTGCATATTTTTAGTATGCATCCATTTTTTTTATTTTTTTCAAAAGATCATGTTTTGTTATGACATGTTATGATTGCACAACTAACATGCATTTCAGACAGATAAATAAGTTATATGAAAGAAAACATGGCTATTTGAACCATAAATTATCTGTTATTTGCATAAAATGACTAAGTAATCTAAAAGAACAAAGACAACAATCTTTGACAAAAAGAGACAGTATTCAAATTAGAAAAGCTCAACGTCTTTGAAGTTTCATGACATACTGCATGTAATGCATGTTATGACTTATATTCTGGAGGGTTCAAAATGACAAAAGCAGCATATTGTAGCTTTTCGACGAAAACCTCGTAACTGGAGCTTAAACTAAGCTGCATTTACGAGGTTTTCGTTGAAAAGCGACGACGATATTTTGACATTTAAAATGTGAGTCAACTTCATGCAGTCTAATCCCTTGCTGATGATTTAGGGCTTCATATATTTTGCTTATAATGAACAAAAAATGTTTTACTAAGATTTTCTTATCAATTAAGGACATCAAAACTAATGTCATGCATACAATAAAATAACGGTGCAGCATCTAATGCATTGCACATTTAATAAGCAATTTACAGTTCCAGGAATTCAACCTCTAGTTTCTTACAGAATAATTAAATAAGACTTTGCTTGATTTATTTTGCCATTTCATAAGACATATTGGTCTTGACAGACAGAAATTAAAATTCCTAATTGACTGCAGAGATTCATATTATGACAGAAATTCAGTCAATTTACAGCAAATAGCAATGAATTTGGTGCTTAAAATAGACTTGGTTCACTGTTTTGTTAATACAAAATCTTGTAACTACGGCTTGAAGAATCAAGCTGTTATTATGTTACGAGATTTTATAACAACACCCATGAAATACTATTTGTTTGTCTGAAATTATGTCACGATTAACTGGATAAAATCGTTCCCTATTACTCCTTTTCACAACCCTGCCACATCCTTCTGAGTACAGTTTTTGGAAACATAAATAGAAAAGAAGAAAATACATATTTCTAATTTACTGAATTGCAAAAACGTACATATTTACCGTTTTGTAACTTTTACAAGGTCATCTAAAACTCCTATGAATTAAGATCAGTGTAAAATTTTGTCATTTGGGAAAAGGTTAGATAGAAAAGTAATCATGTTAATCTAATATAAATTATTGCACCATAAGAATTAGAGGAACTTTATCCCTTTCCCAAACAAAAACTAGTTTTGAAGTCCCAAAGAAGAGTCTTGGTAAAAGATTGAGGCAAAAGAAGAAAATGCTGATAATCAGCATTTTCTCCTTTTGCTTCAATATTTTCTATGCTATTATATATCATGCCATTATTCTATCATTATCAGTATCCATTTTCTCATCTGAAGCTGCTTTAACCCTCTCCCAAACAAGACCTGCTTTTGACGTCTCTAATAGAAAAGGCTTGGGAAAACATTGAAACAAAAGAAGAAACTGCTGATAACCAGCAGTTTCTCCTTTTGTCTCAATATTTCCTATGCCATATTTTACACAAATTCTATCTTTAATAACATCCATTTTGTCATTTGTGGCATTTTTTGAAGTGGATCACCCTAAAATTTTGTTGTTTGGGAAAGGGTTAAATTCATACCATCCAAGTCTTTTGGGAAAGGATTAAACTGCAAGTAAAATGCATAGTGCTAGAATTGCAGCTGTTTAAGAAGTCTCCTTCCAATTAACATTTTCCTAAACAAAACCTGGTTTTGGCTTCACTAGAGAAATAGTTTGGAAAAAAATTCTAAGAAAAGAGAAATTGCTTTTAATTTGCTTATAACCAGAAAATTTCTCCTTTCCCTTCAATACTATCTTTTCTGTAACATTAAGCTCTTCTTTTCACCCATAACAATAATCAAGGCAAAGGCTTAAAGGCTAATGGAGTTTTATATCCCACTCAACTGCTATGGTCATATAGAGACGGGACCTCGGTTTAGAGTCTCATATGAAAGACTGGAGAGGCGAGGAATCAAACCTGCGACCCCTGTGTTACAAGTCCAGTACGCTGCCACTGCACCAAATCCGCCCCACATCAAGGCAAAGGAATAGCATAAATGTTTTCCAAAGAATTTTCTATAAGATGTATCCTTAAACCAGGGATGGTTTTGGAACGCATTCAGGACACATTTGTTATGTGGTAGACTGTTATATGGGAATTAGAAACTGATGTAATTGTGTTATAGCAGTTAGGCGTTCACGGTCGATAGATTTCCGTCGCAGAAATAATCTCCCGATTGAGGGAATGCACAAATAATCATGCGCAGAGAGTGAGGGAAAAATTCATTTTTCATAGAATTAATGATGCATAAGTGTGGCGTCACTTGAAATTGTGTTCTCTGCATAAATACAGTAACTGGTATAATATGTCCCAATAAATGACCTGGCAGAGCATCTCTAGCCAATAGCTAGAGATGCTCTGCCAGGTCATTTATCAAGACCTATACAACTTCTTGTATAGCTCTTTTGTGATGCAGATATCCTCTAAAGGTATTAGGAAAATTAATACATCTGGAGAAGGTCAGTAAATGTTCCTTTCACTCTATAGGTCTTCTTGTTCACAGTGTATAATCATGTGATACAATATTTCACAAATCTTCAATAATTTTGAAAATACTGGACCGATTTGAATTCGGTTTGAAGCAGAGAATGTAGACAGACGTCACGCATTAGATGGACGTGGTTGAATTTTGTAAAATCAACTGATAAAAAAGTTATTGAAGACAAACCAAAATTTTGGTTTATCTTCAATAACTCTTTTATCAGTTGAGTTTTCAAAAATCCATTCCGTCCAGCTTTCCTGGCTTTTCCCTACCTTCTCTGCTTCAAACCAAATTCGAATTGGTCAAGTAATAAAAAAGATATTGAAGATTATCGGAAATTCTGAGTCACTTGATTATACACAGTGTTGTTGTCTGCGCATGTTATATCGGAGAGATATTTGACTGTCTTATAGACTGCATCACATTAGCCAGATTAAATTGAAATTACTATTCATTTCATAGGCCGTTACATTATGTAGATTGGCATAAAAAATATACAACACTCAAAAAGCACAACTCAGATTTGTTGGTAATTGGATGCCACCTAGCAGAAAATAATGTAGCTCTTAATCTTTGAAAGCATTTATTTTGTTCTACATCAATAATTATGTACTACCTTTATCAAATTGCTGCAGTACATAGCCTTAAATATTAGTTTTGCCGAATGCGAACTTTTTTGCCTGACACTAAACAAACAAACATGCATTATGAGAGAAAAAGACATTTTTCACAGCTTTAATGATGCATATTCCCAGACTATAGATGATTATCCCTTTATGGTGGTTCTGAAACTTCTCACTGATTCAGACTTACAAATAGGTTACAACCACAGCAGGTAATTTGAGTAAATGGGTTTAATGTTATGTTCAACAATTTTTTTCAATCATATTGTACCAGATTGTGCATTATTGACTCTCAGCCACATACCAATAGCAATTGAGGGACAATTCTTGCCAATTTGTTTCATAAAATGCCTGTCTTAACATTGTGCTATCCACCATGACAAAATTTCCAACTTGTTGTGACATAGTGTCTCTGGAATTCTGCCACATATGTGCAATTACTATGTGCTCAAGTCTAGTAACGACAACTAAATGACAAACAATTACATCTTGCACTATGAAGGAAGAAATCTCATCTGCAGCATCATGAAATCAAAATCAAGAGCAAATACTGTAATAGAAAATAGACTCTAGCTACAGTAGCTCTACATTATTCAAATCAGAAAAAAATCATATCAAAAACAACTTCTAAGAACTTAAGAATTACATAATGGTGGAGGCAATAAATTCTGTCTGCAACATAAATTCTCCCCTAATTATCTCACTGAGGGTGGAACACCAATCTTAAGTGACAGTCTCAATGAGATATTTTCCTTTTTACAGGTAAACCTAGTTTTGATTTCTCAAGAGAAGACTTATAAACAATTCAAAATCTTTTACTAATGAGGGACTAGACCGATAACGGAAAAAAGGGGTGGCAGGATGTATATTTGACTATTTATAGTAACAACTTATACACACTGATACCTGTTCAACCCTAAAATAAACCAAAATATTTGTATCGATTCTCGTTATACTTTGAACGTATAATAGCTTTAGAAAACATTAGGTAAACATATCAGATCAAAAAGCTTTTTGAGAACTCTGATTACTGCATAACGCTGGAATCGTTAAAATAGGGCCTCAAGGAGAATGTCATTTTCATTGGTGTCCTACCCCTAGAGTTGCATATTTGTGCAACTCTGGGATTGGGACACCAATGATGAGGGACATTCTAATTATCAATTATTGCAGGTAAAAAAATAATGACCTCTCTATATGACTAAGATTTGGAAAACATTGAAGAAACAGATGAGATCAAAAACAACATCTAAGAATTAGAGAATTATGCAATGTTTGAAACAATAAACTCTGTCTGCAACACAAATTCTCCCCTAATTATCTGACGGAGGGTGGAACACCAATCTTAAATGACAGTCTCAATGAGATTTACCTTTTTGCAGGTATAAATGTACCTAGTTTTGATGTCTCTAAGGGACTATTTGCTTTAGAAAGTGTTAAAGAAACAAATCAGATCAAAAAGCTTTATTGAGATCTCTGATAATTGCATAATGCTGGAATCCTTAAAATGAGGCTGCAAGGAGAACGTAAATTAATTGTCATTGGACTGTTCCACCCCCAGAGGTGCACAATAATTGTCCAAAGCATGTGAAAACCAGGCCCTGGTTTCTTGAAAAAAAAACTTAAGCACATATACTCATGAGTACATGCTCAACTTCAATCGAATACTCTCCAACATTGAAGGGTATTCAATTGAAGTTCACGTGGATTTCATGCCATTTGAGTACGGTGCTCAGATTTGAATCTGAGAACAGACTTATTAGTTTTTTCGAGAAACCGGGGCCAGGTCTTGTTTGGGAAAGGGATCATTTTTAAAGTACATCTGATTCACCCAACAGTACTTCAGACTTTATTTTGTTCTGCTTTATTTTTCCTCTACAGCGGATATAATTGAGGTAAAAATCCACTGACATCAAACGAAAATGTCATATAGTGCAGAAATCTGTAATCTATACATTGTTTTCTTACAGAAAAAGAGAGGTGCATGACCATCATATTAACCATTTCTGAAACAATCCCTGGTTTTAAACCTAATAAATACAGCTTTTTCAATAACCAGTATTTTCTTCTTTACACACAAAGATTTTTTCTGTAGATTTTATTTTTTCATTTTTTGTTGTCTGTCCATAACTTCATTTACATAGGTTTAAAATTTAGTAGCTCAAGACATGGTTTTAATCAGAATTCTCTTTAAATGAAGCCGTAATTGGCAACACATTGAAGTGGAATACAGCATTTTTTTAACATCGTCCAAATAATTGTAACACTTTTTTACACAAATTAACAATACATTAAATTTCATTGTTCAGGAATTTGATGCTTTTCAACAAAAAGCTTATACGTGCAGCTTGTTTTAAGCTGCAGTTACAAGGTTTTTGTTGAAAAGCAGCGATATTTAGTTCCTACCTGTATACTCTGTTATATGTTTGGCCACTGCCTCACCGAGATGGTGCGTCCTGGAGTGCAGGTACTCGTGAATATAATGTTCCGACGCTGATATGTACTTCCCTTCACTGTGTCGTGAACAGCAGGATAACCCGGAATCCAATCTTGATGAGGAACATACCCGCAAATTCTCCTCTGAAATGATAGCAACAACACTGAGTTATGATAAATGGTTTCGACTTGTGTAATATTTTGCATTGTTAACTAAATGTTTGTCTCATGCTTAATACTTACCAAAACAATGGCTGCAGTATTGAAAGGAGTTTCCATGCGCGGATCCAGAGGGGGGGGGGTCAGGGGGTCATGACCCCCCCTGGAATTGGCTGAAAATTGAATTTTGACTATATAACTTCTTCATAAAAGCCATCATTTGGGCTTTGACCCCCCCTGGAAAAAAATTCTGGATCCGCCCTTGGTTTCGAATAACAAGAATTGATGCTACTGTGTTTATGAAACTTGTCCATTATGACAACCTGATTATGACAAAGAAAGTATTTTGACAACAAGAAAATTGCTTAAGTTTCAACCTCAATTTTTCTATTTTATTTCTCCCTAGGCGCTCTCCTTGCATTTTGATGCCACTTGATACAGCTGCCATTGTCAAAAGAATAATTATTGCTTTTAATATTTTAAAGTTTGTACATTTAAAGTAAAGGGCCTTATAATTATATTACCTATATATCTATACTATAATCTTTCTACATGTGTGCCTCATAAAACATTGAGACCCTCACCAGAGCTGGGGTGATACCAGATATCCTGTCTAATTCCATGTCAAAATGATTTCAAGCTTATCATATGTCACAATTTCACAATTAGTGCATACTGCATGCCAATGGGTTGAGAAATAACCCATGAAAACATAAGAACTGAGCAAATATCTTGGCATTTTTTAACCCTTTCCCAAACGACAAAATTTTACGGTTATCCACTTCGAAAACAGCTGCAACTGACAAAATGGATGTTATCTAAGATAAGATTTGTGTAAAATATGGCATAGAAAATATTGAGACAAAAGGAGAAACTGCTGGTTATCAGCAGTTTCTTCTTTTGTTTCAATGTTTTCCCAAGTCTTTACTGTTAGGGACGTCAAAACCAGGCCTTGTTTGGGAAAGGGTTAAAGAAGGGGAGGGGGTGACTCTAACAGGCATTTTCCATAGGAAGGTTTCAACATGGTGACATGATTTTAGGCCTGGTCACTGAAAAGATTGCACATTCACATCACGATGGAGCGCGTCCAAAGATTGTCAAGTCTACAGTATGATATCAGCAGCGACATGGATATGATGTGCATGCAGAATCTTATGTGACGGGTGAGGCCTTTAAGGTAAAAATGACCTAATTAGCACCAAAAAGCCAGCGGCGAAATTTGAAAAGTGCCAGTAATTCCTAAACTGTGTTACATTTCCATTCCAAATACAAACATAAGCATTTTGTACGGTTTAGAATTTTGAATTAATGCATATTTTTGGAAATATTTGACAAAAATGTTCAAAATTACCTCCCTTGCATATGAATATAGAGTAAAATGATATTTGTAAATTATTTTCTTCTTGAAGCATAATCTTGAAATCTGGCACGGTGAATCATCTTATGTGAAGTGTATTTACATGTGTGTGTAATTTGATACATTTCGTATGGCTAGAAAGTGGTGCTTTTAATTAGGCACTTTATACCTTAAATAGATTCAAATAAAGTCATTTTGATAAATCTGTTTTGGTGATGATTGGCAGGACCTCTAGATCCTCTTTAGATCAGCACATATGGCAGGCATATCTTCTTCACATATTCTGAATGTTGCAATAAAGTATATCAATTACAGAGGGAAAAGGAGAAATAGCTTTTTTATGTTTCACTTCAATGTTTTGTCAATCTTGTCTTCTTAAAGAAGAGAACTATTGTTCTATGATGGTTGTGCCACACTACCAGCCCTTGCCAAAAAAAATTCAAGAACGCATTTCTAGTTCTAGAACTCTTCTAGAACATAAAATGGCATTTAACATTCTAGAACAGTTCTAGAAGTGTCATTTAATGTTCTAGAATGCTCTAGAACAGTTCTTAAACTTATATGAACTTTCCGCAGGGGAAGTCATTTTTGATCACACACAATTTGATTACATAACATGAGAGAAGTGTTCATTGCTGTATCAAAATTCACCAGGGAAATTATCGTAGGGATATCTGAACCATTATACGTACAAAAATATGCAGTTTTTGTAATAACTTCTCACCTTCCGTCTTTACTATGTAGATCAAGCGTTAAGTCTTAACCCTCTCCAAAACAACAAAATTTGAGGATGCAGTGGTGAATCCAGAACAGGTTCGACTGTAGCCTGATTTTTTCATAAATTCATACAGAAAAACAGTTAAAATTGTGCAATACTTGGAAAACGAATCCCGCTATTGTATGCTCGAACCCCCTTCATATTCTCAGTTCCATAAATAAGTGTGCACTTTATTTCATTTCATTTCTCCTTTGATTCTCGACTGAAAATAAGACAGTTTGCTATCATATTGTAGCTAAGAGTTCTAAGAAAATGACATACCCCTAAAATTTTGTCAAAAGGACAGTTTTGGTTTATTTTTCTTAGATTAAATACAGGTGGTATAAAAATAAAAGTTGCAAAAGTACAAAAAAATTGGTTACATTCAAATTTTGTTCAGTTCAAGTAAATTGGAGTCTTTTTTTGAAAATCTTTTATGGCCACCAATGTTGCCGATGCAAGCGAGAATGTGACGGTCACAGAGAGCTCAAAGACCGCAATATCACTACAGCAGGAATGTTATTCTATTCCTGAGTGAGAGCAATGACAAAATCCTGGATATAGCTGATAGTTAGCAGTGATGGAACGTTCCTCGCTAAATGACCCACACATATTCAATCGGATCCTATTCCAGTGCCAATCATGGCCAGGAAAGAACTTCAACATTGTTTCTGTTAATAAAAAAGATTCAATTCAATATCGAACGGTATTAAATGAAGAATGTTCGATTAACTAAGAGATAATCAAAACTTTAACTTGACCAGATTTGTGTACTTTTGCAACTTTTATTTTCATACCATCTTAATTTAACCTTAGAAAAACAAACTCAAACTGTCTCAGTGCCCAAATTTTAAATGTCTGACACTTTCTTGAGACTATAAGCTACAGTATGACAGCAAACTCAGTTATTTTTAGTGAGAGATGAGGGGAGAAATAAAACGAAAGAAAGTGCACACTTATTTATGGAACTGAGTATAGAAATCCTGGATCCACCACAGGCTGGTTCAAGTTGAAAGTAGTTGCAGACAATAAAATCATGGCCAACTCATGTAAAAATCTCCACATTCTCGTATAGAAATCATTGGCAGAAAAAGGGAACATGCTGATGAATTAATAAATTTTCTCCTACTCCTGCCAGGGGTTTCCAATGTTGAGTGGGGGTCGTCCAAAGGAGTCAAAGTTTGATCGAAATTACTACACAAGACCATGTATTGATTTCTTTGAAGAAGAAAAACAAGAGTGCCACCGTCACAATATACGCCGCCACTTATAAAACTTGAGACAAAAAAATGACATTGACAAGGATTTATGAATATTCACTGAAAAACCTGTAAAAAAATTGTGTTCACAAAAAGGTTTTTATAAATATCCAGTGAAAAACCTGGAAGGAATTGCGTTCACGAGGCTAAAATATCATTAAGCCCCAGAGACTTAGATTCAAGGGGGCATAATTCAGGCAAAAATCAATGAACCATAAAATCCTTACTTCATGCACATCTACCAATTAAGGTAATAACATCCACCAAGTCTCAGTCCCAGAGACTAAGTTTTAAGGGGGCATAACTCTGGAAAAAAATCAATGAACCATAAAATCCTTCCTACATGCACATCTACTAATTGAGGTGATAACATTGACCAAGTTTCATTAAGATCCAGCCAGAAACTTAGGAGGAGTTGCGTTGACAAGGCTGCAATTTCAATAAGCCCCAGAGACTAAGATTGAAGGGAGCATAACTCTGGCAAAAATCAATGAACCATAAAATCCTTCCTTCATGTACATCTACCAATTGAGGTGATAACATTGACCAAGTTTCATTAAGATCCAGCCCATTTTATTAGCATTTTAGTGACCTTGGACAGGTGCAAGAAATTGTACATTTTTTCGCTGTAGGGGTATGTGATACGAATGCATATAAAATTCAAACAAGATCGCTGACCATCCATTTTTATTTCATTTTTCAATTGGTAATAACATGTAATTTCAACATACAAAATATAAATAAATTCTATTATTGGGAAAAAAATTAGGAAACTGGAGCATTCCCCCTTAAATTCTTGTTGAAACTGAAGGAGTTGCACACATGAGAAATTGCTAACAAACGGACAGACAGACAGACAACCAGGGCCATAACATAAAAGCTGCAAACAGAGAGCCAATATTCAGAGGCTTCAGCTGCTTCCAAGCTTGAAGATTCTGCAGAACCTAAAAGCTCTATACAGAATTTCCGACCTAAGAAAATTAATATATCCTTTAAAAGATTGGCATGTCTATTAAATATTCATACTTTTAAGTAATAAACCATCATTAATGTGTAATAAAAATACAGAATTGTTAAACACTGTGTCATGAAATTAACCCTGGTGCTATGATGCTGATCTCAGAATCCCCCCCCCCCCTTTCACAAACTTGTACTGTTCCAATATGAAGACTGCTGCAGTGAATGAAGTTGATACAGATAGAATTTGTGAATAATATTGGACAGAAAATACAGCCAGCATTCTCTTCTTTTGCCTCAATCTTTTCCTAAGCTTATTCTCTCAGGAATTTCAAAGTCAGATCTCGCACAAATGGCCCAATAATATATATGGGGTACAAAACAGAATGAAATACAGACAGACAGAAAGACAGACCAAGGACAATGTTTAACAACATGTTTCCTAATTTCAATGTTATGGCACTTTTTGTCATCCATATAACAAACTTTTTGATTTCATCTGACAAAATTTAATGAATTTTTATCAACTTTATTGATCAGTAATTTACTGCAAACTATAAAATATTTTTTTCACAAGTTTATGACTTGATTTGATCTCAAAGGTACTGAGTTGCAAAATGAAACTTGATCTTATTATCAGCTACTTACATACATAACAAAACTTAAATGCAAAGTCATTTTATACTTTTTCTCAATTCCACCCAAAACTCAGCACAATTATGTCAAAATCTGTGAAACGAACAAAAATGTTCTTCATTCCGCTGATGTAAAATATGCCAGACACAAGGTGTATCGGAGGACATTGACTAAGTCTCGTAACTCAATCATGAAGACGCAGACAGCCTAATGTAATTTATAGTTATTTGTCTGTAATATTTTGTGGGGGGGACGTCAGCATTTTATGGTGCTTAGATTTATTAATTACTTTACATTAGTAGGATGGGCAATTATATCACATGCAAATTAACATGTTTTACCTTTTCTATCTTAAAACAGATTCTTCTCAAGTTGGATTGGCTATAACTTTTAAACTTTTTAAACCTTTTCCCTGATGGAAAAGAAATGGAACAGAATGGCCAAGCCCCGATAGTTCAGTCAGTAACACCTGAGTCTGTCAATCCAGGGTTTGTGAGCTCAAACCCCGGCTTGGTCAATGTTCATTCTGACATTGGACAAAATGCATTTGTCTCTTGCCAGTGGGTGTGAATGATCTATTTGAGAGAGTAGCTGGAGGCTCCATTTGAATATTGTGGTAGTACTGGTGGAAAGAAATACAAGGAATATCAACTGTTGCCTGTTACAGCAGCCATGATATGACCATAGTTGTTGAAAGAGGCATTAAACCCAAATCAAAATCAAAATGTGATTTAGTTTTAAAATGCAACTTTGATACATTTTTTAAACATAGGTGGTTATAAACTTATTCTGCAATCTCATCCAGGAATTTAACCCTTTCCCAAACAAGACCTGGTTTTGATGTCCCTGGTGGAATACTGGCTTGGGAAAATATTGAAACAAAAGGAGAAACTGCTGATAACCAGCAGTTTCTCCTTTTGTCTCAATATTTTCTATGCCATATTTTACACAAATTATATCTTTAATAACATCCATTTTGTCATTTGTGTCAGTTTTTGAATTGGACTACCCTAAAATTTTGCCGTTTGGGAAAGGGTTAATATGTGGACTTCCCCAAGTTATATCATATTTACATTCATGCATTGACTTTCTTTTCAAAACAAGCCCAGATTTTAGCATCTCTAATTGGAACAGCTTGGGAAAACATTGAGGCAAAAGAAGAAAATGCTGATAACCAGCATTTTCTCCTTTTGCCTCAGTATTTTCTGTACTAAATTGACACAAGTTGTAGCTTTATCAACATTCAAATTGGAACAATTTAATATCTGTCGTTTGTGAAAGAGCTTCCCCAAGTTATCAAATTTAAATTCATGCAGTGACTGTGATGACATAAATTCTCTAATTACCAACTTAGTAACCTGTTTTTAACAATGACAAAAATTTTAGAAAGCTCTACTAACTTCATTAAACCTTTCCCAAACAACCAAATTTGGAACTGCTTCCTTTTGAAAAAGTTTGCAGACCACAAAATATGTGTTATTTTGAGTATGAAAGTCAGCATTTTCTTCTTTTGCATCAATGTTTTCCCAGACTATTTCTACCAGGGACATCAAAACCAGGTCTTGTTTGGGAAAGGTTTAAAGATTCGAGCTAATGTAAGTTTTTTGCTATAACATACCCAGCTATTCCATGTGATTTTTTGGAAGCCTACACTTGCAAAACCCCACTTTTTTCAAGTATGAGTATGGTTTGAGTATAAGCCGAGAAATATGAAACAAAATAACTTGAAGTGAATGATTTTTTACTTATTTATGCTTAAAAAAAGTCACATGGGATAGGCACCCCGAAATTACCCCAAAATCAGTCATTATTTTTCTTCTCCAGATGTTCCTTTGAACGTATTTATTTTACATCGATTGGGAAGCAAGTTTTTTCAACTTATTTTAAACCCTCTTGATTCAGCTTCCTGGAAATATACTGACCAATACTCGCGCCAAATGTGTGGGCCAATGAGAAGCCTCGAACAACCTCCGCAACCAGGGATCGAACTCGGAACCTCTTAGTCGCAAGGCCGACGCTCTACCTCTCGACTACGGACACCACTTCTAAACAATTTGTCATAAACCAAAGATCATTTTAATCCTTTCCCAAACGACAAAATATTAGGGTGGTCCAATTTGAAAATTGTTGCAGACAAGAAAAATTATTGCTATCAAAGATAGTAGTTGTGCATGTTAGAGCAAAGAAAATATTGAGGGAAATGGAGAAATTGCTGATTATCAGCAATTTCTTCTTTTCTCTCAATGTTTTCCCAATTTTTTTCTGCAATGAACATGATAATCAGGTCTTGTTTGGGAAAGGGTTAACACTTTCCAAAATATAGAGGTCTTTTAACAATCAACAAGTTACAGGCTTTGGAAAACATTGTGAAAAATGAAGAAATTGCTTGCTTTCTATGCATAAAGAGCAAATAATGTAAAATTTAAGTTCACTTGACATTGTTGTCTGCAACATCTTTGAATTTGGATCCGTCTAAAATTTTGCTGTCTGCTCAAGGGTTAAGATGGTAAGTCTTCTGCTTCTGCACTTCATTCTGCTCATCAAATGCACTTTTTGTCTTCTGATGTCTTTGAAATAAAATCTTGAAAACTCTCCGAATTTATTCAACCCTTTCCCAAACAGCAGAAATAGGGATTGTTCCCCTTTAAGAGCTGCTGTAGATGTCAAAATGCATTATGATAAAGATAAGATTTGTGAACAATGTGGTGCAGAAAATATCTACACAAAAGGAGAAAATACTGGTTATCACTATTTCTTCTTTGTCTCAATATTTTTCAGTCATTTCAATCAGGGACATTGAAACTGTTTTGTTTGGGAAAGGATTAACCCTTTCCCAAACGACAGAATTTTAGGGTGGTCCACTTCAAAAACTGCCACAAATGACAAAATGGAAGGTATTAAAGATAGAATTTTTGGTATTTTTGGGTAGAAAACATTGAGGGAAATGAAGAAATTGCTTGTCATTAGCAATTTTGTCATTTTCCATGTTTTCCAAAGCCCATTATCTCATGGGTGTCAAAAGGCATCATAGTTAGTTGCAATAATGTAACCGAAACCTTTTTTTGATTTTGATCTGGGTTTCAATACCCATCATCAAGTTTGTGGCTACGATATCGCAGCTACATCATAGTGTACGAATGACCGGTTAACTGAAACTTTTTCAGTAATCTATTCCCAAACAGATATACCTTTTGATGCCTTCCAAAACAGAGGCTTAGGAAAACAATTTCTTTATTTCTCACAATGTTTTCTACCCAAAACATGACATAATGTACAATTCCATGGACTTAATATAGTCGTCTATAATACTTTTTATTTGGACCTCCCTATAAAATTTATAAAAATTTTTGTCTGGTAATGGATTGAATTTAGACCTATCATCCACTACTGCACTAACCCTGTGATTACATACAATTTTTAACACTTAACCCTTTCCCTAACGACACAATTTTAGAGTAATCCACTTCAAAAACTGTCGTAGATGACAAAATGAATGTTATGAAAGATAGGATTTGTGTGAAATATGGCATAGAAAATATTGAGACAAAAGGAGAAACTGCTGGTTATCAGCAGTTTCTTCTTTTGTCTCAATATTTTCCCAAGCTTTTTCTATTTGGGACGTCAAAACCAGGTCTTGTTTGGGAAAGGGTTAAATGTTAGCACATTCAAAATCATAAGGACTTACAACAGTCTAGCTGTAGCATCAGTGTAAAGATCGATTCTTCACCTAAGTCTAATAGGAGTCAGTAATTAACTACCAAAAGAACATTCTGTTGGTTTTAGCCTAGAACAGTTTGACCTAAATACCATATAATCCCTGAATGCTGTGCTTTCAAATAGCACCAAAAACATTGTAAGTAAAGCTTATTTAATCTTCAGTTTCAATGTTTCTGTTGCCATTTGATCATTTTAGAGAAAACAGGCTATAAGTTAATAATTGATGGAGTTACTTTGTATTTCTCCTAGTTAATTGATATTTTATACTCTGTTTATTTTCAACTAACAATAAAATCTACAATATTCAGGTTAATTTGGGGTTGAAAATTAATGACATTTAGTAAAAAACAATATTGCTTGTGAGGCTGCTGAGCTTTCTAACATTTGGACCGAGAACATTTCCAGGAATCCCTTTCCTCAATATCACACTTAGAGACTGGTCCAAATTGAAAGTCATGGGACGGATTTAGTGCAGTGGTAACACGCTATTAAGGGTCGCTGGTTCGATCCCCCACCTCTCCAGTCTTTCGGATGAGACCCCTATAAACCGAGGTCCCGTTTCCACATGACCTTAGCAGTAGAGTGGGGCATAAAACTCTATTAAATCCAAATCTAAATCCAAATTGAAAGTCATCGTAAATGACAAATTATTCAGTACTGACAATAGCTAGAACACCATGTCATGTCATACCATAGAAAATATTAGAGAAAAATAATATATTAAGGATATGGAAGAAAATGATTGAAATGGTCTCTAAATCGTTTTCTACAAGGAATTATATCAAAATCAGAAATTGTTTGGAAAAAGGATTGAACAAATAATGTGACCAAGAAAGATTGACACTTTAACAGAATATTTGTACCATATCATGAGAGCCACTTGCTCTTTTCCCACATTGTTTTCCACATATCAAAGTACTATCTCTGCGATTTCCTTTATTCAAGATAAGTCATTTATAGCACTTTACATAAAGACCTAGAAATTGTTCATTTTCATTACCATTACCAAACAAATGGCTTAATCTTTCCCAAGCAGCAGAAATTAACCCATTACCCCACAGTGACTCTTTTTGACTCCCCTCAAGAAAAATGCTTGGGAAAACATTGTGGAAAAAGAAGAAATTGCTTGTGACAAGCAATTTCTTCATTTTCCACAATGTTTTCTAACTCAAAATGGAAAGATTTTTTAAAATTTCATCAACTTGAAATTGTCATCTGCAACATCTTTGAATTTGGACCAGTCTAAAATTTTGTCATTTGGTAATGGGTTAAGACTGCCCAATTTGATGCAGCTGCAGATGATAATTAAGTGCATGTTGCTAATGATAAAGAAAATATTAAAGTAAAAGGAGAAAATTGAACCAGCATTTTCCTCCGGTGCCTCAATCTTTTCCGAAACTTTTTCTATTAGCTTTATCAAAATCCAGGGGCCCATGTTATCAAAAATCATACACTAATTAAATTTTCACCATTATAATTTCCTGTCGAACTTGGTCGCAAGATCGTTGATCATACGGGCCCCGGGTCTCATTTGGGAAAGGATTAAGCAGGCAGTAAACTGTAAAGAGGGAGGGGAGATTTAAATGTGATTCATTTCATGATCAAAAGAAACCCGTTAACTTGGTATGTAGACATTATTGTATTTATCAAGTCTCACAATCTTGCAAATTGTTCATCAGCTAACTAAAAGTGTTGCTACCACATCCCGACACTTTTTGATATCTGTCAGTATTATAGGCTTTTGAAAACATTGTGTCAAATGAAGAAATTGCTTGTGAAAAGCAATTTCTTCATTTCCCACATTGTTTTCTAACTAGAAAGACCAATAATAGCAAAAATATATTCACTTGAAATTGTCATCAGCAAGATCTTAATTCAGACAAGTCTAGAATGTTGTCATTTATAAATGGATGCAAAATGAATGCCAATATGTTGTTCACTTGCTGTTTTATATCTTTCCCGAGCGGCACAATTTTAGGGTGATCCACTTCAGAAACTGCAACAAATGACAAAATGAATGTTATTGACAATAAGATTTGTGTAAAAAATGGCACAGAAAATATTGAGACAAAAGGAGAAACTGCTGGTTATCAGCAGTTTCTTCTTTTGTTTCAATGTTTTCCCAAGCCATTTCTTCTAGGGACGTCAAAACCAGGTCTTGTTTGAGAAAGGGTTAATGGCAAGAAAGGCTGCAGCAGCATGTTGTCCTTTTCTCTCATTGCTTTTTTTTATTTTATTTTCCATTGAAAAAAGGGTTAAAGAAAATACTCAAAGTTTGTTAAGTACTAAAGCAGTCAAGATAAAAATTGAGGTAGGTAAAAAGGTTTATTGTAAAATTGCAGTGAAATTTGGGTAGGGCTTGAAAGTTTAACACTTTCCCAAACGACAGAGTTTTAGGGTGATCCACTTCAAAAACTGCCACAATTGATAAAATGCAGGTTATGTAAGATATTATTTGTGTATAATATGGCACAGAAAATATTGAGACAAAAGGAGAAACTGCTGGTCATCAGCAGTTTCTTCTTTTGTTTCAATGTTTTCCCAAGCCTTTTCTATTAGAGACGTCAAAACCAGGCCCCGGTTTCTCGAAAAAACTTAAGTATATTCTCATGAGTTCATGCTCAACTTCTATTCAATACCAATCAACGTTGATTGGTATTCAATTGAAGTTCACGTGGATTTCGTGCGATTTGAGCACGATGCTCAGATTTGAGCATGAGAAGATACTTAAGTTTTTTCGAGAAACCGGGGCCAGGTCTTGTTTGGGAAAAGTTTATTGTAAAATTGGAGGGGGCAGGTTAACTGCTGTCTGTACATGGTCTAGTAGGTTTACTTTAATAACCAGTTACCCCAACAATGTGAACTTTGTCCTCAATCATTACTTAACCCATTCCCACATATTGACGATTTTTTATGCTCACAAGACACAGGCATTGGACAAACAATTCTTTCATTTCCCACAATGTTTTCTACCCACAATGTTTTTTTTTTTTTTTTTTAATAGCTGAAAATCAAATTAAATTAAAAGAACAGTAACTATTTTCTTTATCAAACTGATTAAGGATATAATCATATCAATGTTAACACTTTCCCAGATGGAAAATTTGTACTATTTCCATTTGAAAGCTGCTGCAGAACATTACATGGACATTTAAATTTACAAACAAGATTTAGCAGAGAAAATATTGAGACAAGAAGAGATATAACTATTTATCTGCAATTTCCTCTTTTGTCTCAAAGATTTTCCAAGCCAATTCTTTTCTAATATTAGCTAGGGACATGAAATTGTGATGTTCTTTGGTATACGGTTAATCATATAATGTCATACATAGTTAGCCTAATCAAATATTTATACATTTTTTAAAAGAACGGCCTATTTAAATTTTGAACCATGGTCTTGATTTAATGAACACTTTATCAAAAGATCCCATCAGTATAAATTTAGAAACGATTTTTATTGCATGTATGGATGAAATATTAAAATTATTGGCTTGTTAAGTTTGATTTTTTTTTTATTTTTTTTTGTCAAAATGTGACTTTTGATATAGTTTTATCAGACAGTTCAAAGCTTTTTTCGAGATTTCAATCCTTTCAAAGCAAAAATTTAGACTTTTCCAATTTGAAAGCTATGTATACTGCAGACGAAAAATGTGATACATACAAAGAATTTTTATGATATAGCACTGAAAACATTGAGGTGAAAGGAGAGCATGTTGGTTATCAGCGTTTTCTTCTTTTGCCTCAATTTTTTCTCCATTTCTTTATATTAGGGACTTCAACACCAGAAGCGCATTTTAAAGAGTGATTTTTTTAAAGACTAAGATTTCTTGGGATATTTAAGATAAACCTGATGATTCATTAGAATAAGATTTTTGGCTACTCACCCCGCCACAAAAGAAGCAGAGACTTCAGATAAGTCTCTGTACTTCAAATGTACCTCTGATATACTTATAAAGTACTTCAAGTCATGAAGGTCTGCTTCACCTGAAGTCCCAGAGGCTTCAATTAGGCTTCCGAAATATACTTCTGTTTAAGCTCAGGGACTTCAAGTGAGCTGCTCTATCACAATGGGAACTTCTTCAGAAGTACCAAGTACTTAAAATGTACTTCAGAAACTTAAATTATTGTATATGGGACTTCTTAAGAAGTACAAAGTACTTTAAATGTACTTTATAAACTTAAATTATTATATATGGGACTTCTTAAGAAGTACGAAGTACTTTAAATGTACTTCAGAAACTTAAATTATAATATATGGGACTTTTTAACCCTTTCACTGCCATAGGCGACTTTTGTCGACTATAGGGGGTCCCTGCCATAGGCGACTTTTGTCGACAAATTTATGGGGACGAACAACAACAACAACAACAACATAAAAAAAGAAAAAAAATATTGTCATTTCATAAATTACCTTTAAATTTTGGTCACATATAGGTGCTTCATTTGTCTGTATGTGCTGAAAAATTTGAAAGGAATCCATCAAATGAGTCAAAAGTTATGCATGTTTTTGTGAACAGGGTATCAAAATTTCTTCGAATTAATTCAGCAATGAGAAACACGTCCGAAAAAAATATTTGGCAGTGAAAGGGTTAAGAAGTACCAATTACTTTAAATGTACTTCAGAAACTTAAATTATTGTAGGTAGGACTTCTTAAGAAGTACTGAGTACTTTAAATGTACTTCAGAAACTAAACTTACTGTAGGTGGGACTTCTTTAGAAGTACCAAGTAATTTAATTGTACCTAGGAATATACTCCCAGTCTAATTTCAGTCCAGTTCCAGTCTATATATGAGGTCACTTCCTCTTTAGAAAATTGGAGGGAATTTTACTTGTCTGACATTTTTTGAAAAAAAAAAATGTTTATGAGCAGAATTTCCAACTCGACACTGATGGATTATCATGATATTAAGGGATTCACTTAATGGAAAGACCAAGTAGAGATCTAAGGCAACTTTGGTGAGTGTTCTTCTGACTAAATTTAACAAATTTAAAAGTTCTATTGTTTACCATTCCCCACCCACATATTGCAATCATTTGTTGTACATCATATGGTAAAGCATCTTTGAAGCACCACCTTGAGCACTGATGAAAAATATGCTTTGAATGTACTTCAGTAGTACTTCCTGTGAAGCTTTTATGATATGCTTCAAATATACTTCAGGGTGTGTACTTTAGTTGTACTTCTGCCTAATTAGCATATTTCAGACGCGCTTCAAAAGAAGTATGGGACTTTAGTTGTACTTCGAAGTACATTTGAAGCATAATTAGCATATTTCAGACGCGCTTCAATAGAACTTTAGCTGTATATTTAAATATGTACATTTCTGATAAAAAGCTAAAGTACAGAAGAAGTACATGCTTCTATTGTACCTCACTTATACTCTAACAAAGGACTTCATTTGTACTTTTAATATACTTTAAAGATACTGAATTTGTGACTGGGCAATGGGAGCTCCAGCACTCTATTACCCCTGGGTCAATTCTGTAGAAACAATGTATAAACCCAGTGTTCTCCCCAGCCCAATAAGCTGTTTTGGCCCCACTACAGCTTCATGGAAATCTGTAAGTGTAATGCCCCCACAGCTTCAAAAGTACCCCACAGCTAAATTTCTTAAAAAAATTACCAAATAGGGGGATTTGTAGACATTTCATGTCACAATGTGATGAATAATGTATTCTTATAAAATTAAATGTAATAATTATGTATAAAAACATTATGGGAAAAGAAGAAATTGCTCAAATTGAGCAATTTCTTCTTTTCCCAATATGTTTTTATTCACAATTATTTGCATGAACACAATACATTTCGAGGTTTACCAATACTTATATTTGCCACTACGGCTTCAAATTATTCTGGGGAGGACCCTGAAACCGTCATGACATGGTGTTCCCAATGCTCCATACTTTATATGAATGATGTCACAATGACCTCATTTGTATATCCTTGGCAGGGTTCTCCGCAGAATATTTTGAAGCTGTAGTGGCATTGGTAAACCTTGCAACACATTCTGTTCATGTAAATAATTTTGAATAAAAATATAATGGGAAAAGAAGAAATTGCTCAATTTGAGCAATTTCTTCTTTTCCCATAATGTCTTTATACAGGATTAGTACTTTTTAGTTTAAAAGAATGCCCCATTTATCAGTTTTAGACATGAAATACCTCTTAATGTCTCTCTTTGGTGACCAGATGAAATTAAGCTGTGGGCAAGGGCGGATCTTATAGGGGTGGGGTCAGGGGGGTCATGAGCCCCCTGGAATTGGCTGAAAATCGAATTTCGACTATATAACTTCTTATTAAAAGCCAATATTTGGGCTTTGACCCCCCCCCCCTTGAAAAAAATCCTGGATCCGCCCTTGTGTGGGGTACTTTTAAAGCTGTTGTGGCATTACAGTCTGATTTCCATGAAGCTGTAGTGGGGCCGATACAGCTTATTGGGCTGGGGAGAACACTGCTTGGGAACGGATCAGTCAAATATCGCTCTCATAATGACTTTCTCTAAAATATTTTTAGAAATCTTAAGATATCTTAAAAATTATTGCTCTAAATAACGTGTATCTGTTCTCATTGCTAAAATTAGAAAAGGGCAAATAGACATGCAATGTAACTATTCCTGGTTTGAAATATTTTGAATTGCTGGGTAAATTTTTAAAAATTGTAGGGCTTGTATAAATGCAAGATTTGTGTCAAAAGTCTGCACATTTTTTGCAGTTTCAAAATTTTATTTCTTTTCACATGAAATATGACGTGACAGACGATAATGGTTTTAGAATTTTTTTGTCAGAACATTTTAGGATTTTTTGCGGAATATAAACCAGGTCATGCAATCTTTATTATTATTATTATTTTTTTTTTTTTCAATTAAATAGTGATGATTCTTGGGAAAAAGATCCAATTGACGGCCAATAGAAGAACTTGTTTGTCAAACACTATAGTCTTCGAAAATATTCTTCTCTTCCATTCAACTGTGGTTGGTTGTTAATAACTTTTTATAAGTTGATCTTTAACCCTTTCCCAAACAAGACCTGGTTTTGACATACCTAATAGAAAAGGCTTGGAAAAACATTGAAACAAAAGAAGAAACTGCTGATAACCAGCAGTTTCTCCTTTTGTCTCAATATTTTATGTGCTATATTTTTCAAAAATCCTATCTTTAATAATACCCATTTTATCATTTGTAGAAGTTTTTTGAAGTGGATCACCCTAAAATTTTGCCGTTTGGGGAAGGGTTAAAGAGTCTACCACATCCATCTAATTCAGGACTGACTTTTTCCATCTTCACTGCTTCAAACCAAATTCAAAGTGGTAAAAAATTAACAGAATTACTGAAAATTTTCTGCAATATTCTGTGATTATTGTGTTACAGGATTCCTCACCATGATCACTGTTTGGCAATTTTTGGCACGGTGGATAATCACGTGATAAATATTTTCAGAAAATCTTCAATAATTTTGTAAATACTATACCGATTTGAATTCGGTTTGAAGCAGAGAATGTGGGCAGATGCTACGCATTAGATTGTTGTGTGGATTTTTGAAAAATAAACTGATAAAAAAGTTATTGAAGATCAACCAACATTTTGGTTGATCTTCAATAACTTTTTCATCAGTTGATTATTCAAAAATTCACTGCATCCAAGTAATTCCTGACATTTTTCCACTTTCCCTGCTTCAAACTGAATTCAAATTGGTCAAGTATTGACACGAGATTATACACCATGAAAGGGTTACATGAAAGGCCTTCATTCTTACATAAAACGACAAAGGGTTAACACGGTAAGCTGTGAAAGATATTTCATTCAAATTTAATGTTTTGCATCGGAAAGATTAAAATGCCTTAGTTGTTGTCCTGTGCTATTTAAGTTTTTTGTATCCTTTTTTTAATCAATGAATCGTAAAATACCAAACTGATAAAGACGGAAAATGTCACCAGAGCTCCCATTTTAGATAAGAGAAAGTTTTTGTGCATGTCTTCCTTTCTAATCTTTCCCAGGCTATGAAATTTCAGACTTTCTAATTTTGTTAGCTTGTTTGTTTTCTACATACATGTCATGAATTGTTTTAAATTCATATGTTATACATAAGTTGAATCATAAAATCTTTCCAGTTGCATATTTATTTCCAACAAGATGTATTTGTGAAACACCAATACCCCCGAAACAGCTATTTTTGGAGAAAAAGCCTATGTTAAGTTTTCATATTACCGGTATGTTTTTGAGATGACCTTTACAAATATTCTTTCTTTCCTGCTATTGTCCAGCAAGATTAACTTGGGACATCTGCATATGTAATGACCCTACTTCGGCAATGTTTTGTTAAGACGCTCAACTAACAGACTTAGCACACGATAATTAAGTTGTCCCTGGTTAATTTGGGTGGACAATACCATTGTGCAATGGAATTCTCTGCCACCAGATGTTGTATTGGCAGGAGACCTGGACCAATTCAGGTCTTCTGTCAGAACCATCCCTCACCATAAAACCATAAGCACTGCCGCTGTGTGTTTTTATCATTTTATCTATTCACCCCTCTTTTAACATTTTTCATCTATTATTCATTCATACCATTATCACCTTTTAGCTCTTTTACTTTTTCTCACTCTTTTAACCCTTTCGTTTGCAAGCGCGCTTTCAAGCGCGGTTCAGGAACACCTATACTGTTTAGGGGGTATGTGCTTTTAAAAGCAATTTTTACACTATTAAAGTTATTATGACACAGGAAATATTGCGCAATAGTGTTATGTTCTTGTGAAATGTGAAGAAAAACACAGTTTTTGGGTTTGTATGAGCTGTTAGGATGGTCAGGAGGGTTCAATATTCTGCAGAAGAGGTCCGGCGAATCACCATGTCAGTGCCGGACGATGATGATAGCAATTACCTTGATTTTTAGGTGGTAAAAAGGTGATTTGAACATTAGAAATGTTTCGGAGACTTCGAATAGTGACTCCGATAGTGATTCCAATAACCCTAAACCGAATCCAGTCCCAAATCGTAGGGGTGGGGGTGGTCGGGGGTCGTGGCAGGGGGCCTGACAGGGGTCATGGGGCTAGAGGTCGAGATTTTGATGAGATGCAAATTTTCTATCAGTTACTTATCATATTGTTAAAGGAAATTAAATAACCTTTCCAATGATATATAGGTTTATGGGTATTCTGCTAGTAAAATCTATTTATTAAGCATGTGTATACACGAAGTGCTTAGAAATAGGGAAAAAGTCATTTCTGGGAAATAATTCTGCAAACGAAAGGGTTAAACCAGGCACCGACGCCCAACTGCTCATAATTACCCGTTAGGGTGTGCAGCAGAATACAAAGATAGATAGATTACAGGAAAACGGACAGATGGATAGACAGAAGGACAGACAAGAATGAAACAATATGCCCCGAATCTTTCAATAAGGGGACATAAAAAAGTTTCAGACTGACACAGAACTTATCTAACACCGGTAAAAATGCATTTCCTGCACATAAAAGACAAAAGACATGTCAGATTCAACAAGACAGTTATATATCCCTTTCCCAAACAAGACCTGGTTCTGACGTCCCAAACAGAATAGGCTTGGGAAAACATTGAGACAAAAGAAGAAAATGCTGATGATCAGCATTTTCTCCTTTTGCCTCAATATTTTCCTGGTTATTTTCTACACAAATCTTATCTTCTCCAATGCCCAAATTGTGGCCTTGAGGAGCTTCCAAACCAAAACGGTCCAAATTTTTGGCGTTTGGTAAAGGGTTATACAGACAAAATGCTGCTCATTTGTCTACTGACAACAGCACTGTGGCAATGGATCTAAAGTAGCAGTGGTTGCTGCATTGGATCCAGGATTTCTGTGGAGAGGTTTCGAAAATGGAGAACGACAAATGGACAGCATGACTTTTCAGAAATATTTTAAAAGGCAGACACATGCAGAATATTTTAAAAGATGGTGTGGATGTGCTGTGGTGATGCAGTTGTCTGACTGGATTTGATTTTTTGGAGTTTTCAACAGCTATGGTCATAGCGTGATGGCTGGAGCACCTAACCATGGATTCCTGTCATTTCTCATACCAGTACTACTACAACATCATAACCGAGCCTTCAGCTGCTTGCCCACATAGTTAACAACATCAGCCCATTGGTGGAGTTGTGTGTGAGCCGGCCTTATACCTCATGATAAATGAACTGGCAGAGCAGCCAATGCTAATCGAATGGAATGCTCTGCCAGGTCAATTCTCATCCGCTATAACATATAGAGATATTTGGTACATAAAAACTGCACACACATCCTGCATTGATTCAGATCTTGTCAGTTAAAACAAGACATTTAGTGCACTGGTGCATCCCCTAACTGACAACAATTATCACCATTACACTACATTAAGATGCCTATCTCTAGCCTATAATCCTTTATTAATCCTTTATTAATCCTTTCCCAGACAGAAAAATTTTGGACTGTTCCAAATTCAAAGGTGTTGCAGAAAACATTTTCAAACACTTGAAATTTAAATTTTTTGGTCTTTTCCGGTAGTAAACATTGTTGGAAATGAAGAAATTACTTGTCACACGCAATTTCTTCATTTTACACAATGTTTTCCAAAGCCTTTTCGATGATGGGCATCAAAAAGCAGTAAATAAGTGGTAATAGGTTAAACAATACTAAAGTCTTGGTTTTGATGTCCCTCATAGAATAGGATTGGGAAAACATTGAGACAACAGAAGAAAGTACTGATAGTAAGCATATTCCCCTTTTGTCTCAATATTTTCTGTGCTATATCATACACAAATTCTATCTTTATCAAGATATATTTTGTTGTTGTCGGCAGCAGCTATGAAATTGGGCCACCTTAAAATTTTGCTTTTTTGGACAAGGTTGATCCTTTATTAATCCATTACGTAAAGCAAAATTCCAGACCAGTTCAATATCAAAGACGTTGCAGATGACAATTATTTCAAGTGCTTGGAATTTTTACATAATTTGGTCTTTTTGGGTAGAAAACATTGTGGGATATGAGGAAATTGCTTGTCACAAGCAATTTCTTCATTTTGCACAATTTTTTCCAAAGCCCTTTGCTGCTAGCATGTCAAAAGGTGTCAATGTATAGTAATGGGTTAAACAACAACTTTTGATGTCCCTCGTAGAAAAGAATTGGGAAAACATTGAGACAAAAGAAGAAAATGCTGATTATCAGCTTGTAACAAGCAAATCTTCATTTCCTTCAATGTTTTCTACATTATGATTTGGAAAAGGTAAAAAGGGCTAAAAAGTCCCACCATTTAGATATTTTGTGTTTTATGAGCTCAGCTATTCGTTATTTATGAGGCATGTCCAATAATACCTTAATTAATACTACTGTCGGTTCTGCTTGTTAGATTCATTTAGGACAAAATAAATAGGAATCTAAAGACTTCATTTTAACCCTTATATATACAAAAGTTATTTACAACCAAGTTTAATTTTACTTGATCTCAATAACTTTTTATCAGCCAATTTTTAAAAGATCAACCACATCCATTTAATTCCTGATGTATTCTATCATGTATTATCACCTTCTTTGCTTCAAATCATTTTCAAATTAGTCACATATTAATAGAATTATTGGAGATTTTCAGCAATTGTTGTGTCATGTGATTCCCCGCCATGTAGCATCAAGCAAAAATAATCACGGTGGATAATCACGTGATGCAAAATCTTCAGAAAATCTTCAATAATTTTGTAAATACTATACCGATTTGAATTCTGGTTGAAGCAGAGAAGGCGGACAGACGTCACAAGTTAGATGAAAGTGTTGGATTTGTGAAAAATCAACTCGACTGCTGAACGCAATACTGTTCTAAGTCACTTTTTGGCCAAAATGAGTTTTTGTCATCAATGTTAGTGTTTATCATAGGTGCATATACTGACAAAATTTTAGAGTTGAATACAAAAAGGTTTTAGAGATATTCAATAATTCCATAAAAGTCTATCTCAATTATTAAAATTAATTCCCTGCAATACTAATCTAAGTTGACTTGGACTAGTATTGCGGTGAAAGAATGTATAAAGCTGCACCAAAGTTTGAATGCAATACTAATCTGTGTATCTCATTTTGTACTCTTTAGTGTGACTATTCGTAGAATAGGGGGCTATTCTAGTCAGCGTTTGCGTCGGTGTCATACTTTGGTTAAATTTCCATGTTCAAGTTTATCAAATCTCTGTTTCTACTAATGCTATTACTCTGAAAATTTGCATATGCTTCTGTGGCCATAAATATCGGCATCTAGGCAAAGATTCATTGTCCTAACATGTAATTTAATGGGATTTTTAACCTTTTGGATATATAGAGTTTTTTAAGCCATTTTATCAAAAGATTGGGGGGGGGGTGTCATATTGTTTTACTCCTATCAATCTGTCTGTCCATCTGACTGCCCATTTGTCTGTCATTCCGAAACTTAACATTGGCATTTTCTCAACAAGTATCAGACATACAAAGCCCAAATTTGGTATGTAACCTTCTTACAATGATATCTATCTGGTCCATGCAACATGATCTTTCTCAAAGTCATCCTTTAATCCTCATGCAAATCAACATGAAAACTTAACATAGGCATTTTCTTCAAAAATATTTAACATACAGAGACCAAATTTGGTATGTAACTTTCTTCAATGATAGCTATCTCCTTGATGCAATATACCTACCTCAAGTTCATCTTTTAACCCTTATCAACCCTTAACATGCAAGTTAACACAAAAACTTAAATTGGAAACTTAACATTGACGTTTTCTTTACAAGTATTACACAAACAACTCAACAATATGCATTTATAGTTCTAGCCTCAAGGTCATTGATACAGGTCAAGGTCATCCACATAGGTCAAGGTCATAATTTTAGAAAAATAGCCATTTCGGGGATGTTTCTGTTTCATGAACACATATTGTTGGTTAAGTTTTTATGTGCAACTTCCATGATATATCTGATTTTTCTGTAACCGCTATTGCTTTCAAACTTTGCACATGCATCTGTGCCCAAAATATCAGCCTCTAGGCAAACATTTGTTAGTCTGACATTTAATTGAATGGATCTTTTACCCTTTTTGGACTTAGAATTTTTCACTACCCAGCACTTGATAGTCGAACTTGGCTGTCCTGAGACATATTTCTCTCTAAATACTACAAGACATGTTTAGGGTGAGAAAGTTTTCTTTCCTAATTGAGTATACAGTATATGCAAGGTTTTGAGTGTATATTTGCTGGCACAAATCTAATGATGGATACTTTCTTTTGATTTTGAGCATAATAAAGCACAGCATTTATTTTGAAATTTTGATGTCTTTAAAAATGCATTGGAGACTTGATAAATTGTATTATCATAAGTTCAGTTATAAACCCATTTTCCACAATTTTTTATAGTAATGTGCATTCGTTATATTTCTTAAAAGCAAATTCATATATTTTTTTTGTGTCGTCCGTCCTTTTGTCCGTCCGAGATTCGTTTCCGCGCTATTTCTTGAAAACTATAGACAGGATTTCAATGAAACTTTGCACACAGCTCCACTACAAAAAGGACATGGGCATATCGTCGGGGTTACCCGGTTCGACCATTGAATTTAGAGTTACTGCCCCTGACTGTTGAAGCCATATACATACAGAGTGATATTCATTTCCACGCTTTTTCTTGAAAACTATAGACCGGATTTCAATGAAACTTTGTGCACAGCTTCACTACAAAGAGGACATATGCACATCGTTGGGTTACCCGGTTCGACCATTGAATTCAGAGTTACTGCCCCTGACTGTTGAAGCCATATACATACAGAGTGATATTCATTCTGTTGAAGTCATATACATACAGAGTGATATTCGTTTCCGCGCTACTCCTTATACAATGAAAATATGTTCGGCGGGGGATATCAATTTAACGAATTTGCTTGTTCTATTTGAATTGTCAGTCTCAATTAGAGAAAGAGTAATTTTCTAGTTAACAATTATTGTAAACGTAAAGGGGAAATAATCCAAGATTGTTAAAGCTAGAGTTATTGCCCTTGTGCATGACACATCCAATGGTAGTCAGATATGTGAAGTTATAATCAAATTGAGCCAATGGGTAACATAGAGGGAATTAATGACATAATGATTCATTTACATTCATTTGAACAACAAACTTCCTGGTAATGCATAAAATTAAACAATAAGAATGCTTTTGTAAGCTTATATACACTGAACAAAAGTGAAAACGCTACACTGCAAGATTTCTTATTTCTGGAAAAGTATCTAACTAATAGCTTTAAATATACTTTGACGTCATTTCCCAGGCTTTCATCTATCGTTTTGTCAAAATTGCATTGCCTTGTCTCCTTTAATGTCAGAGTTATAGGCCTTAATGCGTTTAGAGCTAATTTCATCTAATACCGCATATGCGCATGCGCAGAAAACACTTCATTATTTTTTCGGAATTTGTCATATCCGGGTTGTTGAAAAAACACTTAAAATCTCACTTATCTCATGTAGCAAGCTCTAAAGTCAAGGTCTAATCAGTCAATTTTGCAAATTACCTCCCTTTAACATAAACAAATAGGGAATTTAAAATGTTTGGTATGCACAAATTTATCACGGTTTTCGATTGGGTTTTTTGCAACATCATGCAGGCCTTACGGGGGATTTTTGAACCCTTTCTTCGACAAGGATTGTTCCCAAATTTCCATGCAAAAGCGATTTCAATTTCCTATGGAGATTACATTGTAAAATTTTCAAGCTTTGGAACCTAATGAAAATTCCGCTTTTCAAACATCATTTTCTAAACTCTGCAACAATGTTATGCAAGCTTCCTTTCGTTTTCTGACTGGTAACTCGTCAGACTACCATTCCGTAAAGTATGGCATAGTTTGCATTCTTCTGCTTGGATTTTTGAAGGTTTAAATTGCGTATAATTTCTGTTCAAATTGTACACCTGAAAAACGGATACCTGTCACATTAGAAGGGCCCGTTTTTGATTCCCGTAATTAAGATCCACAAAATGTTTAGTGCTTGGCACAACCAAGTAAATGAACAATGCGAAACACTTTCATTTGATTTGTTTTCTTGTTGTTTTTAGAAGAAATAAAACAAGCAAAGTAGGTGTAGCGTTTTCACTTTTGTTCAGTATATATCTAAGCTTTTCTAAGTTTTTAACATTCCCCAATTTCTATTTTGGGCCATCTTTATAATCCAAACCTTTCCCTGGATTCGATGTCTGTAAAGTAAAAGAACAAGAACTGTCATAGGACAGCAAATCATGATGACTATCAAATCCTGCGGACAACGTAGCTAGCCAATATGGAAGCTTGTCACAAAACTGGTCAAGTTCAAGAAGGTCATGGTCCCAAATGAAAGGTCTTTGCAGGAGGCATGTATGTGTGAAATATAAAGGCTCTATCTCTAATAGCCCCTAAATTATAAGCCAGGTTGAAGTTTTTTAAAAGTAAGTCAAACTCCAAGGTCAAGTTCACAAGGTCAGGAGCAATGGTCCCAAAATGAAAGGTCTTTACAGGAAATATCCATGTATGAAATATCAAGGCTCTATCAATAATATTGCATGAGATATACGCCAGGTTAAAGTTTTTTAAAAGTAGGTCAAACTCCAAGGTCAAGGTCACTAGGTCAAAGGTCATGGTCCCAAATAATTGCTCTTGGCAGGAAATATCCATGTGTGAAGTATCAAAGCTGTATCTGTAATAAAGCCTGAGAGATAGACCAGGTTAAAGTTTTTGAAGATATGTCAGATGCAACCCTGACAAGACGCCGCCACAACACCAACACTAGGGCTGCGACATTAGCTCCCGGGACATAAGGTCCCGGCTCACTAAAAAGATGTTAAATTTCACTTAATTGAATGTAAGAGTAATTATTCTTTGCATAGAGGTTGGTATATTATGGTCACAGAAATATGTTCAAAGCTCTGGCTGCACAAAGTTATACTACAGTTGCATTCAAAAACTTTACCAAACATTTTTTAAATCTGAAAAGAGTTAAAATTACGATAAATTAGATCTAAGAGTGATAAATCTTTGCATAGAGGCTAATATTATGATCACAAAAGCATGTGCAAAGTTTCAGAGCAATTAACAGAAACAGAGATATGACGCTTAAATAATGTACATAAAAACTTAACCAAAGCCAATGCTGACCGGGTGACTGGAAGAGCCCCCTATTCTATGAATAGACGCTAAAAATTCTTTGGAAAACAATAAAGTTAAAGAAGAAAATACTTAAAACCAATATTTTCGAATTTTGCTTCCATCATTTTGATGCTTTACATAGTATTTAAATTCTATCTCCATGAATATCCATTATGTCATCTACAGCAGCTTTCAAATTAAACCATCCAACTATTTTGTCGTTCAGGAAAGGGTTAAACTAATCTTTGTTGTCTACAAACTTTTGCAAGAAAAGGAGAAAAAGAATAGAATAGTATTGCAGTAAATAATTTTGTCTCATGTATCCAATTTATGCATGCAATACAATATTCTAAGTCAACTTAGACTAGTATTGCATTCAAAATGTGGGTTCAAAACTGCTAATATTTCCCTGCAATACTATGCTAAGTCAACAAAATCATATTTCTCCTTTATTGTGAATTTGATTGAAATATATACTATTTGTAATTTAATGTTGTCTATCAGATTGTATCATATCAAAAATTCAGACCATTCTATTCAATTTTGACAAAATGAGAATGTTTTTTCCTTCTCCTGAAAAATCATGAAAAATGACTTAGACTAGTATTGCGTTCAGCAGTCGAACTGATAAAAAAGTTATTGAAGATAAACCAAAATGTTGGTTTATCTTCAATAACTTTTTAATCAGTTGATTTCTTAAAAATCCACCACGTTCAGGTTATTCTTGACATTTTCCCACCTTCTCTGCTTCAAACCGAATTCAAATTGGCCAAGTATTGACAAAGTTATTGAAGATTATCGGAAATTCTAAGTCACGTGATTATACACCGTGATAATTATCTCAGCAGATCTTATGCCAAAATTCTTCACTATAATTGCATTGAATATGATTCCAAGAAAAGTTTGAAATCCTTGTTATTATCTGCAAGAAATATGACCCATTTCTTGGGGCGAGAATTCAATTTTGGCAAAACAGAGTCTGAATCCTAATGTAATGAGACTCCAGAAGAAAATAAGGCTGCAAAAACATTAGGATTTGATAGGCACCAAAATATCACATTTATCCTGCTTCCAATTTACAAAACCTGGTTTTGACATCCCTTATTGAAAAGGCTTGGGAAAACATTGGGGCAAAAGGAGAAAATGCTGATAATCAGCATTTTCTCCTTTTGCCTCAATATTTTCGAAGTTTCTTTTATAATAGACAAATCCAAACTTTATTAGCAACAGTTTTGTTGTTTTTAGCAGCCTAAATTTTGCCGTTCGGGAAGGGTTGAACAATACCTAACTACAGGAAACTAATTCTTGTTGTTTTCAGCCAATTTTCCCAAAGATTTTCCCCGACAATCCTTATATTTTTTATTTGATCTAATGGGGTCTTAAGCCGTTTTCAACGGCTATGGCCATATCGCGGTGACTGGAGCACCTAACCGTGAATTCCTGGTATTTCTCTCACCAGTACTACCACAATATCCAAACCAAGCCTCCAGCTGCTCTCTCACATAAATGATTCACACCCATTGGTGAGAGACCAATGAATTTTGTCAGAATGGATACTGGCCCAGCTAGGGTTCGAACTCGCGACCCCTGGATTGACAGACTCTGTCTTAGTTTTGAAATACTAGCATTTCTTGCACCTGAGTACAAACATAACTGAATTTTTGCCATCAGATGTTAAACTCAGTGCTTATCAGCTATTTTCTTCTTTTGCCTCAATGTCTTCCCAAACATTTTCACGTCAAAATTAAGTCTTATTTGGAGAAAAAAGGTTAAGAAACATCGGAACAAACTGTAAGGACAATTTTCACGAGGGACGTTTACTTTGATCTCGTATTGATTAGCCGTGAGCATGGAAGCTCGTTATTTTCTAATTCACATAACTCCATGTAATCTATGTTGTCGTAATTAACCCATTTACAGACAGCAAAATTTTAGTCTGGTTCAAATACAAAGATGCTGCAGACGAAATTTCAAGTGAATGAAATTTCACATTTCTTCTTGGTCCTCTATGGTAGGAAACATTGTGGTAAATGAAGAAATAGCTTGTCACAAGCAATTTCTTCCTTTTCCACTATGTTTTCCAAAGCATTTTATAATGTTTGCTTTCAAAGTTGTTACTGTGTGGGAATGGGTTAAGCCTTTCCCAAATGACAAACTGATGAAGTTATTCAAATTCACTGGTGATGCAGACAACAAATGATTCTTTATCAATGAATGAAATTTAACTCAAGAAAATCTTTCAGCATGGAAAGCACTGAGTGAAAAGAAGACAAGAGGACCATGATGGTCCTATATCGCTCACCTGAACCAAAATGATATAAGCAACACTTTTCTTCATTTCAAAAAATATTTATGACTTTAAGACTGAAAACAAACTTATGGTCAATAACATTGTGAAAATCGAACTCATCCAAGATTTCATCGTGCCCAACATTGTGTCCAAGATTTGTCTTGTTTGATAAATAATTGTAGATTCTGGAGTATAAACAAGGTCGAAAACAGCCGAAAACAGCAATTTTGTCAAATTCAAGGGCACATAACTCTCGACTTTCTAGTCAGATCAGGCTGAAAATCAAACTCATCCGAGATCTTATGATATCCAACATTGTGTCCAAGATTTGTCTTAATTGATAAATAATAGTAGATTATGGAGTGTAAACAATGTCAAAAACAGCCGAAATCGGCAATTTTATCAAATTCAAGGGCACATAACTCTCCATTTTTTCATCAGATTGGACTGAAAATCAAACTTATCCAAGATCTTATGGTCTCAAACATTGTGTTCAAGTTTTGTCTTAATTGATAAATAATAGTAGATTATAGAGTGTAAACAATGTCAAAAACAGCCGAAATCGGCAATTTTATCAAATTCAAGGGCACATAACTCTCACCTTTCTGGTCAGATCAGACTGAAAATCAAACTCATATGAGATCTTATGGTCTCCAACCTTGTGTCCAAAATTTGTCTTGATTGGTCAAAAATTGTAGATTCTAGAGTGTAAATAAGGTCAAAAACAGTCAAAAACAGCAATTTTCTCAAATTCAAGGGCTCATAACTCTCATCTTTCTGATCAGATAAGACTGAAAATCAAACTCATCCCAGATCTTATGATCCCCAATATTGTGTCCAAGTTTTGGATTGATTGATCAATAATTGTAGATTCTAGAGTATAAACATCGTCGAAAACAGCCAAAAATGACAATTTTGTCAAATTCAAGGGCAAGTAACTCTCGACTTTCTGATTAGATCAGACTGAAAATCATACTCATCCGAGATCTCATGGTCCCAAACATTGTGTCAAAGTTTTGTCTTGATTGATGGATAATTGTAGATTCTAGAGTGTAAACAAGGTAAAAAACAGCCGAAAATGGCAATTTTGTCAAATTCAAGGGCACATAACTCTTGTCTATCTGGTCAGATCAGACTGAAAATCGAACTCATCCGAGATCTTATGGTCTGCAATGTTATGTCCAAGATTTGTCTTGATTGATCAATAATTGTAGATGCTAGAGTGTAAACAATGTCAAAACTAAGTATTTTTCGCATTCAAGGGCAGATAACTCCTGACTTTCTAGTCCGATCTGACCCATAATCGAACTCATCCGAGATCTTATGGCCATACATGTTTTGACCAAGTTTGGTCAAGATTGGCTTATATTTGTAGATGCTAGAGTGTAAACACGAAATTGTGGACGGACGGACGGACAGACAGACGGACAGACAGACAGACGGACGACGGACAAAAAGTGACCACAATAGCTCACCTTGAGCACTTCGTGCTCAGGTGAGCTAAAAATGCTCATTCCCCATCACCATTTTCTTAATTTCCCCCAAAGCTTTCTAAGGCCTTTTGTACAGTAGCGTTATAACTAAGGCTGGTTTGGGATAGGGTAAGGATGTTGTTTCTATTGTTTTTCCTCCCTAGAACATTGTTGCATGTTCACCCAAACTTTTTGATCTGATGATTAACCAGTTTTTTGTCATTAACGTTCAAACATCCATGGGTTGTTAAACAAATTGTCGATATCAGTTTGTTGTAAATTTAACAATTTCTTTCATTTTACATTAAGGTAGTCTACCCATGATGAGATTCGGGCTACATCAAAATTATTTGAACACTGTTGAAAACATTCGGCGGGGGAACTTTCCACCGCTGAATGCTTAAGACTGCGCCCGAATAAGTTCGAACATGTAACGACGACGCTCGAATAAATCCGATGTTTTATAAATCACAAAATGGCCGCATTACGGGTATTCTACCTTATGTCAGAAAAGAGAGTTTGATATAAACCTCAATCAATCAACTTTGATTCTGCTTTCTTCCACTCTGTTGACCCTAGTATGGCTGCACAGACTGCACAGACTGACTAGGGTCGACATTTTTCACACTTCCTTAAAGGATCCTTTAGCCTGACAGGTCACATTTACAGAAAATTGTCAATAATCCTTTTTAATATGGAACTTAATTTAAATTTGTTTTGAAGCAGGGCAGGTGTAAAAAGGTGCAAGAGGAGAAACCTATGGCTATTAGCATATTCTTCTTTTGTCTCAATGTTTTCAAATTTCCATCAGGGATATCAGGGCTTGTTCGAGAAAGGATCACACAGCCTTACAGACAAAATGTTAGAGTTGTTCGCTAATTGAGATAAATTTCCCACAAAAAAAGGATTCATCAAGAACAATGGCAGAAAGACCGTAAAAAATTCCCAGAAGAAAAAATAAATGCATTGTTAATTTACTTTGTGATTTTTTGCTGTCAGCTTATTCCATAGGTATGTCAGAACTGCTTACTTTTCTCAGTTTTCTACCTTTATTAATCCATCCTAGAATCTACTTCAAATCATTTTCCAAACAAAATTGTAGAATACTTGTCCAAATCTGCAGAAGCTACCAGTGGTCTTGCTACCAGTATTTGTTTGGGGCCAGGGGCCAGTGAAATTGGGAAAAATAGCGACATTTTAACCTACATTGGGAAAAACTAAGACAAGTTTGTATTCATACTGTCACTCAGTTTCAGCTGCAAATTAGACTGTAGTGGTGTAAAATGCATTTGTACATACGGTACTCTTGTTTAAGAATCTACTCTACAACAGTTGTCTTCAAAATGTTTGTAAATGAAGATGAGGTCATAACATGGGGCATTCTGGGTCCTCATTGGGAATTTTCACCAGGGAATTGGGAAAAAAAGACACTTTTTGCCATTGGGAATGGAGCCCAATAACGGCCCCAAATTTTGGCAAACGAGACCCCTGGCTACAGACGACAAAATTAGAGTAACAGATTGAAAATATACAATATTTTGTATCCTATAACATGGAACACAAGAAAATGCAGGCCTGACCATCAGCATTTGAGCCAGGATCTGGAAAAACGTCCCTTACGGCTTAGCCCAACATAGATCCCGATCAGCCTGTGCATACGCAAAGTCTGATCAGGATCCATGCTGTTCTCTAATAGCTTTATCGTGACCTGTAGTAGTTTAAATAGAGCAGCATGGATGCATGTTGGACTGCATTTGACAACAGGCTGTTCTTGAAACTCAATTTTGAGAAATGCTATAAGGGACGTTTTTCCAGATCCCGGCTCAAATTTTTCATATTTCATTTTTCAATGCTGATAATGATGGATGTTGATAATATAGAATTTCTGTACAATAAAGAACAGGAAATATTGAGGCAAAAGGAAAAAGTGCTGGTTAATCAATACCAGCATTTTCTTCTTTTGTCTCAATGTTTCCCCAAACTATTTTTATAAAGAATGTTTTAAGAGAAAGGGTAAATTTGGTGCCTGCAACAATTTGAATTTGAACCAGTTAGTTTGATATAATTTATTGGGGTTTAACACAGTTTTCAACTTCTATAATGGTCATAATCCCTTTGGCTTGGAGCACCTAACCATGGATTCCTGTCTTTTCTCATACCAGTACTACCACAACATCCTAACCGAGCCTCCAGTTGCTTGCCCACATAGGTTAACCATTATCAAACCATTGGTGGGAGACAATTTTGTCTGAAAGGATATTTGCTGCGATGGGGATCGAACCCGGGATCTCACAAGTGAAAGATCCAGTTGGTAATTTATCTTGAAACCTCAGTATTATTTGCCTAGCCTTGCCAAGGTCATCAGACTTCAGGATATAAAATGCACCGCAGGATATGAAAAATTCCAACAAAACTGCGAGTGTTTTGTCTCTTTCATTTTGTTTATTTTGGCACGATCACAGTGTCTCAAGAGGGTTTCTTCTCCGACATGACTTAACAATTAAGTCAAGAAAAAACTTAAATAAACACTAAATGATGCAGGGAAAAATTCTCTCATAGGATATTTTTGCACTGTCAGGAAATAATAGGGCTTATCGGATATATGAGTTTAAAAATGTTATGAAATTTCAAACTAGATGATGATCTAAATTAAGTTTAAATGAGCTGCAGACAAGATATAGGAAACAAAACTTAAAATTCTTTCTCAAACATAATGAAAACTTTGAATACATTTTTTGAGAAATAACTAGTCAAATATTTCTTCTTTTCTTTCAATATTTTCCTAGGCTACAAATATACATGAAGGATGTCAAACCCAAAATTTGATATGACGTGTGAATAAAATAATGGATTCCTAACTTTACTTAGGGTCAAACTTCCGCCAAATGATAATTCTGAACCAAGTCAGCATGAAATTTAACCCTCTCCCAAACGACAAAATTTTGGGTGATCCAAATTCAAAGCTGCTGCAGACCACTAAATGAATGTAGCAAAAGGTAAAAGTTGTGTATAATATAGCACAAAAAACATTGAGACAAAAAGAGAAACTGCTGCTTATCAGCAGTTTCTTCTTTTGTTTCAATGTTTTCCCAAGCCTTTTCTATTGGGGTCGTCAACACCAGGTCTTGTTTGGGAAAGGGTTAAAATTCCATTCATGCAAAAAATAAAGTTTCATTATTAATTTTAATTTCCTGTGTAATCCATATTTATCATACAAAACATCTAGGAATTAATTATCATTTGAACTTAAGGTAGTCCACCCCTAATGAGATTTGCATAAAGTTGGAAATTTTACATGTGTTAATTTGTTTTAAACATTCAGCAGTGAAAAGTGCCTACTTTTTCAAATTTGTAACTTTTCTTTATAGATATGATACATTGCGAATATTTACTTCTGACATCACATGAATCTCATTGGTGGGCTAAGTTATAATCTGAGTTTCCCATTCAGCATCATTTCTTAATTATTTCCCAAACAAGACCTGATTTTCATGTCCCTAACAGAAAATGATTGGTAAATATTAAAACAAAAGAAGAAAATGCTGAGGATCAGTATTTTTACCTTTTGTCACAATATTTTCTTGATTTAAACTTTATAATATACAATATAAAATTTAATTTTGTCTACTGCAGCAGCTTTTAAAATGAACCAATCTGCGTTTTTGCTGTTTGTTGTAGGATTATTTTGTGATGCCTGCCATACAAGACATGTTATAACCAGTCAATGTTTGGGAAAGGATTGAAAAATGTATTTTCATTATTTTTAATTTCCTGTCTAATCCCTCTTTATCTTACAAAACATCTAGCTGTTTATTGTATTCAATATTATACCTCTACAGATAGAAAGGGGGTAGCATGACTCTGTCACTCAATCCCTGTAACCAGCATTTTCTCCTTTTCCCTAAATGTTTCTATGCTGTGACGGGAGATTGGTGAATGTTGAATCATGTTAACCCTTTCCCAAATGGCATACATCTGGACTGTTCTAAGTTTAATGTTATTGTAGATGGCAACTTCTGTGTTAATAAAGGTAGGAAATGTGTAAATCATAGCTCAGAAAATACTGAGGCAAAACTAGAAAACGCTGTTTATCAGTATTTCTTCTTTTGCTTCATTGTTTCCTGAAGCTTTTCTAATAGAGCCATCAAAGGCATGGGCAGATCTAGAGGGGGTCGCGGGGTCCAGACCCCCCCCCCTGGCATTGGCCTAAAATTGAATTTTGACTATATAAATTTAGTGTAATGTTACATATTTACTACATTTTAACCCTTTCACTGCCATAGGCGACTTTTGTCGACTCTATAGGGGGTCCCTGCCATAGGCGACTTTTGTCGACAAATTTATGGGGACGAACAACAACAACAACAACAACATAAAAAAGAAAAAAAATATTGTCATTTCATAAATTACCTTTAAATTTTGGTCACATATAGGTGCTTCATTTGTCTGTATGTGCTGAAAAATTTGAAAGGAATCCATCAAATGAGTCAAAAGTTATGCATGTTTTTGTGAACAGGGTATCGAAATTTCTTCGAATTAATTCAGCAGTGAGAAACACGTCCGAAAAAAATATTTGGCAGTGAAAGGGTTAAGCCATAATTTGGGCTTGCACCCCCTCCCCCCCCCCCCCCTTGAAAAAAATTTGGGCTTGGACCCCCACTTGAAAAAAATCCTGGATCCGCCCATCCCTTTTTGGAAAACGGTTAAGATTGTGTTCATTCAATTACATTGATTTTACCAGTCTGTACTTCCATTTACCGCATCCCAAATAATGACGCCTTTTGAAGTCACACAAGAAAAACACTTTGGAAAATATTGTGGAAAATGAAGAAATTGCTTATGACAAGCAATTTCTTCATTTCCCACAATATTTTCTACCCTGTAAGACCATAAAACATAATTTTTTGTCGTCTGCAACATCTCTGAATTCAGACTATTCTAAATTTTGCCATCTGGTAAAGGGTTTATTTCGACAAGTCTGAAATCTTGTAAGATCTGTAAGAGAAGGGAATTCTCTTCTATCTGGGGTTGGAATATTCAATAATCAAAAAGACTTGACCTTTGTTTCTCTGTAGATTAATGATCCATCCTCCAAACATAAAAAATTTAATGGAGTCCAACTCAAAAACTGTTGCAGATGGCAAAAAAGATACTGATAAAGAATTAAAGATTGTATTTGTGTATGATATATCTCTAAGAAAATATTGAGACAAAAGGAGAAAATGCTGATCATCAGCATTTTTTTCTTTTGCCACAATGTTTTCCCATGTGTCTTCTGTTGAACACATCAAAACAAGGTCTTGTTTGGGAAAGGGTTAAGATGAGATTATGAGAAAATAATGATATTATCTCTCATAATATAGATAGGGAACAAACATCTTAGTACAATTTTCATGCAGAGGTATCAAACCTGTTCCGAAAAGTATATTTGTTATTTTTTCAACTATATTATTTAAAGACTGCACTTCCTACATTTTTTTCTCCTTTTCCCTTGTATTTCTTCTTCTTTTTCCTAAATTTTTATTCTTTGTCTTTTTCTCCAATTCGAAAAATTACACTAATTTTCCTTATTAAAAAAATGATAAATTTCGACAGACTTTACATTTATTTCAAATAATTAATGAACTGCCACATCTTTAACCATTTCCTAAACACTTGGTCAAAGATATAGAAAGATCTTGTGAAAACATTCAAGTAAAAGATGAAAATGCTACAAATCAGCAATTTCTCCATTTGTCTCGATATTTCCTGCATACAGAAATATTATAAATTAAATATCCTTTTTGTCACAGACACAGATTTCTAATTCTATATTTTCATTAATTTTTTGTCGATCGCCTGTAGAAATTGTCAATTTGAAAGCTATATCTAAAGTTTTGTCGTTTGGGAGAGGGCTACCTAGATCTAGTAGCAAATCTTCCATAATTTTCGACAGACGTCTACTGTTTTATCAAATAATTAACGAATCGTCGCCTCTTTAATACACCAATTTTCATTTCCCTTTGATCTTTGCCGACGCCGGTGTATTACCGAACTTTGATTGACAACGCGAGCTACTTTCATTTTGTAATTCACTCACCTTTCACTGGATGTTCTGGTACTAATTTTTCATCTCCTATCGATGTGAAGTGTTCTCGCACTAGAGAACAATTAAGCGTATCCGAGTCGGCACAGTCTAATCCCAGAAACACCGAAATTAACACACAACAAACAAAAATCACGCGACACATGTTTTTTTTTTCTCTCCCGTAAAAACGATCGTCTGCAACTGTATTTAATCGAACACGTTAATTTAACTCACTGAATATAATTAATCCCGTCAAAACAAACAGACCCGTTCCTTTGAATTTCAATTTCCGAAAAATTAACAAACTTGTAAAAATTAAAACACGTTATAATTTCCAATCACTGTGACAAATTAGAATATAGAGATAACCGATAGCTAGGTCACATAGCCCGTGATAAAACATCGAGTATGGTCTGTTTGAGTACTGCTGTATTATGAGTAAGCGAATGTGGGCCGTCCAATAATCAGCCAGACGGCATAAAGTAGGCGGGAATTAATCCTTCTCCAAACGACAAGAAATTGAACTGTTCCAATTTCAAAACTGCTGCAGACGATAAACTGGATCCTGATAGAAAAATATATAATGTTAAAATTTTGAACAATAGACTAACTCAGAAAATATTGAGACAAAAGAAGAAAATGCAAATTCCAAGATTTGTCGAACTTACAAGCGGCTGCAAACGAGAAAACAAATACCGTAGATCTACTTATTGAATTAGGCATAGATCTAAATTATTCATTTGAAATGCTCAAATTATTAGAAAGGTAGATCTAGATACAGTTCTAATGCTTGAAATCCACATTTTCTTCTTTTCTCCCAACGTTTTCCTGATATTTTTGGGGCCTTCAACCGAACAGCTGCATAATAAGCGCGGGTTTTTAACCCATTACCGGACGGTATTTTAGAAGGGGCCAAATTGTAGGCTAAGATGTTGCAGACAACAATTTAAAGGGTGTGAAACTTTAGGGCGGCTGGCTACTTATTTTTGGTCTCTATGGGTAGAAAAATAGTGGAAAATGAAGAAGTTGCGTCTTACAAGCATAATAGTCCCTCTCTTCCAGGGCGTCAAAAGACGCCAATGCGTGTTAATGGTAGGTGTACTAGGGATTAAATGCGATCAAAAATTGTGTGCGATAGGGAAAACACTCTACATTCAGAAAATCCCTACAGTGAAAAGACCGATCTTAGTCGGTCAATCATACTGTTCACACTTCCCAAAAGGTCCTTGACTGGTCACATTTTTGAACTGCAATCATACTTTCAGCAGGCCAACGGATAAGAGAGGATGAATATATACATTCTGATTTTGTTATTTCAAATCCAAACCTTTTATATTTGTGAGTACTCATTTGAATCGTCTAGACGACACGATTCAAATGAGTATCCACAACTTAGACTTTGGTGAACAATAAATGAAATATCAAATTTCAAAAAGTCATCACCACCTCTTATCAGTCTGTAACTCTGCTTTCAGATACAGATCTACATCTCATGACGTATTAAAGCTATTTCGATACAAGAAGTTTCCTCGACTATTAATTATTTCTAAAAATGAAGAAATATCAAAATATCATAGTTCATTAATGTTCTGAGAAACTCTTGAAAGACTGGTTAATACAATTCCTAATCATAGAAGGCTAATTTAGACCAGTAATCTTATATGTCATTGTGACGCAAAAGATTTTTAACCCTTTTGCAAACGACAATTTTCCGAGTAGACACAATATGAAAGCTGCTGCAGATCTAAAAAATAGATATACTTTGTATAATAATATATAATGTAGCACGTAAAATATTGAGACAATAGATGACAATGCTGGTCTATGTGGTTATCAGCATTTCATTCGTTTCTCACAATGCTTTGCAAAGGCTTTTGTGTTAGTGAAGTAAAAAAACGAGGTCTTGTATTGGGAATGGGTAAACCTGAAGCAGGGCTGATATTTTGGACATAATCTTGTTTTGGGAAATGGTTAATTATTTCTAGAAACAGAAGACATATCAAATACTATTGTAGTGGTTGTACATAATAGGGAAAGATTCAATACAGTTAATCGTGACGTAAATTCGGACAAACAAGTAATATTTCGTAGCTGTTGTTATAAAATCTCGTAACTACGGCTTACGAAATTTTATAGCAAGACCGACGGTTTATCAAAACATAAACCGTCAACCCAGTCTAAAGCCTCTCTTACAACCGGTCGTACGTGCTCCTGCGTGCGGTCTGCGTCCGCAACGTACGATTTTGGTGGACGCAACCACGACGCAGACTGCACGCAGCTTAGAATTAACCGGACATTTCTTTGCTACGACCATTCTGCGTCTTTTAGAACGTCAGGAGCACGCAAGACAGAAATACGGAGCACGTACGACAGGCTTGTGACGCAGGGAACGATATACTGGAATTACAGAAAATTCACAAAGATTGCGTACTTTTCTCGAAAGAGATTTGGATGTACATATTTTGAGGCGCTCTTACAACCCGTCGTGCGTCTTTATAAATCGTGCGATTTTGTTTTAAAACGTACGATTTAAAAAGACGCACGACTTGTTGTAAGAGGGGCTTAAGCGACGACATTTTCTTTCCTGTATCATTTTACCCAGAACATGTATGTGGTTAGTAAGACATTTCAAAGGATTTTCCTGTATCAATTTCTTAGTTATAACATAACTGTTTCTGAAACAACACTCTCAAAAAGGAAACGCCATAGGAATTGGATGAGTGTTTTTCCTGTATCAATTCATCCCTTTCCCAAACAATGCTAAAAAGAAGTTTCTTAACCCTTTCCCAAACAAGACCTGGTTTTGACGTCCTAAATAGAAAAGGCTTGGGAAAACATTGAAACAAAAGAAGAAACTGCTGATAATCAGCATTTTCTCCTTTTGTCTCAATATTTTATGAGCTATACAGGCCCGTAGGAACAGGGTTGGCCAAACATGCCAAATTTTCCTTATTTCACACTGAAAATTTTTGGGAAAATTCAATTTAGCCCCCAATATTCAGACAATGAGGCTTTAGCCCCCCCCCATATGAAATTGTTTCCTACGTGCCTGCTATATCATACACAAATCTCATCTCTTACAACATTCATTTTGTCGTCTGCAACAGCTTTCAAATAGGATCACCCTAAAATTTTGTCGTTTGGGAAAGGGTTAAAAAACTGGACAAGATCGGACTTTCCACTCGTTTGTCCCTTTTCCCCAATGTATTCTGTAGCCTCACCTTTTATTATGATATAACAGTTCCAGACAATAACACTTTAGCCAATTTCCACGCATTCAAACCTTTTATGCCTGCAAGACAAAGGCTATGAAAAACATTGTGAAAAATGAAGAAATTGCTTGTGACAAGCATTTTCTTCGCTTTACATTTGTTTTCTACAAAAAAAAAAAAAAAAAAAAAAAAGAAACAAAACAGGTAAAATTCCAATCACTCGAAACCGTCGTCTGCAACACCTTTAATTTGAAAAAGTCCAATTTTGATGTCTCGTATTTTTTTTAAACAAAAAGATGGTGAACAAAATAAATACGAGTTGTCTTGTGGCTTTTGTGAACATTGCGGACCGTATAGACATTCGCATAAACCTGTTATAGAGGAGCCATGATTTTCTACAGAAGAGTCGTGTTCTTTTTTACAAGAACGTCATTTGAAAGCAGATACATTTTTGTAATTTTATTGTCTTGAAAAGGTCTACACAAAGTGTGTTGTCATTTCGTCTTTCGTAAAGTATATAAACTATGTTACAGATTAGAAAGATTGCCTTGCTCTAGATACATAATCCAGTTTAAGGCGTTACTTAATTATCGAAACAGTCGTGATGTAGCGTAATTATTGTGCAGTAATGACACCACGCTCTGCTACGATCTGTCACACAAAAACGGACTTATAATGGGAGCACCAGAAATTGTCAACAACGGACAAAAGTTAGAAACGTTGCCTTGCTCTAGATACATTTATAATCCAGTTTAAGGCGTTACTTAATTATCGAAACAGTCGTGATGTAGGGTAATTGACCAAACGCCACTCGACAGATCGCTCCGCCCAACATAGAATTTAAGACAAACAATGGGGAAGTGATCGTTAATAGGGAACAATTGTATCCAGTCAATCGTGACGTAATTCGGACAAACAAAATAGTATTTCGTAGGTGTTGTTATAAAATCTCGTAACTATAATACATTCAAAGTTAAACGAGAATCGATACAAATATTTTGGTTTATTTAAAGGTAAAACAGGTATGTTGAAAATCTATTTATAGTAACAAATTAAACGCATGGATGGTCATCTTACCTACCTGGTTTACCGATATCGGAAATTGGACATTGTCCCTCATTAGTAAAAGATTTTGAATCGATTATACGGCTACGAGATTTTATTACAACACCGACGGTTTATCAAAACATAACAGTATTCCTAGTCTATGTTAGCAAAAAATTCTTTGCCATTGGCATGTCGATTGTTTTGATTGTCAGTCGATAAATCGATACAATAACACGTGCAACGAAGAACTATTGGGGCATGACATTTTTCTGATCGTCCATTGGCTAATCGATGCTTTTGATCGACAGTCGGCGTTTGGTCAATTGTTGTGCAGTATAGATAGACAACGACCTGTGAATGATCAAAGATCAGCGAGTCTAAATTGACGGGGGAAGAGGGATTTCGAATTATAAAAATATGTGACTCGAACCCGTCTCCCTTAAATAAATCGACGAAGTACTATCTGGACACAGCTACTGAACTCACACGACATCACGTACAGCACGCATTACCTGTCATTGTTCGCTTTTATTCAGTGGAAAATAGTCACTCCTCCCTATTTACATGTATTGGAATATACCGTAACCTTTCGTCACGGCTCATGACTCGATGTCCATTTATAATGACACCACGCTCTGTTACGATCTGTCACGCAAAAACGAACCTAGAGTCGTGATGATGCGTATTTGTTGTGCAGTAATGACACCACGATCTGCTACGATCTGTCACGCAACAACGGACCTAGAGTCGTGATGAAGCATAATTGTTGTGCAGTAATGACACCACGATCTGCTACGATCTGTCAAGCAAAAACGGGCCTAGAGTCGTGATCAAGCGTAATTGTTGTGCAGTAATGACACCACGATCTGCTACGATCTGTCACGCAAAAACGGACCTACAGTCGTTATGTAGCGTAATTGTTGTGCAGTAATGACACCACGATCTGCTACGATCTGTCACGCACAAACGGAACTACAGTCGTGATGACGCGTAATTGTTGTGCAGTAATGACACCACGATCTGCTACGATCTGTCACACAAAAAAGGACCTACAGTCGTGATGTAGTGTAATTGTTGCGCAGTAATGACACCACGATCTGCTACGATCTGTCACGCAAAAACAGGCCTAGAGTCGTGATGAAGCGTAATTGTTGTGCAGTAATGACACCACGATCTGCTACGATCTGTCACACAAAAACGGACCTAAAGTCGTGATGACGCGTAATCGTTGTGCAATAATGACACCACGATCTGCTACGATCTGTCACGCAAAAACGGGCCTAGAGTCGTGATGAAGCGTAATTGTTGTGCAGTAATGACACCACGATCTGCTTCAATCTGTCACGCAACAACGGACCTAAAGTCGTGATGACGCGTAATTGTTGTGCAGTGATGACACCACGATCTGCTACGATCTGTCACGTAAAAACGGACCTAGAGTCGTGATGACGCGTAATTGTTGTGCAGTGATGACACCACGATCTGCTACGATCTGTCACGCAAAAACGGACCTAGAGTCATGACGACGCGTAATTGTTGTGCAGTAATGACACCACGATCTGCTACGATCTGTCACACAAAAACGGACCTACAGTCGTGATGCAGTGTAATTGTTGTGCAATAATGAAGCAGAAGCTACAGAAAATAACTGGCTAAGTTTCAAAAAGTCCCATTTTCTTGCGGTGCTTCACAATTAGTTCTTTATGTTAGATTTATGGTTGCACACAATTATGCAAAGATGCAAACGATTTTCCTGGGAAATATTCAGACATTAGAATAACACTTAACTGAGCAAGGCATGTTTTGACGTCTACTAAAGTACATGTGTTGGTAGAACATCGAGGGAAAAAAAGAAGTTGCTGGCATCGACTTGTTGACCCAGTCGTATGAAATTTTCCAGTGGTCTCTAACATGAAGCCTACTATGCAGGCTGCAACTGCTTTCAACTTGGACGGATCTGGCAAAGGGATGTGGATATAACAGCTCACCAGGACTTTGGTCTACTTCAGTCTCGTCTTGCATAGCCCTTTCGCAAACATCAAAATTTTAGGGCGGTCCTATATATACATAATAAAAAAAGTTTTGCAACAAAATGTAAATATCTGTAGTTACCAAAATAGTTTTGTTTTAACATAAAATCAAACGTTTACACAATAGATTATAGCTAGAGAACACAAACAGATGAATTCTATATCGCAATCGCGTGCGTCTCGCACTCCAGGTGCGCATTTCCGGTTTTCATGTCTGCCATGGTATTCATGTGTACGGAGCATAGTTCTAGAAAACATTTAGGTGTGAACGGAATTGTCTTTGACCAGCATAAAAAAGGCCACTAAAAAGAATTTTCTGCAACGCTGTGGGACTACGCCATGGACTTACGTTAGAAGGACGTTATATCGCTAATGTGTTTCTACGTGGCAGAACCGGCGAATAAGATCCCTTTTTGAATTTTACGCATCTTAAAGCATAAGTAACAATTTGAGGATGCTATGTGAGCCAATTTGTGTGGTTTGAGAAAGTCCCGGTCAAGGACGTCGTAGAAAAAGGCCACGAGAAGATGACCGTCATCATTTCGTTACGTCACGGCAAAGATGTTCCTTATCAACACCAAAACTTACGAGTGGCTTCCACAAGAATTTCAATATAGAGTATCCACTCTTACCATCCGTGATCGTCTCCACAGATGAACGGTTACTAGACGTTGACCATACGTTGTAATTTCCCTGACGCTACACCATGAACGCACCAGACTTGACTGGTATAGAGTCCTAAATGCTTTAAGCCAAATTAAGCGTATACAACACTGATGGACTCCCATTATCATCCATTTCTTTCTGATTAGTCACCCATAGAGCACATACGGTGCATTTAAGGAAGACGTGTGCGTGATCGTACTGACGCGAATGACGTTCAATCTCTTGATAAAGTAGTGAATGTTGATACTGTGTACAAATAATTTAAGTGGATTAGAAAACTTTTCACGGTTGTTCTTGCTTGAAAATGGCCGCACAGTCGATACCGAATTCTATTGTAACTTTTTATTTTGACCCCTCACCTACGTCAAGACAATGTTTCTAACACAATATCTAACGTTACCACAAAGCGACATTTGAATGTTCTGCGTAAATGCATATGCTAAGATATATATAACGGTTGTGAAATAAATATCACAGAAAATACATTTTTTCAATTAACAAAGTCAGTGTTGCTAAACTATTTTTACATGGTATATTTGAAAGCTGTTGCAGACGACAAAATGGATGTTGATAAAGGTAAAATTTGTGTACAAAATAGCACAGAAAATATTGAGGCAAAAGGAGAAAATGCTGATTACCAGCATTTTCTTCTTTTGTCTCAATGTTTTCCCAAGCCTTTTCCATTAGGGACGTCAAAACCAGTTCTTGTTTGGGAAAGAGATTGGCCCGCTGAGATCTGATTTCCATGAAAATAAGCATGTAAAACGAAAAGGAAAAAAAAAGTTTGAAGGTGTATTCATAATTTCCATCAAAGCATAAAAAGGCCCATGTCTGGGCTAGTGTCTAAATATTGGAGGGGCTAACTTGGATTTTCCATAAATTTTCAGTGTAAAATAACGTAAATTTGGTACCTCTGGCCAACTTGTGTGTGTGTGTGTGGGGGGGGGGGGGGGCTTAGCGCCCGTTCCTACGGGCCTGTTACATTTAGTTTCATGTCATCTGATGCAGTTTTGCATGTATAGAAATTCCATACTTATCTACATTCATTTTATGGTGTACACTTAAAGACAATTCTAACGCAACAATTAACTTTTGGAAATAACTTGAAATCTGATGAACCATTTGTCATCAAATTTTCAACAAATTTAATTCATTTTTATGTGCGAAATATCTGTAATTTTCATAAAGAAATGTTGAGTAGAAATTATTAAATTTGCTTTTCATATAATATGATTATATGATTAGAAAACTAAAAGTCGCAATAAAGCTATTGTTAAGCTAATTATGCTATTCATGTAACAACAGTAAAGTTTATGACATTCAGCTAACATTCAGTGTGTCTGCCATGGACATAGATGACACGAAGACATCCCTTCTCATTGACAAAGCATAATTGATTAGATAGTTCTTCAATCGTCCATATTAAGTGCCTGTTCCAGTTGTTTAAAATTTCTTGGAGTAAAAAGGCGAAGAACTAATTTCTGGTAACAAATTTGATGATCTCGTGCAGTGCTTTATGCAATGCATTATTTCATAAACAAAATAGGTGCACCTGAATGCTAGTATTGCTTCGCACGTGAAAGCATGTTATCAGATCCAATCAAGCTGGATTTCGAGACAGAAAATGATTTGGTGAGGCTGCTTTGATGCTATTGAATTCTGCAATCTCCTGTGGTTTTGTGATTTTTCATATTTGAGACTTGGTAAAAATCCGAAATATTTTTCATGTTCGGATCAACCGATTTGGATGAAATTTTCAGAAAACATGTAAACATTATTGATTTATATCAAATTAAAATTTCAAAAAAAAAAAAAAAAAAAAAACAAAAACAAAAACAAAAAAAAAAAAACAAAAAAAAAAAAAAAAAAAAAAACATTATTTATTGAATTATCATGAAAAATGTAGGTGTTGCGTTAGAAGTGTCTTTAAGTGTACACCAGCTCTCTGATAGGAACAGTAGGCTATAATCTTTCGGCGTTCGGAAAAGGGTTAACGATTTGTCCCATATTTTTGCGACATGACCTCATCTAAAATTCCTGATCTCTTTAATATTATGTACATACGCAAACACTCGAACTTAACACTACGTAAATAATCGAGGAATTTCTAAATATGGGGAAAACCAAACATTTCGTCACGTTTAAAATAGGACAAAAAGGGTGTTGCGACATTCTTTTGAAATTTGCACCTAGTTTTACCTGTAGGAGATCCACGGTGGATAATCACGTGACTCAGAATTTCAGAAAATCATCAATATTTTTGTTAATACTTGACCAATTTGAATTCGGTTTGAAGCAGAGAAGGCGGGAAAATGTCAGGCATAAGCTGGTTGTGTTGGATTTTTTTTAAAAAAACTAGACAGCCCTGGCGGTCTGGAAGCGCTCCACAGGCCTGATTGTTTGTCTTGTTGAATGCAATTTCAATGGTTCAGGCTGCACAATAAAGCAAGCTGAAAATTTCAAATAAGTAAGATCTTATGGTCAGTAAAATTCTGTGAAAGTTATTGTATTGATTAATTAATACTAATGGTTGTAAAAATGACAAAAAAGCCGAAAATGGCAATATTGTCAATTTCAAGGGCACGTAACCCATGACATAAAGTTCAGATCAAGCTGAAGATTATACCAAGGCAAGATCTTATAGTCGCCAACATTCTGTACAAGTTTTGTCTTGATAAGTCAATATTTGTAGTTGCAAGAGTGAAAACAAAGTCAAAATAGAGCCGAAATGGCAATTATGTCAATTTCAAGGGCACATAACTCATGATGTAACAATCGAATCAAGCTGAAAATTACACCAAAGTAAGATCTTAAGGTCACCAACATTCTGTACAAGTATTGTCTTAAGGTATCCGACCCCTCAAAAGCACCAAAGACCAAGATGCGAAATTTGAAAAGTGCCAGTAATTCCTAAACTTTGTTACATTTCCATTCCAAATACAAACATAAGCATTTTCAACGGTTTAGAATTTTGATTTAATGCATACTTATGGAAATATTTGACAAAAATGTTCCAAATTACCTCCCTTGCATATGAATAAAGAGTAAAATAATATTTGTTAATTATTCTCTTCTTGAAGCATAAACTTGAAATCCGACACGGTGGATCAACTTATTTGAAGTGTATTTACAAGTGTGTGTAATTTGATGCATTTTGTATGGCTAGAAAGTTGTGAATTTTTGAGGGTCTGTAAACCTTAATTAGTCAATATTTGTAGTTGATTGAGTGAAACAAAGTCAAAATAAAGCCGAAGATGCCAATTTTGTCAATATCAAGGGCACATAACTCAAAACGCAAAATTAAGATCAAGCTGAAAAATATACCAAGGTAAGATCTTATAGTCACCATCATTCTGTCTAAGTTTTGTGTTGATTGATCAATATTTGTAGTTGCTAGAGTGAAAACAAAGTCAAATTAAAGCCCAAAATGGCAATTTTGTCAATTTCAATTACACCCAAGCAAGATCTTATAGTCAACATCATTCTGTCCAAGTTTTGTGTTGATTGGTTAATATTTGTAGTGGCTGAAGTGAAAACAAAGTCAAAATAAAGCCGAAATGGCAATTTTGTCAATTTCAAGGGCACATAACTCATGATGTAAAATTCAGATCAGGCTGAAAATTATAACCAGGCAAGATCTTATAGTCACCATCATTCTGTTCAAGTTTTGTGTTGATTGGTCAATATTTATAGTTGCTAGAGTGAAAACAAAGTCAAAATAAAGCCGAAAATGGTAATTTTGTCAATTTCAAGGGCACATAACTCATGATGTAAGATTCAGATCTAGCTGAAAATTACACCCAGGCAAGATCCTATAGTCAACATTATTCTGTCTAAGTTTTGTGTTGATTGGTTAATATTTGTAGTTGCTGAAGTGAAAACAAAGTCAAAATAAAGCCAAAAATAGCAATTTTGTCAATTTCAAGGGCACATAACTCATGATGTAAAATTCAGATCAGGCTGAAAATTATAACCAGGCAAGATCTTAGAGTCACCATCATTCTGTTTAAGTTTTGTGTTGATTGGTCAATATTTGTAGTTGCTAGAGTGAAAACAAAGTCAAAACGGCCATTTTTGACATTCAAGGGCAGATAACTCCAGACTTTCTACTTCAATCAGAATTCTTTGAAGGAATCTGAGAGAGGATCACCCAAGGATCATTCCTGTGAAGTTTGTTTGAAATCCGTCTGGTAGTTTTTGAGAAGAAGATTTTTAAAGGAAAAGTTTACGGACGGACGGACGCACGGACGCACGCACGGACGCACGCACGACGGACACAGCGCCATGACAATAGCCCGCTGGCCTGTCGGCCAGTGGAGCTAAAAATCAACTGAAAATTTTGGTTGATCTTCAATGACTTTTTCTTCAGTTAATTTTTCAAAAATTCAACACGTCCATCGAAAGCGAGACATCTGTCCACCTTCTCTGATTCAAACCGAATTCCAATCGGTCTGGTATTAACACTGTTATTGAAGAGTTTCTTAATTATTGTATCACATGATTATCCATCGTATGTTACCTTTGCTTGAAACAATGGGAAAAATCGTTCATTATTATTTTCCCGAACTACAACATTTCATGATGGCCCACATTAAGAACTTACGAAAACAATAAAATGCACTATATTGATTAACTTAATTATTGTCTTCGGTACAGCACAAAAACATTAAAGTAATACTGCTAATCGAATTTTTTCTTTGTCATAATGTTTCCTATGCCCTTGGCCTATAACTTTGGGATGTCAAAACAATTTGTTGCTTGAGAATGGGTTAGGTTGAAACAAATCCAGAGAATCCAGAGAACTATGAAAAGAGTTACTTAATAAAATAAAAGAATTATATTGAAAATGTAAGTGGTGCGTTATTTCTGAGGTTCAGTATATACTACTCAAAATTTGCTAAGGATCACTTTTTCAAATGTTGATAATTTGTGTACAAAACTCTCATCCAATGAGCAAAATGGTTTGAATGTTAGAGTAATGATTTCTGAATAAGATTCAACGACGATTGTTCTGTTTAAATTCTCACATATAAAATTTCGTGGTTAAGAAAAAGGGTACCACTAACATTGAAAATATTCGCAGATAGACCAAAACTTACAACTTTTTTCAGAAATTTGAAATATTCGATATTTGATGCTCTTTCAACGTTTTAAGCATTATTGCAGTGTTCTGTGGCCTTCTAACTGTCTTTAAGATTTTCTTGGCAATATCTAACTACTCGCATGGGCACAGAGTCTAATACAACTTTAAGTGTATCTTAGAGCTAATGCATTGCATGTTGTTGAGTTTGAATTTAGGCTATTGGTAGGTATCTGATGTCTTTCATGAGTTTTGAGGTTTTAACAATGGCGTTTCGGTAAATCAAAGCATAAAATTGGTTATAAGCCCATCAGCGATCTGTTTGAAAACCATAATAATCATCATAAAATCTCCATGGGTAATGTTTTGGTGGAGGTGGACTGAAAATATACTGAATGAAACCACTGAAAGATAAAAGCACCATTTGTGCCTTTCCTCGACGCATAGATTTTTGGCAGCATCCAGTGAACGACCATGTGATGAAACTGAACACAGTCAGTAAATCTGAACACAGTTTATGTTCACCATCATCTATTGGAATTGCAAAAATTCATACGGAAACTCATTGAAGGCTTCTGAGAAGACTTCTAAAACCAATACATGCATAGAAAATTGATAAGAATAGCCGTGGCAGACATAAGAAACTTTGAGCCTTCAGCTGTATGTGACTATGGGGAAAGACTGACCCACATGCTCTTGGTAACTTAACTCAGATTGGTGAACATTATCTAGGAAGAGAGCTTAGATACTGAAGAGAGGTTTAAGCAATTCGGTCGGTTTATATCAACAAAAAACGCCGATTTCCAAAATTAAGGTACGTCAATAACGCCATTCATGTAACCTATACTACAAGGTGTGGCACTCTAGCCCAATATTTAGCCATGGATTGTGTTATTTAAGCATTAAACGATCCATATGTCAATATTTAAACACTCTGTGCGAATGCAGGATATGTTTTGAAGACTTTGGACAAGATGGCTGATAGGGTCCCGGAATTCGCCTTTCAACACCAGAAAACGCAGATGAAACCATCCATATCGTTTTGAAGGGTAGCAGGATCGTCACCCGTAGACGTCATGTAGTTTTTGCAAAGAAATACTGGACAATTCGTGTTGTGGACAGCAAACATTCATTTAAGGGTACACTCTACCTCTTTTGGATGCCCCGTGACTGTTTTATCCACAGAACCTCAACATGAAGACCTACAAAATCATATTCATAAATGGTTAATCTACCAAGCAAACCAATTTACAGCTTAGTGTTTGAAATTTGTGTAAGAAATATCAATGTTTCAAAAAGTGATCCTTAGCAAATTTTGAGTAGTATATTATAGAGTGGAAAGCAATGAAAGAAAAGGAGAAATTGCTGCTTAACAAAAATGTCTTTTCTATCAATGCTTTTCAAAATGCTTGTTTGGGAATGATGGGGTTATATCTTTATTTTTTATTTTTTCATCCAAGGTAAGCCACTCGTATTACTCCTGAATGTAAATGACTTCTATAGTTACCTCCCATCTCAAACATAACCTGGGATCCCGCTAGTCTGGTTCCCTGTCATACTATGTATTTTAGTACGTCAGGCATTCACTAAACATGGCCGCCCCCAGTGGGCTAATTCAATTACAAAGATAAAGAGCAAAGTTCTTTAATTTTGTGAGCAGGGAAGGGTCATTAGAAGAGTAGATAGGTTTCGGTATATTTTTAATACTAGCAATAAAAGTTTTACATGACCTCAACGCTAACCCGAAATAAAACGGTTTTAATTGATGTACATGAAAACTATATCAAGGCAATTTGGAAGCATTCTACCAGTGGTCCGATTAGCTCAGTGGTAGAGCGTCTGACTTGGACCCCAGAGGTCCAGGGATCGAATCCTACGTTGGGCAAATGTTTGTCGTCTACTTTTTGTTTTAATACATTTTCTCAAACCAAACAATTCTAGAAATCACTAAGATGCAATTCAAACAAAATTGGTAGTTATGTTTTTATTACGTCTTTGCAATCTCTAGAACCATTTGGTATGAAAAATGTAAAAAGAAAGGGGGTGTGGCTAAAATACGTTTCACTCTTGGGATTCGAACCAGGGATCTCTCGTACACTAGTCAGACGCTCTAACCACTGAGCTAACCGGACTTCTGTCAGGTAAGCATCCAAATTGCCTTCATATAGTTTTTATGTACATCATTTAAAACCGTTTTATTGCGGGTTAGCGTTGTGGTCATGTAAATCTTTTATTGCTAGTAGTAAAAATATACCGAAACCTATCTACTCTTCTAATGACCCTTCCCTGCTCACAAAATTAAAGAACTTTGTTCTTTACCTTTGTTAAAATATCAGTCCACTGGACGGCGCCATGATTGGTGTGTGCCTGACCCAATAACGCAGTATTAGGGGCAGGTAAGCCAGACTAGGATCCCGCCTCGTTGTAAATCCGTAGCAGATATCAGGGGCGAACCAGATTCGAACCAGCACATGTACAGAATTACATTGAAAATTAAGGACGTCTTTACCATTATTTACATTGGTAAAATGTGTAAATATGTCCCATATCTTGACTGGATTGTAGATACCAAACACTACGAGTATCTTCTGGCGTCATCCGTGACAACGAAAATTAACGAGATACACTCGTCATTTGCTGTGATCAAAATTGGCGAGGGATACCCACGTCAATTTCTGTTAAAATGTTTTGTAGTTAATGACTGGTTGTACTAGGGATAATAAGTACACAAATCCAAATTTCATCAGTCAATTTTGTCATCTGCAACACATTTCAAACTAGAATTGTTGCAAAGCAAATATCCCCCCTCACAAGCGCCTTGTCACTGAAAAAAGGCTTTAGTCAAATGGTTCTCGAGTTAGAGCACAGAAATTGTTTAACGACCTTGACCTACATGACCCCCAAAACAACAGGGCACCATATTGGTTCAAGGGCAACAACTGAGTAAAGTTTCATAGTCCAAGCTCACAAAGTTCCTTGATCTAACTTACACGACTCAGACACAATAGGGCCCCTCTTTTTTATGGGCAACATGCCTGTAAAGTTTCATGGTCACACGATTATTGAGTTAGACCCAACCCTTGTAAACAAGGTAGAAGTGATTCCTGGATTCTCTGACCATGAAGCTGTATTCCTAGAAATGAGTCTCAGACCAAGGAAGGCAACTATACCCCCAAGAAAGGTATATCAATATAGGAAAGCAGACTTTGAATCCATGAAAACCAAATTACAAGAATCACTCCCAAATTTCAAGGAATCGGCCAAAACGGAAAAAGCAGACAACCTTTGGAACTCATTTAAGAAGAAAACCCACTCACTTATGGACCAATTCCTTCCTTCCAAGATTTTAAAAGGCAACAAAATCCACAAACCATGGGTATCAAGACCAAGTTAAAAGCCTACGAAGAAAACAACTGAAATTATTCCAAAAACAACGCAATAGTAAATTGGCAAAAGACATCAGATGCTACAAGAAGACAAAGGCAGAGTTACAAAAGGCAGAAAGGCAGTCCTACTGGAAGTATGTCGAAGACATCATAGACATAGGGGAACCAGACCAAGAGCAACCCCCAAAGCAGAAGAGACTCTTCAACTTCATAAAATCACTACGGAAGGACAGCAGCGGCATAGCACCTCTGAAGGAGAATGGGAAACTCCATGATGACCCAAAAGAAAAGGCTGACATTCTAAATCGCCAATATGAGTCTACATGGACCAGGGAGGATTTGACAGATATCCCAATCCCAGATGGCACACCCTCGATGAAGGACATCACAATCACTGAGGATGGTGTTGAAAAACTCCTAAAGAAGCTGAATCCTTCCAAAGCTTGTGGCCCTGATCTTCTCCCTGCACGAGTGCTGAAGGAACTGGCCCATGACATTGCGCCTTACCTCAGCATCGTTTTTCAGAGGAGTCTAGAATCAGGTGACTTACCAAGGGACTGGAAGACTGCAAACGTAACTGCCATATTCAAGAAAGGTGAGAAATACAAGCCAAGCAACTACAGGCCAGTCTCCCTTACTAGCATATGTTGCAAGATACAGGAGCACATCATCACCAGTAATATCCTCAAACACCTTGACAAACACCAAATCCTTACAGACTGTCAACATGGATTCAGAGCAAGAAGAAGTTGTGAAACCCAACTCCTTACATTAGCAGATGAATTGCTATCAGGTCTTGACGGGAAAATTCAGCATGAAATGGTTGTACTGGACTTCTCAAAAGCCTTTGATAGAGTCCCTCATGAACGTCTGTTAAGGAAATAAGGCCACTACGGTGTGAGAGGCAACATACATACCTGGATCAGAGCTTTTCTCACTGATCGGGCTCAACAGGTCACAGTTGAAGGCGCCACGTCCGAGAGTATACATGTCATCAGCGGAGTACCCCAGGGCACAGTGCTTGGACCACTACTCTTCCTGGTTTTTATCAATGACCTTCCCGACTGTGTACAATCCAAGGTCCGGTTATTTGCAGATGACTGTGTTCTATATCGACCTATTCTGTCCCCGGAAGATCCAGCCATCCTCCAGAGCGACCTTGACAACCTGGCAGCCTGGGAGAAGAAATGGGGAATGGATTTCCACCCAGAAAAGTGCAGCGCCATCAGAGTCACCAGAGCACGGAACCCAGTAACCACCAGCTATACTCTGAAAGGACACACTCTCGTTGTTGAAGAATCCACCCGCTACCTTGGTGTCGAACTTCAAAACAACATGTTGTGGAATAATCACATTAATAAGATATCCAGCAAGGCAAACAACACTCTTGGATTTCTCCGCCGAAACTTGCGAGTAAGCAATGAGAAAACAAAGTCCGCAGCTTACTACGCCATGGTGAGACCCATCCTGGAGTACTGTTCGTCGGTCTGGAGTCCCCATACTAAAGCAAACATCCACAAACTTGAGATGGTCCAACGACGTGCTGCCAGATATGTCACAAACAGATATCGAAACACAAGCAGTGTAACTGACATGCTGGATCATCTTGAGTGGGAGCCACTGTCATCACGCAGGACAAAGACCAGGCTTACAATGCTATTCAAGATCGTACACGACTTGGTAGCAATCCCAGCTGATGACTACCTTACACCTGCCCACTCATCTAGATCCACTCGTTCAGCACACAGCAAGAAATTCCTACAAATTCCAGTGTCATCAGAAATTTATAAGAACAGCTTCTTTCCAAGCACGATCAGGACCTGGAACACACTACCAGCATCAGTTGCTGAGGCTCCCGGATTGGTATCCTTCAAACGGGAGCTGTCAACACTTAAATTCTGATTTCTCACTATGGCTAGTACACTCTAAGGATATCTCTTGGCTATGCTCTCGGGGACTTATGGGCCCTGGTACCGCCACGGATGGGAGACAGGTTAGAGATTGAAGGGTGGAAAGCTATGGTGACTTCTTTTTCTAGCTTCTGACTTTCCTATATGCTTTTTTCTGACTTTCCTTTTTTCTTCTCTCTTTTACGCAGACCCAAACGCGCAATAATAGTCAAGTGTGACGGCTGTGCGAAACATGTAGATGTAGAGCAAGGAAACATACTTTAAACAAAGTCAAATTGTGACCTTGACCTTTATGAACCCCCAAACAACAGGGCACCTCCTTAGGTCAAGGGCAACAATCATGTAAAGTTTCATCATTCTAAGTCACATGGTTCTGCAGTTAGAGCACAGAAACAAAAGTCTATAGACCGACAGACATGGTGAAACCATAATAACCCTTTTACTTCGTAGGAAGGGGGTATAGTGAGAGAAGTCCATTTTTCTGTTTGGGAAAGGGTTAAGCAAAAGGGTTTCCTAAACAACAAAACTTGGTCGTCAAATTTGAAAGTGCTGCAGACAACAAAATCTAGATGTTGATAAAGACTTATTAATGCACCATTTACGACAAAAAATTGAGACAAAAGGAGAAATGTTGGGTACCAGTATTTTCTTCCTTTGCCTCAATGTTTTCCCAAACTTTTCCTGTAATGGATGTCAGAATCCATGTCTTATTTGGAAAAAGGTTTAAGAATATTGGGTGTCTTGAAGGTCTAAACAGTAAGAACCACAATTCACACAGAAGAGATGCTTTCACAAAACCATTTTGAATTGGACATCAACAGTTCAACTGCAATGGTCATATCATGGGGGCTGAAGCAACTAACTATGGATTCCAAGAATTATTGTCACCAGTACTACCACAACATCCTGTCCCAGTCTATAACTGCTCTCTAACATAGATAATTCACACCCATTGGTGAGAGACGAATAACTTTTGTCAAATGTCAGAATGGATACTGGGCCAGCCAGAGTTTGAACCTGCGATCCCTTGATTGACACACACCGTTACCGACTGAGCTAGATGGAATCAAACTTTACAACCAAATAAATTGAATTGACCGAGCTTAAAAATCAACAACAAATTCCATGTGTTTTACATGTGTATTATATTCAATAGCATAGTTCAAGTTTAATTAAACAAACAACTTCATTCATGTATAAAAAGCACATTCAAATGCAACACATTGCCACACAGTGACTCTTTTTGACTCCCTGTGCCATACTGACTTTGAAAAACATTTTGGTAAATGAAGAAATTGCTTGTGACAAGCAATTTCTTAATTTACTACAATGTTTTCTACCCCAAAAGACCAAAATATGTACAATTTCATTCACTTTAAATTGTTACCTGCAGGATTTTTGAATTTGCACAAGTCCTATAATATTTTATGAAGTGGTAATGGGTTAAATGCAACCCATCAACCAGGTCATGATTATGTAATATGAAATATGATGACATGGCCAACAGATAAGAGGGGGTGTATATTAACCCTTTCCCAAACAACAAAATTTCAGGGTGGTCCCTTTCAAAATCTGCTGTAGAAAACAAAATTGATGCTAAAACATAAGGAATTTGTGTACAATGTAGCACAGAAAATATTGAGACAAAAGGAGAAACTGCTGATTATCAGCAGTTTCTTCTTTTGTTTCAATATTTTCCCAAGCCTTTTCTATTAGGGACCTCAAAACCAGGTCCTCTTTGGGAATGGGTTAAATGCATTCTAAATTTGTATATTTACCCATTACCAGTCGGCAAATATCTGGACTGGTCCAAAATCAAAGATGTTTGTAGACAATTTCAAGAAAACGGAATTTTACTTTTTGGCGTTTCTGGTTAGAGAACATTGTGGGAAATGAAGAAATTGCTTGTCACAAGATTTTTTTTTTTCATTTTCCACAATGTTTTCCAAAGCCTCCATATTATGGGGTGTCAAAAGGCCTCACTATGTAGTAATGAATTAAATTCAAACCCCACTTTGTGGATACTCATTGGAATTGTCGAGAGACTATTTCAACAAGTACCTACAACATACAGTTTGAAGAACATTGAAAAAATATCATCTCTTTTTAACAATAACCTCATAACTGCTGCAGTTGTGAGTTTTTTGTTGAAAAGCGGCGATATTTTGCAATTTGAGAATACATTACCCTCCCCCCTCTCATCTGTAGCACTAGTAATAACTGGATTCTTTATTGTGATTTGGGTTTTCATTTGTTTTGCAAGTTGAATGCAGCATAATTGCTCAAATTTTCCAACAAAACCATGATTTTGACTCCTAAGGCAAAGAAAGTTTCCAAAAACATTTATGGAAAAGGAGTAAATGCCATGAAATGTTTTTTTTTTCTCATATTCCCTCAATATTTTTTATCCAGTTTCAGAAAGACTTTATCAATAGTTATAACCTGTCAAAATGTTTGTAAAGGTCCCTATAAATGACATGGTAGAGCATCTCTAGCTAACAGAAAGAGATGCTTTGCCAGGTCATTCATCCAGACATTATCACATATTATCGCTTTTTCAACGAAAACCTTATAACTGCAGCTTGTTTAAACCCTTTCCCAAACGGCAACATTTTAAGGTGATCCACTTCAAAAACTGCCACAAGTGACAAAATTGAACTTATTTAAGACATAATTTGTGTAAAATATGACATAGAAAATATTGAGACAAAAGGAGAAACTGCTGGTTATCAGCAGTTTCTTCTTTTGTTTCAATGTTTTCCCAAGCCTTTTCTATTAGGGACGTCAAAACCAGGTCTTGTTTGGGAAAGGGTTAAGCTGCAGTTACAAGGTTTTCGTTTAAAAAGCAGCGTTATACAATGATTGAAACCCAACAACAACTATTGTGATAGACAAGATGACATTAAACAAAGTTGTCTGTAAATACTAAATGTGTCTGATACTTCTACACAAAACAGTGCAAAGCATTTAACCAATTCCCACAATGAGACACTTTTTGATGCCCCCAAACCCCCAGGGAAACAGCTTGTGAAAACAATGTGGAAAATGAAAAATTTATGTGGCAAGCAATTTCCTTTTTTTTACCACATTTTCGACCCAAAATGTTAAATTTCATCCGCTTTAAAAATTCTATATATACTTACAATACAATTGCAAAATTGAACAACTAATTGGCTTTTATAAATCATAGCTCACAATAACTGACCTGGCAGACCATTCCTATCAATTAGCTAGAGATGCTCTGCCAGATCATTTATGGTGAGCTATAACTTTCTTTAGTGTACAAAACTATAAATAAATGCATATTGTTGATCATGACTGTACATGTATGAAAATAACATCTACATTTAATATGTTTATCAGTCTGTGTTTTGCTGCTTTTAAACAAAAACCTTGTAAGTGCAGCTTACATGCTGCAGCTACAAGATTTTTGTTTGAAAGTGACAATTTATAAGTTAAGAAACCCAATACAGGACGTCAGAGCTACAGATAAGAGGGGTTAAAGGCATTCTTAATTTGTTATTTCAAATCAACACCCTATGCCAACCCTTTCCCAAATGACAAAATTGTAGGGTGATCCACTTAAAAATTTGACACAAAGGACAAAATGGATGTTATCAAAGATAGGATTTGTGTAAAATATGGCATAGAAAATATTGAGACAAAAGGAGAAACTGCTGGTTATCAGCAGTTTCTTCTTTTGGTTCAATGTTTTCCCAAGCCTATTCCACCAGGGACGTCAAAACCAGGTCTGGTTTGGGAAAGGGTAATCACTTGAATTGTCTCAATGAGATGTTTCCATGGAGTACCCGAAACATGTTTAATGAACAATAAAACATATTCTACATCACCCCCTCTTATCTGCAGCTCGGACAGGTTACACACAACATGATTAGTAACTGGTCTTCAGATAAAACACAAGTAACAGATCCTAACAGGACATTAGCCTTTTCCAGGCGATTATCATTTTCATTTGGCAGCAACAAGTGCAGATTTTTTCCCTCTTCTTAACCTTTCGGTATTGATTGGATACCACCAATATTGCTGGAAAGATTCAGATGTATTATGAATCTCAAAATGGCCGCATAACAGGTATTCTATTTAATCAATAGAAATTTGTATGTCCCTTATCAGTGTGCAAAAGACTTAATTGTTGAGATCTTATTTTAAAACATTCACTAACAGTTTCTTTTTCAGCAAAGATAAGTCTTCAATAATCCATGCAAATTTATAAGACATCACTTTTCGAAAACTGCAAGTGCATTACTAGGATTTCATTGCATATTGACAGTCAGTGTGCACACAGACAGAGCGACACGATTTGAAGCCGACATGACACGTGATAGAAGCTGCATATCCCTGAATATTTTACAGCTTGGGCATGCAAAAGCGATGTCAAACTTTAAGCGGAAACAACCGAGCTTCACACTTCACACAGTCCGCAGTCCTGTCACGATATTACAGCACATGCTTACAAATTTTACATATGTAAACAAAAGAAAAATGTTCATTATTTTCAAATATAATTTTGCATGCATTGGTTCGAATCTTGCAGGTGTACGACACCTGCAAGATTCAAACTAATGCATGCAAAATAACAGTAGTTTACAGTAGTTTGGAGCTAGTTATTGCATCATTTACACTCGTAAAGTTTTGCAAATATTTGTCGTAATATCGTAAACAGACTATGATCTCTGTCAGTTTGTTGTTTTGTTAATCTCTGTCTCTAGTGCTGTTTTCTGTTCATCACTGAGGATTGACATTGTAGCTTGTACCACATCCTGGTTAGACTGAAATACACAGGTAACATTGTTGTTAATTGTTAATGTTAACTACATTTTGCTTTACTCTTTCCCAAATGGCAACAAGAGCTTTGCAGAGCGGAGCATATCCGCCTGAGGAGGGGCTTGTCAGTAAAATTGGTCATTTTCTCAATACAAAGGCATGCAAAAATTTAGACTGTTCCAATTTGAAAGCTGCTGCAGACAACAACATGGAGATTTATAAGTAAAGGCTTTGTTATGCGTACAATATAGCATGGAAAATATCAAGGCAAAAGTGGAAAATGTTTAATATTCTGGTCTAGTTTATATTCTTTGTATTTCTTCAAAGATGTAATTTTTTCCAATATAATTTTGCTTGATTGCATTAAAATTGTTGATGGCATTTATTGTAAAATCTATCTTGATTTATAATCTGATATGATTACATATGTTAACACATTACCAAACGACAAAATTTTGGACTGAAAAGTGTTGCTAACGACAACATCAAGTTGATGAAATTTTAAAAAACATTTCCATTTTTGGTTAGAAAACATTGTGGAAAATGAAGAAATTGCTTGCAGTGTTTCAGCCAGGATTTTTCCAAAGAGGGCCAATTGGCCCCCTCTCTTCCTAATTAGGGGCCAGACCACTTTTACAGGGGGGGGGGGGGGGGGGTGTCAGTTCTTATATGTTTCACAATACATAGATCTAGATCTCCTATAGCTGTTCCCCTGTCAAAATTCAGTCATGGTTATTTATGTTTCCACGCTTTTTGGGATGAGTAAGCGTATATTCTTTTTGTATTTTTGGCGGCTTACTAAAAATTCTTCTTAGACCTCTTGATGATGATGATCTCCGATGGTGGTCGTCTTCGCTACTTTGCTTGGGCTAGAAGTTGAATGATCGCTAAAATTCTGATCTTGGTCCTGATTAGGAAGAGTAAGAAATCTGTTTTTCAAATTAAACAAGACGATTTATTTTTCTAAACACGTTGTAACAAGAGCTGTCACTGTAAGATGACAATGCCCCCGACACCGCTTTGATTTTAAATTATGGCCAATCTATGTTCAAGGTCAAGGTCATCCAGGGGTCAAGGTCACCAAAGTATGTGCCTACAGAAAGGTAATGTACCAAGGAATGTTGTGGCAAAGTATGAAGCAAATATGTTAAGTAATAAGGAAGTTATGGCCAATGTTAAAGTTTTTGGACGGAATGACGGACAGACAGACGGACGGACGAACGGACAAGTCAAATTTATGATGCCTCCCTATCGGGGGCATAACAAGAGTTGTCCGCGGACAACGTAGCTCGCCTATACGGGAGCTTGTCACAAAAACAGCAATTTTTTAAAAGTAGGTCAAACTCCAAGGTCAAGGTCACAAGATCAAAGGTCATGGTCACAAATGAAAGGTCTTGTCGAGATGTATCTATGTATGAAATATCAAGGCTGTATCTCTAATAGTGCCCAAGATATAGGCCAGGTTAAAGTTTTTCAAAAGTAGGTCAAACTCCAAGGTCAAGGTCACTAGGTCAAAGGTCATGGTCCCAAATGAAAGGTCTTTTCGAGATGTATCTATGTATGAAATATCAAGGCTGTATCGCTAATAGTGCCTGAGATATAGACCAGGTTAAAGTTTTTCAAGTGAAGACGCGACGGGACGGGACGCGACGCTGACGCCGACACTAGGGCTGTGACATTAGCTCCCCGGACATAAAGTCCCGGCTCGCTAAAAGGAAGGTTTCCAGCTTCACTAAACTAATTTACCACAGATGCAGTTAATCTGAGAACCAGACATAGACTGGTATAGTGAAAGGCAATAAAATCGCGAAAATAATATCGATTTTTACTACCGCACAATAACCAGTCAATATAATTATCGTCCAATTATGTTTTGCACCTTGTGTATCCGTCCCAATATCTTTCGTACCCTGGCGTGTTCATCTACGCAAAAATCGAATTTTGGGGGCCAGAAAAGATTTTTTGCGCCAATCCTGGCGTGCCACTACCAGAAACACGCGGGAATTATTATTTTTCTGCGGAAATCCCGCAATGGCGCGTCCTGGCTGAAACACTGTGCTTGTCACAAGCAATTTCTTCATTTTCCACCATGTTTTCTTAAGCCTTTACTTGGAAGGAAGTCAAAAGGCGTCACTGTGCAGTTATGGCTTAAAAGCAAGCATTACATTTTTTCAAATAATGCCCGACCCCCTTTAGGCTTCTAGACATCCTTGAAAGTTTTCTTCACCAATGTCAAAACTAGACTCACCTAGGGCTAAAGATAAGTGGGGGTGAATACATTCTAACGATCTTATTTCAATTCCAAACTCTATGTTGTGGCTACTGATTTGGGTCGTCTCAACGAGACGATACAAATGAGTACCCACAATATAAGGTTTGATAGTTATAGAGTTATTGCAGTTTAAAAAGTCATCACCCCTCTTATCTGGAGCTCTGACTCACCATAATCTGTTTTACAATCACCATCACCCGTTTTTTAACATCTTCATCTTTGTCTAATATTTCATAGTGTAGTGCCTCGGCTACAATCTTCACCAATAAAGGTAAATTCTGATTGTTTTCCCCAAGTATTATAGGGTTATTACTGAAAATGAAGGAAACAAAATGTGTTTATGAAACATGAATGCCCCGGAAATGGCAATGTTAAGTTTTCATGTAAAGTTTTCGTGTTAAGAGTTAATAAATGACCTTGCGGAAGGTCATATTGCATGGAACAGATAGCTATCATTGAAAGAAAGTTACACACCAAATTTGAGCTTTGTTTGTCTAATACTTTTGAAGAAAAAGGCCAATGCTAAGTTTTCAGACACACTGAGGGATGGACAGACAGACACAAGTAAAACAATATGCCCCTGATCTTTCGATACGGGGGCATAGAAATAGAGTTAGTTTTACACATCTTTATCCAATATTTCTGTCTAAAATGGTATACCATATCACAAATTTATTCCTCAGGGAATATGATACACATTAATAAGTAATATGGAAAATAGAAAAGTCCAAAGTTTTACTGTTAGGGAAAGGGTTAAAATTGAGTTGCTTGGAAAAGGGTTAATTAAATATCTTTTGTTTTCGTTACCTTTCTATAAGATCACAGAGATAGTTATATATATGTACAGCCTCATCCTCGTCCTCGGTGACGGGTAACCATGACAACCAGACGGGTAGAATCTCCGTCAGATTGATCTTGTCTCCGTGATATTTACAGATCTTTGTGACGGCCGCGATAGCGTTCTCTGTTGGATTTATATTTTCTACACTTCTAGATTCAGGCTCTTGTATTACAGATATCAATGTGGGCATTACCTCTGAAACATATCATATACAATATGTTGTTAATTTATTAGGCAATACTACCCAAACAAAAGTATACATTACTCTATATGATATAGATATATGATATGAAATTAAACCCATTTAACATATCAACCCATTACCACACAGTGACTCTTTTTGACTCCCCATAAGAAAATGGCTTTGGAAAACATTGTGGAAAACAAAGAAATTGCTTGTGACAAGCAATTTCTTCATTTTCCACAATGTTTTCTGGGAAAAAGATCCCCAAAAGTAGAATTTTATTCACTATAAATTTGCATCTGCAACATCTTTGAATATGGACAAGTCTAAAATTTTGTTGTTTGGTAATAACCAATAAAATTTTAGACTGATCCAAATTCAAAGATGCTGCAGATGACAATTCAAGTGAATAAAATTTTACATTTCTGGCTCAATCCTGGTAGAAAACATTGTGTGAAATGAAGAAATCACTTGTCACAAGCAATTTCTTTATTTTCCACAATGTTTTCCAAAGCCTTTATTTTGTAGGGCATCAACGTTTGGGAATGGGTCTAAGTTTAAGATTCCCAAAATTTCCAAGGTAAATTAATACACATTAGTTTTAAACATTATCTAAAGAAATTGTAGTTAAAGTCATTCTAATTTTAGCAACCAACCAATTAAACAAAATTGCTCTTGAATTGAGAATGATTCAAATATGATACCACATCTTCCTAAAACTATGGCCGGGTAGAATTGTTTCCAAGGAAAGACTGCAATATAAAATATTAGAATTCTGCTAGTTTTTCACAAACATAAAACATCGTAACAAAAGGAGAACTTACGAGGAAAGACTGTTATATATGCATCCCCACAAAACATTGCCATGACCCCGATACCGTACACAGATGCCTGCCGAACTTCAGCTTGTTTATCACAGATATAACTGATTAATGGTTGTAAAAAGAACTCTTGGTATTTAATAGATTCCTGGAAATATACAAAACATGCATCATGGTTCATACAAATATTTGATGAAAAAATTCAAGGACTTTTTAAGGTTTTTTTAAGGATTTAACATTAAAATTCAAGTCTTATCTGGTTGGCCAATGATCATCTCATCAGTGTAAACATTATCAACTTCATTGTCTGTTTTTGAATTCAGAAATTGGTATAGTCAATGTCTTTGTGGCAGATAAGCATTGAACATGTTTCTTACTTTTGATACTCACCCATTTTACACAAGTCAAAACAATAGAGAAATAAAATTCAAGGGTTTTTAAGGGCTCAGACTTGCTTTTTAAGGGTTTTACAAGGCTCACACCCATTTTCAAGGTTTTATAAGGCCAAGATCAAATTCAAGTGTTTTTCAAGACCTGTGCGAACCATGTGCATACTTTAGCACAACATATCTAACCATTTCCCAAACAATGCCCGGTTTTGACGTCCATAATAGGAAATGTTTGGGAAAACATTGAGACAAAAGAAGAAACTGCTGATAATCAGCAGTTTCTCCTTTTGTCTCAATATTTTCTTTGCTATATTGTACACAAAATCCTTCCTTCTTAACATCAATGTTGTCTGTTACAGCAGCTTCAGAAGTGGATAACCCTAAAATTTTGCCGTTTGGGAAAGGGTTAAGGTGGAAAAGACATACTAGAGATTTACAAGAGGCTAATCAGACAACATCATGTTATCATATGGCAGCAGAATTTTTCCTCTTCCTGACTTATCCTTATAGATCAGATATCACCAAATGTTTACAACGTCGCCCAAATAATTAAAATCTTATCAATCTCAAAATGGCCACATTACAGGTATTCTATCTTAAAGTGTCCGATGATTGGCAAAATTAAAGTCTTGTGCCGAAAGAACACCTTACTATTAACCAAATATCAAAGTTTCTACAATTTTCCAACATTAGAAGTGTTTTTATTTCGTCTTTTAAATTGGATATTTTGGTCTTTTCCGATTTTTGCCGAAGAAAATATGCTAAACTTCCGACTTGAAATTATGACGTCATACTGGCCACTGAATGACATCATGGCTGGAAAAACGGGCAGTCATGGGTCATTTCCCGGAAAGTCTGAAATTTCTGAAAAAGTTAAATGTCCGACTTTTCTGTCATAATGCGACTTCCCCAATCGATACTCAAAACACGGAATTCGTCCTCAGTAAATGTTAGAAAAAAATGTTAAAACAGTCAAAGAATAGGTCGTAAGTGAATTACGGAATGTGCCAAAGAACGGTTTAAGTTTTCTGTATTACTCATACGATCGAGAAATGGATAAAAACTGAGACTTCGCTATATGACAGAAAAGTCGAACACATTATCTTTGTCAGACACCTCATGCTCTAGATTGGGGGCAGAGTCAAGCCATTGATGACGTCAATCCGTGGCAATTTTACAAAAATTGCCGATCTTTATTTTCTCAAAAATCAGATTTTCAACGATGTAAAGAAAAGCAAATAAAACTTTTAAAACAACCGAGTTTGTCGGATCTTTTATAAAACACGCTAATTTAATGATTTTCTTCCAATATACGGTGCAATAAACTGCCAAGCTTGGTAGCCTTTAAGATTCATCTAAATTCCATAAATGATTTGATAAACCTATAGGAGTAGCTTAACCCTTTCCCAAACAAGACCTGGTTTTGACGTCCCTAATAGGAAAGGCTTGGAAAAACATTGAGACAAAAGAAGAAACTGCCGATAACCAGCAGTTTCTCCTTTTGCCTCGATATTTTCTTGGCTATAACAGACATAATTTCTCCTTTTGATACAATTTATTTTGTTGTGTGCAATCCCTTTGAATTTGAACCATCCAAAAATTGTGTCGTTTGGGAAAGTGTTAAATAATGTATGTTACTAGTACTATTTTCCATAAATGTATCTTGTATCTTTTACAGTTAGTTCAACTTGAATCCAATCCTGAAAATATCTGAAAATCTGAAATCTGAAAATTGTGCAAAAGCAGTTTTAACCAAGTCCCACACAAAATGAAGTAATTGCTTGTGACAAGCAATTTCTTCATTTTCCTGAATGTTTTCTAAACCATAGTAGAAAGATTTATAAAATTTCGTCAACTTGAAATGGTCGTCTGCAATACCTTTCAAATTGGAACTGTCCAAAATGTAGTAAATCTAGTAATGGGTTAAAAAGCAAATGTTATCTTGTAGTTTGTGAGTGGATGAATTTGATAGGCTTTCTCAAGATGACATATCGTCGTTGTAAATGCAAAACCTCGTATCTCGATTTTGGAAAATTCTAAAGGGGGAGGGAAAAAGTGTAATAATTTTTCCCACACTGAAATGTTTTACTTGAAATTTGGACATATTGTTCACAAATGTGTCATTAATACTGATCAGTAAAAATATCTCAAAACCAGTAAGGATTGTCTTAACTGGGCACACAAGTTTGTACCTTGAAAATCGCAAAAATCGGCATACCAGGTTTTGCATTTACACCGACGATTTATCTTGTTGTATAATAAAATGCTGTGTAAAACTTACGGCCCCTAAATGTTCTAACAAATCATCCCATATACACAACCCCCACTGTCTGTCTGACCATGGCCTTCCGGGCGTCTGTATAATACAAACTTGTAAGTTAACCTTTTCCCAAACATCAAAATTTTAGGGTGATCCACTTCAAAAAGTGCCACAAATGACAAAATGGATGTTATTAAAGATAGAATTTGTGTAAAATATGGCATAGAAAATATTGAGACAAAAGGAGAAACTGCTGGTTATCAGCAGTTTCTTCTTTTGTTTCAATGTTTTCCCAAGCCATTTCGATTAGGGACGTCAAAACCAGGTCTTGTTTGGGAAAGGGTTAACAAAAACTTCTGAATTTACATGCAGAAGCCCTCTATCGATTGAATGAAGAGAACGATAGAAGAACAAATACAGAAAATTTACAAGCTTATGTAACAATGTTCTGCTTAAGTCCATTGAAGACTTAAGTACATCCAAAACTTCAATTTGATCTGATCTATACAGAGAAAGTTATTTAACTTCAAAGTAAGATATTGCTTCTCGTGTCAATTTACCCTACAAACTTTGTAAGTCATTATCTCCAAAACTAAGCCCTCACAAGATTTTTTACTCACACAAATTAAAGATATAATGTAACCCAACCAATCCTAAGAATTTGAAATGTTGTAGAAATTTTTTGGAAAATATTTGAGGTAAAGCTACTTACAATTAATTTGACAAAATGTGGTATCAATGACTCAAAATACGGTGTAAAATCTGCTTTATAAGTTCCATACAGTGCATGTACCAGATCTGATACTTTACTGAGTACATATACATCCTCATCATCCTTTAAAGAGACAAAATAGTTATACTTTGTGGTATTATTGTCTAGAAATATGTTGTAAAATCTGTTTTATATGTTCCATACAGTGCATGTACAAGATCTGATACTTTACTCAGTACATATACATCTTAAACATCCTTCAAAGAGACAAAATAGTTATTCATTGAGGTATTATTGTCTAGAAATATGTTGTTAAATCTGCTTTATATGTTCCATACAGTGCATGTACCAGGTCTGATACTTTACTCAGTGCATAGACATTCTCATCATCCTTTAACCAATTACCGCAAATTGACGCCTTTTGAGTCCCCACAAGAAAATGCTTGGGAAAACATTGTGGAAAATGAAGAAATTGCTTGTGACAAGCAATTTCTTCATTTTCCACAATGTTTTCTAATCCAAAATGTAGTTCTAAATTTTCATCAACCTGAAATTGTCGTCTGCAAAATCTTTCAAATTGGAACAGTCCAAAATGTTGTCGTCAGGGAATGGGTTAAAGAGACAAAATTATATCATTGATATATATATATATAGAAATATGTTGTAAAATCTGCTTTATATGTTCCATACAGTGCATGTACCAGATCTGATACTTTACTGAGTACATATACATCTTAAACATCCTTAAAGAGACAAAATAGTTATCTGTTGTATTATTGTCTAGAAATATGTTGTAAAATCTGCTTTATAAGTTCCATACAGTGCATGTACCAGGTCTGATACTTTACTCAGTGCATATACATCCTCATCATCCTTAAAGAAACAAAATAGTTATACTTTGTGGTATTATTGTCATGATATATGTTGTTAAATCTGCTTTATATGTTCCATACAGTGCATGTACCAGATCTGATACTTTACTGAGTACATACACATCCTCATCATCCTTAAAGAAACAAAACAGTTATTCATTGAGGTATTATTGTCTAGAAATATGTTGTAAAATCTGCTTTATAAGTACCGTACAGTGCATGTACAAGATCTGATACTTTACTGAGTACATAAACATCCTCATCATCCTTAAAGAGAAACAAGAGATGTTTGTGAAACACTTATGCCCCTGAAATGGCTATTTTTAGAGAGTTTTCGTGTTAAGTTTTCGGAATGACAGACAGACAGAAAAACAATATGCTCCCAATTTTGATATAGGGGCATAAAATAGTTATCAATTACAAAGCAACAATATTGGAATAGCAGTTCAGGGTAAAACCAATGTATAGCCAGCAAGGGGCGGATTTGAAAATTCAAATGAGAACACATTAACATAGGGTTTGGATTTAAAATAACAAAATAAAATTGCCTTTATGCCGTCTTATCATATCACTGCTTTTCAAAGGAAACCTCGTAACTGCAGATTAAAACAAGCTGTAGTTACAAGTTTTTTCATTGAAAAGCGATGATTTGCTATCAGTGAGCTACAGTCCAGTCGAGGCAATGTTATGACACATGTTTACATATTGTACCTATATAAACAAATGGAAAGGTGATCTTAATTTTCAATACAATTTTGCATGTGTTTGTTAGAATCTTGCAGGTGTGTTTGGAGGTCAATATCATATTGTTTACATAAGAAAAATTTGTAAACATGTGCTATAATATCATGGCTGGACTATGGCAAGATAGAAATATTTACCTCCTGTACTAACTGTTCCTCTTGCACTTCATCATAATCTTCATCTTTTCTTTTCTCTAAAAACAACAATATCATAGATACAGATAAGAAGTGGGTGATGGCTTTTGAAAATGTAATATTTCACTAAATATTCATTCAATCCCAAGTTGTGGGTGCTCATTAGATTTTTCTTGTCAGGACGATTCAAATGAGTACCCACAACATAGTGTTTGGATTTGAAATGAAACATTTACAATGTCATCCCCTCTAACTCTGTTGCTCTGATTATTTTATCATCTTATTTTTCTTTTTATTTGCATTTACCTTGACCCTTTCCAACACAACATTTTAGGGTGGTGTTAATTCAAAGGTGATGCATACGATAAAATTAGGTATACCTAATCACGGTGCTTTCTCCATGTGACTTTTGGGAAACTTTCACACCTAAAAATCATCCGCATCAAGTATGTTTTAACTAATTTCTCAGTAAATACTATACAGATTTTGACGAGATAAAGTGCACTGTATGCGCCTTGGAGAGGACTATTCCTATTTCTAACTCTGCACCAAATCCCATGCTTTCTTCAAACATTCAAGAAACAGAAAATTCAAGTTTCATGCCTGCATAAGGGATATCTTAATTCAAACTTGGTGAAAGTTTCATTTTTGGTTCGGTATATAACTGCTTTTCAACAACAAGAGCTGTCATAGATGGATTATGCGCCCTGAATAAGCGTTTGTCACAAAATAAACTACCATACATTAAGCCCCACTTTCCCATGACAGATTTTTTGTACACTTTATTTATAGAATATGGTGTAGGACATCTAATTCATCACATAAGTACAAAATCTCATTAAATTCTGCCCATAAGATGAAGAGAAATTAGAGAAAACTTTTTTTGACATTAAGACCCCCTTTTCCATGACGCAGCCTTATCTTAACCCTTTCCCAAACAAGACCTGGTTTTGACGTCCCTAAAAGAATAGGCGTGGGAAAACATTGAAACAAAAGAAGAAACTGCTGATAACCAGCAGTTTCTCCGTTTGTCTCAATATTTTCTATGCCATATTTTACACAAATTCTATCTTTAGCAATTAAATTTTGTCAATTGTGGCAGTTTTTGAAGTGGATCACCCTAAAATGTTGCCGTTTGGGAAAGGGTTAAGAAACAGAAAAAATGTCCCTGGGGATAATCCCAAGGAGTTCACATGTGAGGTTTCATAGAATTGAGTCCAAGGGTTGCCGAGATCTGGCTGTGGACGGACGGACGGGCAGGCACACAGACAGTGTGGTGACTACATGCTCCCCCGAATTTTTTTCGGGGAGCATAAAAACCATGTAACCGCAGCTTAAAACAAGCTGCAGTTACAAGGTTTGTGTAGAAAAGCGATGATTTATTCACTAACCTTGTCTCTCATCCTGTCGTTCAAAATGTTGTTTCAGCTGTTTATCGAGTATTTGTACAAGTTGTTGTATAGTCTCCACTGCTAGACAACCTTTACCTAATAATTCTATACACTGAAAATATACCAACATAGAAATGAAATCTTCATTAATATTAATCTCTGATCGATTACAAGATAGGAGAATTTTTGGAATGTTCCAATTTGAAGTGTTGCAGACGACAATGGTTAGAAAACATTGTGGAAAATGAAGCAAATGTTTGTTATAAACAATTTTGTCATTTTCTACAATGTTTTCATTATACAGGATTGCCTTGAGTCAGAGGATATAAATTTCCCCAGGGCTTTTTCCAGGCATTTTGGGAAAGGGCCCCTAGCTCTAAATTGGGAAAATTTTATCGACAAAGTGCCAAATTTGGGAAAAATTAGAACTTGTATATATATATATAACTAGTAAGACTTTAATTATTTAAAACAACTGAGCTAAAACATATCCCAGAATCACAATTCTCACCATCAAGAAAAAATCATGTTGAAAATTGAAATCCTGCATTTTTTTTTATTTTGCTTCATTCTTTCCCAAACAAGACTTGGTTTTGACATCCATGTTTACATAAGCTTGGTAAAACATGGAGAGAGAATGCTGGTCAGTGATAAGCATTTTCTCCTCTGTGTTTTGAGCTATATCATTCACAAGCTTTACATTTTTAGTTACATTTATTTTGTTGTTTGCCACAGCTTTAGAATTGGTTCACTGTAAAAATTTGGTAGTCAGGGAAAGGATTAAATATTTACTGAAACAGAAAGTACTAATGATCCACAGAACTGAAATCCCCCCCCCCCATGTCATCTAACTCTTAGTTAGAAACTATTTTGTTTAAATTTAAAATCAGTTTTCAAAGATATTTAGCTGAAAAAATATGGATCTTTGATTGTATATAGCTTTAATTTTCCTCCTATCAACTTTGATTAACACTTTGTTTACATCGCGAAAACCCATGGCATTAAGATTTTTATCACTGTATCTGTTTTTCCCAAGAGCATCAAACAGTCTAAACAATAAAACATCAAATAGGTAACAAGATCTGACTGAATTACCGAAGAATTTTTTGGATTTCTTTGATATAGAGCCCTAATTAATTTACAATCTACGGCTGCGAAGATACGATCGGCGATTTACCTGAATGACTGCATAACACAATTGGGTATTTTTACACACGCATATTATGTAATTTATGACATCTGGCTACTTTAATTGATAGAATAAAGGGCTGTGGCCAATTAAATATTGGATTCTGGGCTAATAATCGGCATACAGTCCAGATGTGAAACTCATTACTGTTCATGCCAGTACTTTGGATTGGGATTTTTTTTTCTGAATTGGGAAAAAATTGGGGCCGTTTTGGTTTGGGAATGGGGCCGAATATCGGCCCCTACGGAATAGGCGAAAAAGCCCTGTTCCCTGACAATTACCTCAATAAATTGGGACGTTTTGAGACAGTTTTAAAAGGCAATGTCCAAATCATACAAGATGTGTTTGTGAAACACAAATCCCCCCCGAAATGGCCATTTTTTCTAAAATGTAAGTTTTCGTGGAGTAAAGGGTTGATAAGGGTCAACAGATGACCTTGAGAAAGGTCATATTGCATGGAATAGATAGATATCATTGAAAGACAGTTACATACCAAATTTGAGCTGTGTATGTCCCATACTTTTGGAGAAAAGGCCAATGTTAAGTTTTTGGACAGACAGAAGGACAGACAGACGGACAGACATCGGGACATGAGTAAAAGGATATGCCCCCAATCTTTCGATACGGGGGCATAAAAATGTATGGCATTGCATCTTATTTTTGCAAAATTGCCTGACATTTGCCTGTATTTTCAAATTACAAATTTACAAATACTTAATATTGAATCAGCATTTTCTCTTTGCTCTCAATGCTTTCCAAATCTTTCTTGATGGTTTATTGGGGTTTTACACTGTTTTCAACTGCTATGGTCATATTTCGGCGGCTGGAGCACCTAACCATGGATTCCTGATGTTTCTTATACCAGGGTTACCTGAACACCATAACCAAGCCTCCAGCTGCTCACCCACATAGATAAACAATATCAAACCAATGGTGGGTGAGAATTTTGTCAGAAAGGATATTTGCCGCAGTTGGGGAAATCCTTGAAAACCACATTTTCTTCTTTGCTGTCAATGCTTTCTAAATCCTTTCTTAATTAGCGACATGAAAAACGGTAAAGGTAAATTCTATTCTAAGATCTACTAACTCTTCATCTTTGCCATAGCCGCCATATGATCAGGTAATAGACAAATTTCTGGTTCTAATTCTATGGCCGTTAATAAGTTAAGACAGAGGTATGTCCACATGTCCGACACATATTTCTCTGCATGGATTTGAATTTTTGTGAGAAATGTGTATTTTATCACATATTTCTCTGAACACAAGCTGTATATCAAACCATAGTAAGAATTGAGAGCAAAGAAGAAAATGCTGATCATCAGCATTTTCTTCTTTGCTCTCAATGCTTTCAAAATTCTTCTTGACTAGCAACATGAAAAAAGAAAGTTAATTCAATTTCAAGATCTATTAAATCTCACCTTTGCCATTGCAGCCATATGATCGGGTAATACACAAATTTCTGGTTCTAATTCTATAGCCTTTAATAAGTTAGGGCAGATGTATGTCCACATGTCCGACACATATTTCTCTCCACGAATTTGAGCACATTCTATCAGGAATGGTAAACTTTCAGCTGCTGACGACCGAACCTCTACAGCAATGGTTAAGGAAAAAGTTTTGAATTTGTAACATTTATTGTAACCTCTAGGTAGACTTAAGTAGTCCACTCTGTATGAGATTAATGCGATCTCAATAATTCAGACAACAATGTAAACATTCAATTGTGGACCATGCCGCGACCGAATGTTTACAACTTTGCCCAAATAGGTCAGATACATAATCAATGCTTACAATGAGACGATTTGAGTTAGTACCCCCAACATAGGAATTGATGAACAAGAGCTTCGCAGAGTGGCGCATACGCCCGAAAAGGGGCTTGTCAGTAAAATGGGCATTTTTTTAATTCAATGGCAGATATTTCAAGAATGAAAAGTTATCTGAATTCCGTAAGCAGTGTACACAACTAGACACCATGGAGATTCATTGTGGGAAGTTTGATCAAATTCCGATCAAAACTGTAGGAGGAGTTGCGCACACAAGAAATTGCTTACAGACGGACGGACGAGCGGGGCCATAACATAATACGACCCTTCGGGCGTATAACAATAAATGAAATATTGTTTTTTGAAAACCCATCACACCCTCTTTTCTGTAGCTCCGCTTTATCTATTGGGAGAATCTAAGATAAGCGAGACAACACATAAAGGATACCATCATGAAAGTAAAACTTTAACAGTGGCACCATAATGTTGACAACTTCTTCTGTGTATGAAGCAAACCCTTCCTTCAACTCTCGTGCATAACACACCAACATTTGACAGGCCGTCGACTTCTCTTCTAAACCTGCTGTCTTTATACCGAAACTTTGCTGTGAAGTAAAATACAAACATCATTAACTTTGGTTATCCCTTTCTTCAGTCCTCATGCATAATAAATCAACATGTGACATGCAGTCAACATCTCTTCTAAACCGAAAATTTGTTAAATATTCATGAAAGACAAATTTTATTAGTTCAAAGTGCATATCTCATTCTACATGAAGGGAATAAGCTGAGTCAGTACATATCTGATTAATCAAGAAAATGGAAAGAATGATAGTTCGATAGTATTTCTTTCTTTTCTTACAGTGCTCTCTTAACCCTTTCCTACATGAAAACACTTTAGAATGGACCAAATTTAAAGCATTTGCAGACCAAGTTCAAAATTGTTGGAATTATAAAAATTCATAAAATTTTAGGTAGAAACACTGTGGGAAATAAAGAGCTTTCTTTGTTATCAGATATGTTTTCTCTCACCTTTTTCTTAAAGGGTATCAATGCATCGAAATGGGCTACAGATTTTTATTAAATTGATTGAACCAGTTTTCAAACCTCTTTCACCTTTTATGGTCATATAGCACCAGTAAAGATAATTTGATTTTGGACCATTAACACCAGGCATTAGTTTTGTAAATGTAAGAAGACATGTCTTGCCTGATCACCAAGTGTAACAAACTGCCAGTCTGTGTCATAGACCAGTAGTAAAGATCATTGGTCAAATTTCGGAGGCTGGAGCACCTAGCCATGGATTCCTGTTATATCTCCTACCAGAAGAACTAACACAACATCCTGACTAAGCCTCAAGCTGCTTGCCCATTTAGGTAAGAGATATCAAACCACTGGTGGAAGAGAAAGAGTATGAAGAGATGTCTTACCCAGTGTTGTGCCTAGGTCAGAATTTTTGGGGGACACCAGTGTCCCCCTACCCAAATTACAAGGGGACATTGGAAAATTTTGGGGGACAAACTAAAAACAACTATTTTTTACCTTTTAAATTTAAAGCCGTCTAATTTGAATACAATTTTCTCTCCTTGGTAGATTTCCATAGCTTCAATGCTGGTTTAAAGTCATATTTGTCTGGGTTTGGACCATTGATACAAATATTCATAAGAGCTTGCAAATTGCTCTCCTGCAGTCTGTTTCTTGTTACAGTTTTTGTACAATTCTGCACACTAAATCCCCTCTCACATGTGGCTGTTTGAAGGGGAAAGATGAGAACAATCTTGACTAGTTTCACCAAGTTGGGAAATTCCTTTCCATGCACAGCAGCAATAAGCTGCCACATTGTTATAAGTTTTGGGTCCACTAAAGTTGAGTCATCTTTAGCCATTTGTTTCAGAAGACTCCACTCTTGCTTGGCAGCTTCAGAATCCAAGACTGGCTGGATCACAGTACCATCATTAAGTGTCTTTGGTGTTCCAAAATGGTCAAGCACAACATTCAATTTGGCATTTCCATACTCAGAGAGTTTTTCTGTAGACACAAAGGAAATACCCTTCAAAGAAAGCACTTCAGCTGCATTAGTTAGTGACAGACTATCAGATGGAAACCTAGACTCCAGATTTTCTTTCAACTTGGTAACAAAATCCTGACTAGCAGACTTGAACTTTTTCTTCTCATTTTCATTGATAGTGATTTCAACCCCTTTAAAGAAATGTTTACCATCAATCAAGACAATATTATCATCAAGCTGCTTCAAACTTGTACTATTTTCAGCCATAACATCAAGTTCATGAATTGTAAGTCTCACACTTGGGCCAATTACAGAAATGTCAAGGTCTTGTCTTTGGAATTTTAGGTTGAGGGCTGTCACAACTGGAATAATATCCATCAAAAAATATGTTAGAGCCATAAAGGAGTATAGAGTTATTGCCTTGAACAAACCTTTTGCCTTAGGGTCTTTTGCAGCATTGAATGTTTGGGCCAAGGCTTCCCAACACTGATAGACCACCCTGAGAGAGTCATAAAACGCAAACCATCTCACATCATGAATTTCTTTCACTTTTAGTTGTGGTGAATCAAGAATATCCTGAATAGCTTTCAACTTGTCACTCCTACAATGGGAACCCTTAAAGTAGTAATAAATAGACTTCAAAGTATCTTTGTATTTCTGCATTAGACCCACACTTTCAGCTGCTTGAGAAGTGCACAGGGCTAGCTTATGTGCTGCACAGTGAAATTGTATCATGAAGGGGTTGAGTCTTCTCAGCTGAACTCCTACACCATTTCTGCAACCAGTCATTGTGGCAGCCCCATCTGACCCAAGCGCCATCACTTTGGAAATATCAATGCCTGATTCGTCAAAACACTCTTTTAATTTTGATGTTAAACCATCTGCAGTTTTATCAATAATGTTATAGTCACCAACAAAATAGGTCTTCACCCCAAGATTAGAATCCACAACCATGGCGTACACAATCAATTTACCTGTGTTAGATATGTCTGTAGTTTCATCACAGGAAACAGATAAAAAATCACATTCTGCAATTTCCTTATACACATCAGAAGAGACACTGTCACTAATGGCAGCCAATAGACCATCAGCTGTTTTTCTAGAGCGGTAACCGGGACCTAAAGCTGACAAGTCAACACCAAGTCTAACAGCTAATTTTATCTGTGATTCAAATTTAATAATTGCAAGCTCTTCTTTTGCAATAAAGTACACTATTTCCATCAATTTTATAATGGCTTCATCTTTTTCATTAAACGAGCGGTCAATAGCAAGGGCCATGTCATTTTTCAAACGCAATGATACAACTGCACGTTTATGGTCTGCCGAATTTTCGTGTCTTGTAAGGGTACTCGTGCGCATATTAGTACACCCAGTGTCTGTAGCAAATGGGTTGGATAACTTCAGTTTTGATTCAAGACAGGTCTCACATTTCATAAAGCCCTCGGACTCACGCAGCCACGGAAATTTAGTCAACCAAGTTTTTTGGAAATGTCTGTCCTTCCTTTTGTTTGGCTCCGAAGATTGTTGTGAAGTTTGATTATTGTCTGCTTCCGCAGACGTCGACGGTGCCGGCTCAGCTGTTTTAGAACTTGATGATTCCCCATCGTCTGCTAATTTTCTATTTTTTCCCGACATAAAGTCAGTCAAGCGCATCTGTCGTTTCGCCATTTTATTTTAGTAACAAATTCGGGACCGGTTCTCAATATATTACCCTAAAATCGGCAGAATCGCAAGGGAAATTTTGGCTCACAGTCCAGCTTTTTCAGGTGCGCGAAATTTACGACCGGTTCACGACATTTTACATAGTAAAATCGACAAAATCGATGAGTAAATATCGGTTCACAGTCAACCTTTACCGGCGCACCGTATACGCGTAATAATATTCAATGCGTGAATTATACTATCACAACAAATTGAATCGCCGATCGAGCAGAGCTTTTTTAGTGAGTATTACAGAAAATAAAAGATCGCGGAATTCTGAGCGCGCCCGAAATCCCGCGATGGGTTAGATTTTAAGGGACATTGGGAATTAAATTGCGGGAATCCCGCAATGCCGCGGCCTAGGCACAACACTGCTTACCTGATCACCCAGTGTAACAAACTGCCAGTCTGCGTCATTCTCTACTTCTGGTAAATCTTCACCTGTCATCATAAATACAAATGTCAATATACAAAATTGAACTAGAACTGTTGCAAAGCGGACAAATACCCCCCACTAGCGCGTTGTCACTGAAAATGTGCTTAAGTTCAAAGTGGCATAACTCTGAAACTACTGCCTGGATCAAGATGAAAATTGCAAATGCACAACTTCATATGATAGGAAACAACCTGCTAAAATTTCAGCAAAATTGGTCAAAAACTGTGGGAGGAGAAGAGGACACAAAATTATGTCTACGGACAACCTGAATCCAGTATACCCCCCCATAACTTTGTTGTGGGAGGTATAATGAGGTTTAACCCATTATCAGATGGCCACATTTTGGACTCTTCCAATTTGAAAGGTGTTGCAGATGACAATTCTAGTTGCTGAGATATTGAAAAATTAGAGTTTATCTCAAATCCACATCGGCCTGTACCTGAGCATAGATCAGCTTGTTATTATAGGTAATGAAGAATTTACACAACAACATGCATCTTGATCATAGTGCGCGGATGCCTGATTTAATCCTTTCCCAAACAAGACCTGGTTTTTACATCCCTGATAGAAAATGCTTGGAAGAACAAGAAAATGCTTGGAAAAACATTGAGACAAAAGAAGAAACTGCTGATAACCAGCAGTTTCTCCTTTTCCTTCAATAATTCCTATACCACATTTTACACAAATTTTATCTTTTATAACTTCCATTTTTACATTTGTGGCAGTATTTGAAGAGGATCACCCTAAAATTGTTTTGTTTGGAAAAGGGTTAACACATCCTCCTGCTGACTTTACATTTTGTTTCAAACAAATTGCCACTTTAAATGACATTTCAATAAATTTTCCCCACTATTACTAAGTACAAAGCAGGCAGTGTAGGCTAATATCAGACTGCACACCTGTGCAGGCTGATTTTAGCCAATACTGCCTGCCTAAGCTTTGGTCAAAACTGTACTATGACATGAACAGTATGAGAAGGGTTAAGAGGTATCAGATACTATCTAGCATGGGTACAATCATAGAGATGTAGAACCTCTTTGTATCCCAGGGTGTATACATCATCTACCCTCATTATTTTAAGTCAGATAAAGGCTTATTTGTGTTGGCATTTTTGATAAACTTTTTATATTTTAATTTTATCTAGAATCACAACACTTTCAGTAAATGGATTATCTACAGGTATCAGATACTATCTAGCATGGGTACCGTACAATCATTGAGATATAGACCCTCTTTGTATCCCAGGGGGTATACATCATATAACCTACATTTACATTGACTGAATGGGTTCGCCTCTTGCAATTGCTATGGTCTTATGATAGCTGGAGCACGTAACCATGGATTCTTGTCATTTCTCTCACCAGAGCTACCAAATCCTTTCATAGCCTCCAGCTGCTAACCCATATAGTTTTATGATTATTCAATCATTGGTGGGAGACAAATTACAGAGGAAAGGATGTTTGCAACAACAAATAATCAAACCCTGGACCTCATAAATTAAGAGTCTAATGCGCTATCAATTGTGATATCAAACATTTACATTGAAGTCAATAAAACACAATATACTAGCAATACAATATTTCCATTACTAAAAGCTTTCACATATCACTGAGTAATTTCTCTGAATGTGAAGGTATCAGATACTATCTAGCATGGGTACAATCATTGAGATTTATAATCTCTTTGTATCCCAGGGTGTATACATCATCTACCATTCATTTACATTGAAGTTTATAAGACATATAGCTGCCAAGTTTCAAGTTGATTGGACATATGGTGTGTTATGCTCTGGACAAAGAACTACAACAAAGGCTATCTCATAATACATTCCAACTGCTGAAAGGCATTATTAAAAGGTTTCAATGCCATGTTTTGTTAAAGAAACTTTTTTCCAATCTGCCAGGGTATCAGATACTATCTAGCATGGGTACAATCATCGAGAAATAAATTCTCTTTGTATCCCAGGGTGTATACATCATCTACCGGCAACCTTAACTTTGGTGTTACAAAAACTAAATATGCCCAGTCCTATTTCCATATAACACAAATATCAAATACTCACTGTCGAGTAGTGTGACCTCTAGTTTGAGCGAGGCAGCACGCAGTAAGGGACCCATGACTATAGGTACATACTGTTCAAACTCCTTGATGTAACGATAAATATCAAATACTCACTGTCGAGTAGCGTGACCTCTGGTTTGAGTGAGGCAGCACGTAGTAAGGGACCCATGACTATAGGTAAATACTGTTCAAACTCCTTGATGTAACCATAAATATCAAATACTCACTGTCGAGTAGCGTGACCTCTGGTTTGAGTGAGGCAGCACGTAGTAAGGGACCCATGACTATAGGTAAATACTGTTCAAACTCCTTGATGTAATGATAAATATCAAATACTCACTGTCGAGTAACGTGACCTCTGGCTTGAGTGAGGCAGCACGTAGTAAGGGACCCATGACTATAGGTAAATACTGTTCAAACTCCTTGATGTAATGATAAATATCAAATACTCACTGTCGAGTAACGTGACCTCTGGTTTCAGTGAGGCAGCACGCAGTAAGGGACCCATGACTATAGGTAAATACTGTTCAAACTCCTTGATGTAATGATAAATATCAAATACTCACTGTCGAGTAGCTTGACCTCTGGTTTCAGTGAGGCAGCACGCAGTAAGGGACCCATGACTATGGGTAAATACTGTTCAAACTCCTTGATGTAATGATAAATATCAAATACTCACTGTCGAGTAACGTGACCTCTGGCTTGAGTGAGGCAGCACGTAGTAAGGGACCCATGACTATAGGTAAATACTGTTCAAACTCCTTGATGTAATGATAAATATCAATACTCACTGTCGAGTAACGTGACCTCTGGTTTGAGTGAGGCAGCACGTAGTAAGGGACCCATGACTATAGGTAAATACTGTTCAAACTCCTTGATGTAACCATAAATATCAAATACTCACTGTCGAGTAGCGTGACCTCTGGTTTGAGTGAGGCAGCACGTAGTAAGGGACCCATGACTATAGGTAAATACTGTTCAAACTCCTTGATGTAATGATAAATATCAAATACTCACTGTCGAGTAACGTGACCTCTGGCTTGAGTGAGGCAGCACGTAGTAAGGGACCCATGACTATAGGTAAATACTGTTCAAACTCCTTGATGTAATGATAAATATCAAATACTCACTGTCGAGTAACGTGACCTCTGGTTTCAGTGAGGCAGCACGCAGTAAGGGACCCATGACTATAGGTAAATACTGTTCAAACTCCTTGATGTAATGATAAATATCAAATACTCACTGTCGAGTAGCTTGACCTCTGGTTTCAGTGAGGCAGCACGCAGTAAGGGACCCATGACTATGGGTAAATACTGTTCAAACTCCTTGATGTAATGATAAATATCAAATACTCACTGTCGAGTAACGTGACCTCTGGCTTGAGTGAGGCAGCACGTAGTAAGGGACCCATGACTATAGGTAAATACTGTTCAAACTCCTTGATGTAATGATAAATATCAATACTCACTGTCGAGTAACGTGACCTCTGGTTTGAGTGAGGCAGCACGTAGTAAGGGACCCATGACTATAGGTAAATACTGTTCAAACTCCTTGATGTAATGATAAATATCAAATACTCACTGTCGAGTAACGTGACCTCTGGCTTGAGCGAGGCAGCACGCAGTAAGGGACCCATGACTATAGGTAAATACTGTTCAAACTCCTTGATGTAGCGATAAATATCAAATACTCACTGTCGAGTAGTGTGACCTCTGGCTTGAGTGAGGCAGCACGCAGTAAGGGACCCATGACTATAGGTAAATACTGTTCAAACTCCTTGATGTAGCGATAAATATCAAATACTCACTGTCGAGTAATGTAACCTCTGGCTTGAGTGAGGCAGCACGCAGTAAGGGACCCATGACTATGGGTAAATACTGTTCAAACTCCTTGATGTAATGATAAATATCAAATACTCACTGTCGAGTAATGTAACCTCTGGCTTGAGTGAGGCAGCACGCAGTAAGGGACCCATGACTATGGGTAAATACTGTTCAAACTCCTTCCCCATTATCTTACACATTCTTGCCCAAGCTGCTATCATGTACGAAATCTGAAGTGAACAAGACATGTCTGAGAAACAAAGTAATTGTATGGGGGTTTGACAAGATGTTCCTTAACCCTTTCCCAAACCGCAAAATTTTAGGGTGATCCTCTTAAAAAACTGCCACAAATGACAAATGGATGTTACTAAAGATAGGATTTGTGTAAAATATGGCTGTATAATATTGAGACGAAAGTAGAAACTGCTGGTTATCAGCAGTTTCTTCTTTTGTTTCAATGCTTCCCAAGCCTTTTCTATTAGGGATGTCAAAACTAGGTCTTGTTTGGGAAAGGGTTAATCTTCCAGTTTTATGGCTAAGGTTAGTCAATCTAAAGAAGTGATTTCGGCAGTTCAGAACTGAACACCTTTAAGTTTATTTTGTCAATACACCAAACAGAACTTCCATCTTCTATAGGTCAAACAACCTTAAAAGTTTGTATTTGACAGAGGTTAACATGGTGATTCATGAACTTATTGGACTCCTAGAAGACAAAGCAGGCACTTGAAACACACCTCAGCATTGCTATTAGTTCTTGCTTTTAGATAGTTATGCAATTACCATATCATTTTGGGAACTATTTTTTTTGTATGTAGTATTAATTTCCCTAAAATGGACAACATAGATATATGTAGTCTACAGACAAACAGATAAGACAGGGTGAAGACATTCTAAATTTATTACCCAATGTTTTGGGTACTCATTTGAATCGTCTCATTGAGACGATTCCAATGAGTACCCACAACATAGAGTTTGATGAACAATTTATGAGATATTGTATTTTGAACACCTATATATCACCCCTTGTTACCTGTAGCTCTATGTATAATTGTGTGTACGCACCTGTGGGTCATCATCTGCTAAATCGGACATGTCTGTCTGTGTTTTGAGTAATAACTGCATCACATCACTGCAATCTTGCATAAACTGACAAATACAAGAGGACCATGATGGTCCTATATATCGCTCACCTGAACCAAAAGGATATGAGCCACAATTTTGTTCTATTCAATTAATATTTACGACTTTAAGACTGAAAACGAACTTATGGTCAATAACGTGAAAATCGAACTCATCCGAGATCTTCTGGTGTCCAACATTGTGTCCAAGTTTTGTCTTGATTGATTAATAATTGTAAATTTTAGAGTGTAAACAAGGTCGAAAACAGCCGAAAAAGGCAATTTTGTCAAATTCAAGGGCAAGTAACTTTTGATTTTCTGATCAGATCAGACTGAAAATCCAAATGATCAAAGATCTTATAATCCCGAACATTGTGTCAAAGTTTTGTCTTGATTGATTCATATTTGTACATTCTAGAGTGTAAACGAGGCAAAAACAGCCGAAAATGGCAATTTTGTCAAATTCAAGGGCACATAACTCTCAACTTTCTGAAAAAGATCAGACTGAAAAACGAACTCATCAAAGATCTTAGGGTCCCAAACATTGTGTCTAAGTTTTGTCTTGATTGATTTATAATTGTAGATTCTAGAGGGTAAACAAGGTCAAAAACAGCCTAAAATGGCAATTTTGTCAAATTCAAGGGCACATAATTGTCTTTCTGATCAGATCACACTGAAAATCGAACTCATGCGAGATCTTATGGTCTAAAACATTATGTCCAAGTTTTGTCTTGATTGATCAATATTTGTAGATGCTAGAGTGTTAACAAGTTAAAAAGTAGCTATTTTTGACGTTCAAGGGAACATAACTCCTGATTTCCTAGTCCGATCTGACCCAAAATCGAACTCATCCGAGAACTTATAGTCTTAAAAATTATGTCCAAGTTTTGTCTTGATTGATCAATATTTGTAGATGCTAGAGTGTTAACAAGTTAAAAAGTAGCTATTTTTGACGTTCAAGGGCACATAACTCCTGACTTCCTGGTCCGATCTGACCCAAAATCGAACTCATCCGAGAACTTATGGTCATACATGTTTTGTGAAAGTTTGTTTAAGATTGGTCAATATTTGTGGATGCTAGAGTGTTAACAACAAATTGTGGACAGACGGACGGACGCCGACGGACAAAGAGCGACCACAATAGCTCACCTTGAGCACTTCGTGCTCAGGTGAGCTAATAACACAACATCTTTATCAAATTGTTAATCAAATTCCTGTCATATTACATCATCTTCCTTACACAATGTACTATAGTGACTGATCCCTCTAAACCACCGAAAAAGAGCAAGATGGAAATTGTTAGTGTTTTACATGATTTCGCTTAATTTTAGACAAAGTAACTATATTTTTTCACATAGTGACCATTTAGTTTTTAACAAGGTCAAGGGAAAGAGCACATTTAAGCTTTGTTTTTTATCTGAATCACCAGTTTTGATTTGATTTATTGGGGTTTTACCCTGTTTACAACTTCTATGGTTATATTGCGGCGGCTGGAGCACCTAACAGTGGGTTCCTGGTATTTCTTGCACCAGTACAACCAAAATATCCAAACCGAGCCTCCAGCTGCTCTCTCACATAGATGATTCACACCCATTGGTGAGACAAATGACTTGTCAAATGTCAGAATGGATACTGGCCGAGCCGGGGTTCGAACCCGAGACCCCTGGATTGACAGACTCCGAAGTAACCGACTGAGCTATCCGGGCTCGGCTCACCAGTTTTGATAAGAATTAATTTGGTCAATTAGACTCAAAATGTGGCAAACTGAACTTTGTTGTGAGAAATTGACACATAAATTTTCTTAAGGAATGAATGCAATTTTATTTTTTTCATGCAGGTATGAAAAATAAAATCTAATCACACTGTATGAATCCGCGAAGCGGTTCATACAAAAGTGTGATTAGATTTTATTTTTCATACCTGCATGAAAATAATTAAATTGCATTCATTCCTTATAAGACCTCGTCTCCACTAGGACGCGGAAGGGTTGCCGAAGGGTTCCCGATCTAAAAAATGTCAGGATCGAGATGCTTCGGCACACCTTCGGGATGATCGGGAACCCTTCTTCAACCCTTCTGGAAGCCATCTTAATGCTTCGGGAATGCTTCGGGAACCCTTCGGGATCAAAATAGGTTCGGCATCCAAACTTTAAAAGTTTTAAAATTTGGACGCCGATCTTTTAGTTCGGGAAAGCTTCGGGAAAGCTTCGGGATCATCGGCATCCCTTCCTGAAACCTTCGGGAACCTTTCGGGACAATCTGCAACTCATCGGGTCCTATCTAACTGCATTAAATCCATTGTAATACCCCGAACGGTCCACGAAAGGTTGCCGAAGGTCGACATATTACATATTGGTAGAAATTTACCCTCTCTGTCCGTCTGCCTGTCTGCGTACGTGTGTCCACATCATATGATCACAAATTCCACCACATTTATGGTTAAATGTATCTAGTGTCATCTTGTGATTATTTTCAGAGGTTTTGAAATCAGGCAATGTCAAAAAGGGGGCTTAAGGTATACAGCCCATCATTAAAAAAAACACTTTCTAACACACACTTGTAAATATACTTCACATAAGTTGATTCACCGTGCCGGATTATAAGATTATGCTTCAAGAAGAAAAAAATTTGCAAATATTAGTTTACTCTATATTCATACGCAAGGGATGTAATTTTGAACATTTTTGTCAAATATTTTAATAGTAATTTAAAGTATGTATTCATTCAAATTCTAAACCATTCAAAATGTTTATGTACTCGCAATAAGAATGGTAATGTATCACAGTCTAGCAATTACTGGCACCTTTCAAATTTCGCCTCTGGCTCTTTGGTGCTAATGATGGGTTGCATACCTTAAAATAAATTATCAATGTATATTGTGATCTTGGACCTTAAGATCGCCACACAGACGTGATTTGTGTGAATTGTTCTGTGTAATACAGGCCGCGGCCATAGCGCATTCGGTAGCGTGTCGGACTTATAACATGGTCTCCCAAGTTCGATCCCCGGCCGCGGCGAATATCCTTTCAGACATTTGTGGCCGCGGCCATGGCGCAGTTGGTAGCTTATCTGCCTCTAATTCGAGAGGTACCGGGTTCGATACCTGCCCGCAGCAAATACCCTTACTGACAAAAATGTCACCCACCAATGATTTGATATCGTGAACCTATGTTGGGGAGCAGCTGGAGGCTCGGTAAGGGTGTTGTGGTAGTACTGGTTTGAGAATATTGAGAAAACCCCCAATAAACCAAACCTTTCAGATATTTGTCTCTGGTACGCCTGTGTGATCGAGCAGCTGGAGGCTCAGGAACAATATTGTGAGAGAAACGACAGAAATCCATGGTTATGTGGTCCAGTGGCTGTGATATGACTAAAGCAGTTAAAACAGACGTTAAACCCTAGTCAATCAATCATTCAACCAATCAATCATTCAATCAATCAATACTGTGTGATGTAATGTTTCGTACTCATTTCATCACCCCAAATCGCACATCGGCAACCTATCGGCATTGCTTCTTAGACTCTTCCGCATGTTCTGCATGTGATCGGCAGCCATTCTGCATGATCGGGAAACATTCGGGCAACAATCCTGAACCGATCGGCATCATTCCGCATTGGATCTGCATACTTCGGTAAGGTTTCGGCATGTCTTCGGCAACCCTTCGCATACAGTTCCGCGTATCAATGCCGAAGGGATCCCGAAGGTAAAGCTCCGTCCATTTTCATCCCGCACTCTTCCCGAAGTTAGCTATTTTTTCATCTGCAACCCTTCGGCAAGTGATCGGCGTCCTAGTGGAGACAGGCCCTAATTTAATAATACATTTTATCACCGTAAATAGTAATATTTGCGACTAGAAAAGATGAGAAATCGTTCGGACTATGTTCAAAGAAGCGGACAGATGTGCAATATCTGTCCGCTGCCAAGGTATTCAGATCTTACGCACGTGCCGTTCCGTGACGAAAACTTTAAATGACGTCATAAAAAGCGCGCGTAACTGCAACGTCGTTTACAGCGAATTCAGTCGTCGTAACGTTATTTTCCATCCTCTCAAGTGCGTTTTAAGCAATAACTTTTTGAAATTGAGTTTGTTTCAACTAGAAAATCTATTTAAGAGTAAGATTTACTGATAAAACTTGCAGTTTACTACTCAAAACGAACGTAATATACCGATTTGTACAGGGCACATCCATTTATCCATATTGTTGACTCCGAAAGAAGTTCCGGCAGTGTCAATTTTTTTTTCATGGAGTTATGAAAAATTTTTTTTAGCCAATCAAAACGCTTGGATTTTTATGAAATCAACTAATATTAAATTATTTTAGAATGAAACTAAATTATGTATCAGATTGCTAAGAATTCTATGTCCCACTCTGCAACTAGTCATATGAAGAATGACCTCAAGTTTAACCCTTTCCCGTACAATGAAGCATTTTGACATACCTAATAGAAAAGGATTGGGAAAACATTGAGGCAAAAGAAGAACAAATACATAATCAGCATTTTTCCCTTAAGCCTAAATATTTTTTGAGCTATTATTTCACACAAATCTCACTCATAAAAATGTCAATTTTGTATGCAGCAGCTATCTAATCTGCCACCCTGAAGTTTTACTGTTTGGCAATGGTCGAAAATCCAATTTGAACAACAGATTTTATTAACCATTTACCAAACAAGACCCATTGAAGCCCCTATTAGAAAAGGCTTGGGAAAACATTGAAACAAAAGAAGAAACTGCTGATAACCAGCAGTTTCTCCTTTTGTCTCAATATTTACTTTGCCATATTTTTCACAAATTCTATCTTAAATACCTTCCATTTTGTCATTTATGTCAGTTTTTGAAGTGGGTCATCCTAAAATTTTGCCTTTTGGGAAGTGGTTAACAAAGCTCACCTTATCTTTGCCTACAGCTAGACCAATCAAACTGATGCACTCTATAGTCTTCCCCCGCAGTAATTTGTAGTTAGTGTTGTCTGCATTCTGTACTATATACTTTAAACACGGCATAAACCTGCGGAGAAAAGAATACAATCTTTCTATAAAACCTCACATGCGTTAACCATTTCCCAACCAAGGCCTGGTTTTGACGTCCTTGGTAGAAAAGGATTAGAAATACATTGAGGCTAAAGAAACTACTGATAACCAGCATATTTACATTTTGCCTCAATATTTTCTATGCTATATCATTCATAAATTCTGTGTTAATCATCAGCCTTAAAGTTGTCTGCAGCAGCTTCAAAGTGACACTGTCCAAATTTTTGCAGTTTGGGAAAGGATAAATGCTAAGATGGATGCACCATGATTACTATTGCTGTTTTGGAAATAGTTTTTTGGATAAGGCTTGCCCACGTAGCGACTAACAGTCTAACAATAATCACAACATGCCTTAAATCTTTCTGTGTACTTTTTTCTTCTAATATCAAAATCACAATTAACGAATATAGATCAATTTTAACTTGAGAACTACAATCTATCGAATAGGGAACAATTTTATCCAGTTAACCGTGACGTAATTTCGGACAAATAAATAGTATTTCATGGGTGTTATTTAGTGTTGTAACGATAATCGGAAATAATCGATTAATCGTCGTTGAAGCCCAAAATCGGCGATAATCGATTATGAGTATGAACAAGAGGACCATGATGGTCCTAAATCGCTCACCTGAATCAAGATGACAAGAGTGATAATGGCAATTTTGTCAAATTCAAAGGCATGAAACTTATAAGGACTTTCTGTTAGGAAACAATTAAGTAATTATTTTGTTCCAATCGATCCTGTAAGGTTGGGTATGAATTAGCAGAATTGTTGAGTTAGTTTATTTTCAACAATTATTTCATGATTTCGCAATATACAACATAGGGCTAATTTTCAAAGCATACTGATCTGTTAGAGATTGATCATTTATGATAGGCTCAATTAACAAGATTTTGTCTGTGATTGATAGAATGTAGTGAAAGATTACCATCTGATAAGCTAAAGCTAATCCCTTATTTGTTTACATAAGATAAACATGGGGCCAGCCTGAGAGCAACAGATAAGGGAAATAGAAAATTGGCCCAATGGTTGATTTTTAAAGAATTTTCTTATGATTTCTCTAAGTCTGATAAGCCCTTCCTCCCTGCCATGCCCACATTTTTTGACCAATGGAAAAATTTGTGAACACATTTTGAAAAGAGTAACTCAAGGAACATTCCAGTAAAGTCTGGTTCAATTGGGCACAATGGTTGATTTTTAAAGAATTTTATGATTTCTTTAAGTCCAATAAGCCCCTTCCTCCTTGCCACGCCAAAATTTTTTGACAAATGTAAATAATTCAGAATAAATTTTGAAAAGAAAGACTCAAAGAACATTCCTGCAAAGTCTGCTTCAATTTGGCCCAATGGTTGATTTTTAAAGAATTTTCTTATGATTTCTCTAAGTCTAATAAGCCCCTTTCTCCCTGCCACAGTCACAATTTTTTACAAATGAAAAAAAATGTGAACACATTTTGAAAAGAATGACTCAAAGAACATTCCTATGAAGTCTGCTTCAAATTGGCCCAATGGTTGATTTTTAAAGAATTTTCTTATGATTTCTCTAAGTCTAATAAGCCCCTTTTTCCCTGCCACGGCCACATTTTTTTTTTCAAATGTAAAAAATTGTGAACAAATTTTGAAAAGAATGACTTAAGGCACATTTCTGCCAAGTATGGTTCAAATTGGCCCAATGGTTGATTTTTAAAGAATATTCTTATTATTTTCTCCATGTCTGATAAGCCCCTTTTTCCCTGCCACAGCCACAATTTTTGACAAATGAAAAGAAATGTGAACAAATTTTAAAAAGAATGACTCAAGGCACATTCCTGCAAGGTCTGGTTCAAATTGGCCCAATGGTTGATTTTTAAAGAATTTTCTTATGATTTCTATAAGTCTAATAAGCCCCTTTCTCCCTGCCACGGCCACATTTTTTCGCAAATGAAAAAAATTGTGAACAAATTTTGAAAAGAATGACTCAAGGCACATTCATGCAAGGTCTGGTTCAAATTGGCCCAATGGTTGATTTTTAAAGAATTTTCTTATGATTTCTTGAAGTCTAATAAGCCCCTTTCTCCCTGCCACAGCCACATTTTTTAACGAATCAAAAATCCGCGAACAAGTTTTGAGAAGGGTCACTCAAGGAACATTCCTGCCAAGTTTGGTAAAAATTGGCCCAATGGTTTAGGAGGAGAAGATGTTGAAAGAAATTGTGAACGGACGGATGGACGGACGGACGGACGGACAGACGACGGACAAAAAGCGACCACAATAGCTCACCTTGAGCACTTTGTGCTCAGGTGAGCTAAAAATCGATGATCGTTAACGTCTTTGGTTTTTACAAAAACAAGCAAATTCGTTGAATTGATATCCCCCGCCGAATATATTTTCATTGTCAATAAAGTAGCGCGGAAACGAATATAAATCTGTATGTATATGGCTTCAACAGAACGAATATCACTCTGTATGTATATGGCTTCAACAGAACGAATATCACTCTGTATGTATATGGCTAAAATAGTCAGGGGCAGTAACACTAAATACAACGGCCGAACCGGGTAACCCCGACGATATGCGCATGTCCTCATTGTAGTAAAGCTGTGTGCCAAGTTTCATTGAAATCCGGTGTATAATTTTCAAGAAATAGCGCGGAATCGAATATCACTGTATGTATATGGCTTAAACAGTCAGGGGCAGTAACTCTAAATTCGGCGGTCGAACCGGGTAACCCCGACGATATGCGCATGTCCTCATTGTAGTTAAGCTGTGTGCCAAGTTTCATTGAAATCCAGTCTATAGTTTTCAAGAAATAGCGCGGAAACGAATATCACTCTGTATGTATATGGCTAAAACAGTCAGGGGCAGTAACTCTAAATTCGACGGTCGAACCGGGTAACCCCGACGATATGCTCATGTCCACTTTGTAGTGAAGCTGTGAGCCAAGTTTCATTGAAATCCGATCTATAGTTTTCAAGAAATAGCGCGGAAACGAATATCACTCTGTATGTATATGGCTAAAACAGTCAGGGGCAGTAACTCTAAATTCGGCGGTCGAACCGGATAACCCCGACGATATGCGCATGTCCACTTTGTAGCGAAGCTGTGTGCCAAGTTTCATCGAAATCCGGTCAACAGTTTTCAAGAAATAGCGCGGAAACGAATATCACTCTGTATGTATATGGCTAAAACAGTCAGGGGCAGTAACTCTAAATTCGGCGGTGGAACCGAGTAACCCCGACGATATGCGCATGTCCACTTTGTAGTAAAGCTGTGTGCCAAATTTCATCGAAATCCGGTCTACAGTTTTCAAGAAATAGCGCGGAAACGAATATCACTCTGTATGTATATGGCTTAAACAGTCAGGAGCAGTAACTCTGAATTCGACGGCCGAACCGGGTAACCCCGACGATATGCGCATGTCCTCATTGTAGTAAAGCTGTGTGCCAAGTTTCATCGAAATCCGGTCTATAGTTTCCAAGAAATAGCGCGGAAACGAATATCACTGTATGTATATGGCTAAAACAGTCAGGGGCAGTAACTCTAAATTTGGCGGTCGAACCGGATAACCCCGACGATATGCGCATGTCCACTTTGTAGCGAAGCTGTGTGCCAAGTTTCATCGAAATCCGGTCAACAGTTTTCAAGAAATAGCACGGAAACGAATATCACTCTGTATGTATATGGCTTAAACAGTCAGGGGCAGTAACTCTAAATTCAATGGTCGAACCGGGTAACCCCGACGATATGCGCATGTCCTCTTTGTAGTGAAGCTGTGTGCCAAGTTTCATCGAAATCCGGTCTATAGTTTCCAAGAAATAGCGCGGAAACGAATGTCGGACGGACGGACGGACGGACGGAAGGACGGACGGACATGGCAAAAACAATATCCCCCCCGAAAAATTTTTTCGTCGGGGGATAAAAATCGGCTCCATATTACTGATGGCAATGTTTGTTTTCGTTTTTTAGCTTCCAAAGGAAAGAACCAAGTGTAAAACAAATGTTAAAGACATACATTATATTTGCAGATATAAATTCGGGTGTAAAAAGACCATATTTTGCTAATAATCAAATAAATATGTAATCAAAATGTTTGGCAGCGGCGGAATTCCACCGTTTCTAGCGATCATCGGCACCATTTTCATAACATGATTTTGGGGAAAACATTCATGAAACGGAAGGAAAATGGGCAAATAAAGCCATTTCATTTCAAAGCAGACCACTCATTTCATTTTATGACATTTAAAACAAACAAAAGAGTCTAAATAGAGCTTTTTAAACAACCTCTATTCGTAATCAACTTCAAGTGTACCAGTAACCGGACATATGCCTAAATCCGGATTCGAAAAAATATGGTTTTGCCACCAATACACTTTAAAATTATTTTAGACATATGATGTGAATTTGGGAAAGAGATTTGAATTTTTGATACCTGCATCATTTATCCCCAACTCCTTAACTCTTAAAATACTAAAAATTGTCCAGAGTAGGCTAAATGGATGGGACTAAAACGCAGACACTTATTGCAGACTTTTGTTTAAGTGGAAAAAAAATTATTTGAATTTTGGCTACAAATCAAAATTATGAAGTACATTATAACTTTGTTCCATGTGGATGGCATGTGGAAGACCCTTACCCTCCAAACTCCCCCCCCCCCCCCAACACACACACACCATTGAAAGAAATATTTATGTAGGAAACCAAAGGTCAAATGAATATACTAGTAGTATAACTTTAATAAAATCAATGGAATCGAAGACAAAATCTCTTGGCTTGTACCTTTCTTTTGCTAGAGACTTACAATTATTGTTGTCAGTGTAACAAACTTTATATTTTTTGACACCCATCAACACAAAAGTGTTTTATTACAGAAAATGAAGTTTCGATTATTAATCGATAATTGAATCGAAACCAATTCCCGTTTCAATTCGATTATCGATTATGATTTGAGTCCGATTTTACAACACTAGTGTTATTATAAAATCTCATAACTACTTCTTGAATCAAGCCATAGTTACGAGATTCTATAACAACACCAACGGTTGATCAAAACATAATGGTAAGCAGTCTATTTTTAGAACAAAATCCATTGCTATTGTAAAAGCATGATGCTGGTATTACCTGTCATAATATTGAGTAAATTTTTCCTCCGCTGTATCGGCTACTGAAGCTAGAGTTGTTACACACTGTTCTAAAACCATCTTTGTACCCTTCTCCATTAACTGTAATTGACCAATTACCAGATCACAAATTTTAGACTAGTCCAAATTCAAAGATGTTGCAGTCGACAATTTCAAGAGGATGAAATTAAAGAATTTTTGGTCAGAAAACTTTGTGGGAAATGAAGAAATTGCTTGTCACAAGCAATATCTTCATTTTCCACAATGTTTTCTGAAGCCTTTTTCTTATTGGCGTCAAAAGGTGTCATTGTATGGGAATGCGTTAAAATGCTCTTATCATTTTATCATACCCAACTTTTGAAGTAATATGGAAAATGTTAAATTCATTCAATGGTAACTATGATGTGAACATGCAATATCATATCAATAAAATATTTAAATATATTGCTGCTTTTCACCGAAAACCTCCTAACTGCAGCTTATTTTAAGCTGCAGTTTTGAGGTTTTCGTTGAAAACAACAATATGCATAATTGGAAACTAGTTCACTTACTTCAGTATTTGGATGCAAATAAATGTACATGAATATTTATAGTGACATAATTCATTTTCTATCAAATTTTGTTTATTGTAAAAGGAGTTCTGAGAATTATAAATTTTTTCACTTAGGAGTATCAAACATTGGCAATATCTTTGCCACAATTTGTGGGCATTTTGCAAAGACATGCAAAACAAGAGCTGTCACTGTAAGATGACAATGCCCCCGACACCGCTTTGATTTTAAATTATGGCCAATCTATGTTCAAGGTCAAGGTCATCCAGGGGTCAAGGTCACCAAAGTATGTGCCTACAGAAAGGTAATGTACCAAGGAATGTTGCGGTAAAGTATGAAGCGAATATGTTAAGTAATAAGGAAGTTATGGCCAATGTTAAAGTTTTTGGACGGAATGACGGACGGACAGACAGACGGACAAGTCAAATTTATGATGCCTCCCTATCGGGGCATAATTAAAATTATTAACGAGCAAAAAAACTAACACAGATTCTCACCTCCTTCATTTTTCTAGACAATATTTTCTCCAACTTGTCCATAATTTGATCGATATATATAACCAGTATTTGTTTGGGACATTCCTCACTGAAGTTGACGAGGGCGGCTGCACCGTGCGTCTGTACACGAGGATTAGCATCGTCATCCATCACTGTTAATAATTCTGGTATAACCTGCAATATATATTCCAAAACAGCAAATATTGGAAATAGCCCAGTGTCACCTTACTTACTGACCAGGTCACTTCCCCTAGATCCATTCCGTCATTCAGGAATTTCCCGAGAATCTACAAAGATTATCCCTTTTCGGAACAGAATTGTTTAGCAAATTTTACTGATTTTTAACAAGAGCTGTCCGAAGACAGCGCGCTCGACTTTCTAAGTTGCTTAGTATAAAGGGGGCATAACTCCAAATATAGTGGAGCCAGGGTCATGGGCCCTGGCAGTAAGGTAGAGGGTGTGATGGTGAATAAGTATTCCAAGTTTGGGATGAATCCCTTTGACAGTATGGAAGTCATTGATGTTTGACAAAACTTCTAACCTTTGTTGCAATGCCAACGCCCGGTGACAGTATAAGCTCTCATTTTCTTCGAAAAGTCGAGCTAAAAATGCTTTAATTTTCTTTTGAAATTTTCTTTTTTCTGTGCACTGACATTTGCAGAGCAGGCGATTGTTTCAGATTCTGCGGATGTCGCCACCCACAAATTTTCAAAATTGCTGGATTGAAATTAAAATCAGCTGGATTTGTGCGATCGCATGCCCTGAATGCAACACTGTATTCTATTCCATCATTTTTTCCCTATGTTTAACAATAAGAACCAATTCACTAGAGAACAGATTTTATAAGAGTTAACATATTCCCACATATTGACAGCTCAAAAGATTAAGCAAAAGAAAAACATTGTGGGAAATGAAGAAATTGCTAGTCATATGTAATTTATTTATTTCCCACAATGTTTTTTACCCAAAAATACACAAAAATGCCAAGTTCAATTCACTTGAATTGGTATTTTAAAACATCTTTGAATTTGGTGAAGTCTAGAATTTTGCTGTCTGATAATGGTATAAATTCTTACCCTTGCGTGGAATTTCTTCTGAAAGTTGGGACCAAAATCTGATGAAATTTGTCCTATAGCATTACATGCTGCATATCTTACTCTCGGATGCTGAAAAATAAAACAACAACTTCTCTTAACCAATTCATATGTAGGAATGCTTTTCCATGCCCCACTAGATAAAGGGTTTGGAATACATTGTGGAAAATGATGAAATTGCTTGTCACAAGCAATTTCTTCATTTCCCACAATAATTTTCACCCAAAGAGACTAATAAATATAAAAAGTTTTTCACTTCAAAATCTCGTCTGCAAAACCTTTGAATTTCAGGGATTTTTTTGTACAAAGAAAGTGGGGCCGAATATCTGTTCCTTCCCATTTGGAAATTTTCCCCCTAAATAGCAATTTTCCACTCATGAATCAATGTTTCAACATACATGTATACAAGGTTCTCCCATGGGAGTATTTATTTTAATTTAAAATCAGTTTCATTTGTGTTTATTAAAATATTTTGAACATTTTCCCCTTATAATAGCTCATTCAATGCATTTTCCCCAAATTAAGGGCCTCAGACACTCCCACTACCCATAAAAAGAACCCCCTGAATTTGGATGTAAATTTGACAGAATGATGTTTAACACTGTGCTCAGCAATTTTAGTGCAGCAACTTGTGCAACTAACCACTTCATTGCTTTCACCAGTACAAACATATCATCTTATCCAAGCCACTAGCTGCTCTTCACATTTACACATTTGAGTCCTTGTATGAGAGAAAGAACTGTCATATGTCTTAAAGGACATAGAGAAACTTAAGATTTAAATGTGCCGCCCCGACTGAGCTATCAGGCTTGTCATAGTAATATATTTGGGTGAAAAAGTGTGAAGTAAATAAATGAAAATACAAAACATGTTTACCGAGTCTTTTGTGAATGGTAGAATTCCATCGAGTATATTTCCGAGCATATTTTCCATATGAGTATGACATCCCTCCCCACACGCCGACACCGCCATCAGAGCAGCATGCCTGTATCTCCAGTCACCTGCGGATATAGAGATGAACAAATGTGGGTAAACTGTCGCACAGAATTGTTAGTATTTTGTACATACAGTTGGAAAGACAGACATATTCTCAACCCCTCCCCTCACGCGGTCACCTCCATCAGAGCAGCATGTCCGTATCTCCCGAGCAAAACAGAGATGTACAAATGTTGTTAAATTGTCAAATATAGTTCTGTCACTTCACCCATTACCAGAAACCAAAATATGGTCATAATTACTACACCTTTCTTAATCAAAGGGACCCATGCTAGATATTTCCGACATCAAAACAACTTTGGGACATTTAAAGTTTGCGTTCTTGTAGGTAAAGTTATAGACAGACTTGATTAAGAAGGACTATTTGAACTTGATTCAAATTTTCCGACGACAGAAATGATCTAAGCATACACGTTGACAAATCCAAACAATATTTACTGAAAATATTTAACTAGCTTGTATGTTTGACAACTTTGCATGGGCCAATTCCAGTTTTTAATTGACTCAGTAAATGTTTAACATACTCACTATTTTGCAACATCTGTGGAACATTAGCTAAGATATGTGGTAACATTGTGACTCCACCTAAAGCACACGCCAATCTGTCTAAAGCACTTTCTCCTACAACATTGTTACTGAAATATACATTATACAGGTCCAACAATCACAGGTCTTTCACACATTACCAGACAGTAAAATTATAGACTGGTCCAAATTCAAAGATGTTTTCTAAGCCTTTATTCATCTTGTGGGGCTTCAAAAAGTGTCGATGTGAGCTAATGGGTAAATGAAGTAGCAATACACAACTCTATTTCTGATTCTTTAAAATTTCTTTGCTTTTACCTTACCCCTATTCCAACAGATTTGTTCAATTTAAAACAGTAAGAGTGAAAAACCAACAATTGAACAAAGAAAGGCTACTACAATCTATAGCATAATAAGGACAATAGGGCCAACGAAACATAACTGTATCTTGTAAATCTATAGCCGCATGTGATTTAGGCCGGTAGAGCTCTTCTAGAAGAGGTAGCAATAGTCTGGTTCCCGCCTCTGATACACTACGTTGTAAAAAAATATGTTTTGTATCAGAGGTGGGAACCAGACTAGCTCTACCACTTCTAGAAAAGCTTCTAGCTCTACCAGCCTAAACACCATGCGACATTTAATATTCAACATTAGACTTCTTCAGGAAATAGGTTTTAGTTTTTTACCTTTCATTATCGTCTTCGTCGACTTCATCTTGTACGGCCCAGTCTTCCTCTTCTTCTAAATCTACCATCATTGCCAGCACCTGCGGAACTACAAACAAACACATACATGTTTAACCCATTTCCACACAATGACTTTTTTTGACTCCCTACAAAATCATGGCTTTAGAAAATGTGGAAAATGAAGAAATTGCTTGTGACAAGCAATTTCTTCATTTCCCACAATGTTTTCCACCAAAAGAGACCTAAAAATTACAAATCCCATTCACTTGAAATTGTTATCTGCTGGATATTTCAATTTGGACCACCCTAAAATTTTGTAGTTTGGTAATGGGTTAACCCTTTCCCAAACAATATCTGGTTTTGACATCCCTAATAGATATGGCTTGAGAAAACATTGAGACAAAAGAAGAAACTGCTGATAACCAGCAGTTTCTCCTTTTGTCTCAATATTTTCCATGCTATATTATACAGAAATTCCATCTTTAACAACATCCATTTTGACACTCAACTATGAGACTTTAATGCAGAAAATAAAGTTGTCCCGAGTTAAGGTGCACTATTCCGCAGTTATCATTATGTAGTAACAAGGCATCAGATACTATCTAGCATGGGTAACATTCATAGAGACATAACTCTCTGTATCCCAAACTGTTATACATCATACACCTTATATAGTAATTAGAAACAGTTTGTTCCTGCATTTCAGTGTTCACTTAGAGAAAGGGATACCCATGGTTTGAATCTCACCCACTTGTTTTTAAATTGCAGGTTTTACAGCTTTTAAATGGCTTTACAGACCAACAGACATAGCAACATGTAAGAGGAAGTAAACCCATTGTAAATTTATTATTTTAAATCCAAATCCTATGTTTTGGATACTCATTTGAAGATTGCCCTGAAAAGACAATTCCAATGAGTACCCACAACATAGGGTTGATGAAAAATACATGACATTTCTACTACAAGAGGACCATGATGGTCCTATATCGCTCACCTGAACCAAAATGATATAAGCAACACTTTTCTTCAATTCAAAAAAAGATTTGTGACTTTAAGACTGAAAAAGAACTTATGGTCAATAACATTGTGAAAATTAAACTCATCCAAGATTTCATCGTGCCCAACATTGTGTCCAAGATTTGTCTTGTTTGATAAATAATTGTAGATTCTGGAATATAAACAAATTCGAAAACAGCCGAAAACAGCAATTTTGTCAAATTCAAGGGCACATAACTCTCGACTTTCTAGTCAGATCAGGCTGAAAATCAAACTCATCCGAGATCTTATGATATCCAACATTGTGTCCAAGATTTGTCTTGATTGGTCAATAATTGTAGATTCTAGAGTGTAAACAAGGTCTAAAGCAGCCGAAAACGGCAATTTGATCAAATTCAAGGGCACATAACTCTCCACTTTTTGATCAGATCGGACTGAAAATCAATCTTATCCAAGATCTTATGGTCTCAATGATTGTGTTCAAGTTTTGTCTTAATTGATAAATAATAGTAGATTATAGAGTGTAAACAATGTAAAAAATAGCCGAAATCTGCAATTTTATCAAATTCAAGGGCACATAACTCTCATGTTTCTGGTCAGATCAGACTGAAAATCAAACTCATCTGAGATCTTATGGTCTCCAACCTTGTGTCCAAGATTTGTCTTGATTGGTCAAAAATTGTAGATTCTAGAGTGTAAACATTGTCGAAAAGAGCCAAAAATGACAATTTTGTCAAATTCAAGGGCAAGTAACTCTCAGCTTTCTCATCAGATCAGACTGAAAATCATACTCATTCGAGATCTCATGGTCCAAAACATTGTGTCAAAGTTTTGTCTTGATTGATGAATAGTTGTAGATTCTAGAGTGCAAACAAGGTCAAAAACAGCCGAAAATGGCAATTTTGCCAAATTCAAGGGCACATAACTCTCGTCTTTCTGGTCAGATCAGACTGAAAATCTAACTCATCCGAGATCTTATGGTCTGCAATGTTATGTATAAGATTTGTCTTGATTGATCAATAATTGTAGATGCTAGAGTGTTAACAATGTCAAAACTAAGTATTTTTCGCATTCAAGGGCAGATAACTCCTGCATTTCTAGTTCGATCTGACCTATAATCGAACTCATCCAAGATCTTATGGCCATACATGTTTTGACCAAGTTTGGTCAAGATTGGCTAGTATTTGAAGATGCTAGAGTGTAAACACAAAATTGTGGACGGACGGACGGACAGACGGACAGACGGACGGACGGACAGACGGACGACGGACAAAAAGTGACCACAATAGCTCACCTTGAGCACTTCGTGCTCAGGTGAGCTAATTATCTGTGGTTCAGCAGAGCAACTGATAACAGGGGGTAATGGACTAATGGCATTCTAATTTTTTTTATTTCAAATCCAAACCCTATGTTGTAGGTGCTCATTTGAATCATGTCTACAAGACCATTCTAATGAGTACCCACAACATAGGGTTTGATGGACAATAAATGATATTTCTACTTTTGAAAACCCCTTTACCCTTTTATCTGTATCTCCAGACTCACCTAAGAGAGGAATGATTTTATTACACTTATTCACCATGGCTGGAGCTGATTCTGCTAGTGTGACTATAACTTCTAAACCTAACTGTCTCCAATTGTCTTCTAGATTAGCATCAGAAACAACCTGAAGTAAAGTATACCTCCCTGTCATTTTGTTCCTTACCATTTTATATACCTCAAGAGTGTATGTTAGTCAAAATTGTAAAGTCTTAAAATTTGAATGTGACAGGCATTTTTCAACAGAAATAGCAAATTGAAGTTAAACTACATGAAACTAGAACTGTCGCAGAGCGGACAAATACCCCCCACTAGCGCCCTGTCACTGAAAAAGTGCTGTAGGTCAACCGTTTCTTGACTAAGAGCATGGAAATGGATTTTAAACAAAGTCCGATTGTGACCTTGACCTTTGACCTTCGTGACCCAAAAACAATAGGGCACGTCCTGGGGTCATGGGCAACAACTGTGTAAAGTTTCATGATCCTAGGTCAACCGGTTCTTGACTTAGAGCACGGAAACGGATTTTAAACAAAGTCCGATTGTGACCTTGACCTTTGACCTTCGTGACCCAAAAACAATAGGGCACCTCCTCGGGTCATGGGCAACAACTGTGTAAAGTTTCATGATCCTAGGTCAACCGGTTCTTGACTTAGAGCACGGAAACGGATTTTAAACAAAGTCAGATTGTGACCTTGACCTTTGACCTTTGTGACCCAAAAACAATAGGGCACCTCCTCGGGTCATGGGCAACAACTGTGTAAAGTTTCATGATCCTAGGTCAACCGGTTCTTGACTTAGAGCATGGAAACGGATTTTAAACAAAGTCCGATTGTGACCTTGACCTTTGACCTTCGTGACCCAAAAACAATAGGGCACGTCCTGGGGTCCTGGGCAACAACTGTGTAAAGTTTCATGATCCTAGGTCAACCGGTTCTTGACTTAGAGCACAGAAACGGATTTTAAACAAAGTCCGATTGTGACCTTGACCTTTGACCTTTGTGACCCAAAAACAATAGGGCACCTCCTTGGGTCATGGGCAACAACTGTGTAAAGTTTCATGATCCAAGGTCAACCGGTTCTTGACTTAGAGCACGGAAACGAAAAAGTCTACGGACGGACGGACGGACGGATGGACGGACGGACGGACAGACAGACAGACATGGTGAAACCAATATACCCCCCTCTACTTCGTAGGTGGGGGGTATAAAAAGTCTCATTAGAAAGACTTAAGTACAGAGGAGTGATCAACAGAACAGGGAACACTGTCTAAATACTGCATCCAATCTTAACTAGAACTGTCGCAAAGCGGACAAATACCCCCCACTAGCGCCTTGTCACTGAAAAAAGTGCTATAGGTCAAAAGGTTCTTTAGTTGGAGCATGGAAACAGATTTTAAACAAAGTCCAATTGTGACCTTGACCTTTGACCTTCATGACCCAAAAACGATAGGGCACCTCCTTGGGTCATGGGCAACAACTGTGTAAAGTTTGATTGTGACCTTGACCTTTGACCTTCGTGACCCAAAAACGATAGGGCACCTCCTTGGGTCATGGGCAACAACTGTGTAAAGTTTCATGATCCTAGGTCAAATGGTTCATGACTTAGAGCACGGAAACGGATTTTAAACAAAGTCCAATTGTGACCTTGACCTTTGACCTTTATGACCCAAAAACAATAGGGCACCTCCTTGGGTCAAGGGCAACAACTGTGTAAAGTTTCATGATCCTAGGTCAACTGGTTCATGACTTAGAGCACGGAAACGGATTTTAAACAAAGTCCGATTGTGACCTTGACCTTTGACCTTTGTGACCCAAAAACGATAGGGCACCTCCTTGGGTCATGGGCAACAACTGTGTAAAGTTTCATGATCCTAGGTCAACCGGTTCATGAGTTAGAGCACGGAAACGGATTTTAAACAAAGTCCGATTGTGACCTTGACCTTTGACCTTTGTGACCCACAAACAATAGGGCACCTCCTTAGGTCATTGGCAACAACTGTGTAAAGTTTCATGATCCTAGGTCAACTGGTTCATGACTTAGAGCATGGAAACAGATTTTAAACAAAGTCAGATTGTGACCTTGACCTTGGACCTTTGTGACCCAAAAACAATAGGGCACATCCTTGGGTCATGGGCAACAACTGTGTAAAGTTTCATGATCCTAGGTCAACCGGTTCATGACTTAGAGCACGGAAACGGATTTTAAACAAAGTCTGATTGTGACCTTGACCTTTGACCTTCGTGACCCAAAAACGATAGGGCACCTCCTTGGGTCATGGGCAACAACTGTGTAAAGTTTGATTGTGACCTTGACCTTTGACCTTCGTGACCCAAAAACGATAGGGCACCTCCTTGGGTCATGGGCAACAACTGTGTAAAGTTTCATGATCCTAGGTCAAATGGTTCATGACTTAGAGCACGGAAACGGATTTTAAACAAAGTCCAATTGTGACCTTGACCTTTGACCTTTATGACCCAAAAACAATAGGGCACCTCCTTGGGTCAAGGGCAACAACTGTGTAAAGTTTCATGATCCTAGGTCAACTGGTTCATGACTTAGAGCACGGAAACGGATTTTAAACAAAGTCCGATTGTGACCTTGACCTTTGACCTTTGTGACCCAAAAACGATAGGGCACCTCCTTGGGTCATGGGCAACAACTGTGTAAAGTTTCATGATCCTAGGTCAACCGGTTCATGACTTAGAGCACGGAAACGGATTTTAAACAAAGTCCGATTGTGACCTTGACCTTTGACCTTTGTGACCCACAAACGATAGGGCACCTCCTTAGGTCATTGGCAACAACTGTGTAAAGTTTCATGATCCTAGGTCAACTGGTTCATGACTTAGAGCACGGAAACGGATTTTAAACAAAGTCCGATTGTGACCTTGACCTTTGACCTTTGTGACCCAAAAACGATAGGGCACCTCCTTGGGTCATGGGCAACAACTGTGTAAAGTTTCATGATCCTAGGTCAACCGGTTCATGACTTAGAGCACGGAAACGGATTTTAAACAAAGTCCGATTGTGACCTTGACCTTTGAGACCCAAAAACAATAGGGCACCTCCTTAGGTCATGGGCAACAACTGTGTAAAGTTTCATGATCCTAGGTCAACCGGTTCATGAGTTAGAGCACGGAAACGAAAAAGTCTACGGACGGACGGACGGATGGACGGACGGACAGACAGACAGACATGGTGAAACCAATACACCCCCCTCTACTTCGTAGGTGGGGGGTATAAATATCAAAGACTCAGAAGACAATCCTGTAGAATCTAGATGATATTCACTCAAAATAAACCCATCTACATATGGCAAAATCTTAGACTTGTCTCTATGTTTGAGTCCGAATGACAGACAGGCGGACAAAGGTAAAATATGCCCACAATCTGTTGATACTTGGGCAATAAACACAGACAGGATGGGTGAATAAATGTAGTTTTACGTCCCACTCAACAGCTAAGGTCATGTGGAGACAGGACCTCGATTAAAGTCTTTTCCAAAAGACTGGTGAGGTGAAGGATCTAACCTGCGACCACTGTGTTACAAGTCCAACACTTTACCACTGCACCAATTCTATACATGCTAGAATAGATGAGTAATATATTTTACATTCATACAGAATGTGAAAACACTCTCTACCTGCCGCCCCAAGAATTTTTGTGTTTTGGGTTAGAAAATATTGTTGATAATGGAGAAATTGCTTGTCCAAGCAATCTGTTTTTTCCAAAATGTTTTCCAAAGCATTTCTTTTGATGGGTGTAAGTGTGTGGTAATGGGTTAAACCATTACCATATAATAGCTTTTTTTGACTCCCCCAAACATAATGGCCATGGAAAACATCGTGGAAAATAAAGAAATTGCTTGTGACAAGAAATTTCTTCCTTTTCCACAATGTTTTTTACCCCAAAAGACCTAAAAACTAAAAATTCCTGTCACTTGAAATTATCGTCTGCATCATCTCTGAATTTGGATCAGTCCAAAATGTTGTTGTTTGGTGTCAGGATAAGCCTTACCTTCATACAAAAAGTGAGGACACTCTCTACCTGCGGCCTCAAGAACTTGGGTACATTTTCTGCCAAGTCTATCAAACATTTCAAAATGGCGTCATCATCTTGCTGAGTGACACTCTCCGATACAGCCTTAAAATGAAATAAAACACATTTTTTTACGACATATCAACATTTACTAGAGCTATCACCAAGCAAACAGCTACCCCTACTAGTGCCAAAACAAGAATTTTTGTAATATTTGAGCAAACAATTTCCCTTTTTTGGACCCGGATGGCCCACTTTTAAATATGACCAAGAAATCATCAAAATAAACAGTGTGTTGATAATCAGTAGACTTATTTCAATTGCAGTTTATCATCTATAACATCCTGGGCTTGACTGAAAAGACTTAAGTTTGTGTTAATCACATTAAAAATATTTCTTGGTTAAAAGTTTTCAATAACTACATATACATCAGAAAATTTTGACCAGACTACATATTCAACCGTTTGGTTAAAGTTAACCAAAGTTTATAAAACCAATCACTCTGGTTTATTTAGATTAGCTCAATATCTTGTGGGCAAGTAAACATTCAACCCTTTCCCAAACAAGACCTGGTTTTGACGTCTCTAACAGAAAAGGCTTGGGAAAACATTGAAACAAAAGAAGAAACTGCCGATAATCAGCAGTTTCTCCTTTTGTCTCAATATTTTCTATGCCATATTTTACTCAAATTCTATCTTTAAAACTTCCATTTTGTCATTTATGGCAGTTTTTGACGTCGATCACCCTAAATTTTTGCCGTTTGGGAAAGGGTTAAGTTCTCAAACCTCTAACAAGGAAGGCAACAAATCACGAAAATGGTTGACAATGGAAGCCTCTCCTTCATTTGTTGTTAAGAATGCTGCCGTCGCCTTCACTGCCTCAAAACGGACAGACAAATGATCCTTGTCGGCTAGACTCTGGGCCAACATCTGTTTGATAACATCCATATAGTGGGTCTGTTGATCACCAAATATAGTGGGGACAACTCTGTAAATAAATCATATGGAAATTTATCTGCAGGGCTACCAGACAACCAGATTAACGACAGACAGTGAGCGATCACAATACCTTATCTTACACTTCTTGCTCAGGTGAGCTTAAAATTGAGGAAAATGTTTTCTCAACAGATTGCAACAAAATCCAGTCCTCTGTAATTTACTACATGAAATAAGCTGAAGGTAATGACAATTTCCCTCTGATACCTTTAGTTCAATAAGATATAAATTTCTCTCAAGAAGGAAAACTTTTGTACTGTAAATTCAATTTCCAGATTTTGGGAAAAATTACCCTTTTTGGCATTGGAACAGGTGCATTGTACGGCACCATTCGAAGGAGGAGAAAACAAAATGTGTTTGTGAAACACTAATGCCAAACAGATTGACATGTAGACACCAGTAAAACAATATCATATACCCTCGATCTTTGGATATGGGGGGCTAAGGAAACTGTACGCCGTAAGATTTGTTCACTATAATGTTATTTCATTAATGTTTCATAAGATGATAAACAATGAAACAAGGATATACCAGTGTTCTCCCCAGGCAAATAAGCTGTATCGGCCCCACTACAGCTTCATCTAAATCAGAGTAATGCCCCCACAGCTTCAAAAGTGTCCCACAGCTAAATAGAGGCATTTTTAGGTATTTCATGTCAAAAACTAATGAATTAAGGCATTTTGTACAATAAATCTGCATAAAAAAAAAAAACATGGGAAAAGAAGAAATTGCTAAAATGAGCAATTTCTTCTTTTCCCATTTTGTTTTTATTCACAACTATTTGCATAAACACTGTATTGTAAGGTTCAACATTTCTTATAAGTTTTGCCACTACAGCTTCAAATTTTTCTGCGGAGAACACTGTATACTCACGTAAATATGTGAAGTGCACTTTCTTTTAAACTTGGGTCTTCCGAGTTGGCGCAATCAAACATGAACTTCAGAAAATTTGCCCACTGATTCACATTATTGTCATCTGAAATGAAATCATTTTCATTTTTTTTATTCATTTAATCATACATTATAAGAGCAACACTTAAGAGGGGGAGAAGACAATTTTTATTTGAATTCCTAACTCTATTTTGTCGGTACTCATTTTATGTATGAACAAGACTATTCCAATGCGTATCCACAATAAAGGGTTTGGATTTAGAACAACAAAATCAGAATGTCTTTATCTCTTTTTATCTATTGCTCTGTGTGAGTTATGAAAGCTTTACCATATTTTGTTCAATTATATAATTCATTAATTGTTGTTCAAAGGTCTAATAAGTAATGCCAAGTTCGGATAGCTCTGTTGGCAAAATTCAAGTCAATCAATCAAGGGGTAGCGGGTTTGAAATCCAAGCTCTGCCAATATCCTTTCTGTCTTTGACCTAAGTCATTTGTCTCTAACCAATGGATGTGAATCATCTATGTGAGAGAGCAGCTAGAGGCTTGTACAGCATTTTTTTTCCTTCTTTAACTAGTGCCGGTAAACGGAAGCAATCCCAATTGCTACCGGTATCCTCCCAATTCAATCATCGGCATTCTCCCAAAGTGACGATCGGCCCATTCCCAATCTCCAAATCTACCTTCCCAACAATCCTGTGTGCCATTCCCAAACGCAAGTACCTTAAATTTGTGTAGACATGCCTTTTGAAATCGCTGGGCCTTTAAATCTCGCTGTAAATCATAGTGCAGAAAGTAAACAAACGATATAACGTCTTCAGGGGTAAAAACATTTAACTACATACAATCTGATGAATAGTTATGAGGTTTTCGATTTTCCACAAAAGATAAACACTTTCAAAGGGACGCAACTCAAACTGTGGACTGGTTTACTATTATTACGATGGGTACCAGTCTAGTCTAATCGTTCTAAAATGTGACTGGTTACATAAAATTCAATAAAGATATCGATTTTTGCCGTCAAAAATTTCCACCGTAGAAACCAGTCTCTTTCTACTTTCACTTTCTCACGTGATACACAAATGTTTATTGCAGCTGCTAATCATGAGCCACAATGCGCAATACTATCGCAAAAAAATTATGCAAAGTTGGCAATCGAACTAAAGACTCTTTACATGTAGTTTGGGATTGACCATGGCAACAAGTGCAACGGAGAATGGTTAGACTTTCGAAGTGTCGGCCCCAATCATGATCAACTCGCTTTTCATTACATTTGTGAACAACTTCCACATTTAAATAAACTTATTCGGGGGATTTGTTTATATCCATGCATTTTCGTTCATTCAGTAGTTGCTCATGCCTTTACTTGATTTCTTTTTATTTTGAGTCAGTGTTTGGAACAATGGCGGTGATTGACAATCTTTTTATCCCAAAATGTTATTTCTTATATAGAAACAATTGTAGAAGATAAAAGGTAAATTCTTAAGAAAAAATATCAACTTGTGATTTAAATAGCATTTTCTTTTATAAAGAATATGTTTTGATACTTTGTTTTGGGATAAAGAAAGTTGATTGTTTATGTACGTTCGTACCCAACATTGTTCAACCCCAAATGAACTTAATATTTTAAAACTCCCAATTTCCTGAACAAACTGAATAAAATAATATATGAACAAGAGGACCATGATGGTCCTAAATCGCTCACCTGAATCAAGATGACAAGAGTGATAATGGCAATTTTGTCAAATTCAAAGGCATGAAACTTATAAGGACTTTCTGTTTGGAAACAATTAAGAAATAATTTTGTTCCAATCGATCCTGTAAGGTTGGGTAAGAATTAGCACAATTGTTGAGTTAGTTAATTTTCAACAATTATTTCATGATTTCGCAATATACAACATAGGGCTAATTTTCAAAGCATACTGATCTGTTAGAGATTGATCATTTATGATAGGCTCAATTAACAAGATTTTGTCTGTGATTGATAGAATATAGTGAAAGATTACCATCTGATAAGCTAAAGCTAATCCCTTATTTGTTTACATAAGATAAACATGGGGCCAGCCTGAGAGCAACAGATAAGGGAAATAGAAAATTGGCCCAATGGTTTATTTTTAAAGAATTTTCTTATGATTTCTCTAAGTCTTATAAGCCCTTCCTCCCTGCCATGCCCACATTTTTTGACCAATGGAAAAATTTGTGAACACATTTTGAAAAGAGTAACTCAAGGAACATTCCAGTAAAGTCTGGTTCAATTGGGCACAATGGTTGATTTTTAAAGAATTTTCTTATGATTTCTTTAAGTCCGATAAGCCCCTTCCTCCCTGCCACACCCACATTTTTGACGAATCAAAATTCCGCGAAAAAGTTTTGAGAAGGGTCACTCAAGGAACCTTCCAGCAAAGTCTGCTTCAATTGGGCACAATGGTTGATTTTTAAAGAATTTTCTTATGATTTCTCTAAGTCTAATAAACCCCTTTCTCCCTGCCACAGTCACAGTTTTTTACAAATGAAAAAAACTGTGAACAAATTTTGAAAAGAGAGACTCAAAGAACATTCCTGCAAAGTCTGCTTAAAATTGGCCCATTGGTTGATTTTTAAAGAATTTTCTTATGCAGGCTGTCAACCAGGTCTTCTAAAAAATATAGGAGTTTTAATAGGAATAATTTTCAAGAAAAATAGGAGCTCTTAGCCAATTTCGAGTTTAAATATAGGAGTTTTTTAAGTAAAGTTTTTTCATCTCAAACACTTACAGGGACTGTCACACTTTTTTTAAAGCGGCACAACACTAATATGCTGAATCAAACAAGCACGAAAGGTACAAATGTGGGAGAGCAAACGAGAGACATTTCTGAACAGGGGGGTTTGGGGGTCCTCCCCCAAGAAAATTTTGAAAATCCAGATGTCTGTTGAAGCTATAAGAATGCCTTCTGAGCTCATTTTTGGCTTTAAATCTCATTACTTATAAATACATATTCAGCCAAAAAGATCATACGGCCATGGCCTTTGTGTTATACTTACAGTTTTTACCCAGTCTAGTTTGTTATATGTTAATGTCTTTGAAATCAATCTAGACAAGAGAGTCAAGATGGCCCTATATCGCACCCCACCTTAGAGAACACTTGAGGCTTAGAGGAGATTGTATTATGTCTGATACCTCCTGTCTCATCCCAGACTGACAACTTGCAGACAATTTTCGTTGCAGGAAAACACAAAGAATCTAGGTAGAGAGTAATGATGCCATGATACATACTCAATTTCAATGAAGGATCTCTTAGAAAGGATTTGTCAGAAGATTGTACAAGATTTCTCTCTTTCTCCAAATGTAATCAAATTATGAATATTGCACAACATAGCACCAATTTTCATTGTACCACAAAACTTTCAACTATTTTGATAGAAGGCCATAAGACATTTCTGCACACCAAATTTCAAAGTGGTAGGTCAAACATATATGCATTAGAAAATTGTTGAAGATTTGCTTCTTTGTCTCTATATGGAATATATTTCATAACATATGATCCAATTTACTTGTGGCACAATAATTAAAAGTATTTTGACAGAGGGATTGTAGACAATTCAACACACCAAATTTCAGAGCCCTAGGCCAAACCATTCAGAAGTAAAATTTTGCCAAGATTTCTTCTTTGTCTCTATATGAAATCAGATACTGACAACACAGGGCTGATTTTCATTGCAACATACTTTATAATTGGAAGTATTTTGCTGGGAGCTATAAGACAATTTCACAGACCAAAGTTCAAAGCCCGAAGCCAATCAGTTTTAGAGAAGAAGATTGTACAAGAAAGTAATCATTTCAGTTCCACAGCATCACACTCTTAAAAGTAGCTTCTACACAGCATAACCATGATCCTCATCCTCTGTTTAATTTGCACCTTAAAAGCTTATGTCCTATATTCAATAGCCTTATATGTAAACAAATCAGTGATGATGAACAGATGAAAAGCACTAAAATATTATACAGGATGTTAATGCTATAATGGAAGACAGAGATTCTCTTTATATACTAGAAGAATAAAGATGCAAAGAGCAGTATCATAGCAATATTTTCTATCTTATCATTCATCGACAATAATTTTACCCAAAAATATAGGAAATATTTTCAAAATATAGGAGAATTATAGGAATATAGGAGGTGCTTGAAAATATAGGAACTGGACCCAAAATATAGGAGTTTTATAGGAAAATAGGAATCGGTTGACAGCCTGCTTATGATTTCTCCAAGTCTGATGAGCCCCTTTCTCCCTGCCAAGGCCACAATTTTTTACAAATAAAAAGATTTGTGGTCAAATTTAGAAAAGAATGACTCAAGGCACATTCCTGCAAGGTCTGGTTCAAATTGGCCCAATGGTTGATTTTTAAAGAATTTTCTTATGATTTCTCTAAGTCTAATAAGCCCCTTTATCCCTGCCACGGCCATGTTTTTTTTTTTCAAATGTAAAATTTCTGAACAAATTTTGAAAAGAATGACTTAAGGCACATTCCTGCCAAGTATGGTTCAAATTGGCGTGAAAGATTACCATCTGATAAGCTAAAGCTAATCCCTTATTTGTTTACATAAGATAAACATGGGGCCAGCCTGAGAGCAACAGATAAGGGAAATAGAAAATTGGCCCAATGGTTGATTTTTAAAGAATTTTCTTCTGATTTCTCCAAGTCTGATAAGCCCCTTTTTCCTAGCCACGGCCACAATTGACAAATGAAAAAAATTGTGAACAAATTTTGACAAGAATGACTCAAGGCACATTCCTGCAAAGTATGGTTCAAATTGGCCCAATGGTTGATTTTTAAAGAATTTTCTAATGATTTCTCTAAGTCTAATAAGCCCCTTTCTCCCTGCCACGGCCACATTTTTTTGACAAATATAAAAATTTGTGAACAAATTTTGAAAAGAGTGACTCAAGGAATATTCCTGCCGAGTTTGGTTCAATTGGGCCCAATGGTTGATTTTTAAAGAATTTTCTTATGATTTCTAGTCTGATAAGCCCCTTTCTGCCTGCCACGCCCACATTTTTTGACAAATCAAAAATTCATGAACAAGTTTTGAAAAGTATCACACAAGGAACATTCCTGCCAAGTTTGGTCAAAATTGGTCCAATGGTTTAGGAGGAGAAGATGTTGAAAGAAATTGTGAACGGACGGACGGACAGATGGACGACGGACGGACGGACGACGGACAAAAAGCGACCACAATAGCTCACCTTGAGCACTTCGTGCTCAGGTGAGCTAATAACTTAGAAAGGTAAAAAAAGTGATTTGAATATTTCTATGATCATTAATGAAGGCTTACAGCATAATGAAAACCATACAAAAATAATTTGCTTATAGTCATTTATAGCAATTGACTCTATTGCACCCCACATTTTTTTCTAAATCCCCCACAATTTTTTACTAGGTGGGGTCAGATCCCCACTTGATTCAAATCCTAGAATAAACACTGAATGTCTTGATTGGGTGTAGGTACCATGGTGAAAAATACAATGTACAGTTAAACTTTTCACATGACATGTTTCTAGTTATGTATATTGCATGTTACTGGTAGAATTTTCATGATTTAACATAGAACTGAAATTGATCTTTGATGCAATATATAGCCCCTAAAGATAGTTAAGAAGAGTTTTAAAGATTCCCAATTCATCAAGTAAGCGACTAAATCTTTTCCCAATTTGGAGATTTCGCGACACGAAAAATTCCCAATTTGGAGATTTCGCGACGCGAAAAATTCCCAATAGAAGGGCTACAGGTACCTTTCCCAATTGGGTAGAAAAAACGCTGTGTAATATTGTGGTAGTACTGGGGAGAGAAATTCCAGTAATCCATGGTTACCCCATTCATTACCACATGGCAAAATTCATGTCTTATCCAAATTCAAAGATGCTCAAGCCAAAGTGATATGACTATTGAGCAGTTGAAAGAGGTATTAAACCCAAATCAATAAATCAATCTAGGGAGTTACATACCTATCAAATTTCTGGCCAACTCTGCGGCAGCATCACAAACCTTCCTCTTGACAGGTGGCGTCAGTTCTTCTTGTATAGCGTTGATCAGTTCTGTCTTCACCCCGGACTGTAGATCTGCGGGAAGTGTTGGCCACCACTCCGTAAAGTCATTTGTAAACAACCGTCGTAACAACACGGCTGACAGTGTTCGTACCTGTCAAAAGGAACTCTGTATATTAGTATGGTCATGATAACAAGGCACATGTTTACAAATCTTACATGTCATGTACACAAGGGAAAAGGTGTTTGTTTTTAATTTTCAAAACATGTTTGCATGTTATGCTTCAAATCTTACCAACTGCGCCTTTGCCATGACACATGAAATTGGAGAAATGACCCCTAACTTTGCTGACAAGTGGGTCACAATGATCCCCACATTCTTATGACCAGGGAAATCCCTGATTACTTGACATGCTAGTTAAGGTTTACAGACCCTAAAAAATTAGCACTTTCTTGTCATACGAAATGCATCAAAATTACACACATTTGGAAATACACTTCACATAATTTGATTCACCATGCCGGATTTCAAGATTATGCTTCAATAAGAAAATAATTTACAAATATTATTTTACTCTATGTTCATGCAAGGGAGGTTATTTTGAACACTTTTGTCAAATATTTCCATAAGTATGCATTAATTCAAAATTTTAAACAGTACAAAATGCTTATGTTTGTATTTGGAATGGAAATGTATCACAGTTTAGGAATTTCTGGCACTTTTCAAATTTCGCATCTGGCTCTTTGGTGGGTTTGAGGGTTTGGATACCTTAAATGCACCAGAGTTTTAAAACTACACAGTAGCTGATAGCTAACTAAATTATTGTTGCATAGGTTTTTATTACGACTGATAACCTTTCTTGTTTGAAACCAGTGTCTGATCCAGGATTTGAAAAACATGGGGGAAATTCCCGCATTAGTTTTGAAAACATGCGGGATCTGTAATAACAATGGGGGACTTCAAGTTTGCTTAACCAAATAACAAAACAATTGACTACCGCGTCTCACTTTCAATTTCGTTGGTCAACTTATTTTCGTCATCCACATTTGTTTCGCGGCCAAAGAAATCGTTAATACACCGTTTTTTCCCTGTCTGATCCATTGTTTGTCAAAGAAAATGCAGACGATTTGATCATTACTGTGTATGTCTGTATGACAACAAACATAAAATTCGAATTTTCCTGTTAGCGAAAATGATTTTTAAAATTTTCTATGTACGTAGATCTAATTCACTTCGAAAAAAACTTTATATATATTTTTTCAAAAGTGGATATTTCCTATTGATATTATTTTTTCTCGCACAATGAACATATAAATGAATGTAATCAAAAGTTCGTTTAAATAAGATTCGTAAATCATCGGTCAATTTCGACTGCTACTAGAGTGGGAATAAGATAGTATGAATAACTATAGTTACAAACATGCGGTCTTTGTTGCGATCGAACTCAACCATAGTAAACAATAAGGGAAGTCACTCTTATGATACCGCGTGAAGAAGAATGTAAATAGTTAGACGTGACTTGCTGTCAAAGGCTAGATTTATTTATATATTCCTTTTTGATTTTTTTGCGCAACCATCCCGCGCTTGATTGAAAATCATGCGTGATCTTTTTAAAACATGCCGGGGATTCTCGCAATCGCGCGTCCTAGATCAGACACTGTGAAACCAATCAGTAGATGAATATGTATTCTTTCTTGTCATAGAAACCCCATCTTCGCTAACCAAGGTTGAACCCACCTACATTTGTATTCACCCCTGACGGATTTAGTCAGATTTTCTTGAAATTGCGATACACCAGGGGTCGAGATTCCCTCAAGTCCGACGGTCCGAGACCACTTAATTCTCGGTCGGACCTGCTGATAATCTGAACAGCAGACCCGCCTGACCAGTTGATTTTTTGCAACTTATGACAAAATGATATGTTCATAAAAAATATCATTCTTCACATTTTTGGATGGTCTTCACATCAAAATGTTAAACTAGCTCTTCTAGATACAAACTGAGATTTTCAATTTAAATATACAGCGGCAGTTGCAAAGTGAAAGTAGAAAATTTCAATTCTCTGCAAAAATGAGAGGTCATGATACGCGCACGATTGTACTCTGTCCATTAGCCAAATAAAATTAATCGAACAAATTGAAACACTGATTTTTATCAAAAACGGGTTCCATCATTTATGATCCTAAAATACTGTTAACTTTGATAGCAATAATCAGTTAAAGCTTAGCATGCAAGTTAATTAGTTCTGAAAATATGAATAATTGAACTGTTTTAATCATATCATTTCAAAGAACATAATTCTGGTCGTACTTGCCTTACAAAATAGAGCACACCATAAACAAAAGAAAATTAGTAATTAGTTTTCGCGGATTTCGATCTTCGGTAAAAACAAACCACAACAGAAAAATTATGAAATAAGTATTAGGTTTTGAAAATGTTAACAGCTCTGAATCCTTCAGCTACATTTGTTTAGTGGGGATGCCAACTGCACCGATCTTTCATTTCCTTCAAGATTCGTGCAGAGCTTGAGAAGTTGAATGATTAACTGATGGGATTATTTTTGTCAGTTCATTAAAACCATGTTTACGCTGGCAAAGTTCTGCTATATAGTAAATTACAGTCAATATTAATCTCACTCTCGTTTTCGTACTGCTTGTCTGCTTAATTTCAAATCCAACAAAGCATAATTTTATCTATGTTTTTCTTTGCAGGTGGAATTCTCATGAATCTTTCATAATAAGTCTAGATACACCAAAACACAAAACCTTATACCTTTTCCAAAATAAGCCTTGGTTGAAAAGGCTTTGAAAAACATTGAGACAAAGAAGTATCAGCATCAATGTTGTTTTGCTGCAGTTTTCTTACAAGTGCATCGTTTAAAATTGTTCAGCTTGGAAAAGCATGAAATCATGTTACCATCTAATTCTTGTTATCAAATAAAACAATAGAGGTCCTAATTTTATGTCTCACTCTGATGAACCTTTATACCCATTTTTTGAGAAAACAACACATTTTTCCAATTTTCTTGGTACCAAACCCATTTCCCAAAACTATAAGAAAGCACAATGTATGACGAAACTATTTCGACTGCTACTAGAGTGGGAATAAGATAGTATGAATAACTATAGTTACAAACATGCGGTCTTTGTTGCGATCGAACTCAACCATAGTAAACAATAAGGGAAGTCACTCTTATGATACCGCGTGAAGAAGAATGTAAATAGTTAGACGTGACTTGCTGTCAAAGGCTAGATTTATTTATATATTCCTTTTTGATTTTTTTGCGCAACCATCCCGCGCTTGATTGAAAATCATGCGTGATCTTTTTAAAACATGCCGGGGATTCTCGCAATCACGCGTCCTAGATCAGACACTGTGAAACCAATCAGTAGATGAATATGTATTCTTTCTTGTCATAGAAACCCCATCTTCGCTAACCAAGGTTGAACCCACCTACATTTGTATTCACCCCTGACGGATTTAGTCAGATTTTCTTGAAATTGCGATACACCAGGGGTCGAGATTCCCTCAAGTCCGACGGTCCGAGACCACTTAATTCTCGGTCGGACCTGCTGATAATCTGAACAGCAGACCCGCCTGACCAGTTGATTTTTTGCAACTTATGACAAAATGATATGTTCATAAAAAATATCATTCTTCACATTTTTGGATGGTCTTCACATCAAAATGTTAAACTAGCTCTTCTAGATACAAACTGAGATTTTCAATTTAAATGTACAGCGGCAGTTGCAAAGTGAAAGTAGAAAATTTCAATTCTCTGCAAAAATGAGAGGTCATGATACGCGCACGATTGTACTCTGTCCATTAGCCAAATAAAATTAATCGAACAAATTGAAACACTGATTTTTATCAAAAACGGGTTCCATCATTTATGATCCTAAAATACTGTTAACTTTGATAGCAATAATCAGTTAAAGCTTAGCATGCAAGTTAATTAGTTCTGAAAATATGAATAATTGAACTGTTTTAATCATATCATTTCAAAGAACATAATTCTGGTCGTACTTGCCTTACAAAATAGAGCACACCATAAACAAAAGAAAATTAGTAATTAGTTTTCGCGGATTTCGATCTTCGGTAAAAACAAACCACAACAGAAAAATTATGAAATAAGTATTAGGTTTTGAAAATGTTAACAGCTCTGAATCCTTCAGCTACATTTGTTTAGTGGGGATGCCAACTGCGCCGATCTTTCATTTCCTTCAAGATTCGTGCAGAGCTTGAGAAGTTGAATGATTAACTGATGGGATTATTTTTGTCAGTTCATTAAAACCATGTTTACGCTGGCAAAGTTCTGCTATATAGTAAATTACAGTCAATATTAATCTCTCTCTCGTTTTTGTACTGCTTGTCTGCTTAATTTCAAATCCAACAAAGCATAATTTTATCTATGTTTTTCTTTGCAGGTGGAATTCTCATGAATCTTTCATAATAAGTCTAGATACACCAAAACACAAAACCTTATACCTTTTCCAAAATAAGCCTTGGTTGAAAAGGCTTTGAAAAACATTGAGACAAAGAAGTATCAGCATCAATGTTGTTTTGCTGCAGTTTTCTTACAAGTGCATCGTTTAAAATTGTTCAGCTTGGAAAAGCATGAAATCATGTTACCATCTAATTCTTGTTATCAAATAAAACAATAGAGGTCCTAATTTTATGTCTCACTCTGATGAACCTTTATACCCATTTTTTGAGAAAACAACACATTTTTCCACTTTTCTTGGTACCAAACCCATTTCCCAAAACTATAAGAAAGCACAATGTATGACGAAACTATTCATTTTCGCTTTTTTTCTGCAGGTTGGGGGGCTGGGGTAAACCTGTTAAGTTCATGGGGGACCTGTTGATTTTCTTAGTTACTGGTCCTATGGACCAGTAGAATTTTGGAGGGAGTGTAGACCCCTGGATACACAACTAGCAGTTGTCTGACTGGTTGTTGCATCTAGGATGAGCCCAGAGAGGGTGAGATCCCCAATGAAATTTTCAACAAGGTATCAAACTGTCACAAGATACGCCCGTTACACTGCTTATGAAAAACAACAAAGGGCAATAACTCAAAAAATAGGCCAGGTAGAGTTATGGTACTTGTGCACTGCATTCCATAATGATGAGAAGAATATAACTGCCAAGCTTAAAGTAAATCGGACTTAAGGTAACAGAGTTATGCTCCGGACAAAAAAGTGGACACCGCCCAAACGCCACGGATGATCCCATAATACGTCCCGTCTTTGACAGGCATATAAAAAGGAGGGAGTAAAAACTTAGGGCACGCAGCAAATAGATTTGTACTGTCAAACCTGCCTTAGCCACCCTCTGAATTTAGCGACTTCCTTTCTTTAAAGACTATGTTTTTTCCTCCCGAAGCATTTTGTTATAATTTGACCCCTAATTAAACAACTCCCTGCCTTATCAGACAAACGACCTTTAAAACTGAGCCCAAATTGACTGTCGGCACTGTTTTTAGCGGGCCAAAAGATGGTCGTTTATAATCGGAACTTCTTTTGGCCAATCTATGATTAGGTTGCAGGTTACAGAAATACCTGAGTGGCATCTTACCAACCTGGTTACTTCCCCTAGTCCATTTGTGTCATTCGGGAATCTCCCAGATTGAGAGATTATGATATCCTTTTTTTGAAGAGATTTTTTAGGGATTTTACCGCTTTTTTAAAGATATCTTTTAATTTTCTAGTGAAATGCAATTTTGCTGCGCACTGACTTTCGAAGAGCGATTATTTCCAATTCTGCAAAGGTTGCCACCCACGTAATTTTAAAATCTCGGGATTGAAATTAAAATCAGTGGGAATCGTGCGATCCCGCGACCTGGATGCAACACTATTTTTGAGGCGTAGCAAGCTTTGCGTTCTAAAATGCATTTGACATTATTCCGTTCATTACTGATGACGTTGTCGATAAGTGCGTGCTCTCTTACACATTCTACACCATCAGTCTGTACGCCATACAGACTAAGTAAAAGTTAGCCGCTTTATAGGTTGATTTGTCCCAAGTATAATAGTTTGTCAAATTAAAATAGAAAATTGCTGTCTATTGCAGTCAAATTCTTTAGAAATAGTTATCGCTCAACCTCGCATTTTTGAGTTGCAAATGCAATGCCTTTTCAAGTGTTTCAGCCAGGACGCGCCATTGCGGGATTCCCGCAGAAAAATAATAATTCCCGCGTGTTTCTCGTAGTGGCACGCCAGGATTGGCGCAAAAAATCTATTCTGGCCCCCAAAATTCGATTTTTGCGTAGATGAATGCGCCAGGGTACGAAAGATGTTGGGACAGATACTCAAGGTGCAAAACATATTTGGACGATAATTATATTGACTGGTTATAGTGCGGTAGTAGAAATCGATATTCTTTCCGCGATTTTAATGCCATTCACTAAACCAGTCTACATCTGGTTCTCGGATTATCTGCATCTGTGGTAAGTTAGTCTAGTAAAGCCGGAAACCTGCTTTTTACAACATGTTTAGTAAAATAAATCGTCTTGTTTAATTTGCAAGACAGATTTCTTACTCTTCCTAACCAGGACCAGGATCAGAATTTTTGCGATCATTCAACTTCTAGCCTAAGCAAAGTAGCGAAGACGACCACCATCAGAGATCATCATCATCAAGAGGTCTTGAGAAGAATTTAGTAAGTCGCCGAATATTTTGCTCGATCAAAAAGGATATACGCTTACTCATCCCAAAAAGCGTGGAAACGTGACTAACCATGACTGAATTTTGACAGAACAGCTTTAGGAGATCTAGATCTATGTATTGTGAAACATATAAGAACTGACAACCCCCCCCCCCCCCCCCCCCCCCCCCCCCCCTGTATAAGTGGTCTGGCCCCTATTTAGAAAGAGAGGGGGCCAATTGGCCCCCTTTGGAAAAATCCTGGCTGAAACACTGCTTTTCCCGCCTGTTGTCATGAATTATTTATATAACAAACAGTATCGAGTCATCTGGTTGGTTCCAGCGAGACCTAGCTGGAACCATTGGAAACGCTTTCCAGGAGTGAGAACACCAATAAAATCAGACTAAATACCCCAAGGGTGAATACAGATACGATGTTATGTCGTATTCATAGATTTCACCCTTTTCCGAAGATGTACAAACCCATACCTGGGCACAAATATTGCCTATCTGCTAGATAGACCCTTTTTGCAGACTATGCACTGGTGGATCCAGAGGGGGTTCAGGTGGTTCAGAAGAACCTCCCTCAGAAATTCAGTCATACCTGTGTAATAACAGGAAAACACCCCCCCCCCCCTTTAACAGAAATCCTTGATCCGCCACTGCTATGGTTGACATCGAAACCCTTCTCTGGTTAAACCCCTAATGTCTGAATCTTACCTTAGCTGCGATATCGTAGCCACAAACTTGATGATGGGTATTGGTTTGCGAAACCCAGATCAAAATTCAAATAGAGGTTTCGGTTACATTATTGCAATCTTAATCTTACCTCGATGGCATTGTCAGCGGATCTGAGAGCGGTGACCAGACAGGTTATCTTTTGTTGTACAGGAATTTTGTCATACACATCCTGTAATGCAGAGACAATACAAACATCAGTCAGAGATACAGACAAGTGATAGGAAGCTGATTGAGTGGTTGTTTGAACATGGAGTTTGAACTGCTGCAGAAAATGGTCAGGAAAAAATGGTTAGATTCATCGTCTGCCTAAATAATGTAAGATTAACTAAGAACACAACGTTATGCGCAATCGGGCCAACTAACTATTCCTTGACAATACCCCACCCATTCATCTTACAAGCAACCTTCACGTGGACTTGAAATTATAAGGATAAGATCCGAGTTCATAAGCGGCTAGCAAATAGTGATTGTAAAAAAGTTACTTCACTCTGTCAATATAATTCATTGGGAATATTTATCCGCGTAAAATCTTAGACTGATATTTCATTACCTCAGTTTCAGTTCTAGTTTCGTTCTCGGGGTTCATAAGAGCCTGTAACAAGGCCTCGAATTGTTTCTGGTCGCCTGCCATTATCGCTTCATTCGGTACGACCCACACGTGATATTTCTGACCCACTCCTCATTCCCGCTAAATGAGTAATCTCCCTTGAATACACTAAACTGGGGACCCTACCGTCACATCAAGAAGTACTTACAAGGAAGTCACGGATTTTACGTATGTGCGAAGAAGGTTTTGAAAAGCATTGAAAATTTAGTTTTATCGATTTTGCTATCTACTTCACATTTGAATTTGGACCAGTCTGGAATTTGGTCGATTGGGAAGAGCGATTTTTTCCACTGGACATCCTCCATTTAACCCATTTCCACTCAGTAGCTCTTTTTAACTAAGTTATGTTTTGAACAAACAAAAGCTCTTTTTAACTTCTTTCATTTTCAACCTTAAAAACGTATTGCAATCCTTTTCAAACTTTTCTTTTATATGATTAGTGAGTTAGATGCGTTTATGTACAGCTTTTAAGACCATTGAAAATGCACTTTGTTCCAAAAAAAGTAGAAAAAAAGAGTAGGCCCTAATTTGAAATTAAACATGACCGGGGTCTGATAACTTTTTTTCAAAATTGCTTGAAAATTACTGTGGAAATACATCTAATTAATATCATTTTGACCTCATTCATTTCCTTAATATTGTATTTCCTTATAATAACACAGAAATTCTTAAAAAGTAGGCTATATGAAAAAATTGTTTTATTTCTGTTTCAAGAAAAAATCAACACCAAACGATGAAAGGGTACTGTTCTGCAAAGTCTTTTTTATTTCATTTTTCTTCTTTTATTAACTGGCGGTACCCGTTCGAATATAGATTCAGTGATTATAGCAAGACTATTGTAGGTGTAGGTAAAATTTAAAGCACTTACAATAGTTCCGTGATTAACCCTTTACCTTACTTAGACGCATTTATGGACTGGAAAGGTAAGCTTATAAAATAATTACCCAAAAAAGCAATCTGAATTTGCGTATCCAGAACTTTTTGAACACAAAATCATTACATGCAGGATGTTTTTGTGATTTAAGAAAAAGACGGCGACTTTTAGATGACTTTCACTATAAAAAAAATTGTTCCAGGGCCATAAACAAGACTTAAAATTAAGTCCACTTTCTTCTTTACCGTCTAGCTATATTCCTTAAATTACTATATTGTCTGAAATTGAACATGTCTGTAAAGCTAATCAGCCTGTTATTTTTATCTTCCCAAAACGCTCCTTTTGGTAAGAAAACACCAGAATCGCGATTATTCAACGCACTATGGTCCAAACAATACCCACTGCTCCACTATGTTACAACGATGTACACGGAATATCTTTTTTAATGTCTGACTGTAATTTGAAATTAGACGGAATTAATTTGATTAATGATACCAATATTGCTGGAAAAAGCATTATTATTGCTTTGCATTTTCATTCTTGTGCTACGCAAATATTAAAAAGCTTAAAGATCACGGCGGAGTTTTTGCAAGAAATCTTACCTGAAGCGGGGCTAATTTGGCCGTATTTGTTATCTTTTTAATTTCTGGTCGGTTGGGAAAAAATTGTGAAAATTACTTACAATTTTCTATGAGGCATATTCGATGAAAGAGCTGAATACGGCGGGGCACATGTAACAAACCGTTTGAAAATTGGTGCAGAAATAAGAAAGTTATTGCAAAATCCAGAAAGATTATTGAATTGTCCGTAGTCGTTATCCATCCCATGATGCACAATTTCCACCGTGAAAATGGACAGATTTAAAAACTCGGGGTAAACAAAGTGCATGTGTTGTATAAAAGGATTTTTTTTAAATTCTTACATTGAAAGTTTCTCTATCGTAAGAATAAGTTTCTCTCGTTGCATACTAGAAAATTGTTAGTTTCTGCATTAATTCAGTGTTATTTTGACTATACATGTGTCTTCTGGTATTTTAGCTTAAACAAAAAATGGACTGATAAACTCCAGGTACTTCATAACAAAATTATTAGATTCGTTTTAGATTTGCACCATCGGTCTCGTATTTTAGGTACACACTATAGGACATTGAACTGGCTTCCAGTTAGCAAAAGAGTTGAAGAAATTACATTGCTACATGTTTACAAGATAAAAAACGGAACAGCTCCTAAATATTTGTCAGAACAATTTATAGAAGCAGCCACATCACATTCTTATTGTACTAGATTTAGCAGAAATGGTTGCTTTGCTGTTCCAAAGGTAGGGACCCATGGAAGAAAGTCATTTTCTTATATGGGTTGCAGCCTTTGGAACAGCCTACCAACGACAATCAAAAATGAATCATCCATTTCGACGTTCAAAACCAGTGTCCGCAAATATCTACTGGAGTCTTTATAACAATGATTTGTACGATCTCTTTATCTGTGATATTTTGCATTTGTCTTTATTTAAAGCCATGTTCATTTTATTTGTGATAACTTAATTTAGTCATTTTAATTGTGATAACTTGATTTAACTTAATAACTCAATTTAGTAATGTTTGATATGCCTCTCTGTGTCAGCCACATCCAGACATGGGTCCACAATGGAAATAAGAGATCACGGATCTCTTTTTTGTGTCAACCCAGGTTTGGATGGGGCAGACATGGGTTATATAACATACTGTGATACTTTTTACCATTATGTTCTATAACATGTACCATGTATTGTCATCATCTTTTACCAAATAAAATCTATCTATCTATCTATCTATTGAAATCGGGTTTCAGCCTATTTTGTTTGTACTTTAAAAAAACGTCTGACCGATTCTTTCGACTGTGGAAAAAATAGGCAATGACGGTACAATTTAATTGTATGGCGATTTTATTTGTATCAGACAGGCGATGTTTGCTTCTGCTTTGTATGTATGTCGGAGGCGAAGGACGACAAGATTTCTAACACGAAGGCTGAAAAGACTTTTATCTCCGGGTTCTACAACTAGAAAGACGCCACTACGAATAGATAATTTATCACTGTATTATACTCGATTCTACATCGTTAAATAAGTCAAAAACGAGATTTTAAGTCCAGGAAATGGCGCCATTTTGTTTACTCCTAGACAAAATTTTCTTACTAACGGGAGGGGACACACCTCCCAAACCCTCCCCGTCCGCCGCCCCAATGTTCAAAAACACGCGACGTCCTTTCCATTCGGTAGTTCTAGGTTATTTGGCAGTGCTGCTCAACGCTTAAGGTTTACGAACTGAGAATGAAAACACCACTTTCTATCCGTACGAAATGCGTCAAATTACACACACTTGTAAATACACTTCACATAAGTTGATTCACCATGCCGGATTTCAAGATTATGCTTCAAGAAGAATATAATTTACGAATATTACTTTACTCTATATTCATATGCAAGGGAGGTAATTTTGAACATTTTTGTCAAATATTTCCATAAGTATACATCAATTCAAAATTATAAACTATACAAAATGCTTATGTTTGTATTTGGAATGGAAATGTAACGCAGTTTAGGAATTACTGGCACTTTTCAAGATTCGCCTCTGGCTCTGCATTTCATTCTCAGTTCGTAAACCTTAAAGTGACATTTCAGAATAATTTTAACATAAATTTTACTTTATTCTATATGAAAGAGCATGTTTTCTTATGAAAAGTCTGAAAATTTCAAGCCAAAATATTGAACCGTTTACGAGAAATATATATTTTTGTGCTAAAATTAAACAAATTGTTGTGGACAACAGTTCAGATTTATATAGAATTTGTCATTTCTGTCTCAACTTTGAAGGCGTATTTTTCGCTTATAAATAACAACTTCGAAAAACGGATAGCATTTCTACGCATTAGAATTAACAATCTTTGCATCAAGACAAACTTTTAAAAAATGAAATAAATGTGAAATGTCACTTTAAAACGCCTAACGATACGGCTACTTAGACGTCGATAATCCGGATTGCTGTTTCTGAAAAAGAAACCCTGGCCTTGCATTTATACGGTGGAGATCGTGCATCATGGGATGGGTACCGAATACGGACAAATTTGCCCTGCTCTAGGGAAGAAACTGTACAATAACTTCAATCGGTTTATTGCATATACCCCGCCTTATTGAGATCTTTCCTCAGGAATATGACTTGTTATTGGAATCTTTGGACTTTTTCCGAAAATTGATCCCAATCTACCAGAGAAACGACAAAAAAAAAATAGATCGTTTTTGTGGGCGATTGGGATCAATTTTGGAAAGAGTACAAGGAGTAATACATCCGAGAAAAGAACTCAGTAAGAAGGGGTACATGCAACAAGCCGCTTGAAAATTGGCGCAGCATTAAGAAAGTTATTGCAAAAATTCTCACCTGAAGCGGGGTTAATTTGGCCGTAGTTGTTACCATTTCGCTTTTTGGGCGGGTGGAATAATATTTTGGGAAAAGTACCAGGATTTTTCTAATTATGTCATACATCCGACCAAAGAGCTGAATAAGGCGAGGGTACATGCAATAAACTGCTTGAAAATTGATGCAGAAATAAGAAATTTGTTGCAAAATATCTAACCATAATCGAGATTATTTTGTCCGTAGTCGTTATCCATCCCATGATGCACAATCTCCACCATGTGTAAATCGGGCTGTGATTATTTTTCTTCCGATTACATGTCTATGTTTGTCAAGGCCCACAATGTGTTTTCACATAGGCCTACTTTAGAATTCACGGTGTAAAATCACGTGACTAAGAATTTCCTATAATCTTTAATATCTTTTTTAATACTTGACCAATTTAAATTCGGTTTGAAGCAGAGAAGGTGGGAAAATGCCAGGAATAAGCTGGCATTTTGGTTTATCTTCAATAACTTTTTTATCAGTTGATTTTTCAAAAATCAACCTTGTCCATCTAATGCGTGACGTCTGTCCAAATTCTCTGCTTCAAACCGAATTCAAATCGCTCAAGTATTTACAAAATTATTGAAGATTTTCTGAAAATATTGTATCACGTGATTATCCACCGTGGAATTGCATTGCCATCTTTATTTATTCATTGGCCTATCGCGTAACATGTGACATGACGATTTTTATTTGTGTCGGAGTTATCAGCTATAAGCATAATAATTGCTTACATGTACACCCCAAAACGCATCGCTTTGTCCTAGGGATATTATATTCTGAGAGGCAAAAATAAGTATACACCTTAGTTATTCCACATTTTCTGAATAACAATTCATTAGGATGTACGATCTTTAAACACCACCGAAGGTGGCCGTTTATTGATGTTATCTTCTAACCTTCTCCGCCTATCCGTGTATATGTTTTTTCCTTCTGTTGCAATGTTTTTTTTTCCATAGAATACAGCGTCACCGAAAAAGGGGATGTAATAAATTAAATAATACAAGCACCCACAGTGACAAAACCCCTACATTCATTAACGGATTTGAATAAACTTTTCATAGAAAGTTTCGAGTCATTAAGGACCATGCGTGCATAAATAGTGTTTTTCCCTATTGGCAAAAGAGGGCTTGATGAAAACAAACTATCTGACATAACTCCTTCAAGGTTTATTCACGGATTTTGATAAAAAAAAAATAAGCGTAGAATGTTTCTAGACACCTGACTTAGTGTATATGTCGGAAGCAATCTTGAAACTATGCAGTTTTAAGGATGGACAAATGTTACGGAACTCATTTTGAGCAGTTTTGAAACTGCTTGATATAGCATTTACGAGGGACGGTCGGAAAGTAGTTGGACTTTTGACTAGTTCTCTAAAACCATTTAACTTTTTAACAAAATTCTTTCTACACTGTTTAAACAAATTGTCCATCTGTGTCTATGCATTTTTGCCATGTTAGTAGGAGCTTTACTTTTCCCACTATCAACCACGACGTCAGTGGCGGATCCAGGATTTCTATGAGGGGGGTTCGGATTTTATGCAAATAGGGGGGGTTCGTTTTTCTAGTATCGCACAATTTTTACTGAAATTCTGCATGAAATTGAAATAATCAGGCCACAGAGGGGGGTTCGTTCGAACCCCCCGAACCCCCCCTGGATCCGCCACTGGACGTAGACCCACTGTATTAGGTACTGTGTAACCACCGGTATCAAAGGCGCCCTGGTCTCAAATTTCTTCCTAGCAAGCATTTTCATCAGTTCTAGACACAAATAAAAGTCATATGGGGTAGGGTCTGGGCTATAAGAAGAGTAAAACAACTTTTGTCATGGGTAATAGTTGATAATCTCCACTGTAGATGCGGTGGTATGGGAGCGTGCGTAATCGTGAAGTAGAAAACATTTTTCTTTGCTAATCTGGGGCGCGTTTACTTCAGCATTTATTCTTTGTTTTTTATGAGTTACTTCAGAATTGTACTTGGCAATGACAGTTTTTACCATTTAACATGAAATGACTAACTATCAATCCTCGTGAATCCACAAAAGCAACAAACATGACTACCAGCCGAATGTAACATCTTAATCTTTTCATGGGTGGGGAACCAGCTCGTTTTCATGGCTGCTTTGACTGAGTTTTTATCCCAAGTTCGGAATTATTAACCAACATTAAATCTTCAGTGATAATGTAGTTCAAAAACTTAACTTCTTCGCGATTAAAATGGCTAGAATGTTCGTTTGTTTTGGTTACCCTTGTTGTTCCTCTAACAAATTGCCTATGCTACAGTAAACCCCTATCACATATAAGTGGACAGAATATTGTATATATACAACTATCTTTGAAAATAAACTGACCACGTTATTGGCAAATGGATGTAGATTCCGCCAATATATAATGTGTTTATACAGTTGCAAATGGAGACACAGCAGCACGAAAAGTCCAACTACTTTCCGACCGTCCCTCGTATATTGTTATTTTGATGTAGAACGGCGTACTCATTTTAAGGTTTGTAAACATTCATGGTATGACAAGGAATGCAGTTCTCTGAATACATTTAAGGACAAATCTCTCAGAGAATACAGAAACAATAAAACAGAATCAAAACTAAAATGTTACCTGGAATCAAAAAGTAGTTATAAGACACTTTGTCAAACAAACAAGAATTAATAAAGGACGAAAACCGTTAACGATATTGAAAATAGCTTGAACGACTCAAAAGCCTTTTGGAGTCATATTAGATCTTTGTCAAAAATAAACAAACAACGTGTTTCTATTTCATTAAACGATTGGTTTGACCATTTTAAAGGTACTTATTCCTCACTTGATTCTGAAAATGAAGAATTATTATCAATTCAGAATGAAGTGCATGATCCAAATGAATTGGCAGCAGATAATGAATTTTCTTCTGAAAATTTTGATAGTCCAATTACGGACAATGAAATTATGATGGCTGTTCACGAGCTAAATCCAAATAGAGGTCAGGTTGGGAATTTAGTTGTAGCTCAGTTTCAACATGGTATGCACGTTTTATTACCTTATGTCAGAATCCTTTTCAATAGAATTTTCAGCACTGGTGAATTCCCGACCAATTGGTCAAATTCTGTTATATTACCTTTACACAAGAAAGGGGTCGTATCTGATCCTGAGAACTACAGGGGTATTTCTTTGATAGATGGGTTTAGTAAACTTCATATAAGTATGTTGTCTAAAAGATTAATATTTTTTGCAAATGCATTTAATATCTTAAGCGATTCACAAGCTGGTATTCGTCAGGGATATAGTACCATTGATAACGCCTTTATTTTGCAGTCAATTGTTTCCAAATACTGAAGTATGAAACGAGAGAAACTTTACGTGGCCTTCATTGATTACAAAAAGGCATTTGATTCTGTAGACAGATCAAAATTATTTCCTATATTAGAAAGTATGGGTGTTAAAGGTAAATTGTTAGTCAATAAAAAGCATTTATAATAATACAACAAGTAATCAAATGAAAGTGTTTCGCATTGTTCATTCACTTTGTTGTGCCAAGTACTAAACGTTTTGTTGATCTTGATTACGGGGATGAAAAACGGACTCTTTTAATGTCACAGGGGTCCGTTTTTCAGGTGTACAATTTGAACGGAAATTTTACACATTTCAAACCGTCAGAAATCCAAGCAAAAGAATGCAAACCATGCCAGACTGCACGAAATGGTAGTCTAAGAAGATACCAGCCAGGAAAGTTAAAGAAGCTTGCCTAACATTGTTTCAGCGTTAATAAAATGATGTTTGAAAAGCAGAATTTTCATTATGTTCCAAAGTTTGAAAATTTTACAATGTAATCTCCATAGGAAATTGAAATCGCTATTTCATGGACATCTGGGGATAATACAAGTCGAAAAAGGGGTTTAAAATCCCCTATAAGGCCTGCATGATGATGCTAAAAATCCCAATCGAAAACCATGATAAATTTGTGAATACCAACCAATTTAAATTCCATATTTGTTTATGTTAAAGGGAGGTAATTCGCAAAATTGACAGATTAGACCTATATTTTAGAGTTTGCAGCAAGAGACAAGTGAGATTTTAAGTGTTTTTCTGGCAACCCAGGTATGACCAATTGCGAAAAAATAATGAAGCGTTTTCTGTGCATGCGCATATGCGGCATTCGATGAAATTAGCTCTAAACGCATTAAGGGATGTAACTGTGACAGTAAAGGAGACAAGACAATGAAATTTCGACAAAACGATTGCTGAAAGCCTGGGAAATAACGTCAAAATATATTTCATGCTATTAGTTGGATACTTTTCCAGAAATAAGAAATCTTGCAGTGTAGCGTTTTCACTTTTGTTCAGTACGTATATCTATATGGCCATATATCTATATTTAGACACAATTGTAAACACTCTGCAAACTTTTAAGCGCCGTGGAAAGTTATATAATGTCAATATGATATTATATGCGCTTATTGTGGGTAAACAGCGCATGGTTACTGGCTTGAAATGCTGTCTTTCTGCATCTTTTTGCCCATACTTAATACTGTAAACCTTAATTTGGCAAATTTGGTAGGTTTATTGACAGCTATTCAGGCTTTAAACATATTTCTTTTGGGAAGGGAACTTAATAAAACACAAAACAAATCATATTAGGCTGTTTTTATTTGAAAACCTGTTCGGTACCGAGGGTTTTTGTAAAACATTGCCTATAAACCTTTTTAGAAATACTTTTTTGTCTTAATTTTTTCACCAGGCATGACAATATATGGTTCGTTGATCGGTATCATAAGGCGTTTTAAGGATAGCGCTCAAGATCGGACGGTGAGCAAAGCGCCATAACTTGTGTCGAACTTTCTGTTGTTTTTAATGGTAGTGCGATCTTATGTAAATGAGCGACATCAACATATCATTTTAGCGAATTTCATAAGAGATTACTCGGATTAGGCTTCCCTTGATTTCGGCAGACCATAGAGATCGGTTCGTTCTTTGTCTGAGCCGCCTTCATTAATCCAAAGGCGGCCATTATTAAAAGTCTGCATTTCATTCCCGATGTTTTTTTGCAACCGTCAAAAATCTATAGGTCTACGTCATTTTAACTCTTGAACATCCAGTCTAAATTTTCAGTCTACAGGTATACAACAACAACAACAAAAATCTTTGAAAATGGCCCAGTGGAGCTTAAATCAGTATTTTAACGTTGTAAGTAGTCAAATTATATTTATTCGGAAAGTATTTTATTTGTTTTAAATACATGTTACCTGGTTGATACTACATTCCGTTGAATTTCGGCGCTTTTACCATTAAATATGTTCGTCCCCAGGATAGATCGTACCTTTACAGCTGTAGAATATTTAGGATTGTCCTCTTGGGTACTTCTACTTCTACATTGTTCTGCTTCACAATCAAGCGTGATTATACTAAGCAGGCGCTCTCTGGGAATAGAGGTTAAAAAAATGTGTGCATTTTAAAATAAGATTTACAGCTAAAAGATGTATACTCGCTTCATGTGTACTCGCGGTACATGGGATCTCGCTGTAAATGGTATTTTGGAAGAAAACAAACGGCCACGCCTACTATCGGGTGTTTTCCCGGGATAACCTCTGACGTGCGCATCTGGCACGGGGGACTCGAGCCATTAAACCCAAACACCAACCTTCATGTAAATAACTTGACAGTTCCAGTTTCTGTTTCAAGCACAGGTAGTGCAAGTTTAAATGTTGTACATGATGCCAGCACAAGTAGTGCAAGTGTAAATAAAACAGTTACAGTTGACAAAAGTAAAATTCGTAATGAAAATCAAAAGAATACCAGTTTTGTTGATAAAGAGGATATAACTTTGCAAAAGAACTCTGAACCAGACAGGTCATGTAAACTTAAAGTATGTTTTTCAAATATTGATACGTTAACAAATAAAGTTCCAGAATTAGAGGCAACATTGGCTACTATTAAACCGGATATTGTGGGATTGTGCGAGGTTTTTCCCAAGAGCTCATATGACAAGTATGGTGTAAAGGACATTATTTTTCAAGACTATGACGTTTTTTACCCAAAAACTGACGGGGATAGAGGTGTGTTGTTGCTAGTTAACAAAAAACTCAAAGCTTTAAAAGTTGAAACTTTTGATCACATTAATTTTGAAGAGGATGTTTGGTGTGAAATAAAGTTACAGGGAAACTCTGACAAGATTCTTATCGGGATGGTGTATAGGAGTCCAAATTCCAGTATTGCAAACAATAATAAGTTATTAGAACTCATAAATAGTTCAGTGCAAAAAAATTACAGTGATTATATAATAATGGGTGATTTCAATTACAAAGACATTGTATGGCAACATTTAGATTGTAAATCCTCAAATAACAATGCAAGGGCGTTTCTAGACTGCACATTGAGTAATTTTTTGCATCAACACATTGATGAGCCTACTAGATTTCGTGACGGTCAGGAACCTAGTTGCCTGGATTTACTGTTCACCAAGGATGAAAATGTGATAGAGGAAACTTCTGTAAATGTCGGACCTCCCATTGGAAATAGTGACCATTCCTTTATTTCATATGATTATCTGTGTTACTCATCATCAAAGCAACAGCAAAATCCAAATCAGTTTCAATACTACAAAGGAGATTATGCCAAACTAAGAGAAGAACTAAGTGCCATTAACTGGGAAACTTTATTACACAACAAATGTGTTGAGGAAATGTGGTCTTTATTCATAAATGCTCTTCAGAATTGTGTGGAAAAATGTATTCCTAAAAAGTCATACACAGAGGAAAAAGTTAATAGTCCGCCTTGGTTCAACAAAGAATGTAAACTGGCTGCAAAAGAAAAAAGCAAAAAGTGGAAGAAATACAAATACTCTCGCTCCCCTGCAGAGTATGCCAATTATGTTACTGCCAGAAATAAATGCACAAGTACAAAGAAACAAGCAAAACGTTCATATGAAAGGAAAATAGTGCATGAAATAAAAGACAATAGCAAGTCCTTCTGGAAATATGTTAACTCTAAACGTAAATCACGTGATACTATTGGGGACCTGAAGAAACCGGATGGATCAGTAGCGAGGGACAACATGGAAAAGGCGGAAGTGCTTAATAGCTTTTTCAGCAGTGTTTTTGTCCAAACAGACGATCTTGGGGAATCTGTGCCGGATAATGTGAATCAAGTACTTGACGAAATAATAATAACCCCAGAAGATGTTTTAAAGCAGTTAGGAAAGCTTAAGCCAGACAAATCTCCTGGACCTGACACTGTTCATCCTAAAGTGCTTTTGGAGGCAAAAAATGAACTATGTCTTCCCCTGTATCAAATCTTCAAACAAACTCTTTCTGAAGGCAATATTCCCGAAGACTGGAAAAGAGCCATAGTTTCACCTATTTTCAAAAAAGGAGACAAGTCATTACCATCCAACTATAGACCAATTAGTTTAACATCGGTTGTATGCAAAATGTGTGAATCCATAATTAGAGACAAACTAATGACATTTCTACTGAAAAATAATCTATTATCGGACTCCCAGTACGGTTTTCGTCCTGGTAGATCATGCACTTCCCAGCTTCTTGAAATACTGGATGAATGGACAAAGCATGTTGACAATGGACTTCCAATAGATGTTATCTACTTAGACTTCAGTAAAGCATTTGATAGTGTACCTCACGAACGTTTACTACATAAGCTTCACCATCTAGGTATTAGAGGACTTGTTTGGAAATGGATCAAAAGTTTTCTTACCAACAGAAAACTGAAAGTGCGTATTGGATCAGAAACATCATCATGGACTGACGTTCTAAGCGGTGTACCCCAGGGTAGTGTTCTTGGGCCGGTATTATTCTTGTGCTTCATAAACGATTTACCAACAGTGACAACAAATATTGTTAAGATTTTTGCGGACGACAGTAAAGTATACTCGACAGTAAAGAATGTAGAGGACAGTGACAGTTTGCAGGATGATCTTGATAATTTATGTAACTGGAGCGAGAAGTGGAAACTCTCCTTTAATGCATCCAAGTGTAAAGTTCTGCACATAGGTCGGAATAATGAACACATTAGATACTCTATGAAGGACAGTACCGGAGAATATACAGCCATTGAAAATGTTGCTTGTGAAAGGGATCTTGGGATAATCTTCGACGAAAGTTTAACATTTGATTCGCATATCACCAATATTGTGAGTAAGGCACAGAGAAATCTTGGCGTGATTCACCGATCATTTGAATACCTGGACAAACCTATGCTTTTGATACTGTATAAGTCAATTGTTAGACCAGTTCTCGAGTATGGATCAAGTGTTTGGTCACCTTATTTGAAGAAAGACATAAAAAGGTTAGAAGATGTTCAGCGCAGAGCTACACGTCTTGTACCAGAGCTTAAACACTTAACATATGAAGAAAGACTACGTCAGTTAGGTATTCCAACCCTAGAATATAGACGGGATAGGTGCGACATGCTGCAAATCTTCAAAGGGGTTCACGGTTACGACGATTTTAAATGGGACAAGTTATTTACATTAGCCTCATCTGACCTACGTGGACATCATCTCAAATTCATTAAATCAAAATGTGGTACCAATCAACGTCTCAATACGTTTACACAAAGATCAATAGACTTATGGAATAATCTATCCGAAGAAAGTGTTTCATCGACATCAGTGAACATGTTTAAGTCGCGGCTAAACTGTGAAGATTGGAATGTAAATAAATTTAAGCCATCATGTTAGCGCAACCATAGAACAACGCACAGAGACTAAAGAAGATTAGAGGGGCCATTATGGATTAACATCCAAATTTACGGCCCGAAGATAAAGGTATAGGTAAAAAGGTATAGGTACAAGTTCATGCTTCACTGATTGCGACTATTTTCCAAATATTTTCCTACTGAAGGTGGCCGTTTATTGATGTTATCTTCTAACCTTCTCCGCCTATCCGTGTATATGTTTTTTCCTTCTGTTGCAATGTTTTTTTTTCCATAGAATACAGCGTCACCGAAAAAGGGGATGTAATAAATTAAATAATACAAGCACCCACAGTGACACAACCCCTACATTCATTAACGGATTTGAATAAACTTTTCATAGAAAGTTTCGAGTCATTAAGGACCATGCGTGCATAAATAGTGTTTTTCCCTATTGGCAAAAGAGGGCTTGATGAAAACAAACTATCTGACATAACTCCTTCAAGGTTTATTCACGGATTTTGATAAAAAAAAAATAAGCGTAGAATGTTTCTAGACACCTGACTTAGTGTATATGTCGGAAGCAATCTTGAAACTATGCAGTTTTAAGGATGGACAAATGTTACGGAACTCATTTTGAGCAGTTTTGAAACTGCTTGATATAGCATTTACGAGGGACGGTCGGAAAGTAGTTGGACTTTTGACTAGTTCTCTAAAACCATTTAACTTTTTAACAAAATTCTTTCTACACTGTTTAAACAAATTGTCCATCTGTGTCTATGCATTTTTGCCATGTTAGTAGGAGCTTTACTTTTCCCACTATCAACCACGACGTCAGTGGCGGATCCAGGATTTCTATGAGGGGGGTTCGGATTTTATGCAAATAGGGGGGTTCGTTTTTCTAGTATCGCACAATTTTTACTGAAATTCTGCATGAAATTGAAATAATCAGGCCACAGAGGGGGGTTCGTTCGAACCCCCCGAACCCCCCCTGGATCCGCCACTGGACGTAGACCCACTGTATTAGGTACTGTGTAACCACCGGTATCAAAGGCGCCCTGGTCTCAAATTTCTTCCTAGCAAGCATTTTCATCAGTTCTAGACACAAATAAAAGTCATATGGGGTAGGGTCTGGGCTATAAGAAGAGTAAAACAACTTTTGTCATGGGTAATAGTTGATAATCTCCACTGTAGATGCGGTGGTATGGGAGCGTGCGTAATCGTGAAGTAGAAAACATTTTTCTTTGCTAATCTGGGGCGCGTTTACTTCAGCATTTATTCTTTGTTTTTTATGAGTTACTTCAGAATTGTACTTGGCAATGACAGTTTTTACCATTTAACATGAAATGACTAACTATCAATCCTCGTGAATCCACAAAAGCAACAAACATGACTACCAGCCGAATGTAACATCTTAATCTTTTCATGGGTGGGGAACCAGCTCGTTTTCATGGCTGCTTTGACTGAGTTTTTATCCCAAGTTCGGAATTATTAACCAACATTAAATCTTCAGTGATAATGTAGTTCAAAAACTTAACTTCTTCGCGATTAAAATGGCTAGAATGTTCGTTTGTTTTGGTTACCCTTGTTGTTCCTCTAACAAATTGCCTATGCTACAGTAAACCCCTATCACATATAAGTGGACAGAATATTGTATATATACAACTATCTTTGAAAATAAACTGACCACGTTATTGGCAAATGGATGTAGATTCCGCCAATATATAATGTGTTTATACAGTTGCAAATGGAGACACAGCAGCACGAAAAGTCCAACTACTTTCCGACCGTCCCTCGTATATTGTTATTTTGATGTAGAACGGCGTACTCATTTTAAGGTTTGTAAACATTCATGGTATGACAAGGAATGCAGTTCTCTGAATACATTTAAGGACAAATCTCTCAGAGAATACAGAAACAATAAAACAGAATCAAAACTAAAATGTTACCTGGAATCAAAAAGTAGTTATAAGACACTTTGTCAAACAAACAAGAATTAATAAAGGACGAAAACCGTTAACGATATTGAAAATAGCTTGAACGACTCAAAAGCCTTTTGGAGTCATATTAGATCTTTGTCAAAAATAAACAAACAACGTGTTTCTATTTCATTAAACGATTGGTTTGACCATTTTAAAGGTACTTATTCCTCACTTGATTCTGAAAATGAAGAATTATTATCAATTCAGAATGAAGTGCATGATCCAAATGAATTGGCAGCAGATAATGAATTTTCTTCTGAAATTTTTGATAGTCCAATTACGGACAATGAAATTATAATGGCTGTTCACGAGCTAAATCCAAATAGAGGTCAGGTTGGGAATTTAGTTGTAGCTCAGCTTCAACATGGTATGTACGTTTTATTACCTTATGTCAGAATCCTTTTCAATAGAATTTTCAGCACTGGTGAATTCCCGACCAATTGGTCAAATTCTGTTATATTACCTTTACACAAGAAAGGGGTCGTATCTGATCCTGAGAACGACAGAGGTATTTCTTTGATAGATGGGGAAATAGTAAACTTTATATAAGTATATTGTCTAAAAGGTTAACAATTTTTTGCAAATGCATTTAATATATTAATTAAGCGAATCACAAGCTGGTTTTCGCCAGGAATATAGTACCATTGATAACGCCTTTATTTTGCAGTCAATTGTTTCCAAATACTTAAGTATGAAACGAAAGAAACTTTACGTGGCCTTCAATGATTACAAAAAGGCATTTGATTCTGTAGACAGATCAAAGTTATTTGCTTTATTAGAAAGTATGGGTGTTAAGGGTCAATTGTTAAAGTCAATAAAAACCATTTATGATAATGTATCTGCATGTGTTCGAGAGGATACCTCTGGAGTGCTATCTGCGTCATTTGATTGTCCGGTTGGACTTAGACAAGGTTGTAAGCTAAGTCCCTTTCTATTTTGTCTCTTTATTAACGGACTAGAATCTGTTATAGAAATTCTGGAACAAATGGAATTCAACTCTTTCCAGATCTAATTGAACTTTTTTCTCTCTTGTTTGCAGATGATGTAGCATTATCAAGTGATACAGTTATTGGTCTACAGATGCAGCTCAATGCTTTATACACATTCAGCAGTGAGATGCGACTGCAGGTCAATACCGATAAAACAAAAATAGTTGTCTTTAGACAGGGTCGGTGAATATCTAGAAATGAAAAACGGTATTACAATAATAAGCCAATAGAAGTGGTGAACAGTTTTGTATATGTTGGTGTGAATTTTACGAGTAAACTTTCATACTTTAAGATGTCAGAGTATATGGCAACTAAACGTAAGAAAGTTTTTATTGCTTTACTAAAAAGATTGCATAGTGTATTACCATTATCTCATAAAACTTTTTTCAAACTTTTTGATTCTAAAGTCAGCTCTATTCTTTTGTATGGATCGGCAATTTGGGGACTTTACCTGTCTAATTGTTCTGAACGTATTCATGTATATGCATGTAAACGTTAGGCCTACATGGATGCCCCAATGAACTCTGTAAATAATGTAATTTTGGGAGATTGTGGTATACATCCTATTTATATTGAGGCTTCAAAAAGATGTATGAAATATTGGGTAAAACTTTTAAACACATCTAATGATCGTTACACCCGGAAATGTTAGGATATGTTGAAAATATTAGTAGGGTGGTCACACTTTTTTCCAAAACTATTCCAGCCCGTACAAAATATATATCAGCTTACAGAGAATATTGAGAGAAACATAAAACTGGTTGAATTGTGAAAATCGGACATTGCGTTATGGAATAATGCTTATTCACACTTTTACAAAGGGGAGATAATTCTGCCGAATTACGTCAGTGTTTATTTTTCAAAGAACTTCAACAAATTATATATCATTTTCAAGGTCTGAATGAGAGGAACTCAAAACTGCTTACGTTTTTAAAATCGGACATTTAATAAAATAGTTACACCCCTTTGAAGTTTTACAAAGGATGAAATTATTCTACCAAACAATTTAGTTCTTAAATTTCTACCCAACAACAATTATATAAATATTTGTTACATTATTTTAACCCTTCCCCGAATAGGACATGATTTTCACGATCATATATGAAAAGAATTTGGAAAACATTGAGACAAAATAAGAACATGCCGATCACCAACATTTTCTCCCTTTGCGTAAATATTTTCTGCGCTTCGTTTAGCGCATATCATTTCCGTGTCATTGCCTCCGTTAAAAACAAGATTTTACAACATATAAAATAGGAATTTCAAACAAAAAAAAAATCAAACTTTCAAGTGATCGATTATTAACATTATATCTCTTGTTCGTGAAGAAGAAGGCTTTCAAAACATTGACCCAAAAGAGCACCATACATTTGAACATGTCCATTTTGCAACCTCTAAATTCAATCTAAATTTTGGCTGCCTCACCCTTTCCCGAACAAGACCTGGTAAGACCTGGTTTTGACGTCCTGAACGGATTTTATTGAAGGTGAAAAGATTGAGGCGAAAGAATCTTATTTTCTTTTACACTCATTCTGTCGCCTGTCACAGCTTTCGAGTTAGATGACCATAAAGTTTTACTGTTTGGGAAAGGGTTAAATGGATGTTTAGAAAGCCCATGAGAAACGCCGATTTTGTAAATCCCTTTGGACTGAGCACGAAGTGCTCAAGATGAGCTATTGTGGTCACTCACCCACCGTCCGTCCGTCCGTCTGTTCGCCCATAATTCCTTGAAACACCTCCTACTCCTTAACCATTGGGCCGATTTTGACAAAACTTTACAGGAATGTTCCTTGGATGACCATATTCAAAGAATGTTCGTGATTTTTTGATTCGTCCAAAAATATGGGCGTGACAGGACCAGGCTTATCGAACTTTGAGAAATCATAATATCATTCTGAACAAATCAACCATTCGGCCAATTTCAACCAAACTTTGCAAGAATGTTCTTTGACTCACTGTCGTCAACATTTATGAATAAATATAGGATGAATTGAGTTTAGACAGAAATTATCGATCAATCACGGGGAATTGAAAAACACTTCCCATCGTTAAAGCCTTTGCGCTTGAATGCGCTAAGCTAAAATCACAAGATGTTTTATTATTTGAATAGATAGGATGTTGAAGAACATATATAGGCTTTTCTAGGCTTTTCTGCCGCATAGTTCTTGCCATGTGAAGCCGAGTAAAATGACCTATTTTGAATACCTAATCATCGACTCATAATTCATCGGTCAATCGTATTAACATACACGGATGAATAGATCTATTTTCCCTCTTTAATTTGATATAAGATTTATGAAAATCCGTTAAGAAATGGCAGTGCCAAAGCAATTTTATCACACATACCCACGCGTCCTTCTAAGGTAACGACCGAGTTGAAACAAAGAAACGCAGAGTTGACCCACTTTTTCAAATAGAGATTTAACACGAAAAGAACGTGTATAAGGTAAAAGTATTTTATCATAATAAAATATAACTATTTAGCTTTAAGTTTTTACACACTTTTTGGCAATTTAATGTGTTATTTAGGCTGAAAATGCCGTTTGTAAATTACTCGTTTTTACATAGAATCAGATAGAGGCAGTATTTTTAAAACGAGACTGTGACCACACTAATATTAGATGAACGAGGTTTTAAAAATTGGGTTTCTAAGGTGAGGATTAGCCTTTATACAAATGATTTTGGATATATTTGGGAAAGGCAAGAAGTCACCAATATCTACACATTTTTTTTAACAGAATCATATAGGATTATCAAGCCAAATGCTTTCTTTACGTAAAAGCTTTGTGAAAACATGATTTATTTTCAAGATTTTAAATTATTTCCCTTTAATATACATAAAACTACATGTAACACACTAATTCTGTTAGTAATTTGACATTCTAATTACAGTTTAAATACAGTTAAAACGACAAAATATTCGGATGATCCAACATGAAGACCATGGTTAAAAAAGAGGCCCAAGAGGGCCTGAATCGCTCCACTGGCTATAGTAAAAGAATTATCTCATGATTTCTTGTAAGCCTTGCACTGCCAAATCTTTAACAGGGTTGCCCAAGCAACATTTCTGCCAAGGTTGGACTGAATTGGCCCATTGATTTAATTCTAAAGAATTATTTCTTGGTTTGTACAATTCTGATAAGCCCTGCCCTATTACGCCCATATTTCACCCATATTTATAGACCAATCAAAATTTCACTAAAAATGTAAGTAAAGGACTACCAAATGAACATTTTGTAATACATTGAACAAATGATTTTTAAAGAATAATTTCGTGATTTCTCCTGTTTTGATAAGCCCCGCCTGCCACACCCACAATAATGGGTCAATCAAAATTTCACGAACAATTTAAATAAAGGGCCATCCAAGGAACATTCCTGCCAAATTTGGTCTACATTGGCCCATTGGTTGATTATAAAGAATTATTTTGTGATTACTTCAATGGGTCTGATAAGTCCACCCTGCCACACCCACATTTATGGACTAATCAAAATTTCACTGACAATTTAAGTAAAGAGCTACCCAAGGTACATTTCTGCCAAGTTTGGTCAAAATTGGTAGAATGGTTGAATTTTAACAAATTATTTTGTGATTTCTGTAAGTCTGATAAGCCCCTCCCTGCCACGCCCACATTTATGGACCAATGAAAAATTTCACTGATTATTTACGTTTAGGGTCACCCAAGGTAAACCTCTGCCAAGTTTGGTAAAAATTTACCAAATGGTTGATTTTTAAAGAATTATTTTTTTTTATTTCTCTAAGTCTGATAAGCCCCGCCCTGCCACGCCCACATTTATGGATCAATAAAAATTTCACACACAATTTAAGTAAAAGTTCACCCGAGGTAAATTTCTGCCAACTTTGGCCAAAACTGGCCACATTGTTGATTTTTAAAGAATTATTTTGTGATTTTTATAAGTCTGATAATCCCCGCCCTGCCACGCCCACATTTATAGACAAATCAAAATTCTTTTAACAATTTAAGTCAAGTGTCAACCAAGGAACATTCCTACAAAGTTTGGTCAAAATTGGCCCGCTGGTTTGAGAGGAGAAGATTTTTAAGAATTATTTTGTGATTTCTCTAAGTCCGATAAGCCCCGCCGTGCCACGTCCACATTTATGAACCAATTAAAATTTCACGCACAATATATGTAAAGAGTGACCCAAGGTACATTTCTGTCAAGTTTTGTCAAAATTGGCCAAATGGTTGATTTTTAAAGAATTATTTTGTGATTTCTCTAAATCTGAAAAGCCCCGCCCTGCCACGCCCACATCTATGGACCAATCATAATTCTTTGAACAATTTAAAGTAAAGGGTCACCCAAGGAACATTCCTACCAAGTTTGGTCAAAATTGGCCAACCGGTTTGAGAGGAGAAAATTTTTAAAGAAAAAGTTAACGGACGCACGCACGTACGACGGACACAACGCCATGACAATAGCTCGCTGGCCTTCGGCCAGTGGAGCTAAAAACGATATTGACAAAGAATGTACTTATGTACATTATAGCACAGAAAAAGCTTAGGCAAAAGAAGAAAATGCCGATTATCAACTTTTGCCTATAGATATCTAGCTCTAGGCCTATGTTTTTGCCAATTTACCTTTCTATTAGAGAAGTCAAAACCAGGTTTTGTTCGAGAAAGGATTATACATTTCTTATTGATGTTGCCTTACTTGCCTTGCTGAATCTAATGTTGTTGTTTTTCAATTTGTATTGATTTGATGGTCATTAATTTTGATGGATATAAATAAGATCGTCATTCAAATTGCAAACTTATAATTCTATAGGCTACATGATTCAGATTATGGATATTTTAGATATGCTCATGTATATATAATTATTCTGTTGTACTTGAATGGGCGCAAGCCAATTATTGTAACTGGAAACCTTATGGTCAAAAGAGCATGTGCTTTCCTACATAGGTCCAATATGGGCATACCCATATGGGCTTATCCATACACAGCCCATATGCTGGGAATATGGGACACATCTGGGTCCATTGTGATCAAACCCACATGGGCTTGCCTACATAGGTCCTATAATTATTATGGGTCTAATATGGGCCTACCCATATGGGCTTACCCATACACAGCCCAAAAGGGACCCATATAAGCATGTTTGCTGGGTAGTGTCGGCGTCGGCGGCGGCATCAGCGTCGGCGTCGCGTCTTCAAAAACTTTAACCTGGTCTATATCTCAGGCACTACTAGTATTAGAGATACAGCCTTGATACTTCACACATGGATACCTCCTGCCAAGACCTTTCATTTGGGATCATGACCTTTGACCTAGTGACCTTGACCTTGGTAGTTTTTTGACAGCTATTCAGGCTTTAAACATATTTCTTTTGGGAAGGGATTTTAATAAAACACAAAACAAATCATATTAGGCTGTTTTTATTTGAATACCTAATCGGTACCGAGGGTTATTGCAAAACATTGCCTATATAAACCTTTTTAGAAATACTTTGTGGTCTTTACTTTTTATACACTCCCAATAAATGGTTCATTGATCGGTATCATATGGCGTTTTAAGGATAGCGTTCAAGATCGGACGGTGAGAAAAGCGCCATAACTTGTGTCGAACTTTCCGTTGTTTTTGAATGGTAGTGCGCTCTTATGTAAATGAGCGACATCAACATATCATAAGAGATTACTCGGATTAGGCTTTCCCGTTATTTCGGCAGACCCTAATCGGTTCGTTCTTTGTCTGAGCTGCCTTCCGTTATTAATCCAAAGGCGGTCTGCATTTCATTCCCGGTGTTTTTTGAAATGTTACCGTCAAAGAGCTATAGGTCTTGACGTCATTTTCACATTCGAATATTCTCGGTTCTTATCGTTACTCAAGAACCCCTCATCATGTTGCAACCACGTTCGAACGCGGCAAAAGGTTGCAAACAGTCTCGAGGGTCGCGATTGGTCATTTTCATTCTGGATCATCCAGTCTAAATTTTCAGTCTACAGCTAAACAACAACAACAAAAATCTTGGAAAATGGCTCAGTGGAGCGTAAATCAGTATTTTAACGTTGTAAGTAGTCAAAATATATTTATTCGTAAAGTATTTTATTTGTTTTAAATACAAATTACCTGGTCGATACTACATTCCGTTGAATTTCAGCGCTTGTACCATTAAATATGTTCGTCCCCAGGATAGATCGAATGTAGGACGTTTTGGCCACGGACGTTTTGGCCAGGACGTTTTGGCCACGGACGTTTTGGCCACGGACGTTTTGGCCACAATATTTTGCAAGGTAGGACCTTTTGGCCAAAAAAAATTTTTTAAGGAAAAATGGAATTTAACCAATTAAATTCATTTCTTAATTGTACTTTTAGACATTTTGATAATTAAATTGATATAGGAGCTGCCAGGCTATGACGATATGACGTCATTCACATACCTGTTCAATGTAATGGCCGTCCATCGAAAGCGCAGGTTAATTAGCCACTAATAAGGAAGGAATATTTATAGTCAAAATAGTACAAACAATCTTACCAATCTAGCTCAATTTAGTCGTTAGATTGAGTTTGCTGAACTTTAAAAATGAATTTCCGATAAAATTTTTACTTTATTTGTGTACTTTTGTGCGTAAAACGGCTTCGTAATTTAGCAATGTACTGACAAAGAAAGTGCATGTATTTGAATTCCCGTAATAAATCAAGTGATAAGTTTTGCCTTTTTATCACGAAGATGTAATAAATCATATGTTACAACGGTGTTGTTGTATGAGATAAATCAAATAAATGTATACAGAGAAATATATTGTGCTTTTAAATTATTATTTGTCTGTTTGCGCAGGTCACAGTGCGAATACGGGGCCGATCTTAATACAAAAAATACTTACATTATTTACAAGACAATTGATATAAAATTTAAATCCAACCGACTCTTATTTCACATTTTGTATATCCATTGTTTGTGATGAAGGAGACACATTTTTCTAAATCCAATCTAACACAAAATTATGACACAAGTGACTTCTTGAAAACACATGCCTCAAGAATTTAATGAACGCCTTGCTCTTATGATCTTTACCGAAGAATAATCCGTCACCTTTCAACAAAAACCTCGTAACGGAAGCTTAAAACAAGCTACAGTTACGATTTTTTGTTTGTGAGAGTGTGAGAGTCAACTCATCAATTGGATAGAATAATTTGAGATAAATCATAAAACGTGCTTTAGAAAAATTCTGAAATATCCCAAAAGATCTATACTTGTCTAAAATGTAAAAAGAAATAGTTTTATTATGTCAGCTTTCATAAATTTAAAATAAAAAAATATTAGACCTCTAGCGCATCCTTGATCAATGATAAGATGCAGATTTAGATTTAGTTTTTTCTTCTTTAATTTTTAGCTGAATAAAACGTTTTGCAAATGAGGTTGAAAACAAGCCCTTTTTATCATCATCATTATTATTTCTATAAGAAAATTAAAATTTGTTGCAGACGTTAGGTTTTATTAGATCTTTTTATTTCACTGAAATAAGTCATTTTTATCCAAATTTAATTTAAAAAAAAAACACTATTTATACGGATGAATACATAAAATTTTGCGAGAAAAAGAAAAAAACTTCCTCTGTCAAGAGTCTTTAAATTCTCCTAACGTTTACCCGATTATAGTAAGTGACTTTCAAGTATGTTGTTTGGAAAAGTTTTAGTTGTTTGACTGTTATCTCAATCAATTTGCGGCATTCTTTTAATTATCTGACAGCCATATAACACACGTGACATTAACACCACACAGACCTTTTGAAATGTGTCAACACGTGAATCTAACTGAATTGATTGGGGTTTCACGCCTCGTTCATCTGTCAACACATGATCATAGACACGACATCAAACTACAAACTGACATCATGTATTTCAGTGCTTATTAAACGCCTTAACTTTAAAATGTGATAGATTAATTTGTCTTAGTGCTATATTGAATCATATTTGGAAATTGTACACGAGCAAACAGGTATGTACACCAGTTGTCAATGTATAAAATAATTTTTAAGGAATAAATTATGTTGAAACACGTTTTTCGGTGTTTCTTCACAATCTTTGTCTGTATTATTGCAAGTGATTTGAATGTTAGAGAAAACATTGTAAAAATGAAGAAACTGCTGGTGACAAGCAATTTATTCAGTTTCCATAGTGATTCTTATCCCGTTTATCGACTGAAAATTATTGTCTGTTACATCTTTGAATAATCTTAAAATTGTGCCGTTGGGGAAAGGTTCACGCACATGTATAATGATGCTATGTGATGCCCGAAGGGAAATACCTAACAACAACAAATATTCTGGAAAATGATTTTTTTTATTTTCCAATTCGTTTTCTACCCGGAACGACCAAAAAATGAAAGTTTCCATTCACTCTAATATACCTAAACAAATCAAGGTTTTGTCGTCTAGCAGCGCGTTAATACAACTTCATACATCGTGACAATGATCTAGAGAGGGTCCTGTACATATTGAGATAAGAATTTGTGCAATAATTTCACTTTAATTACTTTTTAAAACCGAGTGATTGGGCGATTTATCTTTACATTCATAACACAGCTTATCTCTATTGACGGCCGACTGGTTTCCCGCTCTATTTTTAGCACCGGAAGTGCGTCACGAAAAAAGCTGGAATATTTCTTTCTTTTTTTTTTAATTTTGATGCTCTTGTTAACTCAATTTGTACAGAAAATACCCTGCCTTTTGGCCAGCAAATTATAAGTTTATATGAAAAATAAGATAATAAATGGATTAAAAAAAATAAGGAAAAGTGCAATTGATAGATGAAAAAATATGCCAAGAACAAAAATGTGTGAGAAAAGGGGACAATTTGTTACATATTCTATAAACTTTTGGCCAAATATCTTTTTCATGCTTATATGGCTTTTTTTATTCTCTCTTTTACTCATTATTATTTTAAAGTATTTTTTTTATCATGATTTATATTTGATTTTTGTTACTTTGCACTTATTGTTTTTTTCCTTTTTTACAATCAGGATACAATCAGTATTTGGGGATTGGGCAATGTTCATTTGATTATTTTGTTGTTTGTAATAATCATTAAAAGCATAAGCCATTAATTCTGCAAACTAACTTTGATCTTCATGTACCAATCTTTTTTTTTAATTTTTTGGCTTTGTTTGGTGATTGATTTAATTACCAATCAAGATTAGGGTCAATTAATTTAATTGAATAAGTGATAATTAATTATCATTTTATGGTTAAAAAGTTCATTTATTATGTTATTTTTCATATAAATTTATATTTGTTTGGGCCAAAAGGCAGGGTATTTTCTGTATAAATTGACTTAACAAGAGCATCAAATTTAAAAAAATATATAAATAAATATACAAATTTTATTATCAAAATGTCTAAAAGTACAACTAAGAAATGAATTTAGTTGGTTCAATTCCATTTTTCCTTAAAAAAAATTTTTGGCCAAAAGGTCCTACCTTGCAAAATATTGTGGCCAAAACGTCCGTGGCCAAAACGTCCTGGCCAAAACGTCCTGGCCAAAACGTCCGTGGCCAAAACGTCCGTCCACCGGATAGATCGTACCTTTACAGCTGTAGAATATTTAGGATTGTCCTCTTGGGTACTGTGTAAAACTGACCTCTCGTGAAACCGGCCGCCGGTAAAATCGGCCCCTAGAAATAGTTAAACCGGCCCCCTACATTCAGAAAAACGGTAAAACCGGCCCCAAATTGGTAAAACCGGCCGCACTTTATTTTGAAATGGTTGTTCATATATGTGTTTGATAATTACATATTTACTTATTATGCCCCCTTTCGAAGAAAATGGGGGCAGGGCCTTCTCTGGCCCAAATTTTCTTTTCGCCAAATTTCGCTTTCGCCAAATTGAAAAAAATGGAGCCAAATTTGGCTTTCGTGAGCCAAATTTGAGCCGTTTTGACTCAAGCTCATCTTTATTTGACTGGACTAATGCATAAAGAGAGATAAGCTTTAATAACACATGTTAATATTTTTATTAAAACAATAAACAGTCATAATAATACATATTGATAGCATATTTAGTTTACAAATTCAATTTGCTGTAGCTATGGCCTTTTCACTCTTGCTGTGGGCTGTCTATCTGGCATTCTGCATGTCTGTGCCCTGATTCTGCAGGAAAGTGGTGAGAAGAAGGTCTGAAAAATAAAAGCAATTAAGTTATGTTTCTATTCTAAAGCAGATCTGTGTACAATAAGATGTGAAAATGATACACATTTTTTGTATAAGATTTTTTATTTGAATTACACACCTTTAATTTTCGAATGTTTGGTTTACATCTTCTTACTTTAGTACTGAAAAACCAGTTGTGGTTACATTATTTCTCTTTTAAAAGAATATTTAACAAATCATTGATTTTGGGTCATATGATAGCAAATCTTTGACAAATTCCAAGATTCTTTTAATATCTAGATTTGGTTGAAGTTTTTTGACATTAGGCAAGGAGACCAAGAAAAGTCTGTTTCTAGTTCACATTTGGATTAAAGACGACAGACTAGCCAGCATCGCAACTTGAATATATTGGCCTCGCCATTTTGCGAATGTCCGTTTGAAAATACAAACTCGTTCTTTAATTTGGCCTAATAGCAGCCGACGTTTAGTTGGCGAGTAATCATGACCAATTAAAGTTGTTTAAGAATTTTATCGATCTCAATTAGTTGCTGCTGTATATTAACAAACATGATAATAGCCTTACCTAACCGCCGATTCCTGGCTAAGTGTCACAAAATAGCTGTAATTTGCGATGATTGTACACTAATCCCTTTGTTGATTACAAACTGTCAAAATTCACGCGACCTTCACCTCAATTGATTGGTTACCCGCTTCTCAATAAAGTACATGTATTACCATTATCGGAAATCGGGACCAGTCTACTCGCTTAGCACAGTTAAAAATTGATAATCGCCATATAGAGAAATTTCCGACTTTCTTATCGCCAGATTCTGGAGTTTTCGCCAAATTGTATTTTTTATCGCCATTTTCATTTTATTTTCGCATTTGGCGACGATGGCGATCGCCAGCGAAGGCCCTGAATGGGGGTATATTGATTTGCAAGTGTCGGTCAGTCGGTCCGTATGTCGGTCGGTTTGTCCGTAGACCAAACCTTGTCCGGAGCGTAACTCGAAGAGTATTAAAGGTAGAATCATGAAACTTCATAGGTGGATAGATTTCATTATGGAGGGGTGCAGTGCATAAGAACCGTAACTCTGCCAATCAAATTTTTGGAGTTATTGCCCTTTGTTGATTTCATAACTTGATTCTTGTCCGGAGCATAACTCAAAAAGTATGTAAGGTACAATCATGAAACTTTACAGGTGGATAGATCTCATTATGGAGAGGTTCAGTGCACAAGAACCGTAACTCTGCTGATCAAATTTTTTTGAGTTATTGCCCTTTGTTGCAGGGTGGGGGTTCGATTACAGTCACTTGTAATCGATTATTAATCAATTACATTGGGGAAAAAAATGTAATTGATTAATAATCAATTACTCTGATTTTCACATGTAATTGAATACATTCGATTACTTTGACTAAAGTAATCATGATTACAGGATGATTACTTTCGATTACTTGTTTAAATAAATCAACACTTGTATCTAACTACAAAATCTATTGCAAGAAAAAACATCCAATTTGATATACAGTGTTTTTTCTAGGATTTGAATAAAGTGGGGGATCTTCCCCCACCTCCTAAAAAAAAATGTGGGGGATTTTGAAAAAATGTGGGGACACTAGAGTCAATTACTATAAATGACTATATAAGAAAATTATTTTTGTATGGTTTTCATTATGCTTTAAGCCTTCATTAATGATCATAAAATATTCAAATTACTTTTTTTTACCTTCCTAAGTTAATTCATACATTATTTTATTCAGTTTGTTCAGGAAATGGGGAGTTCTAAAATATTAAGTTCATTTAGGGGTTGAACGATAATGGGTACGAATGTACCAATTAACTTTCTTTGTCTCGAAACAAAGTTTCAGAACATATTCTTTATAAAAGGAAATGATATTTAAATCACAAGTTCAGATTTTCTCTTGAAAATTTACCTTTTATCCACTACAATAGTTTCTCCATAAAAGAATAATTTTGGGAAAAAAGATCGCGATGGCGGCCATGATGGTGCCAATTCATAGACTGGCTTTTGTAAATACCAAAGATTTTCTGAAAACAATGAAAGGTGCAGTAGATTTGAATTTTCTATTGACATTAGATACTTTTCAACCTATCTACAGCGATATCCGAGGCTTTAAAAAGGATTTTGCTTCAAATTTCGTTTGATTGATATCTACGGCAATATGTAATCAAAGTACCAAGAGTATTTCAATTTGCGGGATTTTCCCGCTCGCAGATGAAAAATTTGGGGGATTTGTCAGAAAAGTGGGGGATTCCCGCAGTCCCGCGCCCTAGAATAAACACTGGATATATACATAGAGTCTAGTTGTCAAAGAAAAGCATTATAACTCAAAAACTATGTTAGGTAGAATCATGAAACTTTACAGGTGCAGGGGTTTCAATAACTTTTTGGCCACCTGGGCCAGAAGCTAAAGTAGGCGGGGGATTTTCTATGTATTCCCTATTAACCCCATATAAAATTTTCAAAAGTAGCAGGGGGATTGTGCTCAAATAGGAGGGGGAAATCCCCGCCCCCGCCTCTTAATGAAACCCCTGCAGGTGAATAGATCTCATTATGGAGAGGTGCAGTGCACAAGAACCGTAACTCTGCCGATCATATTTTTGGAGTTATTGCACTTTGTTGATTTTCAAACTTGATTATTGTCTGGAGCATAACTCAAAAAGTATGTAAGGTAGAATCATGAAACTTTACAGGTGTATATATCTCATTATGGAGAGGTGCAGTGCACAAGAACCGTAACTCTGCTGATCAAATTTTTTGAGTTATTGCCCTCTGTTGATTTTCAAACTTGATTCTTGTCCGGAGCACAACTCAAAAAGTTCGTAAGGTAGAATCATGAAACTTTACAGGTGAATAGATTTTATTATGGAGAGGTGCAGTGCACAAGAACCGTAACTCTGCCAATCAAGTTCTTGGAGTTATTGACCTTTGTTGATTTTACACTTAATTCTTAATCTTGCCTATATATCATGTCCTTTTACAGTCCCAGGGCTTTTTTTCAGGAATTGGGGAAGACACAGGACGCTGGTAGACAGGGGAAAAAATCACATGCCGTGTCCTAGTTTTTGGGGAAAATTGAATGATATAGAAATGCTTACTTAATAGGCTAAAACCCTCTTATACCCACTTCTCTAGACTTGAGAACCACAAGGGCTAGTTTGTAAAGCTGTAGAAGTTGTGGGAAAAGTTTCCTTTTCTTTTTATTTGGGTTTTTAGTGTGATTTGTAAAATACATGTATTTCCTGAGGGGAAAATTTATTTTTGGGGAAAAAAATGTGTCATTTCTGGAGGGAAAGACGCTGGAAACCAGTGTCACTTTCTTAAGGGGAAAAACCCCTGTACACATACAGCCTTGATATCTCACACATAGATACCTCCTATCAACATCATTCACATTTAAGTATGACCTTGGACCTTGACCTTGGAGTTTGACCTACTTTAAAAAAATTAAACCGGCATACATCTCATGACCTTTTACAAATACAGCCTTGATATTTCACACATGGACACATCCTACCAAGACCTTTCACATTTGACCATGACCTCGGACCTTGTGACCTTGACCTTGGACTTTGACCTACTTTTAAAAAACCCTTTAACTTAGCCGATATATCATGTCCTTTTACACATACAGCCTTTATATTTGACAAATGGACCCCTACGACCAAGACCTTTCACATTTGACCATGACCTTGGACCTTGTGACCTTGACCTTGGTGTTTAACCTACTTTAATAATATATTAACCTGGCCTATATTTCATGTCATTTTACATATACACTACAGCCTTGATATTTCACACATGGTCACTTCCAACCAAGATATTTCACTTTTGACCATGATCTTGGACCTTGACCTTGGAGTTTGACCTACTTTTAAAAAATTTAAACTAGGCCTATATCTCATGTCCTGTTACCTAAATAGTCTCAATATTTTACACATGGACACCTACCAAGACCTTGCACATTTGACCATGACCTTGTATATCGCAACCTTGACCTTGGAGTTTGACCTACTTTTAAAAAGACTGAAACCAGACATATATATCATGTCCTTTTACACCTACAGCCTTGATATTTCACACATGGACACCTCAAACCAAGACCTTTCACATTTGACCATGACCTTAACCTTGGCATTTGGCCTACTTTTAAAAACTTTAACCTGGCCTATGTTTCATTTTACTTTTACATATACAGATTTGATATTTCACACATAGACACCTCCTACCAAGACCTTTCATATTTGACCATGACCTTGGACTTTGTTAACTTGACCTTGGACTTTGACGTACATCAAATGTAGGCCCTTGAGGGGGCATATATGTTTTACAAACATCTCTTGTTTAACTTTTTGTGTTCACGAAGTTGTATTTATACACTTGATTTTGTTCTAGATCTGTATTTTTGTTGTTGTTTCATACATTTAAATTAGATTTTAATGAAAAAATAAATAAAAAATAAAATATTATTTGTATTGCTTAAAGTCTGGATATTGTATAAATAGATAGGCTCATATTTGTAACTGTAATGCAATAGAAAATATTAGATGATCAAACGATAAAAATAATGACGTGTTTGTCTTGTTTTTATACGCCGCCGGAGGCGGACGTATATTGGCGTCATCTTCTCCGTCTGTCCGTCTGTCCGTCCATCCGTCCATCCGTCCATCCGTCCATCCGTCCGTCCGTACGTACGTCCACTTTTCTTGTCAACGCAACTCCTCCTAAGTTTCTGGCTGGATCTTCTTGAAACTTGGTCAATGTTATCACCTCAATTGGTAGATGTGCATGAAGGAAGGATTTTATGGTTCGTTGATTTTTGCCTGAGTTATGCCCCTTAAAAACTTAGTCTCTGGGGCTTATTGAAATTGCAGCCTTGTCAACGCAACTCCTCCTAAGTTTCTGGCTGGATCTTCTTGAAACTTGGTCAATGTTATCACCTCAATTGGTAGATGTGCATGAAGGAAGAATTTTATGGTTCGTCGATTTTTGCCTGAGTTACGCCCCTTAAAAACTTAGTCTCTGGGGCTTATTGAAATGCAGGCTTGTCAACGCAACTCCTCCTAAGTTTCTGGCTGGATCTTCTTGAAACTTGGTCAATGTTATCACCTCAATTGGTAGATGTGCATGAAGGAAGGATTTTATGGTTCGTCAATTTTTGCCTGAGTTACGCCCCTTAAAAACTTAGTCTCTGGGGCTTATTGAAATTGCAGGCTTGTCAACACAACTCCTCCTAAGTTTCTGACTGGATCTTAATGAAACTTGGTCAATGTTATCACCTCAATTGGTAGATGTGCATGAAGGAAGGATTTTATGGTTCGTTGATTTTTGCCTGAGTTATGCCCCTTAAAAACTTAGTCTCTGGGGCTTAATGAAATTGCAGGCTTGTCAACACAACTCCTCCTAAGTTTCTGGCTGGATCTTAATGAAACTTGGTGGATGTTATCACCTCAATTGGTAGATGTGCATGAAGGAAGGATTTCATGGTTCATTGATTTTTGCCAGAATTATGCCCCCTTAAATCTTAGTCTCTGGGGCTTAATGATATTTCAGCCTCGTGAATGCAATTCCTTCCAGGTTTTTCACTGGATATTTATAAAAACCTTTTTGTGAACACAATTTTTTAAAGGTTTTTCAGTGAATATTTATAAATCCTTGTCAATGTCATTTTTTTGTCTCAAGTTTTATAAGTGGCGGCGTATATTGTGACGATGGCACTCTTGTTAACACCTGGCCATGTATCCCCCGACAGCAGTAAGTTTGTAATTAGATGAATTGTGCAATTAAAGGCATGTGCTAATCAATTACATGTGTAGTAACTTAAGTCTAGTAAACTGTGGATTGAGGTTTTTAAGGAACAGTCCCTAATGCTTAAAAGATTGGTAAAATATTGTGGGAAAACATGAAAATGCTTGCTAAAAGCAATTTCCCTTTTCCCATAATATTTTCTTTTCATATCACGTAAGTGTCTAATTGGCATTCGCAACCCATTCATATTCGAGCAGTCTAAAATTTTGCGTGTTTTTTTCTCTCTATTCTTTTTAGCTCACCTGAGCACGAAGTGCTCGAGGTGAGTTATTGTGGTCATTTTTTGTCCGGCGTCGGTCCGTCCGTCAACAATTGGGGTGTTTACACTCTAGCATCCACAAAAGTTAGGCAATCTTGATCAAACTTGGCCATAACAAGTAGGGTCATAATTTCTCGTACAAGTTCGATTATGGGCCTGATCGGACCAGAATGTGCTGAGTTATCTGCCCTTGAATGTCAAAAATGCTGTTTTTAAGTTTGTTTACACTCTAGCATCTACAAATATTGATCAATCAAGACAAAACTTGGACATAATGTTAGAGACTATAAGATCTTGGATGAGTTCGATTTTCAGTCTGATCTGTTTAGAAAGACCAGAGTTATGTGCCCTTGAATTTGACAAAATTGCCATTTTTGGCTGTTTTCGACCTTGTTTACACTCTAGAATTTACAATTATTAATTAATCAAGACAAAACATGGACACAATGTTGGGGACCATAAGATCTTGGATGAGATCGATTTTCAGTCTGATCTGATCAGGAAGACCAGAGTTATGTGCCCTTGAATTTGACAAAATTGCCATTTTTGGCTGTTTTCGACCTTGTTTACACTCTAGAATTTACAATTATTAGTTAATCAAGACAAAACGTGGACACAATGTTGGGCACCATAAGATCTTGGATGAGTTTTATTTTCAGTCTGATCTGATTATAAAAAACCAGAGTTATGTGCCCTTGAATTTGACAAAATTGCCATTTTCGGCTGTTTTCGACCTTGTTTATACTCTAGAATTTACAATTATCAATTAATCAAGACAAAACTTGGACACAATGTTGGGGATCATAAGATTTTGGATGAGTATAATTTTCAGTCTGATGTGATTAGAAAGTCAAGAGTTAAGTGCCCTTGAATTTGATAAAATTGTCGTTTTTGACTGTTTTCAACCTTGTTTACCCTCTCGAATCTACAATTATTAATAAATCAAGACAAAACATGGACACAAGGTTGGGGACCATAAGATCTTGGATGAGATTGATTTTCAGTCTGATCTGATCAGAAAGACCAGAGTTATGTGCCCTTGAATTTGACAAAATTGCCATTTTCGGCTGTTTTCGACCTTGTTTACACTCTAGAATCTACAATTATTAATTAATCAAGACAAAACATGGACACAATGTTGGGGACCACTCTAGAATCTACAATAATTTAAAAAAAAAAACAATGTTGGCCGGCACCATAATAGCTCGGATGAGTTTGATTTTCACAACGTTATTGACCACAAGTTCATATTCAGTCTTAAAGTCATAAATACCAATTGAATTGAACATAAGTGTTGCTCATATCATTTTGGTTCAGGTGAGCGATATAGGACCATCATGGTCCTCTTGTTTAAAACGAGAAATGATTTTGGACTTGTTTTTCTCTTGCCTTAATATTTTCTTTCCCAAGTTCACAAGTTCGATCTTTGTCATATTGATATCAATTTTGTCGTCTGCAGAACATTTCATATTTGAATAGTCCACATTTACACCGTAGGCCATTGTGTATACATGTAAATAAGCTATGCGTAATTAGATATTTTGAAAAAGCAGAACTTGTTTGCAACAAACAATTTCTCCTTTTTCGGTGGTATTTTCTCGAACATCGATAAATGTTAATATGTTAATTTTTGTTACAATATTGAGATTCATAACTAAATATATCATAAATCAATGTAACTTTTTATCGTATTTCTTCACCCTTTCGAAGTTTCCTATTTATTTAATTACGCCATACAGGATAAATACTTTGGAAAAATGTGGAAAAGGAAGAAAGTGTTTGTGAAAAGCAATTTCTTCTCTTTCCATAATGTTTTCTACCTATAGATAAAAAAAAATATGATTTTAATTCACTTGAAAATGTCTAATGCACTTGTGACTTTTGACTTCTAAATTTTTGTCGTGTTTTAATAGGTTTATCATTCCTGGTCGAATTTATTATTCATTAAATAGTGAACAACAACAACAGCAAAAACAAATAAAAAGGATAAATAAACAAACAAACAAAAAATATAACATTGGATATAAAGGCTCTTCATAATCATCACCAATAATGATCATTGATATTTTGGGGCCGGTTTTGGGGGCCGTTTTACCGATAGAAAATCGATAATGGGGCCGGTTTTACCGATTTGGGGCTGGTTTAACCGGGGGGCCGGTTTTACGTGGGGTGGGTTTCACAGTAAAGCCTTAATACACCGTCATGGAAACACGCTTTGAGACTATTGTGAAATTTATTACTAAAATAGTAACAAATTGAAGGTGAAGGTTTGTTTGCTCCGCAAAAATAGGCCTAAATCGGGAGCATGACAAAACTGTGTTTGCATACTGTATGAGAATTGTTACGGAAATAGTAACAAATCAAAGGTGAAGGTTTGTTTGCTCCGCGCACTAGGGGTAATTCAAGATGGATGACTAAAATAGTCTCAAACAGTGTGTCCGTGTATGGCGAAAATAAATAATGAATGAGCGCATGAAAACATTCCATGATTTCTTTTTCTATCACTATTGAATGCAACGGGAATATTAATCAATCTCAGGGCTTTTTCTCGTTCTTAAGCAGAGGCCTATAACAGGCTACTTCACAATTGGAAAAAGGCTCATTTTTTCACAATGATGGCAGAAAAAATTCACAAAACTTGTGCTTAAATTTGCATTTCATGCATAGTTTCTGCTGTAAAAGTTATTCTGTGTAATTTACAGCTAGTTTTAAGCACTGTGATTTATGCATAAATTGTACTTACTCCTTACTTTGTTACTAAAAAAGTTTTCACAAAATGTTTAGAAGAGCGCGCTAAAATTTCACAAAATGAACAGGCTAAGGCCTCTTCACAAATCTTTGAAAAAAAGCCCTGAATCTAGCGCTCCAGATAGTGTCCAAACTTTAGTTATTTTACGGATGCAAATCTGGTGGTAGCGATATCAAAGGATGTAATCAAGGGAGGCAACCAGCCTTGTTCACTTTCATGATAAAATGTTGAAGCTACCTTTCATTTTTAACTTCTGTCCTGTTTTGACCTGTTTTAGTGTGGATATGAGCGCATTTGAGTATCTATTAGCACATTTGTGTACTTTAACTTGAAACATGAAATCAACTGACAGAATAGGGTAGGTAATCTGCAAACTTTAAACTTCAATAACTTAGTTATTTTTATGCTCCCCTTTTGCTTCTGTTTGTCCGGCCTGTCCGTCTGTCATTCTGTCCGTCCATCCGGAGCAATTTCTCCATAACCCTTGGGCCAAATCAAATGTTATTTACCATGTGAACTCCCTATGACATAATGCAGATGCTCTTTTCCTGATTTTTGGATTTTAGGCCTTGTCATCACTCATGGGAAAAGGGGACTTAAGGTAAAATACAGGTTTTCTCCATTTTCTCCTTGTCTATAAATCAGAATTTGATGAAATTTCATATTTGAGTAGCAAATTAGATGCTCTTGACAATAAACTATTTAAAATTTGGGTATAAAAAATATGTCATGGAAAAAGGGGGCTTAACATTTGTTAGCTTTATGTTAGCTCTGCATGGCATACATTTATTGTGACAATGCCTTATTCGGGGAGCATCGTCCGTCTCTGATGGTTATTGTTCAATAAATTTTGATGAAATGAACTGAAAAAGTCTTTGTATACCTCAAAGATAGCAACCAAACCAGATAATCTGATTGATTTTACAAAATTAGTTTTCCTTTGATATCGCTACTGGTGGATACGCATGCATCTATTTCAGCAAATATTCACATTCAAGATTCAGAACTTAAATAACATGTATGGAGGTTTCACGGGCGAATCCATCAGCGTGCCCATTTACATACTCCAGTACGTAATTCGTATATCAGGTCACATACAGATTTTTTGGCCAAAAGTGCATGCACATACAGCAAAACAGTTGAACGTCGAAAAAGAAATACCATCATGTGTGCATGCAGTTAAAAGGTTGCATGTAAAGAATGTGGAAAGGGTACGCGTGAAACATTTTCTATGAACCTAAATGTTTGCAAACAAACTGTCAAGAAAGTTTCATCAAAGTGTTGAAAAAATGCTGTAAAACAGTAACTACAGTTTAATTAATCGCTACATGCGACATCTTTACATAACCAACGAAATTCTAGTCATGATGTCACGATATGTAGAAAAAATTGTGGGAAATGAAGAAATTGCTTGTCACAAGCAATTTTTTCATTTTCCACAATGATTTCCATAGCCTTTATCTTGAGGGGCCTCAAAAGGCGTCAAGATGTTGGAGTGGCTTATTGGTTAATCTGAGGTCAATGATGTACAAATTTTCTTCATGTTTTTCAGCTGTATGACAGTTTGCAGCAATATGACGGAGATAAAGCTGGGGTATGTATCTGCTAACCCTTTCCCAAACAAGACCTGGTTTTGTGGGGCGCCGTGGTCTAATGGTAGGACGCGGGCTTTGGATCGAGGGATCCTGGGTTCAAATCCCGCCAGCGCCACGGGAATTTTTCTGAGCAAAAAACTTGCCCCACGTTGCTCCTCTTCACCCAGGTGTTTAAATGGGTACACAGGAGAGTTGAAAGCCAAATAGCTGTGGCTGCCGAAGGCGCCGACTGTTAACAGCCGACTTGAGACTCAGTGATCGTGGGTTAAAGTGTAAAGTCGGTTGAACTTGCAAGTGAAAATAGACTTTAAATAGAAACTTTAACTTTTTTAGCTCACCTGAGCACGAAGTGCTCAAGGTGAGCTATTGTGGTCGCTTTTTGTCCGTCGTCCGTACGTCTGTCCGTCCGTCTGTCCGTCTGTCCGTCTGTCCACAATTTGTTGTTACCACTCTAGCATCCACAAATATTGACTAATCTTGACCAAACTTGGTCAAAACATGTATGACCATAAGTTCTCGGACGAGTTCGATTTTGGGTCAGATCGGACCAGGAAGTCAGGAGTTATTTGCCCCTGAATATCAAAAATAGCTAATTTAGACTTTGTTACCACTGTAGCATCTACAAATATTGACCAATCTTGACCAAACTTGGTCAAAACATGTATGACTATAAGTTCTCGAACAAGTTTGATTTTGGGTCAGATCGGATCAGGAAGTCAGGAGTTATGTGCCCTTGAATATCAAAAATAGCTAGTTTTGACTTTGTTACCACTCTAGCATCTACAAATATTGACTAATGAAGACAAAACTTGGCCACAATGTTAGTAACCTTAAGATCTTGGATGAGTTTGATTTTCAGTGTCATAAGAGCAGGAAGTCCGGAGTTATGTGCCCTTGAAAGTCAAAAATGGCTAGATTTGACTTTGTTACCACTCTAGTATCTACAAATATTGACCAATCTTGACCAAACTTGGTCAAAATATGTATGACCATAAAGTCTCGGGTGAGTTCGATTTTGAGGCAGATGGGACTAGGAAGTCCGGAGTTATGTGCCCTTGAACGTCAAAAATGGCTAGTTTTGACTTTGTTACCACTCTAGCATCTACAAATATTGACCAATTAAGACAAAACTTTGCCACAGTGTTAGTTACTATAAGATCTTGTATGAGTTTGATTTTCAGTGTGATAGGAGTAGGAAGTCTGGAGTTATGTGCCCTTGAATTTGACAAAATTGTTGTTTTCGACTTAGTTTACACTGTAGCATCTACATTTATCGACTAATCAAGACAAATCTTGGCCACAATGTTGGTGACCCAAAGATCCTTGATGAGTTTGATTAAATTTTCAGCTTGATTTGGCCAGAAAACCAAGAGCTATTGGCCCTTTAATTTAATGAAATTTCCGTTTTTGACTTTATTTTCTCTCTAACAAACAAATATGGACCAATAAAGACACAACTTGGTCGCAATGTTGGTGACCATAATATCTTAAATGTTTTAATTTGTCAGATTGAGTGGACTAAAAAAACAGAGTTGTGTGCCCTTGACGGTAACAAAATTGTCGTTTTCTCTCAAACAGCAATAAATATTAACCAATAAAAAAAACTTGGACATAATGTTGATGAGAATTTCTTTATCAGAACAGAGTTATTTGCCCTTTACTGTGACAAAATTGTTGTTTTCTTCCACTTTGTTTTAACTGTTAACAGCTACAAATATTGATCATTCAAGATTATGAAAGCAGTTTTCAGCTGGATCATAATCTCGCATCTAAAATTATGTGCTCTTGAACTTGGCAACATTGGGACTTTCATTCTATCTAGGTGCAGGTGAGCGATTAAGGACCATCATGGTCCTCTTGTTTATTGACGTCACTTATAGAAAGTCTTTGGAAAATATTGAGACAAAAGAAGAAACTGCTGATAACCAGCAGTTTCTCCTTTTTCCTCAATATTTTCTGTGCTAACTTGTACATAAATCCAACCTTAATTAACATCCATATTGTCGTCTGCAGCAGCTTTCAAATTGGATCACCCTAATTTTTTTGTCGTTTGGGAAAGGGTTAACATCTACAAATAAGAGAGAGCAAACACTTCTTGCAAAATACAAGGTTTCTCTAAATGTTCATAAAACAATATGTTGTTAAGAATCGTCTGGACAAGACGATTCTAATGAGTATCCACAACATAGGGTTTGAATTTGAAATAGAAAATTAAGAATGTCTTCACCCCCTCATATCTGTAATGTTGTATCTGTTTCTAAAGGCCTTTTGAAAGAAATTGAATATAATTCATTGTATATCTAGTTTAAATCCTATGATATGGGTACTCATTGAAAACCTCATTGTGATGATTCAAATATGAGTACCCTAATCATATTTGGATTTGAAAAGCTTATGAAAGAAATTTAGAATGTCAATAAAATTAAATCACCCGCACCAGGGCTTTTCTTCCCAAAATTGGAAAAGGGCCCTGGTCAGTCATTTTGGGAAATTTTAGCGCCATTTTTATCAAATTTGGAAAAAATGTAAATACACAGGAGAATAAATGTACAAATAGAAATATATTTTCCTAGCCAGAATAGTTGAATAATAGAATACACAATGCTTCTTTGTGACTAGAATTGCCAGTAGGCCTCTATTTTCCAATTTTGGGAATTTAGTTTTGAAAATTGGTAAATTCTTACTCTTAAATTTGGAAAAAAGTAGCCCTTTTCCAATTAGGAAGCCACCGAATATCGGCCTCTATTAAAGAAAGAAGAAAAGCCCTGGGCACATTGCTAATCAGATTTACAACTAGAAGACCTGATCCAATTTGATAGCTGTTGCAGACGACAAAATCAATGTTACTAAGTGTGGCAAACATGAACATCATACCATGGAAAATTGAGGCAAAAGGATAAAATGCTGGTTATCAGCATTTTCTTCTTTTGCCTCAATGTTTTCCCAAACCTTTCCTAGTAGGGACTTCAAAACCAGGTCTTGTATGGGAAAGGGTTAAATCCCCTTGGATTGAATCTGTTTGATGAATGATTTCCCATATTTCCTCAATATTTTATAGCAGCCATGTTTATATATTTCAGGAACTTTTATCCTTCAACCACCCACACATTGCTAACCAACGTTTACATTTAGAAGATCCGATATCGCTAGTTAGACGTGTGTTTGAATCACCCTGGGATGACATCGTGGCTTCACATTTAAGGTACCTACACAATGGATGATCATGTGACTTAACCCTTTCCCAAATGACAAAATTTTAGGGTTGTCAAAAAGATGCTTAAAAGGAAGGGTTCTGTATACAATATAGCAAAAAATATTGAGACAAAAGGAGAAACTGCTGGTTATCAGCAGTTTCTTCTTTTGTCTCAATGTTTTTCTAAGCCAATTCTAATAGGAACATCAAAACCAGGTCTTGTTTGGGAAAGGGTTGAAATTTCAGAAATTCTTCATTAATTTTGTTAAAACTTGACAAAATTTGAATTCGGTTTGAAGCAGATAAGGTGGGAAAATGCCTAAAGAAAACATATATTTTTGAAAAATCAACTGATAAAGAAGTTATTGAAGATCAACCAAATTTTTTGTTGATCTTCAATAACTTTTTTATCAGCTGATTTTTAGCTCACCTGAGCACGATAGTGCTCATGGTGAGGTATTGTGATACCGCTGTGTCGGTCGTCCGTCGTGCGTCGTCCGTCGTGGGTCAACCTTTGGCTTGTGTGCACTCTAGAGGCCACATTTTTTGCCCAATCAACCTGAAATTTGCTCAGAACGATTGTCTTGATGAAATCCTGGACAAGTTCGAAATTGGGTCATCTGGGGTCAAAAACTAGGTCATGGGGTCAAATCTTAGAAAAACTTTGTGTGCACTCTAGAGGCCACATTTTTTGCCCAATCAATCTGAAATTTGCTCAGAATTATTGTCTTGATAAAATCTCGGACAAGTTTGAAATTGGGTCATCTGGGGTCAAAAACTAGGTCACGGGGTCAAATCTTAGAAAAACCTTGTGTGCACTCTAGAGGCCACATTTTTTGCCCAATCAACCTGAAATTTGCTCAGAATGATTGTCTTGATAAAATCTTGGACAGGTTCGAAATTGGGTCATCTGGGGTCAAAAACTAGGTCATGGGGTCAAATCTTAGAAAAACCTTGTGTGCACTCTAGAGGCCACATTTTTTGCCCAATCAACCTGAAATTTGCTCAGAATGATTGTCTTGATGAAATTTCGAACAAGTTTGAAATTGGGTCATCTGGGGTCAAAAACTAGGTCACGGGGTCAAATCTTAGAAAAACCTTATGTGCACTCTAGAGGCCACATTTTTTGCCCAATCAAGCTGAAAATTGATCAGAATAATGGTCTTGATAAAATCTCAGACAAGGTCGAAATTGGGTTATCTGGGGTCAAAAACTAGGTCACGGGGTCAAATCTTAGAAAAACCTTGTGTGCACTCTAGAGGCCACATTTTTTGCCCAATCAACCTGGAATTTGCTTTTTCAGAATGATTGTTTTGTTGAAATCTCGGACAACTTTGAAATTGGGTCATCTGGGGTCAAAAACTAGGTCACAGGGTCAAATCTTAGAAAAACCTTGTGTGCACTCTAGAGGCCACATTTTTTGCCCAATCAACCTGAAAATTGATCAGAATGATTGTCTTGATCAATTCTCGGACAAGATCGAAATTGGGTCATCTGGGGTCATAAACTAGGTCATGAGGTAAAATCTTTGTAAAACCTTGTGTGCACTCTAGAGGCCACATTTTTGCCCAGTCATTCGGCAATTAACCTGAAAATTGATCAGAATGGTTGTCTTGATCAATTCTAGGTCACGAGGTCAAATCTTAGTTAAACCTTGTGTGCACCCTAGAGGTCACATTTTTGTCCAATCAACCTGAAAATTGGTATACAAAAAGTTATATTATATCAGGTGAGCGCTTCAGGGCCAATGGCCCTCTTGTTTAAAGAATCCACCACATCCATCTAATGTGTGACATCTGTCTGCTTTTCTGCTCCAAACCGAATTCAAATTGGTACCGTATTAACAAAATTATTTAATGTTTTCTGAAATTGTATCACATGATTGTCCACAGTAAATAGGTAGATAAGGGTAAAATAAATGTACTTGAACTATGTCCACTTCCCCTCCCCCCTCCTCCCAATAAAAGGGAAAATTAATATCTGATTACATTTGATTCAGATGATATTTATGAAATGAGACAAATATACATTTGAACAGGATTAGAAAAGAAGCTTGAAAATATATAACCCTTTCCCAAACGACAAAATTTTAGGGTGATCCAAATTGAAAGGTGTTGCAGACGACAATTTCAAGTTGATATAATTCTAAAAATTCTTTCATTTTGGGTTAGAAAACATTGTGAGAAATGAAGAAATTGCTTGTCACAAGCAATTTCTTCATTTTCCACAATGTTTTCCCAAGCCTTTACTTGTGAGGGAGTCAGAAGGCGTCAATGTGCAGTAATGGGATAATTTAGATATTTCTTGGAATATTTGTACAAGTACATGTGCAGATGAATTTAAAATTAATTTGACTTGTTCATTTTCATTCCAGGTGTTGCTGGGCTATTGGTAACCATGACTTTATAGAGGCTTATGATTGTCAGTCAAATATTGTACAGTATCCTTTGGACTTTCAAATTAGTCTTCAGCTGTTTAAACTTTTTATGATTCAACATCAAAAAGGATTTGACATATTGGTACAACACTTTTCACTTGAACAATTAAACCTTTCTCAAATAACAAAAAGGATGGGTTGCAATAAGGGGTCAAAAAATAGATTTTCTTTAAATTTTGTGGATTGATAGGGTTACATAATATCTTTAATTTGTATGTGTAAAAAATCTGGTTTCGGCTTACATTCCCGAATTTGATGTTATTTTGAAGGTCAAGGTCAAATATCTCAGCAACGGGCCAACGCTTTTCTTTCAAATTTCACGCAAAGTTATATTAATATCTGGATAATACGTCTGTAAAGTTTCATAAAAATCGTGTTTCAAATAAAACATGTGGAGATAGTTTGGTAAAGTTGGTCGTTAAAAAATAGTGAAATTCTTCGAAAGAAAGAAGAATGAGTATTACGGATAAGATATACATGGAATATCAAATGTAAGCCCATAAATGTTTAACGCATATATCACAAGATACGCATACAAATTTTCACGTATCTGGGGCTAAAAACAAAAAAAGATAAGCGACTTAGAATAACCCCTACTGTGTTTCAGTCCATCTTACCCCACCTTTTTTATTTACCCATATCTCGAAAAATAAGCCGAAACCAGATTTTTTACACATACAAATTAAAGATATTATGTAACCCTATCAATCCACGAAGTTTAAAGAAAATCTATTTTTTGACCCCTTATTGCAACCCATCCTTTAGATGTATATACATGTAATATTTCCTTGACCTAGTACTTCAGAACATTCACAAAAATATTCCAAAGTCAGAAAGATGAGAACTGGTCATTACCACTTCTATTTGCCATATGTCTAGACCTGAGGTTATTTGCAAATCAGGTAAGCTTTTGTTCTTGTCCCACATGCTGGCTAAAGCTGCTAAAATATATGAGCCAGGATCTGGAAAAAGGTTCCTTATAGCATTTGAGATTACACCGTTTCAAGATTAGCTTTTACATAAGAGCAGTCTGATCAGGATCAATGATGATATCTTACAGTTGCTACAAACCACGAAGAAGCTATTTGAGGACAGCATGGATCTAGATCAGACTCTGTGTGTATGTGTATCCAGGTTGTTCCCAAATGACATACAGGATGTTTTTCCAGATCCTGGCTCAATTACAGTTGAGAACATCATGAAATTGACATTTGTTCCATTCCATTCCGACCAAAATCATTCCACTCAATCGTTCATTCATTCCGATCACAAAAAACGTTCAAAGTGCTCATAAAACATTCATATCGCTCAATAAACGTTCACTGGTTTAAGGTTTACGAACTGAGAATGAAAACACCACTTTCTAGCCATACGAAATGCATCAAATTACACACAATTGTAAATACACTCCACATAAGTTGATTCACCGTGCCGGATTTCAAGATTATGCTCCAAGAAGAAAATAATTTACAAATATTATTTTACTCTATATTCTTACGCAAGGGAGGTAATTTTGAACATTTTTGTCAAATATTTCCATAAGTATGCATTAATTCAAAATTCTAAACCATACAAAATGCTTATGTTTGTATTTGGAATGGAAATGTAACACAGTTTAGGAATTACTGACACTTTTCAAATTTCCCTTCTGGCTCTGCATTTCATTCTCAGTTCGTAAACCTTAATTGGTTGTTATAAAAAGAATGTGTTTCATTGGCCGAAATATTATTGTGGGCGTTTTATCGATAAACCTTCATACCTATGATATTGGTAGATTTCCAATATCGGGCTGTTACTATTTTAAGATAACGTTTGATTGGTTGAACGGTTATCGTGGGCGTGTTATCGCTTTTTAGATACACAAAATCATTCCAAACGCTCATTCCATTCATTCATTCATTTGCTCATAAAACATTGCCATCCCACTCAGAATGTCAATTTCATGATGTTCTCAACTGTATGATCTCATTATATCATGAGTCATTCATTTAGAAATATTAGTCCAATGGATTAGATATTGCCTATTACCAAATGGCAACATGTTTGACTTGTCCAAATTCATATTTCTTGTAGACAACAAATTCAACTGAAAAATGAATTCAAATGAAGGATATTTTACATTTTTAGCGCGACTTTTGATAGGGGGCTATTCCAGACATCCAGGTGTTGGCAAGTTTTTACGCTCAACTGTCATATCTCTGTTTCTATCAATGCTATTGGTATTAAAATTTGCACTTGCTTCTGTGACCATAAGTTTATATCAGCCTCTACGCAAAGATGCAATACTCTGACATTTGATATAGTGTGCGCCAGCCAACACAATATGACTAAAGCAGAAAGTGGAGTTAACGCATTTTCAATTACATGTGATTGTTGATATTTCAGGCAGATTTACAGGCTGTGAATAAAGATAGAGGTAAATATGGAGAAAGACTAGAGAAAGCTGCAGAAATATTGATGGGATGTTTTAGAGTCTGTGCCAGCGACAAGTAAGTAGCCTTTCCCAAATATGACCTGGTTTTGAAGACTGGAGAAAACACTACGGCAAAAGATGAAAATGCTGATAACCATAACAGTTACAATGAAGAAGATTTTTAAAAAGAAATTATCAAAAAATATCCCACAAGGTTCATTTTAGAGTGAAAGGTCACAATAATTATACCCCATCCCCCCACAAATAAAGTTGGGCGGGGGTATATAGGAATCATCCTGTCTGTCTGTCCATCCACATTTCTTGTCAGCGTAACTCCTCCCCAAAGGCTTGACGGATTTTGATGGAAATGTACACTAACGATCAACATGACATGAACAAGCACATTAACCCTTTTCAAAACAGCCAAATTTTGAGATGATACCATTTGAAAACTGCTGTAGACAACAAAATCAGTGTTAAAAAGGGAAGGATTTATGTAAAATAAAGATAAGAAAATATTGAGACGAAAGGAGAAACTGCTGGTTATCAGCAGTTTCTTCTTTTGTCTCAATGTTTTCACAAGGCATTTGTACCAGGGACGTCAAAACCAAGTCTTGTTTGGGAAAGGGTTAAGTAATTTCTTTGCTTCCAAAGGTCCACCAAGTGAGTTAATTTGACTTTGAATTTGTGATCTTCGCTGGCAGGGGTTATAAGTTGGCCCCGCTACAGTTCTTGTAATTTGTGACCTGCTCTGGTAGGTCAAGTTAGTCGGCCCTTCTTCAGTTCTTGTTATTAGCTCACCTGAGCACAAAGTGCTCAAGGTGAGCTATTGTGATCGCTTTTTGTCCGTCGTCCGTCCGTCCGTCCGTCCGCCCGTCTGTCCGTCTGTCCGTCTGTCCACAATTGGGGTGTTTACACTCTAGCATCCACAAAAGTTAGGCAATCTTGATCAAACTTGGCCAAAACAAGTATGGTCATAAGTTCTCGGATGAGTTCGATTATGGGCCTGATCGGCCCAGAATGTGGGGAGTTATCTGCCCTTGAATGTCAAAAAATGCTGTTTTTAACTTTGTTTACACTCTAGCATCTACAATTATTGATCAATCAAGACAAAACTTGGACATAATGTTGGAGACCATAAGATCTCGGATGAGTTTGATTTTCAGTCTGATTTGACCAGAAAGACGAGAGTTATGTGCCCTTGAATTCTCCAGAATTGCCATTTTTGGCTGTTTTCGACCTTGTTTACACTCTAGAATCTACAATTATTAATCAATGAAGACAAAACTTGGACACAATGTTAGGGACCATAAGATATTGGATCAGTTTGATTTTCAATATGATCTGACCAGAAAGTCAAGAGTTATGTGCCCTTGAATTTGACAAAATTGCCGTTTTTGACTGTTTTCGACCTTGTTTACACTCTAGAATCTACAATTATTTATCAATCAAGATAAAGCTTGGACACAATGTTGGGAACCATAAGATCTTGTATGAGTTTGATTTTCAGCCTGATCTGATCAGAAAGATGAGAGTTACGTGCCCTTGAATTTGATAAAATTGCAGTTTTAGACTGTTTTCGACCTTGATTACACTCTAGAATATACAATTGTCAATCAATCAAAAGAAAACTTGGACACAGTGTTGGGGATCATAAGATCTGGGATGAGTTCAATTTTCAGTCTGATCTGATAAGAAAGACAAAAGTTATGTGCCCTTGAAATTGACAAAATTGTCATTTTCGACCGTTTTCGACCTTGTTTACACTCTAGAATCTACAATTATTAACCAATCAAAACAAAACTTTGACACAGTGCCATTAGATCCTGGATTAGTTTGATTTTAAGTCTGATCTGATTAGAAAGTTGAGAGTTATGTGCCCTTGAATTTGACAAAATTGCCATTTTCGGCTGTTTTCGATCTTGTTTACACTCTAGAATCTACAATTACAAATTAATCAAGACAAAACTTGGACATAATGTTAGGGACTTTAAGATCTTGGATGAATTTGATTTTTAGTCTGATCTAATAAGAAAGTCGATAGTTATGGGCCCTTGAATTTGACAAAATTGCCATTTTTGGCTGTTTTCGACCTTGTTTACACTCTAGAATCTACAATTATCAATCAATCAAGACAGAACTTGGACACAATGTTGGGGACAATAAGATCTTGGATTGGTTTGATTTCCAGTCTGATCTGATCAGAAAATCGAGAGTAATGTGCCCTTGAATTTGACAAAATTGCCATTTTTGGCTGTTTTCAACATTGTTTACTCTCTAAAATCTACAATTATTTAACAATCAAGACAAAACTTTGACACAATGTTGGGGCACCATAAGATCTTGGATGAGTTTGATTTTCACAATGTTATTGACCATAAGTTCGTTTAATTTCAGTCTTAAAGTTTTGAATATTAATTGAATTGAACAAAATTGTTGCTCATATCATTTTGGTTCAGGTGAGCGATATAGGACCATCATGGTCCTCTTGTAATATTTTTCAGTCGAGCGGCGATAGAGGACACCAAGAAGTGGGGAATGTTGAATCTGGTCAATCAACTGTTCAAAATTTATTTTAAGGTCAGTTTATTTGAAATTTTAGTAACGGATTCATAGACGAAAAAAATGGGGACTGTTCAGAATTGAAAGAAGATGCAGACAACATTTTCATGTTAATGAATTTTCAAAAAAAAATCTGACTTTTTGGGTTAAAAATTGTGGGAAATGGAAGAAATTGCTTAGTACAAGCAATTTCTTCATTTTCCACAATGTTTTCCCAAGCTGTTATTGTGAAGAGTGACAAAAGGCACCACTGTGTCGGAATGGGTTAATGAAAAGATCTATCTACACTCTGTATGTCAAAGCAAACTTTATGGATATAAGAATATTTACACTTATCTTCTATAGTCTCTAACCTTTTCCTAAAGAGCAAAAGTTTAAACTTACCATTGGTCCCCATCTTCGCAAGCCAAGGAGGAAATCTTCGTTTCTGTATTCACCTTTGGCGGATTTAGTCAGATTAATTTTGTGCACTGTTAACCCTTTCGATTGCAAGCGCGCTTTCAAGCGCGGTTCAGGAACGCCTATACAGTTTAGGGGGGTATGGGCTTTTAAAAGCAATTTTTACACTATTAAAGTTATTATGACACCGGAAATATTGCGCAATAGTGTTATGTTCTTGTGAAATGTGAAGAAAAACACAGTTTTTGGGTTTGTATGAGCTGTTACGATGGTCAGGAGGGTTCAATATTCTGCAGAAGAGACCCGGTGAATCAACATGTCAGTGCCGGACGATGATGATAGCAATTACCTTGATTTTTAGGTGGTAAAAAGGTGATTTGAACATTAGAAATGTTTCGGAGACTTCGAATAGTGACTCTGATAGTGATTCCAATAACCCTAAATCGAATCCAGTCCCAAATCGTAGGGGTGGGGGTGGTCGGGGGTTGTGGCAGGGGGCCTGACAGGGTTCATGGGGCTAGAGGTCGAGATTTTGATGAGATGCAAATTTTCTATCAGTTACTTATCATATTGTAAAAGGAAATTAAATAACCTTTCCAATGATATATAGGTTTATGGGTATTCTGCTAGTAAAATCTATTTATTAAGCATGAGTATACACAAAGTGCTTGGAAATAGGGAAAAAGTCATTTCTGGGAAATAATTCTGCAAACGAAAGGGTTAAGGGTTTTCATTGACAGTCTATCCACAAAGGGCAAATTTAGTTTAACCTTTTCCCAAACAAGAGCTGGTTTTGAGGTCCCTTAGAGAAAATGGTTGGGAAAACATTGAGGCAAAAGAAGAAAATACTGATAATCAGCCTTTTCTGGATTTGTCGCAATATTTTCGGAGCTATATTACACATACATTCATTCTTTATATGCATCCGTTTTGTCATCTGCAGAGACTTTCAAATGTGAGCAGCTTACAATTTTGTCTTTTGGGAAAGGGTTTAATGGAGACATTATATTCTATTCCAGATAAACAAGTTACATTTATGTAAACCACTTATCCGTGCAATAGACAGTCTACCCATGAAGGACAAGTTTAGTTTGGCTCATCTCATTACATTTAGGTAAGGTCTTTTAAACACACATTTGTCACAAGTAAAACTTTCCCATATGGTTAAATTTTAGACTGTTCGATTTGAAAGTTATTGCAAACGACAAAATTATTGATGTCAAAAGTAGAAAATGTGCATATTATGGCAAGGAAATTATCGAGGGAAAAAGAGGTGTTGCCAAATATCAGCATTTTTCTTTTTAGCTCACCTGAGCAACATGCTCAAGGTGAGCTTTTGTGATCACCCTGTGTCCGGCGTGCGTCGTGCGTCGTGCGTTGTGCGTCGGAAGTCGTCAACAATTTCTTTAAACATCTTCTCCTCCTTAACCACTGGGCCAATTCTTACCAAACTTGGCAGGCATGTTCCCTGGGTGACCCTTTTCAAAACTTGTTTTCAAATTTTTGATTTGTCAAAAAATGTGGGCGTGGCAGGGCGGGGCTTATCAGACTTAGAGAAATTGTTGAATAATTCTTCAAAAATCTTCTTCTCCCTAACCATTGAGTCAATTTTTACTAAAGTTGGCAGAAATGGTCCTTGGGTGACCCTTTTCAAAACTTGTTTTCAAATTTTTGATTCGTCAAAAATTGTGGGCGTGGCAGGGCGGGGCTTATCAGACTCAAAGAAATTGTTAAATAATTCTTCAAAAATCTTCTTCTCCCTAACCATTGAGTCAATTTTTACCAAAGTTTACAGAAATGTTCCTTGGGTGACCCTTTTCAAAAGTTGTTTTCAAATTTTTGATTCGTCAAAAAATGTGGGCGTGGCAGGGCGGGGCTTATCAGACTTAGAGAAATTGATAAATAATTCTTCAAAAATCTTCTTCTCCCTAACCATTGAGTCTATTTTTACCAAAGTTGGCATAAATGTTCCTTGGGTGACCCTTTTCAAAAATTGTTTTCATATTTTTGATTCGTCAAAAATTGTGGGCGTGGCAGGGCGGGGCTTATCAGACTTAGAGAAATTGTTAAACAATTCTTCAAAAATCAAATATTGATCCAATTCGTACCAAACTTGGCAGATTTTTAATGTTAATTGGATAACCCTTTTCAAAATTTGATTTCAAATTTTTGATTGGTCAAAAAATGTTGGCGTGGCAGGGCGGGGTTTATCAGACTTAGAGAAATTAGTAAATAATTCTTAAAAAATCAAATATTGATCCAATTTGTACCAAACTTGACAGAAATGTTCCTTGGATGACCCTTTTCAAAATTTGTTTTCAAATTTTTGATTCGTCAAAAAATGTGGGCGTGGCGGGGTTTATCAGACTTAAAAAAAATAATGAAAAAATTCTTTAAAAATCAACCATTGGTCAAATTTAAACCAAGACTGGCAGATCTTTTTCTTGGGTGACTGTTTTCAATGTGTGTTCATGAATTTTTTGATTCGTCAAAAAATGTAGCCATGGCAGGGCGGGGCTTATCAGACTTGGAGAAGTTATTAAACATATCCTTGAAAATTTTCTTCTTAACTGTTGGACAAATTATATCAAATTATCCAGGAATGTTCCTTGGGTACCCCTTTTTAATTTTTTTTTTTACAAATTTGTGATTCGTTGAAAATGTGGGCATGGCAGGATGTTTATTCGACTAGGAGAAATGACAAGAAAATTCTTTAAAAATCAACTGTTGGGCCAATTTGAACCAGGGATGTTGCTTGAGTGACTCTTTTGAACAATAATATTGTTTGTGAATTTTTGATTTGTTAAAAAATTTGAGTGTGGCAGGGTAGGGTTTATCAGACTTCAAAAATAAAAAAATATAAAGAAATTCTTCAAAAATCAACCATGGGGCCAATTTGAACCAAGAGAACAAAATGCTTATTGAGTTTTCAAACACTTGGTTATAAATTTTTGATAGGATAATAAATGTTGATGAGGCAAGGTGGGGCTTATCATATTAACCCTTTCCCAAACAAGACCGGGTTTTGACATCCCTAAGAGAAAAGGCTTGGGAAAACATTGAGGCAAAAGAAGAAAGTGCTGATAATCAGCACTTTTTCCTTTTGCCTCAATATTTTCTGTGCTATATTGTACAGAATATTCCATTTTAGTTACTTTAATGTTGTCGTCTGCAGCAGCTTTGAATTTGGACTACCTTAAAATTTTGTTGTTTGGGAACGGGTAAGCGTATTAATGTTTGTAATGTATCAGTCTTATGTTTCAAAATTGTAAATTGTTAATTATAAAAATTTAATCTTGATTATAAAAATCAAACTGGAACAGCACATGATATTCAATTTTTAAGATGTATGCAAATGCTACTACATGCAATTTGATTGAATACTAATGTGACTTCATTGTATTCATTGGAAATTATGAAACTTAATTTACAATAATTTGAACGACATAAATATTTGTTTACAACAAAATTTATATTGTACACAATCAAATACAGGAAGGACTCAGGTGAGCGATATCAGTGCCTTTCAGGCACTCTTGTCTCTGTTTTTCCAAACCTTTGGGATTTCCAAACCAAGTCTCGTTTTGGAAACAGATATCCAATCGCTATATAAATCACTTTGAAGGGAGATTGATGTAATGGAAAGCTATATGATCTTTCATAAAAGGGGCTTTGGATAGAAAAACTGATGCACCTACTGCCAAATTCTGGTTGTGGTAAATAAATTTGTGGAAGACAAAGCAGAGGTTTAGTATTACAGTAGAAATTTCTAGTATTAGAGTAGATATTTCTACAGTATGTCAATCCACACGTAAAGACATGTGTACTGCACAACAGAAAACAGAAATTCAGATGCTGTAATACAATTGATTAAGATGTTTATAAGGAACTTTGTTTATGACCTTTCAGATACTATGTAGGACAAAAAGCCATGTTTGACGGAGACTTTAAAAAAGGTAAGAGTTTGCAACAGAGAAAATATACATTTGTACTTGTCTAAACTTCTAACACGCAACTTGTATTTTGTCACAAAATACATATTTCCCAACTAATTGCACTAATCATTGTTTACTAATTAGTTGTACTATCATTTTCAAAGAAATTATGGTCTGGGTATAAATTGTTTGAATTGACACAAGTTTGCGTTTGAGAGATGCCATAAGACAGTAGCTACGAGGGGTGATCTAAAAATTTGTAAAATGGACCCATATCTTCCGTATTACTAGCTTGATCAGGCTATAACTTTGTAATATTGTAGTTCATTATCAACAGATGCTTAAAAATGACAATATTTACAAAACAAGTTCTAGCTGGCGTTTCCATAGTAACCCATACACGCTTAGGTGGGGAGCATCAAACTTTTATACATAATTGTTAAGTAAAACAAATTTTCTTAAATTTCTGTGGGGATTGTTTGGTGCAAATTATTTCTACGATAGTATGGCATCGAGACGTCAAGTTGTGTACTTTGTTGTTAATGTTGTTATGAAAAGACTACATTTTTCATAGGATAGAACAAATCAATTGAATAGCGATATGACGTTTGTACCAAAATTAGAATGTCGGCCAATCATCAAATTCTGCCACGATCTTGGTCATACACCAACACAGATATTTAAAATGATGAAGAAAACAAAATAAAATGCTGCAGAGAAATTACGTTGAAGTGACACCCAAGATTCGGACTTCAATGGTGGATAATGAATGCCAATATAGTCTTGGAATCAATCAAAACCTGATTAACAACGTCAGAATTGGGTAAATAGTGATATACTCCACTTTGATGGTAGATTGATTTTAAAACAGCCAATAGAGAACTGTTCAATATTTCGATTCTGAAATTGTATGATAACATTTTAACTTTAATCACATTTATACCTTGGACATAGAATTGTATGAGAGAAAGTATGGACTTAAAACAAAAGGGTTCATAATAGCATTAAGCTGACGTCGCATTTGATGTGTTTGCATGTTTGATTAGGGACAGCAAAACCTGGTCTTGTTTGGGAAAGGATTAAACTTTGCTGTTTTTGTTAACCCATTACCAAACGACAAAATTTTAGACTGATCCAAATTCAAAGGTGTTGCAGTCGACAATTTCAAGTAAATGGATTTTCAAATTTCCGGTCTTTTAGGGTAGAAAACATTGTGGGAAATGAAGAAATTGCTTGTCACAAGCAATTTCTTCATTTTCCACAATGTTTTCCAAAGCCAATATCGTGTAGGGAGTCAAAAAGAGTTATTGTGTGGTAATGGGTTAACGGGTTAAATCCACCATTGTTTGTATATTCACAGCTGCAGAATATCTGGAGTTTGCGTTTGAGAGATGTCATAAAGACAGTATAAAGAACAAACGTCTCATTTTACAGTTCTTGATACCAGTCAAAATGTTGTTGGTAAGTGTTCACATTTCATAAAGACAGTATAAAGAACAAACGTCTCATTTTACAGTTCTTGATACCAGTCAAAATGTTGTTGGTAAGTGTTCACATTTCATAAAGACAGTATAAAGAACAAACGTCTCATTTTACAGTTCTTGATACCAGTCAAAATGTTGTTGGTAAGTGTTCACATTTCATAAAGACTGTATAAAGAACAAACGTCTCATTTTACAGTTCTTGATACCAGTCAAAATGTTGTTGGTAAGTGTTCACATTTCATAAAGACAGTATAAAGAACAAACGTCTCATTTTACAGTTCTTGATACCAGTCAAAATGTTGTTGGTAAGTGTTCACATTTCATAAAGACAGTATAAAGAACAAACGTCTCATTTTACAGTTCTTGATACCAGTCAAAATGTTGTTGGTAAGTGTTCACATTTCATAAAGACAGTATAAAGAACAAACGTCTCATTTTACAGTTCTTGATACCAGTCAAAATGTTGTTGGTAAGTGTTCACATTTCATAAAGACAGTATAAAGAACAAACGTCTCATTTTACAGTTCTTGATACCAGTCAAAATGTTGTTGGTAAGTGTTCACATTTCATAAAGACAGTATAAAGAACAAACGTCTCATTTTACAGTTCTTGATACCAGTCAAAATGTTGTTGGTAAGTGTTCACATTTCATAAAGACAGTATAAAGAACAAACGTCTCATTTTACAGTTCTTGATACCAGTCAAAATGTTGGTAAGTGTTCACATTTCGTAAAGACAGTATAAAGAACAAACGTCTCATTTTACAGTTCTTGATACCAGTCAAAATGTTGTTGGTAAGTGTTCACATTTCATAAAGACAGTATAAAGAACAAACGTCTCATTTTACAGTTCTTGATACCAGTCAAAATGTTGTTGGTAAGTGTTCACATTTCATAAAGACAGTATAAAGAACAAACGTCTCATTTTACAGTTCTTGATACCAGTCAAATTGTTGTTGGTAAGTGTTCACATTTCATAAAGACAGTATAAAGAACAAACGTCTCATTTTACAGTTCTTGATACCAGTCAAAATGTTGTTGGTAAGTGTTCACATTTCATAAAGACAGTATAAAGAACAAACGTCTCATTTTACAGTTCTTGATACCAGTCAAAATGTTGTTGGTAAGTGTTCACATTTCATAAAGACAGTATAAAGAACAAACGTCTCATTTTACAGTTCTTGATACCAGTCAAAATGTTGTTGGTAAGTGTTCACATTTCATAAAGACAGTATAAAGAACAAACGTCTCATTTTACAGTTCTTGATACCAGTCAAAATGTTGTTGGTAAGTGTTCACATTTCATAAAGACAGTATAAAGAACAAACGTCTCATTTTACAGTTCTTGATACCAGTCAAAATGTTGGTAAGTGTTCACATTTCGTAAAGACAGTATAAAGAACAAACGTCTCATTTTACAGTTCTTGATACCAGTCAAAATGTTGTTGGTAAGTGTTCACATTTCATAAAGACAGTATAAAGAACAAACGTCTCATTTTACAGTTCTTGATACCAGTCAAAATGTTGTTGGTAAGTGTTCACATTTCATAAAGACAGTATAAAGAACAAACGTCTCATTTTACAGTTCTTGATACCAGTCAAATTGTTGTTGGTAAGTGTTCACATTTCATAAAGACAGTATAAAGAACAAACGTCTCATTTTACAGTTCTTGATACCAGTCAAAATGTTGTTGGTAAGTGTTCACATTTCATAAAGACAGTATAAAGAACAAACGTCTCATTTTACAGTTCTTGATACCAGTCAAAATGTTGTTGGTAAGTGTTCACATTTCATAAAGACAGTATAAAGAACAAACGTCTCATTTTACAGTTCTTGATACCAGTCAAAATGTTGTTGGTAAGTGTTCACATTTCATAAAGACAGTATAAAGAACAAACGTCTCATTTTACAGTTCTTGATACCAGTCAAAATGTTGTTGGTAAGTGTTCACATTTCATAAAGACAGTATAAAGAACAAACGTCTCATTTTACAGTTCTTGAAACCAGTCAAAATGTTGTTGGTAAGTGTTCACATTTCATAAAGACAGTATAAAGAACAAACGTCTCATTTTACAGTTCTTGATACCAGTCAAAATGTTGTTGGTAAGTGGTCAGACTTCTTTTTGATAATTTCCCAAAGAAAGCCTGGTTTTCATGTGTCTGTAAGGGAAACCATTGGAAAAACTTTGAGACAAAAGAAAAAAAATGCTGATAAAACAACATTTTCTTCTTTTCCTCAATATTTTTAGCTCACCTGAGCACAAAGTGCTCAAGGTGAGCTATTGTGATCTAGCTGTGTCCGGCATACGTTATGCGTCGTCCGTCAACATCTTGTGTGCACTCTAGAGGCCACATTTTTTGTCCGAATGTACTCATTTTTGCTCAGGAAGTTTATTTCTATCAGCCCTGGGACAAGTTTGAAATTGGGTCATCTGGAGTCAAAAACTAGGTCACGGGGTCAAATCTTAGAAAAACATTATGTGCACTCTAGAGGCCATATTTTTTTGTCCAAATGTACTCATTTTTGCTCAGGAAGTGTGTTTTGATGATTTCTCAGACAAGTTTAAAATTGGGTAATCTGGGATCCAAAACTAGGTCAAGAGGTCAAATCTTGGGAAAACCTTGTGTGCACTCTAGAGGCCACATTTTTTGTCCAAATGTGCTAATATTTGGTTAGAAAGTTTGTTTTCATGACTTCTCAGACAAGTTCGAAATTGGGTCATCTGGGGTCAAAAAATAGGTCACAGGGTCATATCTTAGAAAAAACCTTGTGTGCACTTTAGAGGCCACAATTTTTGTCCAAATGTACTCATTTTTGCTCAGGAAGTTTGTTTCCATCATATCTCGGACGACTTTCAAATTGGGTCATCTGAGGTCAAAAACTAGGTCATGGGGTCAAATCTTAGAAAAACCTTGTGTGCACTCTAGAGGCCACATTTTTTGCCCAATCAACCTGAAAATTGGTCAGAATTGTTGTCTTGATGAAATCTAGGACAAGTTTGTAAATGGGTCATCTAGTGTCAAAAACTAGGTCACGGGGTCAAATCTTAGAAAAACCTTGTGTGCACTCTAAAGGCCACATTTTTTGCCCAATCAAACTGAAAATTGGTCAAAATTGTTGTATTGGAAAAATCTCAAACAAGTTTGAAAATGGGTCATCTGGGGTAAAAAACTAGGTCACAGGCTTAAATCTTAGAAAAACCTTGTGTGCACGCTAGAGGCCACATTTTTGGCCAAATCAACCTGACAGTTGGTCAAAATTATTGTCTTGATAAAATCTTGGAAGATTTGTAAATTTGGTCATTTAAGGTAAAAGACTAGGTCACGGGGTCGAATCTTAAAAAACTTGTGTGCACACTAGAGGCTACATTTTTTGCCCAATCAAACTGGAAATTGGTTAGAATGATTGTCTTGATGAAATCTCAAACAAATTCAAATTGGGTCAACTGGGGTCAAAAACTAGGTCATGGGGCCAAATCTTAGAATAACCTTGTGTGCACTCTAGAGGCCACATTTTTGCCCAATCAACCTGAATTTGATTCAGAAAGATTGTCCTGAACATGCTCAGATTTTTGTTTTCTTTATAGCTCTGAAGAGTTTGAATATGGGTCACATGGGGTCTAGAAATGGGTATCTAGGTCAAATCTTAGTATAACTATTGCATTTAGAGGCTAGCTTCACCATGTACAGAAAGCTATTATCTCAGGTGAGCACTTCAGGGCCAATGGCCCTCTTGTTTTGGCTATATTTTACATGAATTATCCTGATCAACACTGATCATGTCATTTGCAGCATATTTCAAATTGGGATACCTTAATTTTTTCCATTTGGGAAAGGGTTAACCTTTTACCTGTAGACCCATGTTGTCTAATTCACAGCCTGTCAAAGCCGCGGCCACGGTGCAGTTGCTATCGCATCTGCCTCTCATTCGAGAGGTCCCCGATACCCAGCAGCAGCAAATACCCTTTCTTACAAAAATGTCACCCATCAATGGTTTGATATTGTGAACGTATGTATGTGGGGGAGCAGCTGGAGCCTCGGTTAGGGTGTTGTGGTAGTACTGGTGAGAGAAATACTAGGAATCCATGGTAAGGTGCTCCAGCCACCAAAATATGACCTTAGTAGTTTAAAACGGCGTAAAACCCCAATAAACAAACAAACAGCTTGTCAAGATGAAAATAATATTGTAAACCAGTCCTAATTCAAAGGAAATAAAGTCACCATTTTGAATTGAATAATCGCTTGCTTGTCCAGAAAATCTTTTGGGAAAAGGAGAACATGTTGGATAACAATGTTTCAAGGTATGCTTTCATAAATATTTGTGAAATTAAACTTTAACTTTAAACTATAATGAGAACTACCATAGCTGAATATTGACAAAATACTTGTTGTTTTATACACACAGGGTCAGATGCCCTCTGAAGCTTTACTCAGAAAGTATGACTTGTCAGGGCTAGCAGAAGTTGCACAGGCAGTCAGGTCAGTGAAACTGAATTTACGGAAAAAATTTACATGCAATTCATGATCCAGGTAAAATATCACCCAGGAGGGTGTTTGGACAATATCACCAGTCTATAGAAAAATTACAATCAGTCCAATTGATCACTGAAGGGCTTTATTTTGCATAGGAAAGCATCTGCATAATGTAAATATGATTGACAATTAACCCTTTCCCAAACAAGACCTGGTTTTGACGTCCCTGGTGGAAAAGGCTTGGGAAAACATTGCGACAAAAGAAGAAACTGCTGATTACCAGCAGTTTCTCCTTTTGTCTCAATATTTTCTATGCCCTATTTTACACAAATTATATCTTTAATAACGTCTATTTTGTCTTATGTGGCAGTTTTTGAAGTGGATCACCCTAAAATTTGTCGTTTGGGAAAGGGTTAAATTTGTTCTGGTAATAAAGATATAAAAAGCTCATATTAACTCTAAATTTGATGCGCCAATTATTACCCATTATTTCAGAATTTCATGTGGCATACCAGGAAAAAATCTGCAAATCCTGCAAGGACTTGGCCTTGCCTAAGAACTGGACATACATTTACAGAATTCTTGAAAATATCACATGATTTTCCAATCATGTAAACAGCTTTTCATTCAATGTAATATTGATTTGTTTTAATTTGCATTTTTTCCAGATCGGGGAACATCAAACAGTTATCAGAAGTGATGGACAAATATGAACATTTCTTCATTAAATGTGGTATATATCTTATACTGGAGAAGTTGAAGGTCATAGCATACAGAAATCTATTTAAAAAAGTGTAAGTTTTTATGACAAATACGAGCATTTCTTCATCAAATTGATGGAAACCAACCAGATAAACGACCTGATGGTTGGGATCAATTTTTGAGAAAGGTACAAGGAGTTTCCGAAAAAGTAATACATCTGAGGAAAGGGGTCAGCATGACAAGGTACATGTAACAAACTGCTTGAAAATTGACACAGAAGTAAGAAAGTTATTTCATAATTTCTTACCTGAAGCGAGGCAAATTTGACAGAAGTCGTTATAAAAAAAAAAAGTTAAAGTTTCTATTTAAAGTGACATTTCAGAATTTTTTGTCATAATTTTACTTTTATTTTTATCTGAAAGAGCATATTTCCTTATGAAAATTCTGAAAATTTCAAGCCAAAATATTGCGCCGTTTACGAGAAATTTATATTTTTGTGTTAAAATTGAACAAATTGTTGTGGACAACAGTTCGGATTTATATGCAATTTATCGATTATGTCTCAACTTTAAATGCGTGTTTCTCGCTTATTGGCAACAACTTAAAAAAACTAATAGTATTTATACTCATTAGAATGACCAATCTTGGCCTCAAGACATACTTTAAAAAATTGAAATTGGAATGAAATGTCCCTTTAAAGTCTATTTTCACTTCCTAGTTCAACCGACTTTACACTTTAACCCACGATCACTGAGTCTCAAGTCGGCTGTTAACAGTCGGCGCCTTCGGCAGCCACAGCTCTTTGACTTTCAACTCTCCCGTGTACCCATTTATACACCTGGGTGAAGAGGAGCAACGTGGGTTAAGTTTTTTGCTCAGAAAAATTCCCATGGCGCTGGCGGGATTTGAACCCAGGATCCCTCGATCCCAAAGCCCGCGTCTTACCATTAGACCACGGCCCCACGGTGGGTCGCCGTGGTCTAATAATATCCATCCCATCATGCACAATATCCACCATGTTTATGTTACCAGGGTATTGATATTTCACGGACATTTTGTTTTCTCTATCAAGCATTGTGAGGTCAGGTTCAGGTGAATTTTGATTACTAATATCTGTTGGGTTTTAATCCTTTCCCAAACGACACAATTTTAGGGTGATTTACTTGAAAAACTGCCAAAAAAGACAAAATGGAAGTTATTAAAGATAGGATTTTTAAAAAATATGACATATAAAATGTTGAAACAAAAGGAGAAACTGCTGGTTATCAGCAGTTTCTTCTTTTGTATCAATATTTTCCCAAGCCTTTTTTAATAGGGACATCAAAGCCAGGTCTTGTTTGGGAAAGGGTTGATAATGGAAAAGCAGAGATATGGGTCCAGCTGAGAGTTAATCAATAAAAATCTCATCATTTAATCAAATGAGTTCATATTGACCCAGTTATAGGTCCTCAACCATCTTTATTCTATATGGGCCCTCGGCCTTTGACCCTGGGCCCAGACAGAAGCCCTCGGACCTGTAACTTGGCCAATACAAACTCATTTGATCAATAATATAATGTTATTATTTTCTAAATGCTATTTTTGCAGATATTTAATACAGAAAACCCACCAGATGCCAGTACAGTCGTTCACACAAGCTCTCAAATGGATGGGAGTCACAGACATTGATAATGATGAAACATCATGTATTATTGTAAACCTCATTTGTGATGTAAGTGGAAATATTGTCGCTTTTCACAAAAAACCTAGTAACTGCAGCTAAACAAGCTGCAGTTAGGAGGTTTTTGTTGAAAAGCAACAATATGTATTACGGATTTCATTTGACCTGACACTGACATTTATTCAAAATGTATTCATATTTTGCATATCATGTGATATTTTTCTAAAAGACTTGTATCATAGTACACAGATGTAATGAGTTAAGAAGAAAATATTATTGAATTGTTATTTTAAAAACGCACGTGGGTGTAATTTATGATAATAAAAGTTAAAGCTGCGCCATGTAAAATGAAATCTGTTACTTAGTTTGGTACAATTTAAAAGATGCTCTAGAGAACAACATTGGTGTTCATAAAAACAGGGTAAGTACAATATTGCATAGCAAATATCAAGGCAAAAGGACAAAAAATGGTGGTTATCAGCATATTCTTATTTTGCCTCAACATTTTACAAAGTGTTTCCTGTTATGGATGCCAGCAGGTCTTGTTTTGGAAAGAGTGAATAAATGGGCCTTAATGTATCAGTCACAGCATGGATGGGTGCAAAGCATTGGCAATTGCAAAACTGTGTGCATTTTTTTATGAATATTGATATTTGCTTCCTCTTATAAAGCTAATATTTGGTATTGATATGTAAGAATATTATTATAAAGTATCTTTTGATACCAAGATATCTTATTTCATCCTGTTGTTCTTGCTGCATGAAATATTTTTAGACAAAGTTTTCAAGCTATTTTGTTGAAATTTTACTTGTTATGAAAATTATACTCTCAGAACAAGATTGAATTCTTGTTTCAATATCAGGAGTTAGGTCTAAGTAAAAACAAGGTGCGTTTGTGAAACACAAATGCCCCCGAAATGGCAATTTTTCTAAAATGTTAAGTTTTCGTGGATTAAAGGGTTATAAAGGGTTAAGGGATGACCTTGAGGAAGGTCAAATTGCAGGGAACAGATAGATATCATTGAAAGGAAGTGGCATACCAAATTTGAGCTTTGTATGTTAAATATTTTTTGAGAAAAGGCAATGGTTAAGTTTTCGTAGTAAAAGGTTAAGTTTTCGTAGAGTAAAGGGTTTAATTATAAGGGTTAAGGGATGACGTTGAGGAAGGTCAAATTGCATGGAACAGATAGATATCATTGAAAGAAAGTTGCATACCAAATTTGAGCTTTGTATGTCAAATACTTTTGGAGAAAAGGCAAAGGTTAAGTTTTCGGACAGACGGACGGACCGACAGACAGACGGACACGAGTAAAACAATATGCCCCCGATCTCTCGATACGGGGGCATAAAAAATCCAATACCACATAATGGTGCTTTTTGTCGCATTAACAGCTTTGAAAAATATTATGGGAAATGAAAAATTGCTTTTCACAAGCAATTTCTTCATTTCCCACGTTTTCTCAAACCATTTTCTTTTAAGGTATCAGATAGTGTCTATGTGTGGGGATGTATTTATCAACTTGTTTTAAAATTCTACTTTCAGAATAAGATAAAAGGTTACATCTCGTATCAACATCAGAAGTTAGTGCTCAGTAAACAAAATCCATTTCCACAGTTGTCGACAGTCATCTAGCAGTGAAATCATCTGTTAATTTCACAAAGACTATTTCCATTGTCATAATTTGATTTTCACTCCCATTAAATACATGATGTAAATGAAAATATTTGTATAAAATTTGTAATTAATCCTGTTATGTGGTTTGTTAACACCATTGCCCAACCTGGATAGCTTGTTTGATGATATGCCCTGTATGAGTTTAACCCTTTCCCAAACAAGACCTTGTTTCGACGTCCCCAATAGATAAGGCTTGAGAAACATTGAAACAAAAGAAGAAACTGCTGATAACCAGCAGTTTCTCCTTTTGTCTCATTATTTTCTGTGCCATATTTTACACATATACTATCTTTAATAACACCCATTTTGTCATTATACCCCCCAAATTCAATTTGGGGGGTATATAGGAGTCAGCTTGTCTGTTGGTCTGTCTGTTGGTCTGTCTGTTGGTCCGTCTGTTGGTTTTTTCTTTAAACATCTTCTCCTCCTCAACCACTGGACCAATTCTTACCAAACTTGGCAGGAATGTTCCTTGGTAGACCCTTTTCAAAACTTGTTCGTGAATTTTTGATTCGTCAAAAATTGTGGGCGTGGCAGGGCGGGGCTTATCGGACTTAGAGAAATCATGTGAAAAATCTTTAAAAATCAATTATCAGGCCAATTTGAACCAAACTGGGCAGGAATGACCCTTGAGTGATTATATTCAATGTATGCTCATGATTTTTTCATTCGCCAAAAAATGTGGGCGTGGCAGGGCGGGGCTTATCCGACTTGGAGAAATCGTTAGATAATTCTTCAAAAATCTTCTCCTCCTCAACCACTGGGCCAATTCTTACCAAACTTGGCAGGAATGTTCCTTGGGTGACCCTTTTCAAAACTTGTTCGTGAATTTTTGATTCGTCAAAAATTGTGGGCGTGGCAGGGCGGGGCTTATCGGACTTAGAGAAATCATGTGAAAAATCTTTAAAAATCAATTATCAGGCCAATTTGAACCAAACTGGGCAGGAATGACCCTTGAGTGATTATATTCAATGTATGCTCATGATTTTTTCATTCGCCAAAAAATGTGGGCGTGGCAGGGCGGGGCTTATCCGACTTGGAGAAATCGTTAGATAATTCTTCAAAAATCTTCTCCTCCTCAACCACTGTACCAATTCTTACCAAACTTGGCAGGAATGTTCCTTGGGTGACCCTTTTCAAAACTTGTTCGTGAATTTTTGATTCGTCAAAAATTGTGGGCGTGGCAGGGCGGGGCTTATCGGACTTAGAGAAATCATGTGAAAATTTTTCAAAAATCAATTATCAGGCCAATTTGAACCAAACTTGGCAGGAATGACCCTTGAGTGATTATATTAAATGTATGCTCATGATTTTTTCATTCGCCAAAAATGTGGGCGTGGCAGGGCGGGGCTTATCCGACTTCGAGAAATCGTTAGATAATTCTTCAAAAATCTTCTCCTCCTTAGCCACTGTGCCAATTCTTACTAAACTTGGCAGGAATGTTCCTTGGGTGACCCTTTTCAAAACTTGTTCGTGAATTTTTGATTTGTCAAAAATTGTGGGCGTGGCAGGGCGGGGCTTGTCGGACTTTGAGAAATCATGTGAAAAATCTTGAAAAATCAATTATTAGTCCAATTTGAACCAAACTTGACAGGACTGACCCTTGAGTGATTATATTGAATGTATGCTCATGATTTTTTCATTCGCCAAAAAAGGTGGGCTTGGCAGGGCGGGGCTTATCCGACTTCGAGAAATCTTTAGATAATTCTTCAAAAATCTTCTCCTCCTCAACCACTGGGCCAATTCTTACCAAACTTGGCAGGAATGTTCCTTGGGTGACTCTATTCAAAACTTGTTCGTGAATTTTTGATTCGTCAAAAATTGTGGGCGTGGCAGGGCGGGGCTTATCGGACTTAGAGAAATCATGTGAATTTTTTTTAAAAATCAATTATCAGGCCAATTTGAACCAAACTGGGCAGGAATGACCCTTGAGTGACTATATTGAATGTATGCTCATGATTTTTTCATTCGCCAAAAAATGTGGGCGTGGCGGGGCGGGGCTTATCCGACTTGGAGAAATCGTTAGATAATTCTTCAAAAATCTTCTCCTCCTTAACCACTCTGCCAATTCTTACTAAACTTGGCAGGAATGTTCCTTGGGTGACCCTTTTCAAAACTTGTTCGTGAATTTTTGATTTGTCAAAAATTGTGGGCGTGGCAGGGCGGGGCTTGTCGGACTTTGAGAAATCATGTGAAAATTCTTTAAAAATCAATTTTTTGGCCAATTTGAACCAAACTTGACAGGACTGACGCTTGGGTGATTCTATTCAATGTATGCTCATGATTTTTTCATTTGCCAAAAAATGTTGGCGTGGCAGGGCGGGGCTTATCCGACTTCGAGAAATCGTTAGATAATTCTTCAAAAATCTTCTCCTCCTTAACCACTGTGCCAATTCTTAATAAATTTGGCAGGAATGTTCCTTGGGTGACCCTTTTCAAAACTTGTTCATGAAATTTTGATTCGTCAAAAATTGTGGGCGTGGCAGGGCGGGGGCTTATCAGACTTAGAGAAATCATGTGAAAAATCTTTAAAAATCAATTATTAGGCCAATTTGACAGGAATTACCCTTGAGTGATTGTATTCAATGTATGGTCATGATTTTTTCATTCGCCCAAAAATGTTGGCGTGGCAGGGCGGGGCTTATCTGACTTTGAGAAATTGTTAGATAATTCTTCAAAAATCTTCTCCTCCTTAACCACTGTACCAATTCTTACTAAACTTGGCAGGAATGTTCCTTGGGTGACCCTTTTCAAAACTTGTTCTCGAATTTTTGATTTGTCAAAAATTGTGGGTGTGGCAGGACAGGGCTTATTGGACTTAGAGAAATCATGTGGAAATTCTTTAAAAATCAATTATTGGACTATTTTGAATTAAAGTTGGCACTAATGTCCCTTGATCGATTGTATGCAATGTATGTTCATGAATTTTTGATTCGTCAAAAAATGTGGGTGTGGCGGGGCGGGGCTAATCCGACTTCGAGAAATTGTCAGATAATTCTTCAAAACTCTTCTCCTCCTTAACCACTGAGCCAATTCTTACCAAACTTGGCAGGAATGTTCCTTGGGTGACTCTTTTCAAAACTTGATCGGGAATTTTTGATTTGGTGTTTTGTTACCATAATTGGCAGGAATGTTCATTTGGTGACTTATTTCAAAATTTGTTCGTGAATTTTTGATTTGCAAAAAATGTGGTAATGGCAGGGCAGGGCTTATCAGACTTAACGAAATCATGAGAGAAAATTCTTTAAAAAGCAATTATACGGTAAATTTGAACCAAATCTTACAGGAATGTACCTTTATTGACTGTCTTCAATACATGGTTGTGAATTTTTGGTTTATTGAAAAATATCAGCATGGTAGGGCTGGGCTTGGGGATTGTTTAATGAGCTATGTCCTTTTGTTGAAAATTGGTATTTTTTGCAACATTTACATGTGTTGTTTGGTCTGTTGATTTTTTGTTAGCTCTATTTTTCCAATTGAACAGCTCCCAGTTTAAATGAAATCAACTTCTCAAAATGCACAAAAACTGCACTTTTGGGGGGTATGATCACTTTCAGTGATATTCTAGTTTGTGACAGTTTTTGAACTGGATCACCTTAAAATTTTGTCGTTTTGGAAAGGGTTAATTCATAATATCCCCTATACACAGTGGGGAACCACGTGACACAACAACATTATCTTCAATAGGTCTGTTTTATTTGAAAAAAAATAACCATTTGCATATAAACAGAATTACTCTGAAGATTTTCTGCAATTTCTGTTCTGTCACATGATTCTCCATAGTGTTATCAGTATATTGTCAGTGTAATTGCAAAACCTTGTATGTCATTTTTTTGCGACTTTCAAAGTAAAACCTTGTATGTCCATTTTAGAAAATTCTTGTAGGTTTTGGGATATTTTTACTTACAAGTGTTAAGGTATCCAACCCCTCAAAAGCACCAAAGAGCCAGAGGCGAAATTTGAAGTGTGAATAATTCCTAAACTGTGTTACATTTCCATTCCAAATACAAACATAAGCATTTTGCACGGTTTAGAATTTTGAATAAATGCATACTTATGGAAATATTTGACAAAAATGTTAAAAATTACCTCCCTTGCATATGAATATAGAGTAAAATAATATTTGTAAATTATTTTCCTCCTGAAGCATAATCTTGAAATCCGGCACGGCGAATCAACTTATGTGAAGCGTATTTACAAGTGTGTGAAATTTGATGCATTTCGTATGGCTACAAAGTGTATATTTTTTCAGGGTCCTTAACCCTTTCACTGCCATAGGCGACTTTCGTCGACTATAGGGAGTCCCTGCCATAGGCGACTTTTGTCGACAAATTTATGGGAACGAAATATATGAGTACCAACAACATAAAAAAGAAAAAAAATATTGTCATTTCATGAATTACCTTTAAATTTTGGTCACATATAGGTGCTTAATTTGTCTGTATTTGCTGAGAATTTGAAAGGAATCCATCAAATGAGTCAAAAGTTATGCATGTTTTTGTGAACAGGGTATCGATTCTTGGAAATATCTTCGAATTAATTCAGCAGTGAGAAACACGTCCGAAAAAAATATTTGGCAGTGAAAGGTTTAAACCTTAATGATACATTAAATTTTAACACTATGTCTCAATTTCAAGTAAAACCTTTCAGTTTTGGAAAAGTTATTAAATTATTTTCTACCCATTCAAAACTGTCCAAAAAATGAGATACAAGGTTTTGCTTCAACATCTACGTAATTAAAAATTATATAGACAGTACAAGAGCTACATATTAGAGGATGCATTGAATTTATGAAACACAAAATATCATTCAATGTACATCAAACTCTTACTTGTGGGTACCCAATTGAATAAGCTCCTTGAGACTATTGAAATGGATAGTCTCACTGTCTGCAGCAGTGAAATGTGAACAATCTAGCGGATGTTTCTCATGGAGAGAGCAGAGCAGTGCCCGGATAGCTCAGTTACGTCGGAGTCTGTCAATCCAGTGTTCAAACCCAGCTTTGGCCTGTATCCGTTCTGACATTTGACAAAAGTCACCGTCTCACACCAATGGCTGTGAATCATCTATGTGAGAGAGCAGCTGGAGGCTTGGTTTTGATATTGTGGTAGTACATGCAATAAATCGCATCAAATTCTCATAGAGAGGGTGCCAGAATACATTGAAGGAAAAGAAGCAGATGCTGGTGATAACAAGCATTTTCTTCTTCTCCATCAATGTTTTCTAATACATTCTCCAAATTTCAACATTTTCTTACTTTTCCTCAATATTTTCTTCACTGTGGTACACATATTCCCAGTCATTTGTAACGCCGATTTTGGTGACATTTATTGTGTCATCATTCTGAACACCTTTGTAATCAAAGTATCCAGAAATTTTGGCGCTTGTGGATGGGTTAGTCTTTTGGACTGACCTTAACCCTTTCCCAAACAAGACCTGTTTTTGACATACCTAAAAGAAAAGGCTTGGGAAAATATTGAGACAAAAGAAGAAAGTGCTGATAATCAGCACTTTCTCCTTTTGTCTCAATATTTTCTGGGCTATTTTGTACACATTTTCTTTTTTATCAACACTCATTTTGTTGTCTGCAGCAGCTTTCAATTTTGACCTCCCCAAAATTTGCCGTTTGGAAAAGGGTTAATCCATTCCCATACATTGACGCCTTTTGATGCTCCTAAAGAAACCACCTTGGGAAAACATTGAGGAAAAAGAAGAAAATGCTGATAATCAGCATTTTCCCCTTTTGTCAACATTTTCCATGCTATTTGTCTAGAAAGATCTCTATCAACATCCATTTCATCTCCTGCAGTAACTGCCGACTAGGACCACCCTAAAATTTGTCGTCTGGTTATGGGTTAAGACAAATTAATGAAACAATTACAACCAATTTTTGTCTATGATTTGATAAATGTATGTTTATTCATTGCATCAACAGATCTATAAAATGTAAATGAGACATAAATGTAAGGGTATCATATCAAACAAATAATTGATAAACAAACAAAAATTTCTTAAAACAGAATGTAAAACATTAAATCATTGCTAAATACCTATTAACTAGAGACCCATGCCCGGAATTTCCTGTAATAATCAATCTATCTTTTGTCTAGACTGTTCAATATATGAGGTTATTGGAGACTACATATTGAATCATGCAGCTAGCATTTTCTTCGTTTTAAGATAAAAAAAAATATTTTTGACAATGTCCTGCTTTTTGACAATTTAAGCTAATGTTTGGGGTTTTACATTGACAAATGTCAGATACAAGATTTATTTAACAAATTGTCATACAGACAAATTTTAGACTTATGACTTACTTCAATTATGTATTTTGACAATTTCAAGTCAAAGAAATTTTACCCTTTTTGGTCTTCTTAGGTAAATAACATTGTTGGAAATGAAGAAATTACTTAATTTGTCACAATTTTTTCAAATACCTTTATCTAGTGGGGCATCATAAACTGTCATTATGTGGGAATGGGTTCATGACCCCAACATAAAATATCTATAGAAACATTTAACAAGCAAATGATTGTCAATTAATGTAGACTTACACACTATTCCTATGAGCATAGTCATGGTTTAAATATTGCAGGGGTGGGGGTATTGGGCATTGAGTTTAAATTTTCCTGTTGAATCTTCATTAACTTTATTTGGCAACATTTATCAAACATTATTAACTAAATTTTTAAAGATTTACCAACCGTTAACCAATAACAAGAGCTGTCCGAAGACAGCGCGCTCAACTTTCGAAGTTGCTTAGTATAAAGGGGGCATAACTCCGAATATAGTGGAGCCAGGGTCATGGGCCCTGGTAGTAAGGTAGAGGGTGTGATGGTGAATAAGTATTCCAAGTTTGGGTTGAATCCCTTTGATAGTATGGAAGTTATTGATGTTTGAAAAAACTTTAACCTTTGTTGCAACGCCAACGCCCGGGTGACAGTATAAGCTCTCATTTTCTTCGAAAAGTCGAGCTGAAAATTCATGTTTATTCTTGAAAGGTTTCAAAGTTTCAAAAGACATACTCTCTCATAATAGAGGCATAAAATCATACGCTAAATAAAGGAATCCACACATCTTGCTCTAAAAATGTGCCTCTGGTTGTGACAAAAATATATATTTACATAGATAAAAAGTAAGATAACACAGGCAGATCATAAATATATAAATGCTATATAAAATCATAAGACTAACACCAGTAACCAAAGACAAACAAAATGCTGTTGATGGGATGCAGTACATCCCAAAAATAGCCTGACTACAAAAGTGAAAACAAAATTGTGACCCGTCGCGCTAAAAGGGACCTTATCGGGTGTGTGAAAAATATCGACCCTAGTCAGTCTGCCCAGTCCGCGCAGCCAGACTAGGGCCGACACTTTTCACTTTTATGTAAATTTCTAAATCCAGAATTATTTCCCTATCTTACTATATGTTCATTTGTCGCATACTGGATCTGGTTGACTTGTGCCGAGTCTGACAAGTTTGTCAAAATTTGGATTTTTAGAGTTCGGATAAGGTCCCTTTTAGCGTGACGGGTCACAATTGTATTTTCACACAAGGTTATTCAGGATCTGGGAAAGGGCCGTGATAGAATTTTAGACTTCCATGTTTCAGGATCGGTCTGTACCTTTGTGCAGCCTAATAAGGATCCATTCTATTCTCATACAATTGCTACAGGTCATGAAAAAGCTGTTAGAGATTAACCTTCTTCCAAAATTTAAAATTTAGGGTGGTCCATATTGTAGATGAATTTTAAATGAATAAAATTTCATATAAATTGGTGTTTCAGGCAAGAAGATTGTGGTAAATGAAGGAAAGACATAATCAATATCTTAATTTTCCACAATGCTTTTCTAAACCTGTATCTTGTGGGGTGTCAAAAACCATGGATATTCAGCCAACTTCGGCAAAATGTCATATTTTGAATCTATAAGAAGATAAGGAAAAGAATAGGTCCATAAATTAACCTTACAGTAAAAGGTTTCGATTAAAGTCATTCTATGGGGCTGCGCAGATTGACTAGGATAAAATTATTTAGACATATTTAGGTCTATCCTAACAATTGAAAATCTTTGAGGTAAAAAGACAAAATGTTGATCATCAAGAAACATTTCATTTTGTAGAGCACTTTGTGCTCAGGTAAGCTAAAAATAATACTGATGATATGGGCAATTTTTGAAAGCATGCACTTGTTGTATGTTACAGAAGTTTTGTCACAATAATTAACCCTTTCTCAAACAACAAAATTTTAGGGTGATCCATTTCAAAAACTGCCACAAATGACAAAATGGATGTTATTAAAGATAGGATTTGTGTAAAATATGGTACAGAAAATATTGAGACAAAAGGAGAAACTGCTGGTTATCAGCAGTTTCTTCTTTTGTTTCAATGTTTTCCCAAGGCTTTTCTATTAGGGACGTCAAAACCAGGTCTTGTTTGTGAAAGGGTTAAGGAGAAAGCAGGCTGTAGAGGCTAAGTTCAGACTGCATGTCTGCAGGCTGATCTAAGTCTATATGGACTGCCAAAGCTTTAGTCACAACAGAAAATTGACGCAAACAGCACCAGAACTGTTAAAACACAGAAAACTTGATTGTTGTGGCAAAGATTTTCAGTATCTTCTTCTTTTCTCTCTATTATTCCATTATCCGAAAACTATAGTTGTGGGGAAACGGATTCAACTCTTTCAATATTGATGTCTTGGAGAAAAAGCTATCTAGTTAAAACATTTAATCCATTACCAAACAGCAAAATTTTGGGGGGTGCCAAATTTAAAAGATCATGCAGACGACAATTTCAAGGGGAAGAAAGTCTTTGCATTTTCGGTTAGAAAACATTGTTGGAAATGAAGAAATTGCTTGTTACGAGCAACTTCTTTATTTTCCACAATACTTTCCCATTCGATCTTCTTGAGGGGCATCAAAAAGCATCACTGTGTGGGAATGGTTTAAACCAAGACAAGTTTGAAGTATCCATTAATGAGCTGCTCGGCCATCCACCAATTAATAATAAATACCCTTCTAAATGTTACACTAACGCACATCACATGATCAGAAGTCCAAGAACGGTTCCAGGTCGGCTTCACATGCCGCTGGAGTTTTGCGCCAATTGTCCTCCGGGTAATCATCGAAATTCTTGGTATCACCATCGTGAGCAACTTTCGGAATTAGAGGTGGCTGAAATGATACGAAAAATACAAATATAAATTTTTTGTGTGTTAAAAAATGATTCTGTAAAATTTTAAGTCGGACAAAGATCTAAGCTGCTCTCTTATGGTCGCTACATGTCATGAAGAAGCTATTGGAGAACAACATGGTTCTTTATCAGACTGCTTGTACATGCAGGCTGATCTGGAATGAACAATGTTTGGCTAAAAAGCCCTAGGGGACATTTTTCCAGATCCTGGCTGAATTGTATATTGTCGGTCACATTCAAAAATGTCGTAACTACAGCTTCAATAAGCTGTAGATACGACATTTTTGAACGTGACCGACAATATATGTATGATAATAATTTTCTTTATTGTTATATTCAAAAGGCAAAAAGCACATTGCTGAAGTACTCAAGAGCTTACAGCAAAACCTTTGTTAATACATGTATATATGAATTCATTAACTATGAATTTGCCCTAAAAGCCCTTTTTCATGGTTCCTTATTTTGAATATTACATTGAAGATGCAATACCGTAATTATTCTAATAAAGGCCCATATTCTAATAAACGCCCATCCCCCAAACCTTGGCTGAAAATATGCTTGTTTCAAGCACAATTTTAGCAAAAAGGGGTGATTCTAATAAACGCCCACCCCCTGATTCCAGATTAAAATAATATAAGTCATAACCAAAGGCAAAGAACATTTAAAAAAACAAAAAAAAAAACAATGAAAAATAGGATGTTCAGCCCGAAATCTGTTGGCACTGAAAGAGTTCCCTTGAAAAATCGTATTTTGCAGTCCTTATTACAAAACTTTGCCAAATTCGACTTGCTGAATTTCGAGTCCATAAAATGACACTTGTTTCAATAATTTTGATAGACGAAATAAGAATACCTCTAATAAACGCCCACCCCCTGCTTTTCTATCGATCATGTTTATAATAAACGCCCGGGCGTTTATTAGAATAATTACGGTAAGTCTTTTTTTTTTCTTTTTTTCAATATTTTAACTTTATATAAAATTTTCTATCTAAACCAAAGATTTCAAGAATGAAGGTTTCTCTAAATCATGTAAACAGAAACTTAAACTGGTCTACAGTTGTCGCCACATCGTATGGCACAATGTTTATATTTTGTTCAAATGTAATTGAACGTTAAACAAAACATAAACACGTGCCATACGATGTGGCGACAACTGTAATTTGAAAGCTGAATCAAATGGCTAAATGTAAACATGTATTTATAAAGATTTGATTTGTTGTGTACAATGTACAGCAGAAAATAATGCGGCTAAAATGAACAAGAGATGTTTGTAAAACATTTATGCCCCTTCAAGAGCCTACATTTGATGTAGATCAAACTCCAAGGTCAAGGTTACAAGGTAATAATAATAATAATAATAACGACTTTATTTAAAGAGGCTACACATTTGGTTTCCCAATCTTCCATGTGGGCCTCTATCAAACGGGTATTTACAATAATACATATTACACATAAACAGACAAGGAAATGTACAAAATGATCATTAATGTTTTATTTTCAGACAAAATTTAGACCTGTCATTTAAGTAAGCTTTTGTCCATGTCTGCTGCTGATCCTTTATCATACAACTAACAATGTAAACTTTATTTCTACAAACAGGTAGTGTAGACTTAGATTAGACTGCATGTACATGTAGTCTTATCTTTGTTTATACAACCAGCCAAATTCTCAAATACATAGGATCAGTATGGTAAGGGTAATTACTAGGCTTAGCAGTATTGGTACATTGAATGTAGAACACAAAACAAAGACATTTCCTTTTAGGCAAAGGAAAAGTCAGACATTTTATAGCAAACAAATCTAAATCTTATTAGATAGGTTAAACAAATAAAGAAACAATGTGGTAAATAACATATTTTACCAAGTGCTGATGTGACTTCTTAAGTTTTACAGCTATATTTTAATTAGAGGCTAGACCTCCAGGGTACTTGTAATGCAAGGTCCAAGGTCATGGTCAAATGTGAAAGGTCTTGGTAGCAGGAGTCCATGTGTAAAATACTGTATAGCACTTTATTTCTGCGGGGTCCAAATTCTGCGTTTTTTCCACAAATCAGGCGGGTTAAATTTCTGCGGAACATATTTCTGCGGTCTCTCATTTTTCAAAATAAAAGATTTTATTTCTGCGCTATAAAAAGTTTTAGTCAGTATCAGACATAGTTTGAAAGACCATGCTTACTCTAATTACTCCGTTACGGTAAAGGGATAATCCCACTCATTTACCAGTATCTATAAAGGCATTATTAAAAACAATGCTGTATACAGATAGGTGTGAAAAGAAAGACGTGTCAAACTGTTACCAATCAGTCAAACTTGTTAAATCATTGTTTATTGATGAACTAGAATGTCTTATCTACACCTAAGTTAAAGCCGTAGTTACACCATTTTTTAATAGGAAAGCACTCCATTGTTATGATATTGTTCTTTCCATCAGGTGGTAAAAGTATAACTTGTCCATGTACTGACTAAACTTACAGAACGACAACAACCTCTACATTCAGGATTAATATTCTGCGGATTTTATTTCTGCGGTGCCGTCCACCACCGCAGAAATAGCAGACATAAAGTCCCCGCAGAAATAAAGTGCTATACGGTACCAAGGCTGTATAGGTAACAGGACACGAGATATAGGCCAGGGTAAAGCTGTTTAAAAGTAGGTCAAACTTCAGTGTCAAGGTCCAAGGTCATGGTCAAAAGTGAAATGCCTAGTTGGGAGGTGTCCATGTGTGAAATATTAAGGCTGTATGTGTAAAAGGACATGAAATATAGACCAGGTTAAGTTTTTTAAAAGTAGTTCAAACTCCAAGATCAAGGTCGCAAGGTCATGGTCAAATGTGAAAAGTCTTGGTAGGAGGTGTCCAAGTGTGAAATATCAAGGCTGTAGGAGTAATAGGACATGAGATATTAGGAAGGTTAAAAAATTTTAAAAGTAGGTCAAACACTAAGGTCAAGGTCACAAGGTCATGGGCAAATGTGAAAGATCTTGGTCAGAGGTGTCAATGTGGCAAATATCAAGGCTCTATGTGAAAAAGGACATGACATATCAGCCAGATATTTTTTTTTAAAATTAGGTCAAACTCAAAGGTCAAGGTCCAAGGTCATGGTCAATTGTGAAAGGTCTTGGTCGGAGGTGTCCATGGGTGAAATATCAAGGCTGTATGAGTAATAGGACATGAGATATTGGCCCAGTTTGAATTTTTTAAAAGTAGGTCAAACTTCAAGGTCACAAGGTCCAAGGTCATGTTCAAATGTGAAAGGTCTTGGTCGGAGGTGTCCATGTGTCAAATATCAAGGCTGTATGAGTAAAAGGACATGATATATAGGCCAGATTAAAGTTTTTTAAAAGTAGGTCAAACTCAAAGGTCAAGGTCACAAGGTCCAAGGTCATGGTCAAATGTGAAAGGTCTTGGTAGGAGGTGTCCATGTGTGAAATATAAAGGCTGTATGTGTAAAAGGACATGAGATATTGGCCCAGTTTAACCCTTTCCCGAACGACAAAATTTTAGGGTGATCCACTTCAAAAACTGCCACAAATGACAAAATGGAAGGGTATTAAAGATAGAATTTGTGTAAAATATGGCATAGAAAATATTGAGACAAAAGGAGAAACTTTTGTTTCAATGTTTTCCCAAGCCTATTCAATTAAGGGTGTCAAAACCTATTCAATTAAGGGCATCAAAACCAGGTCTTGTTTGGGAAAGGGTTAAATTTTCTAAAAGTAGGTTAAACTCAAAGGTCAAGGTCCAATGTGAAAGGTCCTAGTGGGAGATGTCCATGTGTCAAATATCAAGGCTGTATGTGTAAAAAGACATGATATATCGGCCAGGTTAAAGTTTTTTTTAAATGTAGGTCAAACTCACAAGGTCCAAAGTCATGGTCAAATGGGAAAGGTCTTGGTAGTAGGTGTCCATGTGTGAAATATGAAGGCTGTATGTGTAAAAGGACATGAGATAAATAGGTCAGGTTAAGAATAAGTATGAAAATCACCAAAGAGCAATAACTCCAAAAATTTGATCGGCAGAGTTACGGTTCTTATGCACTGCATCTCTCCATAATGAGATCTATCCACCTGTAAAGTTTCATGGTTCTACCTTGCATACTTTTTTAATTATACTCCGGACAAGAATCAAGTTTGAAAATCAACAAAGGGCAATAACTCCAAAAATTTGATCGGCAGAGTAACGGTTCTTGTGCTCTGCACCTGTAAAGTTTCATGATTCTACCTTTAATACTTTTCCAGTTATGCTCCGGACAAGGTTTGGTCTACGGACTAACCGACCGACATACCTACCGACCAACTGACCAACCGACACTTGCAAATAATACACCCCCCATTTTCTTCGAAAGGGGGCATAAAAATGCTAGCCATCATCCATCAGCAAAGGTATGACAAATGCACCATAACAATATTCTGTCAAACTTTGTGGAAAGACTGTTGGTAACAAGGTCCCCTGTTCTTGTGTGAGAAAGGATTCAAAACAGTACTTATTCCATGTATCGTAACTTCAGTATTATGGTAGTCCACTCCAATGAGATGCATGCAGTCCAAGAATTTTTTGGGCCATGTCGCACACATTTGGCTATGGAATGTGCCGATTTTTACATAACTTGTTACAAATCCGTATAGATTGATTACGCTACAAATGTGTACGACATAGCATGAAAAATTTCGACATGGCATGAATCTCATTTAGGGGTAGGTTACCTTAACCCAATCTCACACAGGGATGCTTTTTGATGCCCCTCAACGAAAAAAAATGGGAAAACTTTATGGAAAATGAAGAAATTGCTTATGACAAGCAATTTCTTCATTATCCACAATGTTTTCTAATCCGAAATGGAAATATTTTCTAACCCTTTCCCAAACAAGACCTGGTTTGACGTCCCTAATAGAAAAGGCTTGGGAAAACATTGAGACAAAAGAAGAAACTGCTGATAACCAGCAGTTTCTCCTTTTGCCTCAGTATTTTCTATGCCATACTTTACACAATTTCTATCTTTAATAACATCCATTTTGTCATTTGTGGCAGTTTTTGAAGTGGATCACCCTAAAATTTTGTCGTTTGGGAAAGGGTTAAGTATCATCAACTTGATATTCTCCTCTGCAACAGCTTTGAATTGGAAGAGTCCACAATCGGACCATCTGGTAATGTGTTAGTTATAGATCAACATTTTATAAGTACAGGGATAAAATAAGCTCTGGGAAGAGTATAGCAATACATGGGTGCATATAAATAATGTCATTGTTATAGATTTAGTAAGCATTTTTGTCAAGTCAACTTAAAGAACTCGCAGTCAATATATTAGTTGCCTTTTGTCTGCAATGCAAATATGAATCAAAATGTATATTTGCACTAATAAGGACATGTTTTCAAAACGCTGCTTGCAAATAAGTAGTAGATCTAAATTCGTTAATTGTACATCAGCAGCTACTCTCACAGATTTTTGTTCCATATGGAACATTGCAGTGAATAGTTATGTAATTCATTTATTTCTTTTAAATTTTAACATATTGGCTCAAAATCCGAACAGACAAAACGCTTGCTGTAACTTCAGAAAGCCATACAATAATAATCATATCTGTTAGTATTCATTTCATCATCTTCAATATCTCAAAAGCAGAAGACATTATGTACTATTGCCCTGATGGGCATTTCGAGCATTTATCAAAAAATGTTAATTTCCATAAAAAAGTGCTTTACAGTCTGATAGGCCTAAAAATCTATCGATTAATGTTGAAGCACATTCATGCATGCTGCATTCTTTTACAGATCTTAACATTAAAATGATTAAAACACAAAGTTAATTTTATTTGACAAAAATATAAAGAAAGAACAATTAAAAATTCACGATAACATATTTAATTCATGTCAATTAATTGTTTTGCAAGTATCTCTTGGACAGTAGATCTATACTGAGAGGCAAAAGAAAGTATACACTTTTTGTTTTTCGATATCTCCCTTAATTTTCATCATATCAACTCAAAATGTTGTACTTTTTTATTTCTACTAATAGATCAATGATACTGTGTTGATAAATTTCACCTGAAATTGCTTGACTACCCATACTAGTGCTACACGCCGATTTTGAAAATTTTGGACGCGCAACTTAGTGGAGCATCAAATTTTGCTGTTAATCCGTATTTTATTTCTTCATTTTTTTATCACAACAAATCACAACATTAAATTTTCTCTAACATTATAACACAATTCTCGGTGGCTGGTAGAAATCGATCAATATGCCATTTTCTGCTATTAAGACCCATTTTTCTATGACGCAGCATAACATGAAAGAAATGTGACACTATACACACTTAGTCAGGTGGCATAGAACATTCTGCGCAAATTTTATCAAAGTCCGTCCATAAATTTTGAAGGAGTTATGTAATACAATTTGTTTGCATCAAGCCCCCTTTTGCCATGATGCATCGTTATACGGAAAAGCATTAATAATGTACGTTTGGTTCTAGCTGACTAGGCATTTTCTGTGATTTTTTTATCCAAATCCGTTCATAAATGTAGGCATTATGTTAATGTGAATTCTTGCGTTGATTTAATGATTAAACCCCCCTTTTCGATGCCGCTGTATGACACGAAAAGATCTTCTCAACGGAAGGAAGGACAGATAGGTGGATAGGCTGGGACGTTAACATCAAACAAACGACCACATTTGGTGGCGTTTAAATATCGTAATTAATTTATACATCGTTTTCTCACAAAACATGAAAGAACTCATCTTCGCTAGCCAAGGTTGAACCCACCTACGTTTGTATTCACCCTTGGCGGATTTAGTCCGATTTTCTTGAAATCGCGAAGCGCCGCCTAGGGGTTGTTCTGCTGGTTGTTTACGTCCATTATTGATGACGTCATTAACGCGCGTTGTCAGTCGATGTGTCAGTCGACAATCTGATTGGTTCCAGCGAGACCTCGCTGGAACCAATGAAAACGCTTTCCAGGCGACCAAGAAAATCGGACTAAATCCGCCAAGGGTGAATACAGAAACGACGTTACGTCGTAGATGTCACCCTTGGCTTGTGAAGATGGAAAGAACTAGGGTGTATACTTATTTTTGCCTCTCAGTATATTTTCCAAACATATTGTAGAAAATGAAAAAAATACTCAGTCATATACAAGATTGCTCATACCATTTACCCTTGACACAAACAACAAAATTTTAGACTGGTCCAAATTCGAAGATGTTGCAGACGACAATTTTAAGTGTATGAAATTCATTATGTGAGGGTAGAAAACATTGTGGAAAAAGAAGAAATTGCTTGTCAAAAGCAATTTCTTCATTTTCCATGATGTTTTCTTACGGGGGTCAAAAGGTGTCACTGTGTGTTAATGGGTTAATATCTAATTTCGTAATTTTGCAGAACAGAATTATATAATCAAGGTTAATACGATATTATAGTATTTTGATAAATACAAATGCTTTTTTCTGCTCCTTTACTTGATAATATGTTTTTTTAAATAAAAATTCACAAAAGATTTTATAGATAACACATTCCTACAACAGAAAACATGTACTAGCATCTAAAGATACCGTTTATCAGATATTACATACAATATTTACTTTTTCATGCACTTTCCTTGGTACCACTACTAGGCCGCCCCTGATATGTATTGACCAAGAACATGCCCATATGACCAACAGTACATTTAATGGGATATATAATCAATGTCACCAAGACCACTGGTGGTGAACTCGGCCAAAGCCTGGGACGTTTTTTCATGATCTTAGTATTCCGTCGGTGTTGTTATAAAATATCGTAACTACGTCTTTGATAAAGCCGTAGTTACAAGATTGTATAACAACACAGACAGTTTGTCAGTACATATCGGTAAACCTGGTCTATTTTAGAACAAATTCATTGTTAGTAGAAAAACTATCCAATCAGATCTTTAAACTCACATTTAAATGCAAAATATCTGTACCTTGTTGTAGCGAAAAACGACCCTGGCTTTGCCCGAATTCACCACCAGTGAAGACTTCCTTTCTCCAAGTTGAGATAAATTAAATTCCATTGAGTTGAATATAATTTAAGTAGATTCTTTGCGCACCAAGAGGTTTTGAAAGCCATCTTTATGCATTTTGAACAATTTTGTAATTCGAAAAGTATGCAAATCAAGGCTTCTGTACAAAATTATAGTAGTTAAAGCATATAGATCTAATTCCATATGCATAATTTTTTTTACACTTCCTGAAGTGATGTCTCCATTAATTCTTGCTGAATTGTACACCTAACAATCATTTTCAACATGATTTCAAAAGTTAGCAATATCTACCAACCTTTCGTAATGGTATGTGATTTTGTTTAGAGGTACCTGAGTACAAGTACAAGAGGATAGAACCAGAAAGAAAGGGACCAGGGATTCAACAGCTAATAACAGTCTTGACACAAAGAAGCAAATACATGTATATCCCAAACACCTTGTATCAGCAAACCTTGTATCAGCAAACGATTAAGGTATTCCAACCATATTTATCTATCAAACACTGCACAATTTCTGGTGTCATCCACAACAATGGAAATCAACAGCGTATCCCCTCATCAATTTCTGTTGCCATGGATGATGCCTGAATATTCCTGAGGGTATCTAGATTTTAAATTCCAGACATCATCACCAATTTGCTTTGCTACAGATGATGTCCAAAGATGAACAAAGAGTTTGGTATCTTATGATCGATGGAATTATACCTTTAAGTTCAATTTCCAAAATAATATGAAGCTTTGTGTTACCCAAAGAGATCCAGCTTGAAATATTTAGGGTAATACGAGTATAGAACAGTTGCAAAAGTTCTAATTTTAGAACAGTTTTACCTCATTTGCATAATTGCCCCCCACGGGAGGCAACAAATTCCACTGATAAGCCATAACTGAGTATAGTGTATTGTAGAATTAATTAGTATTAATAATTTTATTGTAATGTAAATATGACAACTGGTTTTAACCTGTCCCAGTTACAAATGTCAGATTATGCTGATAATTTACCAGCGCCTGATCTTGTAGTTTACTCGGATAAACTAGCCATTTCTTCTCATAAAACATTACCGGGTGCATACAGTATTGGCAGGAAATGTTGGATAAGCACTCATAAAGTTAAGAGTGTTCCGACATAGGCTTTCTAGACATTTATCACTATTTCTTGATAGTACAATAATAAATGTCTGAAGAGGTCAACTTGTGAATCTGAGAACCAATTATAAAGATTGATAATAAATTCTTACCTTTTCCCAAAGTTACAGTACAATTATGTAACAAATATAAATCCAGTTCAAAAATGCTTTGTAGATTTAGTCTCAAAGTGTTTTTCATAATTATTGATACATTTGTACGAAATGAGTCTTTGTAAAATGACAACATGGTTAATATGATTTGACTAAATATAAATTAAATTGTCCATATATTTAAAACATTAAAGTCCTTAAGTCTAATCTTAATGCATTCTCAAAATAATCTAGCTTACTTAAAATGAAAGCTGTTATTACTGGTTAAATTACTTGGTTTCCAGTATTTTCTTCTTTTGTCTCAATGTTTTCCCAATCCCATTTCTGCTAGAGACATCAAAACAAGTTCTTGTTTAGGTAATGGTTTAAGCTTTTGCTGTTAATTTTTAGCTTGACATACAGTTAAGAAATATGAATATACCAGCTTAACTTTAACAATAAATATTTCATGGAAACGTTTGTTGTAGGTACTCAAAGTCTTCCAAAGTACTAACAATATAGTTGGCTAAAATTATAAACGGTAATTGGCTTTGTCACATCACCCGGTTCTGAGATAACAGCGTGTTAATTTATGTGTTTTTACTATTGGAGGCATATCAGTAGGGCTCCTTTTGCATCCTCATGAATAATTCATTAGTGACCTGATATTATGAAACTGGTCTATGGTGCTATGATCTTTACTTTCTTGTTTATAGATAATTCATACCAATTTATTGAGCCACCAATTGCAATTGACACCTGCATTCACAATATCCAATCACATCTATCTTGAATACTATAGTCATGCTTATCATGAGACCATTAAGTCTTGGTTTATATCAGTAGATGCAGTTATGTGTATAATAAAATACTTTACAATACAACAAGCATTATTATATACCAGTAGGATTGCACAGTCATATCCTTTGTAGGTGCAAGATAGCTTAAAATATTCACTTTTATCTTAAAGCAAAGTAATAAAATTATGCTGTGGATGGTATAGAGGCAGAATCAGAATTGTTGATAATGAAGGAAAAACAAAACGTTTTATCCTCTCCCAAACAAGACCAGGTTATGATGTCCCTAATAGAAAAGGTTTGGGAAAACATTGAAACAAAAGAAGCAACTGCTGATAACCAGCAGTTTCTCCTTTTGTCTCAATATTTTCTATGCCATATTTTACACTAATCCTATCTTTAATGACATCCATTTTGTCGTTTGTAGCAGTTTTTCGAGTGGATCACCCTAAATTTTGTCATTGGGGAAAGGGTTAAAACAGTGACATCCTCTGCATGAAAGGTAACAGGGAAAAAAAGAATTTATTTAATTCTTGGAAGAGAAGCTCTGGCATAAATAAAACATAAAAAGAGTAGCAAACTAAGAAGAAATGAGAAGAAAAAGGATAAAGTTCATCATTCCAAAAGAAAGATCAGTCGGGTCAAATGCAGGAAAGGTAACTGCGTATTCATACAGTGTATTATTTGAGTAAGAGTTATGCCCCTTGCTTTACTCACAGAACAATGGTTATAATTTGAGGTATCCCCTTCATACAAAACCTCGGGCGAGATAGGGGGCTGAAAATTAAACAGTTAGAAAAACACAGAAATATAATAATTAATATTATGATATATTTTCAACACACATTATAGTTATGATGAATAAATATGATCTATTAATGCAATAATAATTTGTAAAACAATCCTGTCTTTGTAAAATTGAGGAAAAAATCAATAAGAAATGTCTTAAAAAGCACCCCATTTGTACTCTCACTTAGATTATTCACATTCATTAATGAGAGACCAATGTTTTTATCGGGTATAAGAAAGGAGCTCAAATCCATGACCACTGGATTGACAGGCCCAAGGTTACTGACAGATAGACACACACAATCAAACAAATGTAGATATGAATGCCCACACTCAATGCCAGCGCGCTCTGCAAAAAGTCTACGGCGTAACCTCAACTGCGCCTTGTTATTTTAGCAATGGAATCGCAATACTCTTTTTTTGCTGACAGTATTCATATTAGTGAAATCAACATCTGAACAAATTTTGAGAAATATATTAAATATATAATTAAAACTACATCGAAAGCCAGGGGTAGAGTTATGAAAATACATTTACATAATACCATTCCTTAACATGAAAAAAAGCACTCAAAACTACAAAAGTTGCAGTAAAATTGAGAAATCAAATGATACATGATATATAGACACACATAATTGAATAACAAATGAACAAGAACAAGAAGTTTTTCCTTCAAATAAAGAGTAATCAACCCTAAACTACACTAGTCAAGAATATTTAATATTTGGTTCTATTTCAAAACTATGACCGCATTTGACATACAAATAAAATTATAGAGGTTTATATAAATGTTAGGGTAAAGAAATCATCAGGTCAAAGGTTGTAAGCATGTTATTATTTCAATATATCTTTACTCTTTCTATATTATGGAACATCAAACAAGGAATTCTTTAGACATAAATTATTTTAACCCATTACCAAATGACAAAATTTTAGGGCAGTCCAAATTGAAAGATCCTGCAGACGACAATTTCAAGTGAAAGGAACTTCAATTTTATTGATCTTTTGTGGTAGAAAACATTGTGGGAAATGAAGAAATTGCTTGTCACAAGCAATTTCTTCATTTTCCATAATGTTTTCCCAAACCATTTGCTTTAGGGGAGTCAAAAAGAGTCACTGTGTGATAATGGGTTAAGATATTTTAGTTTCTGATAATTCCAACCTGTTCTCTGGTTCTAGGAAGTCATTGTAAATAGATAATCTTTGCTTGAATGAGGGTTGATCCACAAAAACTGATCACTGATGAGTAAACAAGTGGCAGATTTAGGTGCAGAATGAATCATGTGTCATCGTTATTACTTTCCCAAATCATCTTTGTACTTCATGATCCCAAATTCACAAAACTCAGAAAATGTTTAAGATAAATTGTAAAAAAATATGAAAACAGATGATGGTATTTTGTGTTATTTCATCTTTAAAAAAAACATAAAATGATTAATAAATTAATGTGTTCAAGAAATTCTGGGCCCGTATTCACCAATGTTTCTAAATTGATTTTCTAAGGTAAAATTACACACCAGCCAATCACAGTGGCTGAGACTTTCGTCTACTTTCATCTCGGCCACTGTGATTGGTTTTACATGCATTCTCAATAAATAGGAGCCATTTGGATTTAGAAAAAAGCGAAAAAGTGATATCGAAGAAACTTGACTTTGAATTGTTAAAAAGCATGGCAAACATCTATAGGATGCAACTGCAAATTATTTTCAACATGAATTAGACGATACTCGAGATACAGCCTCTTCAATCAGCACAATAAATGTACCATTTTTACTAGTGAAAGGTTCGTTGCTAATGAAGTGTCAATTTTAAATTCTTGTTACTTTTCAATATGACGACGTACATGGACATGATTGATTACTATCAATAGATGATATATTAATATTTATGAACATTCTCAATTCCCAAACAGTTTAAATACTCAATCTTCTTCAATCCAATTCCAAAAACTACCTATTTAGAGACATAGATCGAACTGTTAGTGTGTAATTTCTGCAACATTTTTAATTGCAGTATATGGTGTAAGGTGCAATAAATAGTTTTGATTCTTGTTGAAATTCTATTGCAGTTATTATAAGAATAAAAGTGGGCTTTATCGAAGGGCCTTTTCTATGATGAAAATAGTTATTTACAATTCATTCTTATATATCAAAAGTAACGAACCTTACTATTATTACTAGAATGTTGAATTCTAGTAAAATTACCTAGATGTTGCAACATGAAATTGAAGAAAATAAAGTTTCATAGGGTTTATAATCTTTAATGCATAATAGACAAAATTATAAGGTTTCCAAATTCATGTATTTATGACCAGGCTTTACTGTATCATGGTATAGGAAAAGATAACATGTCGGTATCACCAATTAGGTTATGCGCAATCATAGCTTCATTCTAAACATTTTCTAGTCAGATTTAATTGTGGAAGGTGTGTAGTTGAAATTAAGTCACAGAATTGATTCCATAAACACTTTAAGTACCGAATTCGAGCCATTTTACGCCATATTCCCGTTGTGTAAGGTTCGCTACCTTAAACCTTAATTCAATTTGAATTGTTTCTTTTTCATTTATTTAATACACGTTATTAAAAATAGCAAGAACTGAATATATCCTCACCACGCCGATATGAGATGTAGCAAGATATCTGAATTGCCAAAAAGCACTTCCACGAAAACAGTATATCGACTTTGTAAAAGAAATGGTTATTTTGAAACATTTTGATACAGCCGTTTTTAAAAAATCCGTTACTTTTTAAGGCTATACTTTGTATACTTAATAAACATGTTTATAGTCTTAACCGATAAAAATAATGCAAAAACATCTTTTTGTTTGGTTGATTTGTGTCGAATCAACAGATACAGTATAGTAAGAACCAAGGTACAAATTGTGTTTATTGTCTTGGTAAGGTTCGTTACATCCTTTGTCAAACCTTCACCCGAAATAGATACAAGATCATTTTAGATATACACAAGATGTGTTCAAATGTTACGGTTTCTAGTCAAAAAGTCGAATACATTTTGCCTTTAGAGCTGTATGATGCTAAAATCTTGATTTCCATTCATTTCAATTGAATATCTTTTAAAATGATATGTTGCACCCTTTTGGGGGTGAATATTAACAAAAACGAAATATTTTCATGCGTCTTACATGAGAAAATTCAAAAGAAAGATATAAGTCTATTGAAATATAATTTTGCAAAAAACACTTGAGTTTGATATGAATCTGTATATAAAGTATGAAAATCAATTAAGGTTAGTTACTATAATAACGAACCTTACATATGATTTTTCGACGTCTTTTCATCTCTTAAATTGTCTTTGGTACAAATAGATATCTTTTTTCAACCAAAACATATTCAATTAATGATGCACCATCATTTTCCTGAGATTTAAGATAAACAGAAACTTGCTTTGCCTTAAATACATGGACTCAAATTCTGGGCACAAAATCATGTTTATTTGATAAATAATGGTTTTGAGAAGCCAAAAAATGATGGATACAATTTAGTACTTTCTAACAGGACCCTGTTTTTCAATATTATCATGACCATTCACATTTTTATAGGAAACTACTGATTCAAATGATTTTTCAGTAACGAACCTTACAAAACGAACCTTACATTTGTACTTTGATGTCATATTTTGAGATTATTACAAGAGACTTGTAAATTGATTTTATGTTTACTTTCTAACAGTAATAAAGTATTTACGATGATACAACAGTTAAAGTGATAGACGTTCGTGTATGCAGAAAACGAGGGTGACTAACCTTACTGCCTTAAATCTACGCTATAAAATTAATTAGTAAACCAACGATAATATCCGTATCATTTAAATGACAACAAAATCGAGCTGATTTTCAGTAAAAACGGTGTATCTGTTATCAAAATGTTACTTTCATTCACGTTTTTACCCCTTTATGCTATGAATTGTGCCCTCCAATCTAAAGAATATATCAAAATTTATATATTTGGCGACAATTTTCAAAACTCTATATTTTATTATAATTGGAAGACAAAACAAAATATATACGGTTTTCGGACTCACAATATATACTCAATGAAAATGGTGTGCACAGTTTATGGTTTATTACCTAAGTTTTAAAACAAAATCATTTTGAAATGAGTAATTTAAATCAGCGACAGTTACGAACCTTACAAATTTGGGTATTCTAGCTTGCATATATCACATATGGTGTATGGCTGGGATAGAAAGTGTTTCTCATTAAAGCCACCCATTGACCCTCTATCAACTACGACATATAATTCAGTATACTGCCTGACCATATTCCAGAAAATATACGGCGACAACCAAAATACCAATTGGCCCCCTTATATTGAGAATGCGTGGTAATGTAATTTTACTTTAGAAAATCAATATAGAAATGTTGGTGAATATGGGCCCTGGTCATTTTCAGGGAATGTTGATTAATAAAGAACAGAAGTTTCTTGTCTGATAATACAGAGAAGTGAGTAGTTTGCACTGTCTGACCTTTATCAATCTTGTTTTTGAAATAGGTTTTGATTTAGTAAATAAGAAATACATAGTGGTTTCTGCTTTCTTATAACCCATTACCAAACATCAAAAACTTAGACTGATCTAACATCTTTGAATTTGGATAAGTCTAAATTGTGCCATCTGGTAATGGGGTATAGGGTGGTGCCATATGTTTTTAGCTCACCTGAGCACAAAGTGCTCAAGGTGAGGTATTGTGATCGGTCGTTGTCCGTCGTCCGTCCGTCCGTCCGTCCGGCCGGCCGGCCGTCCACAATTTCTTTAAAGATCTTCTTCTCCCAAACCAGTAGACCAATTTTCTTGAAACTTGGCAGGAATGATCCTTGGGTGAAGGGCTTTCAAAATTGTTAAAAGAATTTGATTCCATCAAAGACTCTGGCTGCCGCGGCATGAGAAAAGGGGAAAATAGCCAACTCTTTTAAAAATCTTCTTCTGCCTAACCAGTAGGCCAATATTCTCGAAACTTCACATGAATGATCCTTGAGTGAAGGGCTTTCAAAGTTGTTAAAAGAATTTGATTCCATCCAAGACTCTGGCTGCCGCGGCATGAGAAAAGCGGAAAATAGCCAAATCTTTTAAAAATCTTCTTCTGCCTAACCAGTCAGCCAATATTCTTGAAATTTCACATGAATGATCCTTGAGTGTAGGGCTTTCAAAGTTGTTAAAAGAATTTCATTCCATGAAAGACTCTGGCTGCCGCGGCATGAGAAAAGGGGAAAATAGCCAAATATTTTAAAAATCTTTTTCTGCCTAATTAGCAAGCCAATATTCTGGAAACTTCACATGAATGGTTCTATGGTGAAGGGCTTTCAAAGTTTTTGAGAGACTTTGATTCCATCAAAGCCTTTGACTTCCGCGGCATGAGAAAAGGGGAAAATAGCCAAATCTTTTAAAAATCTTCTGGCTTACTACATGTAGTGGGCCAATATTCACATGAATGATCTTTGGGTGAAGGGCTTTCAAAGTTGTTATAAGAATTTGATTAATATCAAAGCTCTTAGTGCAGTGGCATCAGAAAAAGGGTAAATGAGCAAACACTTTTGAAAAGGCTGAATTTTGTTTCATTCTTTTGAAAAAACTAAGGAAAAGGGGCTTTATTGCAAAATTCTTAATTTGCTGCTATACAGGTCAAAATGTTTATTTCAACAAGGCAAGAAATTTCAGGTGAGCGATCTAGGGCCATCATGGCCCTCTTGTTATTATTGCACCATGTTTCATGAAGGAAAAATAATCAGTGCCCACACAGACACAAATATTACACATACTACCTGTGTGTGTGATACATTCTTGTGAAATTTGACTCTTTGTATGCCATAAATCATTCCCAGAAAACTTTGTGTACTTTAGATTTTCTTCTAGTTTTTTTTATTTGCTCTTACATCACTTTGATGCATATTTTTATTTGCCATTGTTTTTATACATTGTTGTTGTTTTATGTTTTATGTTGTTGTTATTGTTTTGTCCATTTTTTAAGCAGAATTGTATATTCAAAACAATTTATTGGTATACTCCTAGATTTACATTTCTTAACTAAAAGACACTTATTTTAGTTCTTTGGTAATTATTTCATATAATTTTGATACACCTTGTCTGCTTTTTTATCTGCCTCTCGATCCGTCTACCCTAACTTTATTACAAGAAAAGACATTGGAAAGACATTTTCTGTGATTACAACTTCATAATTTGGGTTCATGTGTACATCATCATATCATTCCAGTTTGATTTTAATTTACCTAGACTCTAAAATAATTCCAAAATTTTTAAAAGAAACAAATAAGGCCTGGGTAATTTTAATGACACCATTCCATTTTGTGACAATTCGGTTTTTGCAAGCAATTTCTACAGTATATTTATCAAGAAAAAATGTCAATATGCGTTGTGTGTTAAAAGTGATAGACGTGAAATGTGATGCAACTATTATATGCCAAGTGATAATGTGAAATATATCAAGGTAGTCCATCCCTAATTAGCCTCTCATGACATCAGAATTTTATCGTGCAAAGTTGTTAATACTGTAAAGCACTTTATTTCTGCGGGTTCCAAATTCTGCGTTTTTTTTTTTCTGAAATCGGCCCGGTTAAATTTCTGCGGAACATATTTCTGCGGTCTCTCACTGCCAGATTACATATTCTATTTCTGCGCTATGAAATCAGTTTAAGTCAATATCAAACATATTTTGAAAGACAAAGCTTAAAAAACATTCGAATTATTCCGTGATGGTAAAGTGATCATCCCATTCATTTATCTATAAAATTGTTATTGGAAACAGTGTCGTATACAGATAGGTGTGAAAAGCAAGACATGTAAAACTATTACCAATCTGTCAAACTTGTTGAATCAAATGTCCTTTCTACACCTAGATTAAAGCTGAAGATACACCATTTTCGAATAGGAAAGAACTCCATTGTTATGAAATTGTGCTTTGTGCCAAGGGGGTGGGGTGGTAACTTGCTAATGTACTGACTAAAATTACAGAGGAGCAACAGTCTCTACATTAAGGGTTAATGTTCTGCGGATTTTATTTCTGCAGTGCCGTCACGGGACGCAGAAATAGCAGAAATAAAGTCCCCGCAGAAATAAAGTGCTATACGGTATTTGCTGGGTATACGAATCTATTCAGGAGATGGCATTAACATTTGGTGGTTGAAACTTTCAACGCCAACTGTTTACAACGTCGCCCGAATAATTTCGATGTAGCATGAATCTTGTTTAGGGTTGGACTACCTTAATTACATTATAAAATTACACACAATCTTTCTTCACTACAAAATTCATCATTGAACAAAAATTCCAAATTTTAACTTTAGAGGATAGGAATAAATGGGAATAATATTGCATTTTACCACTTTTTATAACTACTAAACACTTATAAAATATATAATACTTATAAAATGGGGGAAAAAGGACTAAATGGGATGAAAAATAGACTGGAATATATGTTATTGTTTACTTACATTGAGTTTTCTTGCTAGAACATCCTCCCAGTCTACTGCTTTAAACCATTTGTGTCTTTTGACATCTTCAGCACCATTCTGAAATATTTGGTAAAGATATAATTATGTCTAATTGAATATTTTAAAATTCAACTGTGACCATTACTAAATAGGGACGCTCTTTGATGTCCCACAAGGTAAAGGCTTTGGAGACATTGTGGAAAATGAAGAAATTGGTTTTGATAAGCACAATGTTTTCTACCAGAAAAAGAGTAATGACTGTAAAATTTTACTCGCTTAGGGTTCCAATTTAAAAACCTGATGCAGAAGACAAAATGGAAGACAATTAAGGTAAAATTGGTGAATATTATAGCATAGAAAACATCGAAACAAAAAGACAAAATGCTTATTACTAGCATTCTCTTCTATTGTTTTAATGTTTTCCCAAGTCAATTCAATTAGGGACATCAAGACCAAGTCTTCTTTGGAAATGTGTTAACATACCATAATTGAATTTTGGGCTGGATGTTCAAAGATAATGTTTTGGCTAAGAAAAATTCACATGACAATGTCAAGATCTTAACCCTTTCCCAAACAAGACCTGGTTTTGACGTCCTTAATAGATGACGTTTGGGAAAACATTGAGACAAAAGAAGAAAGCGCTGATAATCAGCACTTTTTCCTTTTGCCTCAATATTTTCTGAGATATATTGTACACAAATCAAACCTTGATTAACATCCATTTTGTTGTCTGCGGCAGATTTTAAATTGGAAAAGTCTAAATTGCCTCCATTTTGGAAAGGGTTAACCAAGGACCCCTAGTTGATTCCTGAATCTATAGTCTTTCACTAGAAAACAGATTTCCATCCTAAGAATGGGGAAGAGCAACAGGTAAGAGGGGCTAAATGTATTCTAAATTTGTTATTTGAAATCCAAACCAGAATTGATGAACAATGAACTATAGCTCTGATAGTGTCATGCTATACATATAATGTAGCCTATGAAAATTAAGACCCTGTGATTTCCAAGGATGATGGTTTTCCAGAAGATATTCTATTTGTAGAATACAGTAATGATAGACAGATGACTTACTTTCAAATCTGATTCTAATCCTGTGTTGACTTACTATAACATCTGACAGGCATTGGTCAGGTGCCATCTTCTATGAACTTGGAGAAACTGACATTGGCTATATTTACTCTACCTAATCAAATCTCTTGTATACCGTAATTATTCTAATAAACGCCCATATTCTAATTAACGCCCATCCCCCAAATCTCATTGGACAATCAGCCTATTTCAAGCACAATTTCAGCAAACAAGGTTGATTCTAATAAACGCCCATCCCCCGATTCCAGGAAAAAAGGTATTGTCTATTATAAACAAAGATCATTTTCAAAAGCAACAAAGAAAGATTTCAAGGCTGTAGTGTGTGTTTCAGACAAAGAAATTTCATCCTAAAATCGTATTTTGCAGTCATTCTAACAATAATTTGCCAATTTTGCCTTGCGTTATCTTCAGTCCATGAAAGACACTGGATTTGCAATTTTTGACACTCAAAATCAAAATACCTCTAATGAACGCTCACCCCTAACCACGGGTGGGCATCAGGCGAGCTACCTCGAAAATGTGTTAACGTAAATTTGTTCCCACGCCACATCCGGGAATGTCGAGGTAGTGGAAATCCTCGTATTTTGACAAACGGGCAAAGGTGAGCTCTCCCTTTTATTTGTTTTTTCTTATAAAGATCGCATTACTTAAAAATCTGGCAATGCAGTGCAATGCTACCATGTTTTAGCAATGCATGAAGACCGAAAACCCCATTAAATAGTGGAAAATACGAGCAGGACGACATTAATTCCAGGACTGGTGGATTGCATTTTCGCCCTGTGTTGACATATCGACAGGCATCTCGAGGCAGATATTGCATTTGATTTTCGGTTTCTGACCACTAGCACATGTTTTGATGCAACACGTAGTCAAATTGACTACAATAATGCAAAAAATTAAGATGTTCTGGGTTCCTGAACAGATAACCTGCCCAAAAACTCATTCGCGTTGTTCCCAGACCATCGAGGTAGCGGTAATCTATCGAGATAGTTCCCACGTGTCCCAAACATCTAACCTTCTGATATATTGATGTGTTGATACACCTTAAAGATTCTGGACAGCGACCTAATGGCTAGTTGGCGAAAATAAGTTCCGCTAGTCACAAAACTGTGATGCACGTGCAATATCTAATTATAGCAGATTTTTTGAGAACTTTTGAAACAATGAACAGGAACTTCCGCAATCACAACATAAATCCCAACCTGAAAACCAACCTGATACCCAAGAGGGAAACAACGAAAAATACATTAAAGTACCAATACAAAGAGAACATATTGTAAGCCGCGTTAGCATCCTTTTTCCCAAGAGTTTGTCACTCAGTCACCAGAACTTAAATGAACGTGTTTGGACACATAAAATGACCGAAAAGCATAAAAATCAACAATCTAACTTATTCAAATTTTCAGGAACATCTACATCAAAACAAAACGCAGTACTGCTTACCCTTAGCCAGAGACCTACACCTTAAAATCAAGTTATAGTACTGATCTGTATTGTTTCTAGGTGGGTTTGTAGGCTATTTACAGAGGACTTAATTCAAGATAGGCACTTCCGGTATTCTGGGAATTAAGATTAACAGTTGTCTCTGTTCTTCATGAATGGGTTTCAGGTTGGGATTTATGTTGCGATTGTGGAAGTTCCTGTTCATTGTTTCATAAGTTCTCAAAAAATCTGCTATAATTAGATATTGCACGTGCATCGCAGTTCTGTGACTAGCGGAACTTATTTTCGCCAACTAGCCATTAGGTCGCTGTCCAAAAACATTAAAGTGTATCAACACATCAATATATCAGAAGGCTAAATGTTTGGGACGCGTGGGAACTATCTCGATAAATTACCGCTACCTCGATGGTCTGGGAACAACACGAATGAGTTTTTGGGCAGGTAATCTGTTCAGGAACCCAGAACATCTTAATTTTTTGCATTATTGTAGTCAATTTGACTACGTGTTGCATCAAAACATGTGATAGCGGTCAGAAAACGAAAATAAAGTACAATATCTGCCTGGAGATGCCTGCCGATATGTCAACACAGGGCGAAAATTCAATTCACCAGTCCTGGAATTAATGTCGTCCTGCTCGTATTTTCCACTATTTAATGGGGTTTTCGGTCTTCATGCATTGCTAAAACATGGTAGCATTGCACTGCATCGCCAGATTTTCAAGTAATGCGCTCTTTGAAAGAAAAATCAAATAAAAGCGAGAGCTCACCTTTGTCCGTTTGTCAAAATACGAGGATTTCCACTACCTCGACATTCCCGGATGTGGCGTGGGAACAAATTTACGTTAACACATTTTCGAGGTAGCTCCCCTGATGCCCACCCGTGCTAACTTTCCCATTGACCATGCTTCTAATAAACGCCCGGGCGTTTATTAGAACAATTACAGTAACAAGAGGACCATGATGGTCCTAAATCGCTCACCTGAATCAAGATGACAAGATTGATAATGGCAATTTTGTCAAATTCAAAAGCATGAAACTTATAAGGACTTCCTGTTTGGAAACAATTAAGTAATAATTTTGTTCCAATCGATCCTGTAAAGTTGGGTATGAATTAGCATAATGGTTGAGTTTTTTTCCATAATTATTTCATTATTTTTGCAATATACAACATAGGGCGAATTTTCAAAGCATACTGATCTGTTAAAATTGATTATTTATGATATTATGAGCAAGATTTGGTATGTGATTTGAAAGAATATAGGAAATGAGGACAAACCATCTGATAAGTTAGGCTTATAATCCCTTCTTATTTGCTTATTTGTTTACACAAGATAACAAGAGGCCCAAGAGGGCCTGTATCGCTCCACTGGCTCAGTATTTCAATCAATGAGACGGTTCAAGTATAGATTTTCATAAGGAAATTTGACAGGAAAGCTGATTCCAGAATAGACTTTACCTTGAGAAACCTTATTTCTCAGTGGTAATAAGTATTGTTTGTAAATAGGAAAAGTTATATATCGCTGCTTTTCTGCCAAAAACATGTATCTGCAGCTTAAAACAAGCTGCAGATACAAGGTTTTTGCAGAAAAGCGACAATATGTATATCCCTGTATTTCAACCAAACCTTGTAACCGCAGCTTAACCCTTTTCCAAACTGAAACAAGACCTGGGCTGCGTTCAGTAGACAAAACGTTTTGTCTTACTGGACGCAGGGCTGGTTTTGATGTCCCCGATAGAATAGGCTTGAGAAAACATTTAGGCAATAGAAGAAAATGCTGATAATCAGCACTTTCTCCTTTTGCCTCAATATTTTCTGTGTATTATTGTACTCAGATCCAACCTGCCATATCTTTTTCAGTGAAACTTAGTTAAAGATGAAATTCCAATATATTTTTTGACCCATTACCAAAATGGCAAAATTTGGGGCTTTTCCAAATTCAAAGATATTGCAGACGACAATTTCAAGTGAATGAAATTTAAAATATTTTGGTGTTTTGGCATAGAAAACATTGTGGGAAATGAAGAAATTGCTTGTCACATGCAATTTCTTCATTTTCCGCACTGTTTTTCAAAGCTGTTATCTTTTAGGGAGTCAATGTGTAGTAATGGGTTAAGTCCCGCAACAGATAGATGCTGGACGATGGACGATCATTAAAGCTCATATAATAGCACCTTGTGCTCAGGAGAGCTGAAAACAGGTGTAAATGATACTAATGATGCCAAGGCTTTAGTTTTATGGAAATAAGGCAGAATTTGGCTGGAAATTCTGTATCGTAGGGTTTTCCATCTTAGATTTCCACACAACACAAAATTATCATGGATATGATCTTTTTCATCTCTCTCTTTAAATTGCCGTAAAATGCACAATTTTGATTTATATGACCTTGCCAGATAGTTTTCACTGGTGGTGAACTCGGCCAAAGCGTTGGACATTTTTTCGCGATCATAGTATTTCGTCTGTGTTGTTTTAAATATTGTAACTACGGCTTGGATTAAGCTGTAGTTACGAGATTTTATAACAACACAGACGGTTTGTCTATACAAATTGCTACATCCGGTCTATTTTTAGAACAAATTCATTGTTATTAGAAAAACTATCCAATCAGATCTTTAAACTCACATTTAACTGAAATATCTGTACCTTGTGGTAGCGAAAAATGTCCCTTGCTTTGGCCGAGTTCACCACCAGTGGTTTTTATGTTTAACTTGATTTGGTAGTATAAATAAAACTCAAACACAAGTGTTTCTGTAAATAATGAAGTTTTATTAAAGAATGTTTAAGTAATTGAAATTGTTGTTTACAATAGCATACAATCAATACATATTTTCATTACATAAAAGTTGTTAAATAAACAACTTGCAGAATTCATATTATGCATGTACATGTATTACTTAAAATTTTCAATTAACCCTTTCCCAAATGGCATTGTTTTAGACTTCCAATTTAAAAGCTGCACCAGAAGACAAAATGGAAGGTGATGAAAACAGGTTTTGCACAATATAGCAAAATAAAAATAAATGAATAAATTTATGAAAAAAATGAAGCAAAAGAAGAAAATGCTGATTATCAGCACTCAATGTTTACAGAAGCCTCTTAAATTAGGGACGTCATGAACAAGCTCTTATTTGGGAAAGCGTTAAGTTTCATTACAGCTTATTCATGTTTTTGACAAAAGTAAAATGTTAATTCATCTCAACATTATCTGTTATTCAAACCTTTGTATAACATCTAAATTCAAAAAGCATATTGCTACTATCTGCTGATATTAACCCAGGACAACTTAATTTTTGTCAACAATGTTCTCTATAACTAGGCTGGGGCTCTGAAATGACTTGCCAAAGGCCATACCCACATGGATGGCAGCTTGAATGTAATCCAATCACATCACCCGCAACTTCTCACAAGAAATGAGTTTGGCATTCAAGCTACCATGTCAAGCAGGACCCCATTGTTTAAAATAGAATATGATCATATTTCATGTGTTTTGATCATCATTCTACCCTTTACAGACCGACAAGCCTTTCTGGATTGTCTTGATCTGTTATGAGTGACATCTTCACTATAAATGTACATATATGAGTTTTAGACCTGTAAGCTTTTATTCCAATGATAAAACAAAGTTTTGCAGATTGTACAGCTATATATTAAAATGCCTTTCCATCTATTATATGAAAGAATTGTTCTATGCCATACAAAAACATACTTAAGTGATTATTTCTAAACTATTATAATTAAATTTAAATACATACACATTTACAATGATGTTGCATTAATCCCTTTATATGAATATTTGACTGTCATAATGATATCAGTCCTCTTGTTATTTGAGTAACATATAATAAATAGTTTGTTTTTCTCTCTTTCCCTTGCTATCATCTGTCATGACTTTCATATGATTTATATATAAATGTGGTTATTGTGATATTCTTTGTGCAAAGCACCATTTCCACTTCTAACAAAGTCTATTTGTTAATCTATGACATTGCTATATATATTCATTAAGTATCTTTGAAATATATTCTCCTTTTGGATCAGTACTAGTCTTTGTTTTGATTTTCTAATCATTTCAGAGATTTATTCTAAAACTCGCATAAAACACTAAACTAATATTTTGAATCAAACAATGAATGGTACATGAACTTTTTCAGTAGATCAGCAGTTTTAACAAAAGTAAGACAGTGCTTTACTGAGCTTAGAACAAGTATAATCAAAATAGGAACAAGAGCTCCGCAGAGTGGCGCATATACACCCGAGAGGGGCTTGTTTGTAAAATTTGCCATTTTTTCAATTCAAGGGCAGATAATTCAAAAACGAAACAGGTTATCTGAATTCCGTAAGCGATGTGCACAAATAGACACAATGGAGAATCATTGTGGCAAGTTTGATTAAATTCCAATCAAAACTGTAGGAGAAGTTGCGCACACAAGAAATTGCTAACGGACAGACTGACGGACAGACAGACGACCGGGGCCATAACAATATGAACCTTCAGGCGTATAAAAATATAAATATTTGCTCTATTTGTCACAATAATCTTACCATTGTGCATAATTTTTCACCCTACAGGTCATTAATTTTTTGATGAGTTTTCTTCTCAATACTGAGGTTGATGTGAAATACAAAATTTGTGTAAGTTAGTGTGAACACATTTCGAAATTTAAAGAACATACTGCAATAAATATATATGAGATGTTAATCTACAAATCTCATTTAACTTGTTTTTATACGTGATGAACCATTTGCTAAGCTCTGCACTGCCTTCAGAAAAATTATGCAGAATGGAATAGTAATGTGAGTAAAAAGGTACAGTTGAATTAATGTAAAGTAGCAAGTTCATGTGTAACAGAAAGTAACAAATAGGAATCAATTCTATTAATTAAACAGTGACATAATTTCCGACAAACAATAGTATTTCCTCAGTGTAAATCTAAAAAATTTAACTTAGTCCAAATTCAAAAATGTTGCAGATGACAATTTAAAATGAATGAATCTTACATGTTTGGTCATCTTATGTAGAAAACATTGTGGGAAATGAAGAATTTGGTTTTCACAAGCAATTTCTTCATTTTCCACATGGTTTTCCATGGACATTATCTTCTGGGGAGTCAAAAGGAATCACTGTATGGTAATGGGTTAAAGGTGTAAAATGATCAGTCAACATGTGACTGCAGGCTGATCGTTATGTTAATCTTCTGCCACACAGTTCAGCATATGACAAGGCTTACAGTAGAAATTTCTCTCTTTCTTATTAGATGCTGAAATATGTGTTGAACATGAAGGAAAAAAAATAAGAAAAGAATGTTATATCGCTTGATCATAATTATGTGACCCGCCAAGCTTAACAGTACCTTATGGAAAGTGTGAAAAATATCAAACCTAGCCAGTCTGTGCAAACTAACTAGGATCAATTTTTTTCATTCTAAGGCAATTTCTTGGATATATATATATTTCGTTTCCTTGTTTGTTTTACATGTTCAATAAAATTCCAAATATGACATCTGGTTGATATCTGCTGAATCTCATGTATCTCAAGATTTGGTTAAATGGAAAAACCAGAAGGTCCCTTTCAGTGTGACAGGTCACATATCTTTGTGTCCACCTTTCTGCACCTATAGTGGCCACCCATACCTATATGAACCACCAGCTTTGTCTGCTGAAATAGCAGACAAAGCAAAAAACAATGACGGGTGAGATTTCAAACTGACCTCTTTCATTCAAAATAATATGTAAACTTGTCATTAGCTTCACACAACTCAATATTAATGATTTTTTTTTTAAACTTTATGAAAGATTGACACTGTGATTTGGCACAGCAGAATACACCATCGAATGATCAGACCAGACACATTCTATGACATCAGTGAGAATCAGTGGTATATTACTGTAAATATGATCAATTAAGGAGCCAGAATAATGGGTTGTTTTTGACACTTGTTGACTGCAGTTGAAGAAATCCTGCATAAACCTCTGGATAGTTGTATTCATATCCAATAAATCAATGTTGATATCACCTTGAATAATGAGGTGCTTCCCTTTGAAATGCTTTAAATTTTCAGTTAGAAATTTCTTCAGGTCAGTCACCGAAGATTTAGGAGAGTTGTACAATGTTGCAATGACTATTTCTTTATCTTGCACCAAGAGTTCTACAACAATCATTTCTATGTTTTTCTTTACCACAGAAAAGCTATGAGAAATATGAATGTTGTCCCGCACATAAACGATAATTCCTCTGTGAGGACGAGCATTGCTTACTTGTTTCCCATCTGCTCTAACAATTTGATATCCAGTTCTCTGCACTAAATCGATGGAATCATCTGCAGTTAACCATGTTTCTAATAAGCATAAACAATCTGCAGCTTTGACATTGGGATCTGAAAACAATTCATCCTTATGGCTTCTGTAAGACTGCATATTGTTGAAAAGGCATGTGAAATGAGTGTCACTAGTCATGTAAACTGGAGTGTAACATAGTTTCAATTTCTGTGATTCTCTTAAACGTATCATTTCTTCTTGAACTTTAGTTGACACAGAAATCTTGCTTTCATTCAAGTTTAGAATGTAAAGGCCTTTCAGGGATCTTGATCTACTTATTGCGACATAATGGGCATGGGAAAATACACGTTTTCCATCCATATCTATTACAACCTGACTCAACGTGTCTCCTTGAGATTTATGTACAGTTTTTGCTGTTGACTGGCGCAGAGGGATTTGTATTCTCACAAAAGTTTTTCTCAAATACACAAAGTTCCTCTTTGAATCAAAGATAGGTGTCCATAATGGATTAATAGCACTATGATACAAATGTCTGTACTTTGAACGCCATGATGTTCCGATTTTATCATCATTGAAAGAAACCCACACAATACTTGGTCTAGTAGTATTTTTCTGTCTGTATTCAATTTTATTTATCATACAAGAAGACCCATTTACTAATCCATCATCTACATCAAGGTTAAGACATAGGTCATAAATCATTCCAATAGCTATTCCTACCATCTGACTAAGCCCTGCAGTGTGTGTGGAATCATGTGGCAACTTTGATATTAGTTGTTGTTTAACTGTCACATTGTCATCTCCTAATACATGATCAAGAGCAGGAATGTTTACTTTTTCATTAGTATTATTAAGAAAGCTCCTGACATTGAAATTGTTCACTTTCTCATTGGTATTGAATAAATGTGTTGTATTTTGTGGATAGTCTGTACTAGCAGTATCAGTCAATCTCTTTTTTAGATTTTCAATGTCAACTTGTGTATGATTTCCTTCTCGTAATCTGTTCAAAAGTTCAGCAAATTGTTTGTCTTCCTTTTGCCTCATGATCTCATCCAATTCATGCATTACAATAAAATCCTGCCATAAGTTTGTAGCTAAAGGTCCAAAATTTGTTTTCAAATTCTCAAATATCCAACCATCCATCACTGGTTTCAACTGGAAAAGGTCTCCAATGAATATCATATGCAAGCCACCAAATGGAACATTACTGCCCTTTATTTGTTTTAATCTTTCATTTATGAGTTTAAGCATGTTATTTCCAACCATGGACACTTCATCAATCATAACAACAGACAAGTCTTTATATTTTGTTCGAAGGGTGTTTAAAGTGTCACTATTAAGTGGAGTACAATCATAACCCTGGCTTGCTGGAATGCGGAAAGCTGAATGTAATGTTACCCCATTTATATGAAAAGCAGCTTTACCTGTTGGTGCACAGAGAAGAACTCTACAGTTCTCAGGATTATCACCAGGATTAGATGTCAAGTAACGCTGCAAAGCTTCAAACAATGCACTTACAAGAACAGATTTTCCAACGCCTGCACCACCAGTTAAAAAAACTTTCAACTTTTGTTCATCACGCTTAACAGATTGGAAAACATGAATAAAAAATTCTCTCTGTTTCGTATTCAATGATTTTATCAATTGCCTGTAATCTATGTCTGACATTGTTTTCCTGCGTACACTAATATCTACAGAAGCAACACTTAAACCAACATCTCCAGCAATATCACCTTGTCTCTGATTTTCAGGTCTATCAGGATCAAAGAATATGAAACTTTCACTTTCTTTTGCACCAATATTTGAGTCATCCTGCTCAGACTGCTCTGTGCCTGGGGCAACATCATCAAAATCTTCCTCATTGTGAGCACGCTCCATTGCATCATCTAGTTCATCAGCATTCTTTTCATACTGCAAGGCTTTGTGCTCTATGAAATTTTTAATGGATCTGTACCTTGATAGGTAAGAGTCATGACCTTGTTTCAAATCAATACTTTCATCTCTCCATGAAGTAAATAGAAGCAATCTTTCTCTACAGAACTGTTCGATGTCAATTTTTTTCGAAAATCTTACATATCTTATGACTTTTCTTTGTTTCCTTTCACTTATAACAATTCCATTTTTGAGAACAATTCGACCCCCAGGAATAGAATATTGTCTATCCTCACTTGAATTATAGTCATTTGTGTCTGAGTCAAGCACCTCATCCTCGTTACAATATGTATCCATGTTTTCATTGTTTTCACCTTCATTGGTTTCTTCATTTAATGTTTCAGAAATGTTTTCACCTGAATTTCTTGCAGTGCCTTTGTCAGTGTTGTATTTGATATCAAGCTGGGACACATAGTCTGCTAAACACCAATTTTCAAGTTGTTTTGGTCTTTTAGAATATCTTTTAATGGTATTATCTGCTTCAATATCTGTAGAATTTGAAGATAATTTTTCAAGAGATTCCTTAGACTTAAGTAGGAATGTTCTCTCTTCAGGCAAAGAAGTGTTAATGAAAACAACATCCCTTGAGGCTTTTGTCAATGGCTGTTGTAAAAGTAAGTAGCAGGCTTCCTGGGCACTAACCTCAACACTATTCAAGAATTTATTTCCAATATGTCTAACCTGTTGTCGGAGATCCATATTTCCTCTTCTAGCTTCTTTACATGCCTCATTCATAAGAATACTCATTCCTCTCTGTGCTTTACTAATATATGAAACTATATATACAGCACATGCATATGGATCCAATACAAATTGTAAGTCATGGTTTGCACCCCAAGCGTTTAGAATAGGTTTCATGTATGCATTAATTCTAACCTCACTTAATTTTCTTTTCAGAAAAACCTTTGGACCACTCAATGAGCTTTGGACTGCTTTGATGTAATCATCCTTGCTTACTTTGATCTCAGTAAGGAAATCATCTACCGTAATATTTGTTTCCTTCAACTCATCCAATTTCTTTTGTATTTTGACAAATAAATCTTTGTAATTTTGCTTTTCTTTACAGTCATTTAACGGTTCCAATATAGTTGTGCTTTTCATTGGAGGAATGGGAAAACCAAATCTACAAATAGATTTCTGTTTCTTTCTACAAGACTTGGAATGTTTATGTATCTGTAGTTCTACAAGTTGTTGATCTGGATTTTTCTCACAAGATACATACTTATCTATGAAGGATGTTACTTCATCTAATGAACTTTCATGATATCTAGGAGCCTTTTCAATCCATATTAACATGTGGATGTGAGGTGAACCTCTTTGTTGGAATTCAACACGATAAAAGTAATCTATTATTTTTCCTAATGGGTCATGGGGACTTTTAAGTACAGTGTTTATGAATTCTTGTACTCGGTTGTCAAAATACCTTACACATGTAACTGGATCTTTTTGCACAAGTTTTGTTTTATCAATCCAAGTCAAGTTATCCAATTCTTCCACAGACATTGTTTTTCCATCATTTATCTGAGAGAGCATATTTAGTAGATCATGCCATCTGGTATCTGCCGACGAAAGAGATGTAAACCAAGTAGGTAATCCTAGTTGTCTAATCATTGCAAAAACATCTTTTTTACGGGCTTCAAAATATGGTGGTGAATTCCTTAAACTTCTGAAAATATAAAATCCCTCATCCAATCTCACAACACCTTTAAGATGATTTGTATCAAGCATTTGTGAGGCAGTAAATGTTTTACCTTCTGTTTTACATCTACGCAAAGCAAGATGGACTTTATCAGAAATTTGTTTCAGTTGAACTTTCTTTAACTTAAAGAAGATATTGGGAATATTTGATGCTACTCTGCGATCAATATGCCTCAGTTCTAGCTTGCATGTATCACTATAGTGAATGTGAACATGTTTTTTATCATTTGGACTTCTTCTCTGTCCACAGAAAATTGTAGGAAAAGACAAATATTCTGCATCAGGATCTTGATAAAGGCTGAGTGGTGTTTGACCCTCACCTGGAGCAAAAGTATAAGCGTTGTCTTTATTTGGGTCTGCAGCATCCAGCATAGTGTCACTATTACCAATAACCTTTTCTGTCTCGTCAACTTCACTAAAGTGATCAGAGTCATAATTCACATCATCATTACAATCTAATTCTTCACTTACGCTTTCACCTGTCATTCCAAAGAACTCTTTTACTGTATCACTACAATCTGAAGTAATTGATTGCATCCAGTCATCATCTACTTTAACACCAGATTCTTTATACAGTACACTATGGTTCACTAACCAATGAAGAGCACTTAAAACATGCAGAGGTCTAATATTTTCAGTGAAATCACATTTATTATATGAAAGTTTCTTCTTAAGTTTAACAGGTATTGTATAGTGACTATCTAATGTTCTTGGTAAACTGTGTATAACAGGCTGAATGTCAACCGGGACATTGACAACATTCCCTTTGATGGACAACTGACCTCCTCTTGGTAATTCTCTAATCTGCATAAATGGGATTCTCAAAGAAACTAATCTTTCCTCTAGCTGATGTAAATTCAGTTCCTTTGGCAGTACAGGAAATGCATTTTGATTGAAAACAGACATTGGAGGGACTTTGTTAAGTTTAATTTTTTCATAGCATGTTTTACACAGCCATTCACAATCATCAACAGAGATGTAATTTGTAGAAAATTTTTTAACTGCATCAGAAGAGCATTTAGAATTTAGTTTGTTGAATAACACAACAGAATGTTTAAACCATGTTTGGTTACAGCATGAACAAACATAAACAGGGCCTTTTGAAACATTCTTCTTAAATTTTTCAATGCAGTCGTCTAAGCTGGAACCATATCGCTTTGAACTTTTGTAGCTCTTTTCCTTAATTTTATAATCTAAATTAGACCTTAGACTCTGGCGCTTAGTCTTATTTCTTTCATTTTCTACTATCATATTGAATCTTGATGAACGTTTATTCTGTTTTTTCATCCTTTCTGAATCTTTATACAATTTACTAGAGCGGCACTTGTGCATTGATTTAAGAGTTAACATTCTTTCTTTCTTCTTTCTTTCCTCATTTTGTCTAACTTTTTGCATAGAACCCTTTGTCATTGACCTTTCTTTGACTTGCCTTTCTGGATTTTCTCTTGCTTTTTTCTTTGAAATATTTGTCATTGTCCGTTCCTTGACTTGCCTTTCAGGATTTTTTCTTGCTTTTTTCATTGAAGTATTAGTCATAGTCCGTTCCTTGACTTGCCTCTCTGAATCTTGTCTTGCCTTTTTCTTTGAAATACTAGTCATAGTCCGTTCCTTGACTTGCCTTTCTGGATTTTGTCTTGCTTTTTTCATTGAAATACTAGTCATAGTCTGTTCCTTGACTTGCCTTTCTGGATTTTTTCTTGCCTTTCTCTTTGAAATACTAGCCACTAATCTTTCCTTAGATTGTCTTTCAGGATCCTGCCTAATTTTCCTCATATAACTTTTCATATATTCATTTCTTTTTAATCTTTTACGTTCGTGTACAATTTCATAATCTGACCTAACTTCTTGTTTGCGCTTTTGTCTCTCTGCTTGATCCTTGAAATATATGTCAATCAAAGATAATTTCTCAGGTGGACAATTTGTAAATTCAATTTCATTTTTCTTGGATTCAGATTCATGGATTTTTTCTCCTATAACAAATCTAATTGGCATCATGTCAAATTGTTCATTTAGATCGATGTTCATACTTTGATACATTGCATACATGAACATTACCAAATCATCTATTGAAAGAAAAGAAGCTAATAATGATCTTCCATCATCATCTACCAATCCATCAACACCATGTGAATGAGAATCAAATAAACAATATCTACCATCCTGCCTGAAAATTGCAGAACAAACTGAACCAATGATAAATAAAAGATAAGAAGTTGTGTGAAATGCTTCCTTCAAACAACTGTGAAGTGATGACATATGAGTGTTGATAGAACTTTGAATAAATACACCAGATAAAATATTTCCTCTCACAATAGAAACATGTCTATCAAATGCAGTTACAGAACCTGGGATCTCTTCCAAATTCAAAAGCAAGCTTTGAAAGTCATTCCTCGCTTTCAGTCCAATCACTATTTCTCTATGTAATCTATCTCCTTCTATTAGAATTTCATCTAGATTTTGTGAAGATGGCAGATGTCTAAGCTCTGTGTATATCATCGAGCATAAGGCATTGGCTGTACATTGTAGATTTCGAGAGGATGGGTCAAACATTTGATTACCTTGATGAAAAGTTCCGAAAATCATTGTGTTGGATTCTGTATCTTCAGCAACAACTTCAGTAGCAAGAACAGTATTACCATCAGCACTAGCATCAATAACAGTGTCAGTAAGTATATCATCTGCAGTATTTGGTAAAGTATCATGAACAGTATCAAGAACAGTATCAAGAACAGTATCAAGAACAGTATCAAGAACAGTATCAAGAACAGTATCAAGAACAGTATCAAGAACAGTTTCAGAACAAATTCCAGACACAGATGGTTTTTGTGGGTGGGCAAGTCCCCCATCTGATATTCCAAAGACGCCCTCCATAGACACAGATGGTTTTTGTGGGTGGGCAAGTCCCCCATCTGATATTCCAAAGACGCCCTCCATAGACACAGATGGCCTTACATCTGTTTCATCCAAAACAGATGAAGGTAAAGGGTGGGATAGGCCCCCATCTGATAGTTCAAAGACACCCGTTAAATCAGCTGTGGTTTTCGTGAGTACATCTCTTCTGGCTCTACTCATTCGCCAATTCTTCTTGCGAGGCATTTTCCTTCTGCAATTAGAAAATATAAACTAAAATGGCAAATTTTCCAGACATTCAAAGACAACTTTTGACATTGTCTGATGACCAGGACCCTGTTTTACAAATGAATTGAAATGTTCATAAAATCATAAGAAAAACAGGGCCCTGGACCATAAAAGCTGCTACATGTGTATGAAGTGTAAATTTGCAAGCATGTATCGTTTTGACCTTGATAAGTCACTTTAACAATGTTATTAAGGGATTCATACCAATGAATTATGAACTGTTTTAATATCAAATTTGAGCACTACATCTTAATTTCTAACTTACAAGGAAAAAACAGACAAACTAATGGACAGACCAGATTTTATATTGATCCCTTTCTGATCTTTAGGTGCAGATAGTGTAAAAATTCAAGAGAAAGTAATAAAAAGCCAGTTCTTACATTAAACGGATAAATCAATGGTAAATCCAAGTCCCTTTTTCCTCTGTATCTCTTTTCTTTAACTTCGTCACACTGTACTCTATATCTTTCAGCAATCAACACAAAGTGATCTATATTAAGGTACACAACCTTAAGTCACATAGGGTAGAACTTATGTTCACAATAATTCCAATATATACTCCAATTCACTGTCACAATGAACTCACAGCTACATAAAAATCACAAAACTGTATTTAGAATTAAATCAGTGTTGCACAAAAATCATAAAAAAATGTTCACTATTAAAGTGTTCACAATTCACTGTTCCACACAAGAATCATAAAAATGTGTATAACATTTCCAATTTTGGAAATAATAATAAAAGTTCACAAATGTTCCAAGTGATATTACGGTAAGTCTTTTTGTAATATTGATAAATTTGTCTGAAATAAATAAGAACAGTTGTTGAAATCATGATTGATAGAATAGTTGAGTGACAAAATGTAAGTTTCTTGAAAGACAAGATGTGTTTGTGAAACATGAATGCCCGAAATGGCTATTTTTCTACAATGTTAAGTTTTTTAATTAAGAGTTGATAAGGGTTACATGGAACATATAGATATCATTGAAAGGAAGTTAGATACCAAATTTCAGCTTTGTTTGTCAAACACTTTTGGAGAAAATGCAAAATGTTAAGTTTTCTGACAGACAGACAGGAGTAAAACAATAGAAATCATGTTATTTTGCTAACCTATGTAAAAGATCTGGAAGTAATTGCGATTAGCAATTCTAAATTATTCACTGTGTGTTTAGTTTTGAGATTTAAATCTAAATTTGTTCAAAACGTTATAATAATTTAAATATTGGCATGACACTGTACATTACTAAAGACTAGAAAATCAAATTCAGTTTATTGTTGAAATATCATTTCCAAAACTTAAATAAATGTGTATCTCTGTTAAATTGATAGAAAATAATTTCCACTTTCTATGAAAGTGGTAAACTATTTTTTGTGATAAACAAGGCGGTTATCCCAAAAAGAGGCCCTCTTCATAACTGGTGATAATCATGTATGCAATTCAAAGAAAGCAAATAACAACTGTCTTTGAAATACACAATCCTACATACTCAAAAGATTCCTGCAGCATGTTTTGGTCACCAGCACACTTACCTGGTATAGGTTAACGTCTGCAATAGCCCCTAAAGAACAAAGTCTATCTAAACTTTTGATTTAAATAGAATTTAACAAAGTATGGGTTACAAATTATCAATCATTCTTCATAATAATCATAAACTGTTGTTTTTTTTTCTTCATTAACACAAACACTTGTCACGGGTCAAGAGGGTCTGAAATGAGAAAAAGAGTATATCACATTTTGGCATCAAACTTAACCATTTTCCAAACTCTTCCAATTTGAAAGGTGTTGCAGACCGCAATATCAAGTGCATGGAATTTTAAATTTTTTGGTGTTTTTTTGTTCAGAAAATATTGTGGAAAATGAAAAAAATTGCTTATCACAAGCAATTTCTTCATTTTCCACAATGTTTTCAAAAGCCTTTATCTTGCAGGGTGTTGAAAGGCGTCACTGTGTGGTAATGGGTTAAACAGTGGACTCTTAATAATTATATAATCCTGTTATAAGACATTCATTGCAAATTAGCAATTTCCTGTCTGCAAAAACTTAAAATTTTGAGAACAATATACTCCCTTTTTAGCTTTTTTCTGTTAATTGCAATAATTATCTTGACAAATAGACATTGCAGTTAAAAAGAATCCACTGTTTAGTGCATTTTCTCTTTTCTCAAACGATAAAAATTCAGACTGTCAAGATTTGACAGCTACTGCAGGTGATGAATTGGGTTACAAAACTATATGGAATTTGTGAACATTACAGAACAGAAAATACTGAAGGAAAAGGAGCAAGTGCTAATAATCAGCATTTTGTTTTTTCTTTCAAAGTTTTCTGACACTAAATTCCTTCAGAGACATGAAAACATGGTCTTGTTAGGGAAAGGGTTAATGAACGTTGAATTGATTTTCATGTGACTAAAATTCAACACAAAAGTTCTAAGAAGGGTGTCTCAAATAAAAAATGGTCTTGGAGATGTTTTGAAAATTCAAAGTAAAAATAAAAAAATTGCAAAAAGTCACCTAAGGAACATTCTGGCAAAGTACACTCATAATATGTCCAGTGATTACAGAAGCGGCAATCAATGAAAAATTTTCTAATGATTTCTGATAAGCCCCATCCTGCCATGCACCCATTTTTGGACAAAAAACAGTTTTTTTCTAACATTTGACCGCTTGACCTAGTTTTCAACCCCAGTGACCCAATTTCAATCCTTCAATGATTTCATCAAAACAATCACTCTGACCTCTTTTCAGATTGACTGGGCAGAAAATATGACCTCTGAAGGGCATACAAGGTTTTTCTAAGATTTGACCTAATAAAGATTTATGTTTAATTAAAGAACTTTTTCATGGTTTGTCATATTCTGATAAGCCCTACCCTGCCGCACCCAAATTTATAGACCAATTAAAATTTTACTAACAAAGTATTATTGAATAACAAAGTATGGTCGAAAGTAACAAAGTATGGTTGATTTTAAGAATTTCTCGTGATTTCTCCCATTCTGATAAGCCACGCCCTGCAATGCCCACATTTATGGACCAATCAAAATTTCATGAACAAGTTAAGTATAGGGTCACTTAAGGTGCATTTCTACCAAGTTTAATTGAAATTGGCCCAATCGTTGATTTTTAAAGAATTTAACAATTATTTTGTGATTTTTCTAAGTCAGATAAGCCCGGCCCTGCCACACTCAAATTTATGGACTAATAAAAATTTCACGAACAAGTTAAGTAAAGACTCACCCGATGTACATTTCTGCCAATTTTGGTCAAAATTGGCCGAATGGTAGATTTTTAAAGAATTATTTTGTGATTTCTCTAAGTCTGATAAGCCCAGCCTGGCCACGCCCACATTTATGGAGCAATCAAAGTTCTTTAAACAATTTAAGTATAGGGTCACCTAAGGAACATTCCTTCAAAGTTTGGTCAAAATTGACCAACTGGTTTGAGAGGAGAAGATTTTCAAAGAATTATTTTGTGATTTCTCGAAATTTGATAAGCCCCGCCCTGCCACACCCACATTTATAGACCAATCAAAATTTCGCTGACAAGTTAAGTAAAGAGTCACCCAAGGTACATTTCTGCCAAGTTTGGTCAAAGTTGGCCAAATGGTTGATTTTTAAAGAATTATTTTGTGATTTCTCTAAGTCTGATAAGCCCCTCCCTGCCACGCCCACATTTATGGACCAATCAAAATTCTTTGAACAATCTAAGTAAAGGGTCACCCGATGTACATTTCTGCCAAGTTTGGTCAAAATTGGCCGAATGGTTGATTTTTAAAGAATTATTTTGTGATTTCTCTAAGTCTGATAAGCCCCGCCCTGCCACGCCCACATTTATGGACCAATCAAAGTTCTTTAAACAATTTTAGTATAGGGTCACCTAAGGAACATTCCTTCAAAGTTTGGTCAAAATTGACCAACTGGTTTGAGAGGAGAAGATTTTCAAAGAATTATTTTGTGATTTCTCAAAATTTGATAAGCTCCGCCCTGCCACGCCCACATTTATAGGCCAATCAAAATTTCACTGACAAGTTAAGTAAAGAGTCACCCAAGGTACATTTCTGCCAAGTTTGGTCAAAGTTGGCCAAATGGTTGATTTTTAAAGAATTATTTTGTGATTTCTCTAAGTCTGATAAGCCCCGCCCTGCCACGCCCACATTTATGGACCAATCAAAATTCTTTGAACAATTTAAGTAAAGGGTCACCCAAGGAACATTCCTGCAAAGTTTGGTCAAAATTGGCCCACTGGTTTGAGAGGAGAAGATTTTTAAAGAAAAAGTTAACGGACGCACGGACGCACGGACGCACGCACGACGGACACACCGCCATGACAATAGCTCGCTGGCCTTCGGCCAGTGGAGCTAAAAATGGGGCCAGCCAGAGAAATTGATAACAGAAATAGATAAGAGAAACAGTAAAAGCTTTCCAAATTTATTACTTATATCAAAACCCTATGAAGAATGTATTAATTTTTTCAAGCAGATGATTGTAATGATCACCAACAACATAGGGTTTCATGAATATTGAAACAAAATATTGCTTTTTGAAAAGCAATTATCTCCTCTTATGATCTTCAGCTTCTTGTATTCTGGAAGCCATTCATGAAATTAGGTCTTACACAAAATTTCAAGGTTCTAGGCCAAACACTTTAGAAGAAAACTAAGTATCTCCATTACAACCCACAGTACAGTATAATTTTCAATGCATGGAATTTCCCTTACCCTGCCATACCAAAATACTTTTTAAGGAAATAAAAATTACAAGATACAATTTTGAAACGAGTCAGTCACACAAGGAACTTTCCAGCCAGGTTTCTTTCAAATTGGCCCAATGGTTGATTTTTAAAGAATTTTCTTATGATTTCTCTTTTCCGATAAGCCTCTTCCTCCCCGACACGCCCACATTTTTTGACAAATGTAAAAATTTGTGAACAAACTTTGAGAAGAGAGACGCAAGGAACATTCCTTTCAAGTTTGATTAAAATTGGCCATATGGTTGATTTTTAAAGAATTTTCTTATGATTTCTCAAAGTCCGATAAGCCCCTTCCTCCTTGCCACAGCCATATTTTTTGACAAATGTAAAAAATTGTGAAATAAATTCGAAAATAGTGACTCAATACACATTCCTACCAAGTCTGCTTCAAATGGGCCCAATGGTTGATTTTTAAAGAATTTTCTTCTGATTTCTCTAAGTCCGATAAGCCCCTTTCTCCCTGCCACTGCCACATTTTTTGACAAATGTTAAAATTTGTGAACAAATTTTGAATAGAGTGACTTAAGGAACATTCCTGACAAGTCTGGTTCAATTGGGCCCTATGGTTAATTTTTAAAAGAAATTCTTATGATTTCTCTAAGTCTGATAAGCCCCTTTCTCCCTGCCACGGCCGTATTTTTTGACGAATGTAAAAAATTGTGAATAAATTCGAAAACAGTGACTCAAGGCACATTCCTACCAAGTCTGCTTCAATTGGGCCCAATGGTTGATATTTAAAGAATTTTCTTCTGATTTCTCTAAGTCCGATAAGCCCCTTTCTCCCTGCCACAGCCACATTTTTTGACAAATGTAAAAATTTGTGAACAAATTTTGTAAAGAGTGACTCAAGGAAGATTCCTGCAAAGTCTGGTTCAATTGGGCCCTATGGTTGATTTTTAAAGAATTTTCTTATGGTTTCTCTAAGCCGATAAGCCCCTTTCTCCCTGCCACGACCACATTTTTTGACAAATCTAAAAATTTGTGAATAAAGTTTGAGAAGAGTGACTCAAGGCACATTCCTGCCAAGTTTGGTTCAAATTGGCCCAATGGTTGATTTTTAAAGAATTTTCTTTTGATTTCTCTTAGTCTGATAAGCCCCGCCCTGCCACGCCCACATTTTTTGACGAATAAAAAATCCGCGAACAAGTTTTGAGAAGGGTCACCCAAGGAACATTCCTGCCAAGTTTGGTAAAATTTGGCCCATTGATATAGGAGGAGAAGATGTTTAAAGAAATTGTGAACAGACGGACAGACGGACGGACAGACGGACGGACGACGGACAAAAAGCGACCACAATAGCTCACCTTGAGCACTTCGTGCTCAGGTGAGCTAATAATTCTGTATGACAAGCATGTGCAAAGACATGGTTCTGCACTGAAATGTGATGTCCTCATGGCCTAGATTTTTGTTTAACCCTTTCCCAAACGGTAAAATTTTAGGGTGATCCAGTTCAAAAACTGCCACAAATGACAAAATGGATGTTATTAAAGGTAGGGTTTATGTAAAATATGGCATAGAAAATATTGAGACAAAATGAGAAACTGCTGGTTATCAGCAGTTTCTTCTTTTGTTTCAATGTTTTCTTAAGCCTTTTCTATTAGGGACGTCAAAACCAGGTCTTGTTTGGGAAAGAGTTAAATCACTTTAAAGCTACTATTTCCCAGATTTGGACCCAAAAATTGCCAAATACAAACGAAATGTACACTTTTTAAGCTTTATATGACCTGATTAAATGATTACGAGAAACTATTGAAGCAACGACTCATTTTTTCGCAATTTGATACCAAATTCATGAAGCGATGTCGAAAGTAGGTCAAAACAGTAGGACATGCGACTTTCTTAAATGACGTCACAACATACATGATGACGTCATATTGAAATTTGAGTATGAATCTCGTTTGAGTCATGGTCTGTGCTGTATGCGCATGCGCAACAATTTGAAAATAATTCTAACCCCATCAGTGATGGGGTTGAATTTAGGCTTGGATTCTCCCTAAATTCAGCTATCTGTCTTGTAATTTCGGCTCATTCTCTGTCTGAATCGCATATTATTAACCATCCCGAGGTGGTCAACACAAAAGTTTTGCATATTTTTTCAAAAAATTTCATTTTTTGCAATTAGACCATCTGTTACCGTCGCCCTTTAAGAATCATGAAAGTGTTTATTTGATTTGTCAGAAGAAAAGGTCATATAAGATGTCCTTTCAATAGCTGGTGCCTGTCATAATTATGTTTCTGTCAGGTAACTCCAGATTATAACCAGATTGACTTACTTTCATATTTCCCAGCCTTTTTGTTCTATCCTGCACTAGTAGCTTCTTGATGAGATCTCTGAAAACAGATTTATGGTACATATAATTGTTTAACCCTTTTCCAAACAAGACCTGGTTTTGACGTCCCTAGAAGAAATGGATTGGGAATACATTAAAACAAAAGAAGAAACTGCTGATACCAGCAGTTTCTCCTTTTGTCTCAATATTTTCTGTGTTATATTTCACACAAATCCTTTCTTTAATAACACCCATTTTGTCATTTTTTACAGTTTTTGAAGGGGACCACCTTAAATTTTTTTCGTTTGGGAAAGGGTTAATCAATTACCAGAATGCAAAATTTTAGACTGATCTAAATAAGAAGATGTTGCAGACGACAATTTCAAGAGACAATTTCCTTGTATCACACAATTTTGATTATCATATCTTTATTTCCTTCTACAACAAAGGTCATATTATTTACAAACATAATACATAAAGAGCATAGCACACACAATTACAATACTTGATACATGAAGCGAGTATAAAGAAAGCTTCAGGCATCAAAGAGAGAGGCGGAAAAGACTGGAAGAGAAAGAGATGGGTGACAGACAGACAGACAGACAGAAAGACGGAGAAAGAAAGACAAACAAATAGAGAAGAAAAAAGATGACCAGACATTTATAATTAGAAATTAGAAACAAACTTTAAGCAATATATATACAAGCTTGAATGTTTTGGATTTATTTTTTTTATATCCAAAGTCATTACGACTCCCTATGTTCATATTTTAAAGAAACAAAATATTTAAGTATGAGAAGGAGCCTAATTATAACAACAACGTTTACATGTATGCATGTGTTCTCATTGCAGTACTCAGTGCAGTCAAAAGATGAAGATGATATACTGTAAAAATTTGTCGTTTATAGGGTGTAATTGCCAATTCTTTTGGCAATTTTTCACAAAAAATAATCAACCTTTTTGCTTGAAATAACACCAGCTGCATACCCCCAGAAAAATAGCATTGTTAAGTGTGATGAAATTTTCCTTTCATGTTTTATTAATGGCCCATGTCCTAGAGGTGTTCAATGATCATTAGCCAAACTTAAAACCAGACCATTATATCATTTCTGAGGATCTTAATGATTCTCATATTGCTATAGGTCTGAACATACTGAAGCTTGTCATAACTGGGGTCAATACTTTTCACGCCCATAATACATCAATAGCTATAGACAATTTGCAGGAAATACGGGATCGTTAAGAATGTGATGTAATTTTCCTTTCATGTTTTTTTAATGGTCTATGTCCTAAAGGTGTTAAATGATCATTAGCTAAACATTAACCCAGACAATTATATCATTTCTGAATATTCAACGACCGTTTACAAAAAAAGACTCAGAAAATAATAACCATATCGTCGGTGTAAATGCAAAACCTCGTATGTCGATTCTTGCTGTTTTCAAAGTACAAACTTATGTGCCAAAGCCAAAGACAATTCTTGCAGGTTTTGAGATATTTTACTTATCAGTATTAATGACAAATCATTTGTGAACAATGTGTCCAAATTTCAAGGAAAACGTTTCAGTTTGGGAAAAGTTATTACATTTTTTCCATCCCCTTTTAAATTTTCCAAACACGAGATACGAAGTTTTGCATTTACAACGACGATATAACCCTTTTCCAAACAAGACCTGGTTTTGACGTCCCAGGTAGAAATGGCTTCTGAAAACATTGAGACAAAAGAAGAAACTGCTGATAACCAGCAGTTTATCCTTTTGTCTCAATATTTTCCATGCTATATCTTACACAAATCCAATGTTTTTCAATCTTTATTTTGTCGTCTGTAGCAGCTCTCATTTTGGAGCACCCTAGATGTTTGTCGTTTGGGAAAGGGTTAACCATGTCCCCAACATTACCTGATTTTCATGTCTTTGTAATTAGGGATAGCTCAGGAAAAGATTGAGGGGGAAAAAAAAGAAAATTTATCTAATTTAGCATGACAAACATTAAAATGTCTTATTCTAAGTACCTATATTTTATGACCAACCCTCAATTACCAAAAAATACCCTTATCTTACCCATTAAATCCATTGTGCTCATTGTCTATTTGCAAAATATGTCAAAACTTCTGTTTAACCTATTCCCACACATTGACTCTTTTTGACTCCCCACAAGATAATGGCCTTGGAAAACATTGTGAAAAATGAAGAGATTGCTTGTGACAAGCAATGTCTTCATTTCCCACAAAGTTTTCTACTACAAAAGACCAGGAAATTTTAGAATTCATTCACTTGAACTTGTCATCTACAACATTGTTGAATTTGTACCAGTCCAAAATTTTGCTGTTCGGTAAAGGGTTAAATGATATAGTTACATGAAGTCTGATCTTGCCATAAAAGATTGTTTGGGTCAGGATTAAAAAAGGCTTTGAATAAAATGTCATACAACAAATACTAATTGGGTAAGAAGAATGATCATTCATTGTCTGCAAAAAGATGGTAGCTGTGAACTTTTTAATTCGCAGTTACAATGTTTTGGCTTCCACCTGTCAAAAATAGGGTAACAGAACCTGGGATTAGAGATTTGACCCAAGTGATAAACTTAAATCTGTGCCAAAAGAATTAAACAATAGTATTTTATAAACCGGGTATCTAAATATATATTCTACAGGTGCCGCAACATATGAAAGGGTGACTTTTTAAAAAGTCATATAGAAAATGATTTAATTAAAAGGATCCCAGGCTTATAAGTCAACACGCAAAATTGTCCATATTTTTAATCCAAGGGCATATAATTCAAGAACTAAAATACTTACCGTATTTCACCTTATAGACGCGCCCTCCCTAATAGACGCGCCCCCACTATATTTACAATCTCGGAAGCCATGGGACACCCCTCCCACCTTCACCCGACCTTACCTTGACTGTAGAGTAGACCGTAGAGTAGACGGTAATGACAAATTCCAAACTCAAACTCCACCAAACTTCATCTTTGTGATGATCATACAAGTTTGTGGAAAAACGCTTTATCTCAACAAGTAAAGCGTCTTATAATAGGGTATACGGCTCGGGTAATTGATTGAATAATTCAATTATGGTTATCCCTCTCTAGGTAGAATTGAAATTCATCCGGCCCCGGTACGAGCATTGATAAACTTTCCTTTATCATTCCCCTTGCAGAGTGACCGTTTATGCAGTTTATTTCAAAGCCCCGTAAGAGGTCGCATTTGATTTGTAAATTAAGAAGTGGAAAGCGAATTGATAGTACGCACACAAATGAAAAATAAATCATTTTTGCCGAAAATGAATTAATGAATATGGACAGATACCACGGGAAGTATGTTTTATTATTTTGTAAAGTGAAGAAGAAGAAGAAATCAAAACATTCCGAAAATGAAAGTAGAACACACCCGCCTTTTCGAGACAAAGGACCATAATGCAATGCAGGGTAGAGAAGATTAGTGTTGATCTGATAGTGCTTTGAGTATCTTAAAATACATATCGTAACACACACCGGGTACATGTATAAATCAGCGGAGACGAAGGGATATAGACTATAGACTGGCAGATAACTGTAGACTGAATGACCTTACGCGACGGGATATCGCTTCCTCTCCACTGATTTATACGTGTACCCGGTGTGTGTTACGATATGTATTTTAAGATACTCAAAGCACTTTCAGATCAACACTAATCTTCTCTACCCTGCATTGCATTATGGGATTGTATTGTTGATTTTCCCTTTCTTATCTACATTCAGCGAAGCACTTCAAAATTCAGGAAAAGTGGTACGAAATAAGCGCGCCTCCTCGGCGTTTTGCATCGCGCCGTGGCGCGTCTATTAGGTGAAATACGGTATCTGAATTTTGTAAACAGTGTGCATAACTAGACACCATGGTGTTTCATTGTAGAATGTTTCATCAAATTCTGGTAGAAACTGTAGGAGGACTTGCACACACTAGAATATTAGCTTTTTTTTAAATTCAAGAGCAGATAATTCAAGAATGAAAAGTTATCTCAATTAAAGTTTGATGAAATTCTGATTGAAACTGAAGAAATTTGCAATTCCTTTTCATGTGCCACATCTCATACACTCCAATGCCTTAATTCTTAAACACCTACATTCTTTTGTAAAATAATTGTTCATTGTATATCAACATCCTTTACTTGTTCCTCAATTAAAATTGTTTCAACTGATCACCAAAGGTTTCCCCAACCATAATTTAATTTCTTCATTTACCACAATGTTTTCCAAAGCCTTCATCTTGTGTATGGCGTCAAAAGACCTCATTATGTGGGAATGTGTTAACCCTTTCCAAAAAAAGACTGGGTTTTGACATCCCTTATACCATAGGCTTGGGAAAACATTGAGAAAAAAGAAGAAAATGCTGGTGACCAGCATTTTCTTTTTTGTCTCAATATTTTCTATGCTATATCATATACAACTTGTATCTTTTTGAACACCAATTTTGTGGCTTATTGCAGCAGCCTTTGAATTAGACCACCCTAAACTTTTGCTGTTAGGGAAAGGGTTAAAAACAAGACACCCCAGATAATCCTGGCATTGTCATAAACTAGGTTACCATCATAACTGTAATACAATAAACAAAGACAGATGAAGTGGCAAAAACTGCTGACAGACAAACGGCAAAAACATGGCTGCAGACTGCCAGATATTTCTTCTGGTATGCTAGAAGCTATATTTAAACCAAACCTACTTCTGCACGTTAAAATGCTTAACCAAATCAAAGGGACAAAAGCACTGTACGTAAGCTCACATGACAGTAGAAAATCTTCCTGACAAACAATAACAAGAGGGCCATGATGGCCCTGTATCGCTCCACTGGCTTTCAGACTTGTAGACCACGAAATTCTTCAAGGAATACAATAGAGGTCTATCCAAAGAAGATAAAATAAGCCTAGCCCACAGCAGCCATGTTTTTTATCCTATCAAATTTTTTTCAACAAATCTAATGGAGATTTGAACATTGAACACTCATGAACGCTAAATTACAATGAAATCCAAAAAGGCGTTTTGGAGAAGATTTTTCAAGATTTTTCAAAAATTTGATTAAATAAATTTGATTAAAGTTTCAGTTCTAAATGGAATTTATCTTTTTAAGGAATTTGGTACAGATTTACGCGTGGAAGATTCCTGTCAGGTTTGGTTGAAGTTAGTCATGTAGTTTTGGAGATTCTTAAATATTTTTCGAAAATTTAATTCAATTAATTTAATCAAAGTTTCAGTTCTACATGGAATTTATTTTTTTGAAAAAATTTAGAAGACATTCATGCACGGAAGATTCCTATTAAGTTTGGTTGAAATTGGTCTAGTAGTTTTGGAAAAGAAGATTCTTCAAGAGTTTTCGAAAATTTAATTTCATAAATTGATTAAAATTTAAGTTCTACACCGAATTTTTTTTTTGAAAGCATTTGGAAAAGATTCATGCAAGGAAAATTCCTGTGAAGTTTGGTTGAAATTGGTCCAGTTGTTTTGGAGAAGAATATTTTTTAAAGATTTTTTGAAAATTTAATGTAATTAATTCAATTAAAATTCAAGTTCTACACTGAATTTATTTCTTTGAAGGAATTTAACAGAGATTCATGCAAGGAAGATTCCTGTGAAGTTTGGTAGAAATTGTTCCAGTAGTTTTCAAAATAAAGATTTTTCGAAAATTAAAATTAATCAAAATTTAAGTTCTACACGGAATTTATTTTCTTGAAGGTATTAAGAAGAAAATAATGCAAGGAAGATTCCTGTGAAGTTTGGTTGAAATTGGTCCAGTAGTTTTGGAGAAGAAGATTAAATTTAAGATTTTTCAAAAATTTAATTTAATTAAATTAATTAAAATTCAAGTTCTGCACGGAATTCATTTTTTTGAAGAAATTTGGAAGAGGTTCATGCCAGGAAGATTCCTGTGAAGTCTGGTTGAAATTGGTCCAGTAATTTGGAGAAGAAGAATTTTTAGAGATTTTTCGAAAATTTGATTTAATTTATTTAATTAAAATTCAAGTTCAGCACAAAATTAATTCTTTTGAAGCAATTTGGAAGAGGTTCATGCAAGGAAGATTCCTGTGAAGTTTTGTTGACATGGTCCAGTAGTTTTGGAGAAGTTTAAAGAAGAATTTTTAAAGATTTTTTGAAAATTTGGTTTAATTTATTTAATTAAAATTCAAGTTCTGCAGGGGATTTATTTTTTGAAGGAATTTGGTAGAGGTTTATGCAAGGAAGATTCCTGTGAAGTTTGGTTGAAATTGGTCCAGTAGTTTTGGAGAAGAAGAATTTTTAAAGATTTTTTTAAAAACAAGAGGACCATGATGGTCCTTGATCGCTCACCTGCACCTAGATAGAATGAAAGTCGTAAGGTTGTCAAGTTCAAGAGCACATAGTTTAAGATGCGAGATGTTTATCAAGCTGAAAACTGCTTTCATAATCTTGAATGATCAATATTTGTAGCTGTTACAGTAAAAACAAAGTGGAAGAAAACAACAATTTTGTCACAGTCAAGGGCACATAACTCATGTCCAAGTTTTTTTATTGGTTAATATTTATTGCTGTTTGAGAGAAAACAAAGTCGAAAGTGGCAATTTTGTAGCCATCAAGGGCGCACAACTCTGTTTTTTTTTAGTCCGATCAATCGAACAAATTAAAACAATCAAGATCTTATGGTCACCAACATTGTGACCAAGTTGTGTCTTGATTGGTCCATATTTGTGTTTGCTAGAAAGAAAATAAAGTCGAAAACAGTAATTTTGTTAAATTCAAGGGCCAATAACTCTTGTTTTTCTAATCAAATCAAGCTGAAAATTTAATTCATCAAGGACCTTATGGTCACCAACATTGTGGCCAAGTTTTGCCTTGATTAGTCAATAAATGTAGATGCTACAGAGTAAACAAAGTCGAAAACAGCAATTTTGTCAAATTCAAGAGCACATAATTCCAGACTTCCTGCTCCTATCACACTGAAAATCAAATTCATCCAAGATCTTATAGTTACCAACATTGTGGCAAAGTTTTGTCTTCATCGGTAAATATTTGTAGATGCTAGAGTGGTAACAAAGTCAAAACTAGCCATTTTTTATGTTCAAGGGCACATAACTCCGGACTTGCAAGTCCGATCTGACTCAAAATCGAACTCATACGAGAACTTATGGTCATACATGATTTGACCAAGTTTGGCTAATATTGGTCAATATTTGTAGATAGTAGAGTGGTAACAAAGTCAAAACTAGCCTTTTTTGACGTTCAAGGGCACATAACTCCGGACTTCCAAGTTCGATCTGACTCAAAATCAAACTCATCCAAGAACTTATGGTCATACATGTTTTCACCAGGTTTGATTAAGATTGGTCAATATTTGTAGATACTAGAGTGGTAACAAAGTCAAAACTAGCCATTTTATGACGTTCAAGGGCACATAACTCCAGACTTCCTTGTCTGATCTGACTCAAAATCGAACTCATCCGAGAACTTATAGTCATACATGTTTTGACCAAGTTTGGTCAAGATTGGTCAATATTTGTAAATACTAGAGTGGTAACAAAGTCAAAACTAGATATTTTTGACGTTCAAGGGCACATAACTCTGGACTTCCTGGTCCGATCTGACTCAAAATCGAACTCATCCGAGAACTTATAGTCATACATGTTTTGACCAAGTTTGGTCAAGATTGGTCAATATTTGTGGATGCTAGAGTGGTAACAACAAATTGTGGACAGACGGACGGACGGACGGACAGACGGACGGACAGACGGACAGACAGACAGACGACGGACAAAAAGCGACCACAATAGCTCACCTTGAGCACTTCGTGCTCAGGTGAGCTAAAAATGATTTAATTTATTTAATTAAAATTCAAGTTCAGCACGGAATTAATTTTTTTGAAGGAATTTGGAAGAGGTTCATGCAAGGAAGATTCCTGTGAAGTTTGGTTGAAATTGGTCCAGTAGTTTTGGAGAAGAAGATGTTTAAAGAAAAAGTTTACGCATGGACGCACACACGGACGCACGGACACAGGGCCATGACATAAGCCCCGCTGGGCTTCGGCCAGTGGAGCTAAAAACATGGCTGCAGATTGCCAGATATTTCTTCTGGTATGTACATTGCTACATTTATGCAAAACCTACTTCTGTAGGTTAAAATGCTTCACCAAATCAAAGGAATGAGAGCATTGTGAGTAAGGTCACAATAGTATGATTAACAGTGACAAGAAATTTGAAGTTACACAATAATGCCGACAAAATGGCAATTTAAGGGCTTACAGTGACAAAATAATACTAACAAACAGTCAACTGTAGAAGTGCACATATTTCTACTGGTATGCTGGAAGCTATATTTAAACCAAATCTACCTTTGTAGGATAAAATGCTTATATAATTAAATCAAATGGACAAAAGCGCTGTAAGATTACAGCAATGTGATTGACAATAGAAAATTTTCCTGACAGACAAACAGCAAAAACTTTGATGAAGACTGCCAGATATTTCTACTGGCATGTTGGCTGCTATATTTATGACATAAAGTACAAAGTGCTCTGAAACTCCCTCTCCTAGTTTATTGTCCTTATTTACAAGTTTGATATGGACAACAGATTAACCCTTTCCAAAATGGCAAAACATATATTAGGGTGTTCCAATTGAAAGCTGCTGCAGACCATAACTGGGCTGTAGGTGAAGATAAGATATGTGTTTCAAAACGGAAAATATTGAGGCAAAAGGAGAAAATGCTGATATCAGCTTCTTTTGCCTCGATGTTTTCCAAAACCTTTTGTTCAAAGTATGCCAAAGCCAGGTCTTTTTTGGGAAAGGTTTAAAGTACATTTTTCATCAAAAGTACAAAAAACATTCTTTAAGCTTCTTACAAAAGTTTAAATGTGGGTTTTCACCGATTACTGTCAAAATCAATGCATATTTCCATCAATCAAGTTTTTTCACAAATATATATGTAATTTTTTTGACTGATCTTCCAGTAGCATTCTTTTTATTATTCTTATTAATTTTTGGTGAAATATTATGTCATGGTAAGCACGGTACTTCTTTATCCCGGTGTCTTTGGAGCAGATGATTTTTTTCTCCCTAACTAAGACATGGCCCTGTGTTTCATAAGCATATAAACTCTTTCCCAAACAATTAAACCTTTTGATGCACCTAATAAAAAAAGTTTGAGGAAACATTGGGACAAAAGAAGAAATTGCTGGAAACAAACATTTACTCCTTTTTATCTCAATAATTTCTGTGTTAAATTTTACACAAATCTTATATATGTATATGTATCAACATCTCCTTTGTAGTCTACAGCAACATTCAAGTTGAATTTCCCTAAATGTTTGTCCTTTGGGAAAGCCTTAATTCTATGATAATTAAGCCGACTTTAATTGACGTCAAAGACCATGACTTAAAGGCTTAACTTTTATGTGCAACTCAACAGTTCGCAAACAAACAATTCTATTTTTACCCTGGTGCCAGTGACTTTGATTTAATCCCGATTTCAAAAATTTCTAAATCAGTACAAACTTGGCCAGCTTCCGAAGAGCAAAAGTACCTCCTGACTGTAATCAGCATTGATTCAGGATACAAAAAAATCATGCAAAAACTTTTCTTTTCAATCTTACAAATAGTAGTAAAATCATTGCACTTTGTAACATTCATATTTGTTTGTTTTATGTAAATTTGCTATATTTGGCTTGTTTTATGTAAATTTGCTATATTTGGCCTCCGGGCATAATACCGCTTAAAGTCCAGGCGTACTTTTCCGTACAGAAAGTCATAGTTCTATGTTTTATGTAAATCTGCGATATTCCGGTCTCTTTCAGCATACTAGTATTTATCTCATTGATGAATAACAATTAACAAGGATGCACTACCATAGGGAGAGGTGGTTCTTGTGCACTGCATATGTACATAATGAGATTTATCAACCTAAAAGTTTCATTAATCTACCTTTGTTTGTATGAAGTATGAAAATCAACCAAGGCAATAACTCCATAAATACTAGAAAGACCTGAAGGTCTTGAGTCGCTCCACAGGCCTGAATTTCTTGGGGTTTACTATAAAAAATTTGACAAATTTATCTAAATGCTTAAACTTATATATTATTAAATTCTTGTGGTTCTTAGAGCAGAAACAAAGTAAAATACAGCAATGTGGTAAAAGAAAAACTAGATTCCTCAAAACTTGTGGTTCTTAGAGCGAAATCAAAGTAAAAAGAGGCAATCATGTGGTCAAAGCGAAAAGAAGGTAAATGATTGACCAATATTTGGGGGATTTTTAGAGTGATGATAAAGTTGAAAACTGTAATTATGCCAAATTCAAAGGCAAATAATTTAGTATGTGAGTTTATAATCAAGCTGAAAATTAAAATCGTGCAAGATCTTATGTTCAGCATCATTCTGTCCAAATTTTGCCATTATTAGTCTATAATCGTGGCCGCAAAAGTGAAACAAGAGCCGTCACAGACGGATTATGCTCCCCGAATAAGTGTTTGTCACAAAATAAAAACTATCATACATTAAGCCCCCTTTTCCCATGACAGCTTTTTTGTACACACATTATTTATAGAATATGGTCTAGAACATCCTATTCATTACATGAGCACAAAATTTCATTAAATTCTGCCCATTAGATGAAGAGAAATAAAAGAAAAACTAATTTTTACACTAAGGCCCCTTTTTCCATGACGCAGACTTAAATTTACAAACGGAAAAAAAGGTCCCTAGGTATTGACCCAGGGAGTTCACATGTGAAGTTTCATTGAATTTGGTCCAAGGGTTGCTGAGATATGGCTGTGGACGGACAGACGGACGGACGGACGGACGGACGGACAGCGTGGCGACTATATGCTCCCCCGAAATTTTTTCGGGGAGCATAAAAAGTGTCGAAAACTGATATTTTGTCAATTTCAAGGGCACATAACTCAAATTGTAGCAATGCAATCATACTGAAAATTACACATATGCAAAATCTTGGTGTCAACTAGATCCTGTCCAAATATCATCTTGATTGGTTAACAATTATGGTTGTTAGAGTGAAAACAAAGTCGAAAATGGCAATTTTGTCAAATTCAAGGGCACATAACTCAAGATGTAAAATTCCGATTAAGCTGAAAATTACACCCAGGCAGGATACTGAGCTGATATATATATTCTGTCCAAGTTTTGTCTTGATTGGTTAATATTTGTAGATTTAAGAGTAAAAATAAAGTCAAAATCAGCTATTTTTGACATTCAAGGGCAGATAACTCAAGTGATTCTGGTTCAATCCAAATTCTTTGAAGGAATCTCAGAGAGGGTCACCCAAGGATCATTGCTGTGAAGTTTGGTTGAAATCCATCCAGTAGTTTCTGAGGAGAAGATTTTTAAAGAAAAAGTTTACGGACGCACGCACGCACGGACGCACGCACGCACTGACGCACGACGGACACATCGCCATGACAATAGCCCGCTGGCCTGAAAGGCCAGTGGAGCTAAAAATCAGAAGAGTTACGGTTCTTATGCACTGCACTTCTCAATAGTGAGATCTATCCACATAAAAAGTTTCATTATTGTACTCCACCTTGCATACTTTTTCTAATTTTGACTTATCCTCCAGACAAAATTTAGTAGAAAATCAATCAAGGGCAATCACTCCAAAAATATGATCAACAGAGTTATGGATCTTGTGCACTGCACTTCTCTATAATGAGATCTATTTACCTATGAAGTTTCACAATTTTTCCTTAAATACTTTTTCCAGTTATGCTCCATACAAGGTTTGGTCTAAGGACCAACCATCCGACCAACTGACACTTGCAAAACAATTTATCCCCATGTTGTTCGAAAGGGTCATAATAAACAGTTTACTAGTTTTGGCCTTGCCTTCCGAAAAAGCGAACAGTTACTGTTTATCTCTTTTAAAATTAACAACATTTGAGAAAGCTATAATTTGAAAGTTGATACCGGGGACAAGGTCAAAAGTTCCAAGTCTGGGAAATGCGTAATATCTTAGTATGTAAAATATTATGAGAAAAGGAGCGAATGCTGAAAATGACATTCAGCATTTTCTTATTTTTTCTCCATGCATTCCAAGGCTTTCTTATATAGACATAGCCTAGTATTTTTTCGGAAGTTTGAAAAGGTTAATAATAATTAACCCATTTCATCATAACGACACCTTTTGTTACCCTACAAGACAAAAGCAATGGGAAAATGAAGAAATTGCTCATGTTTTCAACCCCAAAATGTATCATTTCATTCACTTGAAGTTGTCGTATGCAGCATCTTTGAATTTGGACAAGTTCAATATTCGCCATCTGGTGATGGGCTAATAATACTTACTTTGCCACAGGATCTAGGTGTCTGGGCCAGTCTATTTTTCCTGCCAGGATTTTTTCATAAATGCCAAAAGGTTGATCATCAAAAAATGGAGGGAAACTGAAATGAAAAAAATGTACCTATTAGTTTGTTGCCAAGGAGACATTTAACATTCTCTGGGCATCTTGTAATATTACTCCTTGAATCATAGGAAACATTAAGGGCTAATATTAAGGCTCTTGAGTCTAGGTAAAAAAGAAACCTTGTGTACAAAGTCAGATGAAGAGGTCTAAGACAGGCACACAGACAGACAAATTAGAAACAAGATGTGTTTGTGAAACACAAATGCCCCCGAAATGGCCAATTTTCTAAAATGTTATGTTTTTGTGGAGTAAAGGGTTATTAAGGGTTAAGGGATGACCTTGAGGAAGGTCAAATTGCATGGAACAGATAGATATCATTCAAAGGAAGTTGCATACTAAGTTTGAGCTTTGTATGTCAAGTACTTTTGGAGAAAAGGCAAAGGTTAAGTTTTCGGAGTAAAAGGTTAAGTTTTCGTAGAGTAAAGGGTTGATAAGGGTTAACGAGTGACCTTGAGTAAGGTCACATTGCATGGAACAGATAGATATCATTGAAAGGAAGCTGCATACCAAATTTGAGCTTTGTATGTCAAATACTTTTGGAGAAAAGGCAAAGGTTAAGTTTTCGGACAGACAGACGGACAGACAGACAGACGGACGGACAGACAGACAGACGGACATGAGTAAAACAATATGCTCCCGATCTCTCGATACGGGGGCATAAAAATACACTCCTCTCAATTCCTCATTATAGGTTTACGGTATTGTATGAAAAAATAATTCTCCAGGAACTTTCTAGACAACCCTTGAACTACCTGTATTGAGTACAAAGGTAACAATACAAGTAAATCATGGCCACAGACAAATAAGCTACAATGATAAATATACAATAAACTTATTATATGTCTGGTTTAATGATTTACAGGAACTGTTCTTCAATATTAACCCTTTCCCAAACAAGACCTGGTTTTGACGTCCTTAGTAGATAAGGCTTGGGAAAACATTGAAACAAAAGAAGAAACTGCTGATAACCAGCAGTTTCTCCTTTTGTCTCATTATTTTCTATCCCATATTTTACACAAGTTATATCTTTATTAACTTCCATTTTGTCAAATGTGGCAAGTTTTTGAAGTGGATCACTCTAAAATTTTGTCGTTTGGGAAAGGGTTAACCAAAAACCATGCCATAAGTTGTGCCACGTCATCTAAAAAAGGATTTTTCCAAAGTATGAGCAATTCCAACCAGTTGTTAAATTACAATATGGTGGTTTGTTGCTATTGTAGCAGATCTACAGTAATTTGTTTGGTCATCAAATACCTTTTTATAAGGTGGTATTTTAACCCATTCCCACACAATTGCACCTTTTGACGCCCTACAAAATAAAGGCTTAGGAAAACATTGTTGAAAATGAAGAAATTGCTTGTGACAAGCAATTTTCTTCGTTTCCCACTTTAAGCACTTTCATTCCAATTCTTCAATATTTACAGAGACTTGTTTTTCTTTTAGAAGAATGTTAAAAGGAGTCACTGTTTAAGAAATAGTCAATGCCGGCTGAGTTATAATTCAATTCCATTTATATTTTGTTCCTGTCTAATAACACATCATTTGGGGGAGTGTTAAATCCCCTTTTTTCAGAAATAAGAGCAGTTTTCTTTGCAACATCAGCAGAATCCATCCATTTTGGCATAAATATTGAACATCATAGAGTTCCATATTAACCCTGCTGCTGCAGCTCATGTTAATAAATATTGAATTTGTTTACAATAAAGCAAAGAAAATGTTGAGGCAAAAGGAGGAAATGCTGGTAATCAGCATTTTCTTCTTTAGCCTCAATGTTTTCCCAATCCGTTTCTACTAGGTTCATCAAAACCAGGTATTGTTTGGGAAAGGCTGAATCAATTCCTTTTGGCATAAATATTGAACATCATAGAAGTTCCATATTACTGAAGAAATAACATAATTAGAGATCAAACCAGGAAATACCAGGAACAATCTCTAATTATGCAATATTGTTGCTTTTCAACAAAAACCTTGTAACTGCAGCTTGTTTTAAGCTGCAGTTACGAGGTTTTTGTTGAAAAGCAGCGATATACAACACACAAAAGCAGGATTACTTAGTACATGTTCTTCAAGCATTGCATTATATTTCTTGCTTGGAATTAAGAGTTGGGTAGCAAGAGGGTCATTATGGACCTAATTGCTCACTTTAAGATTTTCAATTTATGTACAATCACTAACATTTCATAAATAAGGATTCCTAATTACCACCAATCTATTGCTTTACTATGACCTTTTAAAAGCAAAAGGGTCATTTTGGATGTGACTGCTCATTTTTCTAACATGTTCAATTCATATGCAATTGGATTTTCCAGGTTCATTTTAAGAATTACCTCTTACTGATGACTGTCAGCTCTTAAGTGACATTTCACATTTTTTAAAAGTATGTCTTGATGCAAAGACTGTTTATTCTAATGCGTAGAAATGCTATCAGTGTTTTGAAGTTGTTATTTATAATTATAACACGTTTCCGTAAAATCCATATATAGCGAAAGAAGAACTGCATCGGGTTTTATTTGACCAATAATGACTCTTATGTAATTATGCTTTGTGTATGCGCCAAAACGTCACGTAACGTCAAGGTAACATCAAATGATTGATGACGTCACTTGACCGCCAATGCGTTTCCTACGCCGAAAACTAGTTCATGCAGAATTTCCACAAAATAACACATTTCGAATGTGGGTTTCGTTATTTTGAGTGTTATAATGGAGATAATAACAAGTTAAGCGGTCTTTATTGTGCAATAAAAACCTCTGTGCTCTGGACTACATGTCATGGCAAATACCTCGGCGCAAATCGGTTTTTACCTACACATGTAGTCCGTCGCACATCGGGTTTTATTTGCGCAATAAAGACCGCTAAACTTGTTATTATTTCATAAGTGAAAAATTTTCCTTTAAAGTTGAGACAGAAGTGACCAATTCCATATAAATCTGAACTGTTGTCCAAAACAATATGTTTAATTTTAGCACAAAAATATAAATTTCTCGTAAACGGTTCAATATTTTTGCTTGAAATTTTCAGAATTTCCAAAAGAAAATATGCTCTTTCAGATAAAAATAAAAGTAAAATATGAAAAAATAAATGTGAAATGTCACTTTAAATATTGAGATTCAGAGGCGCATTTGTTAGAATGAGATTTCTTAAGATATCTTGAAATTTCTTAAGATGTATTAAGATAAAGCGTTCTTTAGAGCAAGATTTTCAAGCCGCCCAATGAAAGGGGCCATTATACTTCTCGCGGAACCCCTAGGTCAATTCTGTAGAAACAATTTCGAAGAAATAGAACAAAGATTTCCTAATAATTTGTAAAACATAGCATTACGAATGCCCCATACTTTATACAAATGATGTCATCATGACATCATTTGTATAAAGTAAGGAGCATTTGGAACACCTGACTTAGAATCTCAGTCTCAAAAAACCTTTATCTAAAATGTCTTAAGAAATCTTAGAAATCTCCCTCTTCAGAACACGCCTCTGATTTTTAATCAGATTGAATGTTACTCACCCCACTAACATTTCATAAATAAGGATTCCTAACGACCACCAGTCTACTGCTTTACTATGACCTTTACTTTGTATGATTTCTGGAGCGAGATATTCTGGCGTACCACATAGGGTCCACGTTCTGAAAGTACAGCGGAAAATAATTTCACTTTTTCATATAACCCATTCCCATATTATATTGACATGCAATAAAATTAAGGTTGTGAAGCATTGTGGAAAATTTAAGAAAGCCACAGAAAACAAGATGTGTTTGTGAAACACAAATGCCCCCGAAATGGCCATTTTTCTAAAATGTTAAGTTTTCGTGGAGTAAAGGGTTATTAAGGGTTAAGGGATGACCTTGAGGAAAGTCAAATTGCATGGAACTGATAGATATCATTGAAAGGAAGTTGCATACCAAATTTGAGCTTTGTATGTCAAAAACTTTTGGAGAAAAGGCAAAGGTTAATTTTTCGGAGTAAAAGGTTAAGTTTTCGTAGAGTAAAGGGTTGATAAGGGTTATCAAATGACCTTGAGGAAGGTCAGATTGCATGGAACATATAGATACCATTGAAAGGAAGTTGCATACCAAATTTGAGCTTTGTATGTCAAATACGGACGGACGGACAGACAGACGGACACGAGTAAAACAATATGCCCCCGATCTCTCGATACGGGGGCATAAAAATGCAATACTTTGATGTTGAGTCTTGCCATTTGGTTCCCATGTAACCTAGAGTCTCAGAATTTACTCAATTTTTATTTGTATTTACAATACTAGCAATTTTACCCGTCTCGAAATTTGACCTTTGACCTCGATGACCTTGACCCCTCGATGACCTTGACCTATCCGGGGCTGCCCTCCACCTAATCCCGTCCCGTAACCCGTAAGCAATCCCGTCCCGTAACCCGTAAAAACGATACCCGTAACCCGTAAAAACATAAATTTGACCTTTGACCTCGATGACCTTGACCTTTCAAAAAATGAACCCCTCAAGCTAATACCGGGGGCCGCCCTCCACCTTCCCTCCAAGTTTGGTGAAGATCGGCCCAAGGACCTGGGAGGAGTAGGGGAACAAACGGACAAACGTTGCTCAAATTATAGTATGATACAATGTATATTATACAAGGAAAGGGCAATAGAATTGATGTTTAACAAACATTTTTTCACAAAGCATTGACCTTACACATTTATGCTATAGGTTCTTTTCTCTTTAACCCTTGCACAAACAATATCTAGTTAATACCAAATAGGAAACGGTTTATAAATACATATTGAGCTTACAGAAAACAGCTTTTTCTCTGTCTGCTTCCATAATTTTTAGGTGCTTTTGCAGCTTTGATGAGCTTAAATGTACACAATAAAATTAAGACACTCTATTTCATTTTAAGAAAAGCATTGACATAATATGTGTCAAATCACTTCATATATATTTACAATAAATAGTACAAACCATAAGGCAATAAAACTAAATATTTATAAACATTGTTTATGGAACATTGACCTTATTCATAAACATATTTCTCCATTGTATCCTTGTACTTTTTCAAAGAAACCTCTTTCAAGGTTTACGAACTGAGAATGAAATGCAGAGCCAGAGGCGAAATTTGAAAAGTGCCAGTAATTCCGAAACTGTGCTACATTTCCATTCCAAAAACAAATATAAACATTTTGTATGGATCAGAATTTTGAATTAATGCATACTTATGGAAATATTTAACAAAAATGTTTAAAATTACCTCCCTTGCATATCGTCGGTGCTATGACAAAATTGCGTAATAGAAAGTTTGCTCGAAAAACCATTTTTTTCAGGAGAGCCAAAAACGTTTTTGCCACTTTAAAAAATGTTCAAAATATGCCGGCAAAATTGCATAACTCAATAACTACATGAACAATTCAGCTTCTTTAAGGTAAAATAAGGTGATTGAACATAACTTACGGTTCATTTATTGGTCAAAGTAGAAGAAATACAGAGGAGAATGCCATTTCTCAGCCTTTTATTACTCTCGTGTAAATAATTTGTCTACGTATAACGCATTTTTGTCAGCCAAATCGAGTTACGCAATTTTGTCACATGATAATTGAAAGGGTTCTAATAGGTGTAGAAAAACGCCGTTTTGACAGGATATGCGCTCCTACATACTTAGTACTAGAAAGCATTTATAAAAAAAAATTGACAAAATTGCGTAACTAATTTGTTACGCAATTTTGTCATAGCACTGACGATATGATTATAGAGTAAAATAATATTTGTAAATTATTTTCTTCTTGAAGCATAATCTTGAAATCTGGCATGGTGAATCAACTTATGTGAAGTATATTTACAAGAGTGTGTAATTTGATGCATTTCGTATGGCTAGAAAGTGGTGTTTTCATTCTCAGTTCATAAACCTTAAAGGACCTTTTTAAAAGAGACATCCCATTCCCATTTCATTTTTTAAAAGTATGTTTTGATGCCAAATCAAGATACTGGTTATTCTAATGTAAGTTGAGAGGTAAATAACAAATTCCTTTTACATGTGAACTGTGGATAACCAAAATTCATATATTTTAAAGATACATAAAAATTATTTACTGTTACTTACTTATTTTCGGTGTAATTTGCTGTAAAAATAACTGTGTATAATTAAAATATGGCCTTTAAATTTTCTCTGTGCAAAATTTCAGCTCTGTCTGATCTGTATTGGCTTAGATTACGACGGATTTAAACCCAATATCACATCATTTCGTAAACACTATCAACCCACTTTGAATATTTTACATACTTTTACACCGCTGCATGATTATCGATTTAAGGCCCGGTCACATACGATATTGCGGCCGTTCCACGGCCGTATCACGGCTAAAATGAGCCACCCGTGGAATGGACGCTGTTGGACGCGATGCAGCAGTGATACGGCCGTGCTATGGCAGTGGTATGGACGTGGTAGGACGCGGAATGAAATCGAAATTATTTTAGACGTGATAAAATTTTTTGAACTGCACAAAAATGTTATCGCGGCCAAACCACGGCTGACAGACGTGATGAGGCAGTGGAACGGATGCGGAATGGCCGCGGAATGGACGTGGTAGGCAGTGCTCCGGCAGTGCTATGGACGCGGTAAGACGCGGAAGTTAAAATGTATTGAATATCGCTAGAATTAGCTACTCTTGCATCTCTTTACGGGCAAAGACTAAACTGGGAGCAGCAGTAACAGGAAAATGGGCCCCTCCCTGCACTGACTTGGGATATTTTTTTAAGATCCTTACATCTTTTTTGCCCGCTTGTTTGACAACTTTTCTGTTTTAGCATGATAAGCTTTGATTCGATATGTAAATTTTCAGTAAACAGTAAAGACTAGTCGTGTTCGACTGCCTTGGTGCTAGTTGCCTACTAGCAATCAGATCAACTCGGTGGCTTATGCTAGGTTCCCTCTGCCGATCAAATTAAGTCGATTAAATCCGACTAATCGATCTATTACATATCGATTTTGCACGACATGAGTAATAAGAATTGGTCGAGGTTATCGAGCGTGATCTTCACTGCTCAGGCTTCTTACTTGGTTGTTTGTGATTTGAAATATTCGTTAGCGATCGCATAGAAAATTGATCGTGAAGCGATTTTGTAATCGGCTAGAAGATATAGCTGATCAAGAATCAATCGTGTCTGGATCTGCACCGCTCAGGTGTCACACTCATTTTTCACATTTCAAAATATTCGTGGGCGATCGCGTAAAAAATTGATCGGGAAGCGAATTTTGATCTGGTAGATATATAGATATATCTGATCTAGAATCTGGATCTAGTGTCTGGAGATTGAGTGTGATGGAGGTAATATATGGTCGGTGGAAATGCAAAACCTCGTATGTCGATTCTTACGATTTTCAAAGTACAAACTTGTGTGTCCAGTTTAGACAATTCTTGCAAGTTTTGAGATATTTTTACCAATCAGTATCAACGATACATTATTTATAAACAATATGTCCAAATTTCAAGTAAAACATTTCAGTTTGGGAAAAGTTATTACATTTTTTCCCTCCCCTTTAAAATTTTCCAAAAGTGAGATACGGGGTTTTGCATTTACAACGACGATATCTTACACGACCTGCACCAAACCTGCAGTCGATCTCCTCGACCTGTACTTGTTTGATACTTAACTGCATCCCGACCAGCTCGACCTCTGTGTCATCAGGCCAATCGATAAAATCGACTTCAGAGGTCGAAGTTGATCGACTAGAGATTGAGAAAAAATAATTAAGTACGGTTTAACGGGGAACTTGGTTGATCTGATCGGCAGTGTTTCTAGAATTAAGTTCTGGCAAAATCCAACTAATTATAGGTTACCACTGCCGATCTAATCAGGTCGATCGCTTGAATTCCCCGACCAATCCTGACAAAACAATTCTTCTCGATCTCTATCCGATCAACCTGACTTCAATAGTCGATTTAGTCGGATTGGCAGATGAAGCAGAGGACGAGTTAATAGTATCTGGATTCACTCGAGTACAAGTCGAGGTTATCGAGTGTAGGTTGGGTGCTGGTCGAGCGAAAGATATCAACCCAACCACAATCGATTCCCAGCAACTATCATTTCCCGAGCGGGTCAATTTTCTACCCGATCAATACACAGCCGCTTCCCGATTGTTTTTTTTCCACTCGATCGCATACCAATATTTTTTACAATTAAAAAAAAAAAAAAAAAAAAAAAAAAAAAAAAAAAAAAAAAAAGAAGCCGAAGCGATTCAGATCAAACTCGATTACCAGACCATTTCCGATTACCTATGCTGATCGATATCGATCTAAACTCGATCGCTTGATTGGGCTTGATCGAGTTGATCTGGTCAGCAGTGGGAACCTATGATAAATGACTTCTTCTTGATCTGTAGACAATCAAAAAATAGCCTCTACAGTCATTTTGATAGGGTGAATCGAGTACAAGTCGGGGTGACCGAATGCAGGTTGGGTACAGGCCGGGTAGAAGATATCAATCCGATCACGCTTGACCTTCAGACACGACTGACACTCGATTAGACCGATCTTCTAAGCAATAAATAGTCATAGTCGTTCCTAGATCAATCTCCTACTCGGTCGCATACGAGAATTTTTGAAATGCCAAAAAAATTGAATTGGAAGTCCGAGCGATGTAGATAAAGCTGAATCACCTAAACTACTCCCCATTACACATGCCGGTGTAACGTAGTAAAGTGACCCCCATAGAATACTGACCCCCCGGTCACTATTTTATATAGAATACTGACCCCCCGGTCATAATATTATGACCGGGGGGTCATAGTATTATGACCTACCCACACGTAGAAAAGTGACCCCTCACGTAGAATTGTGACCCCCATAAAATACCGACCCCCTTCTCCACATACACACCAAAGGTCTTACTCTAATATAAACCCAACTATGGTAGACGTAGGCCTACAACATAATTATCTTCATCGATAGGCATCAGAGGTGCAATGGCACTCGTCAGTGCATGCGTCTGTCCGTACATACAGAGTGTTTTGAACGCAACTTTTCATTCATTATTGGGCGAACCCGATTCAAACTGACTGGTTAGACGCTTCCACCGCATCTGAATTGATTTGATGTAAACTCCACGCTGTTTTCAACTGTCATGGTCATATTGCGGTGACTGGAGCACCTACTATGGATTCCTGATATTTCTCGCACCAGTACTACCAAAAAATACAAACAAACCCTCCTGCTGCTCTTTCATATAGATGATTAACACCCATTGGTGAGAGACAAATGTCTTTTGTCAAATGTCAGAATGGCTACATGCCGAGCGAGGTTCGAACTCACGACCCCTTGATTGACAGACCCCGACGTTACCAACTAAGCTATCCGGTCTCGGAGCAGCTGTATTGGTTCTTAATCGTATGCAAAGTAGGCGTACAGTATGTTCATGGATCGAACTACTACCGATTTATATTTGTGTAGAAAGGGTAAATGGTTTTAAAGGTTTCTGACCGAAAATCACTTGTCCCTCAGCATTGTGAGTTAGAAGCCTATCAGAGTTATGTATGTGTGTCTGTCATACGCACTTTCCTACCTGGCGGTTGCATATAAGAGTGGCTTCTCAATCTGATTAAAATCCTGTGTTGACTTGACAGTAAATCAGGCACCAGCAGGGGTCATCTTCTGTGACCCTTTTTCTGGCTAATAAACAAATAAACGCTTCAACGATTGGCGAAGCGATTTAATCCGAAAACTAGGTCACGATGATGTCACATTTCAGTATAGAACCATGTGTTTGTCATGGGAAAGTATAAGTAACCCGTCACGCTAAAGGGGACATAATGGGAAGTCCATAAAACTTAATTTAGATAAATAAGTCAGACTAAAAAGGCGTCAAGCAGCTGTCGCAATTGGAAAATAAAGATGTAAGATATGAAAAAAAAATCGAATATAGAATTTCATTAAATGCTCTCTATATTAAAAGAAATAAGAGAACAAGAGGACCATGATGGTCCTATATCGCTCACCTGAACCAAGATGATATGAGCCCCAGTTATGTTTGAATCAATTAATATTTGTGACATTAAGACTGAAAACAAACTTATGGTCATCGACATTGTGTTCCTGTTTCGTCTTTATAGGTCGATATATCTGGTTGTTAAGAGTGAAAACAAAGTAAAAAAAGAGAATTTTGTCCATTTCAAGGGCAGATAACTCAGCAACTGCTTGCCTAATTGTGCTGAAGTTCAAACTTATCCATGATCTTATAGTAATTAACCATTATATCCAAGATCAAAGTTTTGTCTTGATTGGTCACCATTAATTTTGTGGTTGTTAGAGTAAAAACAAGGTCAAAAACAGCAATTTTGTCAAATTCAGAACCTGACTTTCTGGTCCGATCTGACCCAAATTCAAACTCATTCGAGATCTTATAGTAACCAACATTGTGTCCAACTTTTGTATTGATTGGTCAATATTTGTAGATGCTATAGTGTAAACAAAGTCAAAAGTAGCTATTTTTTACATTCGAGGGCAGATAACTCCTGACTTTCTAGTCCGATCTGACCCAAATTCAACCTTATTCAAGATCTTATAGTCACTAACATTGTGTTAAAGTTTTGTCTTGATTGGTCAATAATTGTATATGCTATAGTGTAAACAAAGTCGAAAACGGTCAAAACAACAATTTTGTCAAATTCAAGGGCAGATAACTCCTGACTTTCTGGTCCGATCTGACCCAAAATCAAACTAATCTGAGTTCTTATAGTCACCAACATTGTGTCCAACTTTTGTATTGATTGGCCAATATTTGTAGATGCTAGAGTGTAAACAATGTCTAAAGTAGCTATTTTTTACATTCAAGGGCGGATAACTCCTGACTTTCTGGTCCGATCTGACCCAAATTTGAACTCATCCGAGATCTCATGGTCATACATGTTGTGACCAAGTTTGGTTAAGATTGGCTAATATTTGTAGATGCTAGAGTGTAAACACCAAATTGTTGACAGACGGACGGACGGACAGACGGACGGACGGACATACGGACAGACGGACGACGGACAAAAAGCGATCACAATAGCTCATCTTGAGCACTTCGTGCTCAGGTGAGCTAAAAACTTCTACAATTAGGCCCCTTTTCCTATAACACAGCATCAAATTGAGAAACAGATAGAGAAAGTTATTGACAGAATTCACGAAGTTCATATTGAAGTTTCGTCCAATTTGATGCAAGAGTTGTGGAGATTTTGCTTCGGGCAGACTTAAAGATCTAGACGCAATGTTATTATACATTTAGTCCCCTTTTCTCATGACAGGATTTTTGTACATGAATTATTAATTATATTTAAGCTACAGAACATCTCATTCATCACTGAGGAACAAAATTTCATTAAATTATGTTCATTGAATGAAGAGAAATTAGAGAAACACTAATTTCTACATTAAGGCCCCTTTTTCTGTGACGCAGCCGCACTTTGAAAAAAAAAATACCCGAGAACACAGACTCAAAAGGTATTCAGGGATTACACATGTGAAGTTTCATTGAATTTGGCGTAAAGGTTGCTGACATCTGACTGTATATTAACGGACGGACAGACAGACGGACGGACGGACGGAAGGACGGACGGACGAACGAACGGAACGATAGCATGGCGACTAAATGCTCCCCGAAACTTTTTTCGAGGAGCATAATAAACACGGATGTGATTTGAAACGATATGTATACATGTAGTGTATGTTAAAACTAGGTGGGGGTCAGTATTTTATAGATAAATTCAGGGGGTCGTTATTTTACATGGGGGTCAGTATTTTATAGAAAGGGGTCAGTTTTCTATATAGTAAAGTGACCGGGGGGTCAGTATTCTATGGGGGTCACTTTATTACGTTACACCGGCCGAACTCGATCTGTGCAAGATCGCTTGATATGGTTTGTTCAATTTGATCTGATCTGCAGTGGGGAAATAGCATTATATGCGTTTCGGACGGTTTAGCCGCGATTAGGAAGTGGAATGGCAGTGCTATGGCCGTGGAATGGCAGTGCTATGGCCGTGCTATGGCAGTGATTCAGACGCGATGTGGACACGGTATCTTGTCGCATGTTTTAACACTAGACGCGGTTGGAAGTTGTAGGCCGTGCTACGGCCGTGTTTCGGCAGTGGAACAGCCGCCGGCGGCCGTACCACGTCCGTTCCGCGTCTATAGCACGGCTAAAACAAAATTGACCCAAAGTTACCGTGTCCAACCACGTCCAAAATATTTTGAGATTTTTTAGCCGTGGTATGGCCGCGGAACGGCCGCGATATCGTATGTGACCGGGCCTTTATGTCATTTACTGTATGAATCTTGTATTCTGTCTTATAAAGTCTATAAATGGTGCAACTACATGCTAAAAGCCAACTTCTGTGGATCATTAGGGATTTAGACCTGTGGATACTAATGTCCCTTTAAGAAAAAGTATTTATATTCCTTGTAAATGACACCTGGCTTTTTATTTTCAGAATTTTCAGAAGTAAATATGCTCTTTCAGATAAAAATAGTTAAAATTTATGAAAGAAATATCTATGAGATGTCTCTTTAATGTTAAGGCTTTTGAGATGCGCCCCCCCCCCCGGCATTAGCCGAAAATTAAAGTTTGACTAAAATAATGTTACATATTTGACACATCTAAAGTCATCATATGGGCTTGGAGCATCCGTTTTGTCATCAGCAGCAGTCTAAATTTTTGGCTTTTGGTTACAAGTTAAATGTTTGAATACTGTGCAGTCATACACAATACAAAAAATATTAAGTGCCTGAGAATAGCCTTTATAATAATCAATGGATCTTGTAGATTCAATCAAATATATTTAAATACCCTTTACAGACCTTAATAAAATCACAATAGGCTTTATTATTCTGGTTTTAACCCTTTCCAAAAACGACAAAAATTTAGGGTGATCCACTTCAAAAACTGCCAAAAATGACAAATGGATGTTATTTAAGATAGGATTTGTGTTAAATATGGCACAGAAAATATTGAGACAAAAGGAGAAACTGCTGGTTATCAGCAGTTTCTTCTTTTGTCTCAATGTTTTCCCAAACCAATTTTGATAGGGACGTCAAAACCAGGTCTTGTTTGGGAAAGGGTTAAGTACAATATAATTGACATCTGCGAAATATACCTACAGTATAACAATTATTCATAGGATTTTTGTCAGATTCAGGTTAATTTTGATTACCAATATGTACAAATAATTTTTCACGTTGTCAAGTGGCTGACGAGTTGCTTCAAGACAAATTGTTGTATTCTTATTTAGCACTAGCACTAAATCATCAATATACTACCTACACCTGTATTTGAAAGAAGCATGATATCCCATTATTTTATGACTGCTATTCTGCTTATCATTAATGCCCATCTATATTGATATTCCTAACTTTGACATAGATATCTAGCTAAAAGTAAAATGTCATGCAAAATGAAAATTCTTACATTTGTAACAATTAATGCTGTCGAGAAGAACCTCTGTTTTGAGTTCTTAGACGAGACAGTATTGAGAAATATTGTGAGACAGAAGAAAATGCTGAAAGTAAGTAAGCTCAAGAGTACAGCGTGTAACTTATTCTTGATCCATGTTAACCCTTTCCCAAACAAGACCTTGTTTTGATGCCCCTTATAGAAAAGGCTTTGAAAAACATTGAAACAAAAGAAGAAACTGCTGATAACCAGCAGTTTCTCCTTTTGCCTCAATGCTTTCTGTGCCATATTGTACACAAATCCTATCTTTCATAAAATCCATTTTGTCGTTTTTTAGTTTTTGAAGTGGATCACCCTAAAATTTTGCCGAACATTCAGATGTCATAAGGGCCGTTTTTTCGGACCTCGGGTCATATTTGTATGTTAACATAGCCAAATAACTGAAAAATCTCATTCATGACGTTATGCTTAAAACTATTGTAAGATGGTTATGAGGTGAAATGTAAATACAACAGTTTTGCATTAACATTACCCTAATATAATAAAACATTTTAGACAATGGATTTTTGTAAAGAAATGACAAATGATGTTTTTGAAACATTGAGATAATCATTTTCAAAGACTATAAATATCTTGACAGACAAGGAAATCACTGCTGAATATATTAACCCATTACTAGGCAAAAAAAAATGGAATGTTCCATTTTGAAAACAACAAATTAAAGTTTTTGAAATATTGAGAAGACTTTCCAATTATCATACAGAAAACATTTAGACTTGTCTAAATTCAAAAAAGTTCAACTTCAAGAGAACTTCAAGAGAATGAAATTAACCCTTTCCCAAACAAGACCTGGTTTTGATGTCCCCAATAGAAAATGCTTGGGAAAACATTGAAACAAAAGAAGAAACTGCTGATAACCAGCAGTTTCTCCTTTTGGCTCAATATTTTCTATGCCATATTTTACTCAAACTCTATCTTAAATACCTTCAATTTTGTCATATTGTATTAGTTTTTGAAGCAGGTCACCCTAAAATTTTATTGTTTGGGAAAGGGTTAAACAGTTTGTATTTTTTTGTGGTAGGAAACATTGTGGTATGTGAAGAAATTGCTTGTCACAAGCATTTTCTTCATTTGACAAGCAATTTCTTCATTTTCCACAATGTTTCCCAAAGTCTATTTCTTTAGGGGCATCAAAAGTTTTCTGATTGTGGCACTGGGCTATGCAGGAGGCTAGAAAGAAGCCATATTTAATACAGACCAAAAATAACGAATGTCAAAAATCATACAGTGTTTGAGATTCTTTTTACTTTTCTCTGAAATCAATTTGGGGCATCTCTGAAATCAATTTGGGGCATACATACTTAGTGGGCTAATATAAGAAAATAAAATTAGTGTACAATATTATAGAACAAACTATTGAAGCAAACTGAGAAGAAGCTGGTTTCTTTGGTCTTAATGTTGTCACAACCTTTCCAAATTCCTATAAAGACATCAAATCATTAACAAGGTCTTGGTTGGGAAAGGGTAGAATAACCAATGCTAGAAATCATCCAAGGTGTGAGATTCTTATTAGCTTTTTCTGGAACCAATTAGAGTTCTTTGCTTTGTGGGCTAATTGCTCAGTGGCAGAAATGCAAGCTAGTGCACCTGGTCTATGTTCCACAAATAAGGAATCATCTTACCTGTTACTGTTAAAGGGACCTTATGCCTAAACTATAAAACAAAATAATGAGAAATGGATCAGACTTAGTAGATTCAACCCATGTGCAGATCTAGAAGAAAGGTGAGGGGCCAATCAAATTTGTATCAGGCCCGTAGGAAGCAATTTCATATGGTGGGGGGGGGGGGCTAAAGCCATTGTCCCGAATATTGGGGGGGCTAATTTGGATTTTCCCAAAATTTTCAGAGTAAAGTTAAGAAAATTCGGCATTTTTGGACAACTTGGGGGGAGGCCTAGCCCCCCGAGCCCCCCGTTCCTACAGGCCTGTGTATAAATGCAGTTCATGCAGACAGACTAGGGTAGGCACTTTTTACACTTCCCAAATGATCCCTTTTAGCCTGTCGAATTGTTGCCTTTTGAGAAATGAATAACCTTTTCCCAAACATGACAAGCCTTTGACATCCCTAATAGTAAAGGCTTGGGAAAACATTGAAGCAAAGGAAAACTAGACAGCCCTGGCGGTCTGGAAGCGCTCCACAGGCCTGATTGTTTGTCTTGTTGAAAGCAATTTCAAAGGTTCAGGCTGCCCAAACAAGCAAATGCATGACCAAGCTGAAAATTACAAGCAAGCAAGATCGTATGGTCAGTAAGATTCTTTAAAAGTTCTGTATTGAGTAGTAAATACTAATGGTTGTGAAAGTGAAAATAAATCCGAAAATATCAATTTTGTAAATTACACGGGCACATAACTCATGATGTAAAATTCAGATCAAGCTGAAAATCATACCAAGGCAAGATCTCATAGTCACCAACATTCTGTCCAATTTTTGTCTTGATTGGTCAATATTTGTAGTTGCTAGAGTGAAAACAATGTCAAAATAGCGCCAAAAATGGCAATTTTGTCAATTTCAAGGGCACATAACTCATGATGTGAAATTCAGATCAAGCTGAAAATTACACCAAGGCAAGATCTTATTAGTACCATCATTCTGTCAAAATTTTGTGTTGATTGTGCCATATTTATAGATTTTAGAAAAAAAAAAAGTCAAAATCAGTTATTTTTGACATTCAAGGGCAGATAACTCAGGTTATTCTAATCCAATCCAAATTCTTTGAAGGAATCTGAAAGAAGGTCACCCAAGGATCAATCCTGTGAAGTTTGATTAAAATCCATCAGGCAGTTTCTGAGAAGAAGATTTTTAAAGAAAAAGTTTACGGACGGACGGACGGACGCACGGACGGATGCACGACGGACACACCGCCATGACAATAGCCCGCTGGCCTGACAGCCAGTGGAGCTAAAAATGCTGATTATCAGCAATTTCTTTTTTTGTCTCAATATTTTCTGTGCCTTATTGTATTTAAAACAATCAGGGTTCCCACTGACTTTTAAATCTTGGGGTGAAAACAGTCGTTTTACAGCATACTTGCATCCCCTCTATATGAGACATGGAAAGCTGTCTGCAGAAATTGGGGGTGCAAGATTCATTTTTGGGAGTGCAAAACCCCCATATGAGTTTTTTTGGGAACCCTGACAATATTCATAAGCATCTAGTTTGTTGCCTGCAGAAGCTTTCAAAGTGGACTGGTCGAAGCATTTGCCATTTGGCAAAGGATAATGGCTCTTTTCTCTGGTTTCTGCTAAAAACAATCTCTTACCTGTCCAGAAGACGTTTTGCAAACCCGAAGTCCGTAATTTTTAAATGTCCATCACGATCTAATAACAAATTTTCTGGCTTTAAGTCCCTATACACTATAGATCTTGAATGTAAGAAGTCCAATGCGGAGATAATTTCTGCCGCGTAAAAGTTTGCCATTGCGTTATTAAAGCGTCCATAACTCCGTAGATAAGAAAACACTTCCCCGCCGGGAACGTATTCCATGAGCATATACAGGAACGTGTTGTCATGACTGGTCCAATGTCTGAAATTAATGGAAACATTCTTATAAAAAGAAAAAGTTATTTTTGTCAATCTGACAATCTACAATATTTCAATGCATATTAATCACAACAAAGGACCTCTATGGATAAGGCGAGAAATCTCCCTAAAAGGCTCCAATGGAAAATTCAATTTTCAAAACATGCAAATTGATAATTATTTCGAGCTGTATTGTTAGATGTATTAGAGGTATTCCTCGTTTTTTGGCGGGAAAGTGCAATTTCAAAATTTTTCAATGATGCGCATGTGCAATACAGACAAAACCAAACCTGCCACATGATGTCAACACCATTTGTCCTTGTACCAGTAGAAAATATATTGCAAATAAAACAAAAAGAAACTTCATTTTACCTCTATAAATACCGGTAGTGTAAGAAAACGAAACCATTCAGGTAGGCACAAAAAGCAAGAGTTATCTGCACCTATAGAACTTTTTAAATGACATAAAATCGGTGTTCATTTCATTTATTTATCTACCTAGTCATAATTAAACTTAATTTTGCTTCTGCATTTGTAAGTTTTGAAAATTGACCCATGGAACCAAGTCTTTTAGGGAGATTTCTGGCCTTATCCATAGAGGTCCTTTAGTTACACTATCAGCAGAGCAACAAATAAGAGGGGGTGAAATACTTTTATATTTGTTATTTCAAATCCAAACCTATGTTGTGGGTACTCATTTGAATCGTTTTGATGGGACATAGGGATAATGATTGTATTGTATTGTATGGAGTTTTACGTCCCACTCAACAGCTAAGGTCATATGGAGACGGGACCTTGGTTTAAAGTCTCATCCGAAAGACTGGAGAAGCGGGGGATCGAACCAGCGACCCATGTGTTTCAAGTCCAGCGCGTTACCACTGCACCATCTACGCCCCTCATAGGGATAATGAACAATAATGAAATTTTGCATCATGAATTACTCCTAATCTGTAGCTCTGTATAGGTACCACCAGTACTATGCCTGGGCTCTAAAATGCCCAATCCTGGGTGATTACTGGATATCCCTATTTCATGAATGATGTGAGTGCTGCTTGATTCAACAACCTGATAGCTAAATAACTATCCAAAGTACTGCTTTTGAGTAGGGCGTAAACGAGTACATAATTTGTACCCAACTGAAAATTAACCTCGGGTACCCGCAGAAATAGATAATTCATAGAAATAGCAACGCTTAGCAGAATTTCTAAGCATGCAGTTTAAACCATTCATTTCTTTCATGATAAGCCTAGATACTTACAAATTGACTATAAATGGATGAGCAATGGTTGACAGGATTTCTTTTTCATTCTTCACATGTTCGATCTGTTTTAATCGTATGACTTCTGTGACAGCCATGACCTTGAGCGCACTGTATTCTCGAGATTCTTTGTGGCGGACCAAAACCACCCGACCAAATGTACCCGTACCTGGAATAACAGGAAAAGGAAATGTTATTTAATTCTTTACCAAACGGCAAAATGTTAGGTTGATCCACTTCAAAAACTGCCACAAATGACAAAATGGAAGTAATTAAAGATCGAAATTGTGTAAAATATGACAAAGAAAATATTGAGACAAAAGAAGAAACTGCTGGTCATCAGCAGTTTCTTCTTTTGTTTCAATGTTTTCACCAAGCCTTTTCTATTAGGACGTCAAAACCAGGTCTTGTTTGGGAAAGGCTTAATTCTTTACCAAACAAGATCAGGATTTGATCCCTAGTAGAAAAGGCATAGAAAAATATGGAGACAAAAGAAGAAAATGCTTATTTTCGGACAGGATGTGGATGGAAAATTGTATCCCATTTATTACCAAACAGCAAAATTTAGACTTGTCTAAAAGATGTTGCAGACGACAATACCAAGTGAATGTAAATCCTTTTTTGGTCTTCATGGACAGAAAACATTGTGGTAAATGGAGATATGCTTGTGATATGAGCAACTTTCAACATTTTCCACAATGTTTATCAATACCCTCATCTTGTGGTGAATCAAAGCTTAACCCATTTCCAAAAGACAAAATTTCAGGGTGGTCCAAATTGAAAGATCCTGCAGACAACAATTTCAAGTGAATGGAATTTTTAATATTTAGGTATTTTTGAATGGAAAACATTGTGGGAAATGAAAAAAATACTTGTGACAAGCAATTTCTTCATTTCCCACAATATTTTCCAAAGCCTTTTTCTTTAAGGGAGTCAAAAGGAGTTAGTGTGTGGGAATGGGTTAAAGGAATCACTGTGTGGTAATGGGTTAAGTGACCAAACCTTTACACTTGCTGCTGATCATGAATAATCTATAGGAGTATGACATAGATCTTGATCTGTATGCAAAACAAGGCTGATCTAGATCTATATTGTTCTCAAACGCCATAAGGACCTTTTTCCAGATCCCAGTTGATTATTTGTACCAGTCTTTCCGAAATTCGTCAGACCGACAGACATGTCTGGTAAAAACTGACTCGGTCTGGTATGGATTTGTAGTTCACAGGACTGATTGTCCCGTAAAATATTTTACTCCAGTTCAAAATTAATCCTTTCCATCATAATTAACTAAATCGCTTAAATCATTCCAAAATCAAAGGCCTTGCTGAGAACAATTAGACTATGAAGATAGTTAAAAATTCCATATAAAATCATCAAAAACTTGGAAAGACATGGAGAAAAATCTCAATTTGCTTCAAGATCAGATTCTAATTTTGGTTATTTGTGAAAATTTTCGGTCTTGTAAAAAACATCAGTCTGGCTTTTACCAGACCGAATGTCCAGTAAACATTCTGCAACTTTTGGAAAGACTGATTTGTACAGCAATTAGGACATAAAATGAACCAATTAGGTACATGTATGTAACAGCATGATGTCTGTTTGATACAAATAAGAGAATAAGTTCATATTTCAAATCTGAATTAGATTGAAAACTGCGACAATGGTATTTATCACACTACAATACCCCCCATACGGTCAAACTTATATATACAAAATGGCTATTTTTATATCTAACCCTTTCCCAAAGAGAACATGACTACTTTTCATGACCCACTGGGCATGGGATCAGAAAAGAAAGAAGGAAAAGAAGAAAATTCTGAAAACCCACATTTTTTCCTTTTCTTTCAATGCTTCTTACTCTTAAACACGAAAGTTTTCTAGCTTTGACAAGGATGACTTTGTTATCTGCTTCTCGGAGCCTACTCCATCCAAAATAGGGCGAGTCTAAAATTTTGTTTGGGAAAGGATGTAAGGTTTTGTTACCTAGTGACCTCTCATTAAAATGGTGACCTCTTTGAACTTGTGTAACATGGAATAATACTATGTAGGGCTGAAACTGGTACACAATTTCTACCTGGTAACTGCACAATAGGATAAATAATGCAGGCCCATATGAACAGGCGGGCTGAGCCCCCAAAGTTGGCTAAAAATGCCCATTGAAAATCAAGGGGAAATCCAATGTTACGCTCGGGCTTTTATTAGAATAATTACAGTATTCTATCCTTCATTACACCCCCCCCACCCCCACCCCCCCTCCCCATAAATTTTCTATCCAGCTCTATTCTAACAAAAGCTTGGGCTTTTATTAAAATAATTACGGTATTCTATCCATCATTTGTTACCAAAGACTTTGTGCATCATCGGCTGTTTTCCTGACATCACAGATTGACGAGGATATCCAGATTTTTAAAGTCTGAACATCCTTGTCAATCTCCATCGTCATGAAAAACATCGAATACAAAGCAGAATTGTATGAAGTGTTTGGTACCTAATGTTAGGTGGTTTACATTAATTAAGATGATCATGGTCAAACCAAGGGTTTAATCCCATTTGGTCTAATCCCAATTTGCCTACTATTATGGACACTATTCCCATTTCGTCTACTTTTCTATATTTTGTATATCAATATGCTTTTTTATGATTTTTGATAAATTGTTTGCATTTTTATTTCATTTGTGAATATATTGACTTAATCTCTTTTCTTAAAACAAAATTAATGTTGTTTATTGATGATTTGACATGAGAGTAGACGAATTGGGACTCAAGGCACTAACAAGAGGCCCAAGAAGGCCTGAATCGCTCAACTGGCTAAAGTGGAAGAATTATCCCATGATTTCTTGTAAGCCTTACACAGCCAAATCTTGAAATTTGTGAATAAATTTTGAAGAGATACTCAAAGAACATTCCTGCAAAGTCTGGTTCAAATGGGCCTAATGGTTGATTTTTAAAGAATAATTTTCTTATGATTTCTTTAAGTCTGATAAGCCCCTTTCTCCCTCCCACGGCCACATTTTTTGACAAATGTAAAAATTTGTGAACAAATTTTGAAAAGAATGACTCAAGGCACATTCCTGCAAAGTTTGGTTCAACTGGGCACACTGGTTGATTTTTTAAGAATTTTCTTATGATTTCTTTAAGTCTGATAAGCCCCTTTCTCCCTGCCACGACTACATTTTTTGACAAATGTAAAAATTTGTGAACAAATTTTGAAAAGAATGACTCAAGGCACATTCCTGCCAGGTTTGGTTCAAATTGGCCCAATGGTTGATTTTTAAAGAATTTTCTTATGATTTCTCTAAGTCTGATAAGCCCCGCCCTGCCACGCCCACATTTTTTGAAGAATAAAAAAATCGCGAACAAATTTTGAAAAGGGTCACTGAAGGAACATTCCTGCCAAGTTTGGTCAAAATTGGCCCACTGGTATAAGAGGAGAAGATGTTTAAAGATAAAGTTAACGGACGGACGGACACATGACGGACACAATGCCATGACAATAGCTCGCTGGCCTTCGGCCAGTGGAGCTAAAAAAAGTAGACGAAATGGGAGTAGACAAATTAGGATGTTACCATCCCAAGATTACAAAGGTCAGGCATCTAGTGTTTGTCACTTGTATCATGTGATCGTTCCTGAGTTCAATTCCAACAAACAAATGTAACAAAAGACTCTTTAAGGGCTAATCAAGTAGAGATTAGAATGTTCATCCCCTTTCCCAACATTACTTAGTATTGATCTCGTGGCTGTTAGAATATGCTGTTGAAAATGTTGAGAAAAAAGACGAAAATGCTTGTAATCAGCATTTTCTTCATTCCTCTCAATCTTTTTCTACTTTTTTAACTTCAGCTTTATTAATTCTTTCACATTTTGATTTGCAGTTTTCCAAATCTGTACAATTTGAAGCATTCTAAAATGTTGCTATCTGTGTAGGACTTTATAACCCTTTCATGCTGTTAAAGTGACATTTCAGATTTTTTTGTCATAAATTTTACTTTTTTTTTTATCTGAAAGAGCATATTTCCTTATGAAAATTCTGAAAATTTCAAGCCAAAATATTGCGCCGTTTACGAGAAATTTATATTTTTGTGTTAAAATTGAACAAATTGTTGTGGACAACCGTTCGGATTTATATGCAATTTATCGATTATGTCTCAACTTTTAATGCGTGTTTCTCGCTTATTGGCAACAACTTCAAAAAACTAATAGTATTTATACTCATTAGAATAACCAATCTTGGCATCAAGACATACTTTAAAAAATTGAAATTGGTATGAAATGTCCCTTTAACGTCAATTAACTGTTGTGACAAAAGATTTGGCAAGCAGTATATAGACTAAGATCAGCCTGCACAGATGTGCAGTCTGATCTTAGCCTACTGCCTTCTTTCTAGTCAATTATTGTATGGTTAAGTTGAGACAAACTGATTGAGATGTCTCATAAAATGGCAATTTGTTTGAAACAAAATTAAATTCAGCAGGACTAAGGTTCACTTCAATTCCAAAGACAAAATGTAACAAAATCTCCTTACAGAGCTTGTCAAGTAGGGATTAAAGCCTTTAATGAGGTCTTAGTGTGAAAATTATTTATCTTTTATGAAGTTTAATCATTTAATATCCCCTCTGTCCCAATTTCATTAACTGGATAGTCGAAATGTTAAAATATTGTAAGTAAGCATACATAAAATAGGCACTTACAACTTTTAAGCACTGGCATGCAAACACTTTCAACCCAAACAAAGTCTAATAATTATGTTGACGACCTTCAGAGAAAGTTAACTGGTTTTTGGAAGCATTCTAAGAAAAGTTGAAAAATGCAGAAAAATGACGAGTCGAATTAGCTAAGCTGTATGTAATTGAGAATTGTAATCAAAGGGTTTTGAGTTCAATCCAAAATGTCTTTGGGATGTAACTTTAACCCTCTCCCAAACAAGACCGGATTTTGACGCCCTTAGAAGATATGGCTTGGGAAAACATTGAAACAAAAGAAGAAACTGCTGATAATCAGCAGTTTCTCCTTTTGTCTCAATATTTTCTATGTCATATTTTACACAAAATCTTTCTTTAATAACTTCCATTTTGTCATTTGCCGTTAAACCTTTCCCAAACAATGACATTTTGATGCATGCTGGTGTTAAAGCTTTGGAAAGAGGTTCATTTAACCCTTGTTCTGTTGACTTTATATTTTGCCAATTTAAAAAAAAACATTTCAATAAAGTAATCACAAGTTTTTGTCACAAAATAATTAAGGATAAGGCAGACAGTGTAGGCTTAGATCAGACTGCACACCTGTGCAAAATGATATTAGTCTACACTGCCTGCCAAAGTGAGTGAATGGAGTTTAATGTCCCACTCAACAGCTAAGGTCATACAGAGACTAGTCCTTGATTTAAAGTCTCATCTGAAAGACAGGTGTGGCGGGGGATCAAACCAGCGACCCCTGTCATAAGTCCAGCACGTTACCACTGCACCATCTCCGCCCTGGCTGCCAAAGTCTTGGTAACAAAGGAATATGATGCAAACAGAATGAGAAGGGTTCATTAGCCTTAATGAAGGTGCTTCTGACATAGTTTGTAAGAATACCAGGCATATTGTTCTGGCTTATTTATAGCAAAATATACACAAGTCGTCAGCATGGGTAATGTGATTAGGAGCAAATTTTAAGCTTCATTCACCTTTTCCAGGGTAAAGACTGGTATTGAAGTTTTTCTCTTTCCCAAGTTGTTTAACATTTTATGGCACACACAATTCTCACATTTGAAAAAATTCAATTTGTGGTCTGTTTGAGTTTGAAAGATTTCATAAAGTTCTTTCCTCAAAGAGCTTCAAATACACTGAACCACATGTGGTTATGTATCATATCATTCTGTCCAGGAGTACTACACTAACTAGATCTATAATAATATTCTAGGTGTGCCAAAGTAGGGCTTCTTCAATGTGCTTAAAGAGTTGACTTTAGTTAGCCCATGCCATTTGTACAGACAGACAGGGTTGAAATTGGTAATAGGTTAAAAGGCCCCTTTTCTCCTGGCACACCTGATCTATCTGATCTATTTATAGATTGGTACTGAGCCAGGTGTGATAAAAGCTGTAGTAGGTATAAGCATTACAACCTATACTGTATTTACACAAGGCTACAGATAATAGCTGAAGCAGGCATTTCAAAACGTGAAATATATCCTTACATCTTCACCAAACCCTATGTTGTGGCTACTCATTAGAATTGTCTCAGCGAGACGATTCTAATGAGTACCCACAACATAGGGTTTGGATTAGAAATAACAGATTTAGAATGTGTTTTCTGATTGATATTTTCGGTAGCTCTGTAACTGGTAGTAAATAAGCAATACTAGCATTAGTGGTTCCTAACATTATCAGAACATTATACATGTGGGCTGATTCTCCAAACTGATGAGTCATCAAGTTTGTATCACCTTTTGTTTTGTGATTCATGGTTCAACAGGCAGTAAGCAACAGACATTGTTATGACATATTTTCCTTAATTTTGTCAACAAACAAGCATTACCGGTATTCTAAAATGTTTATTTCAATCATCAAGCAGAATCGAGAGGGATTAAAATAAGTTGAAAAAACTTGCTTCCCAATCATGTAAAATAAATACGTTCAAAGGAACGTCTGAAGAAAAAAAAAAGAAAAGGAAAAAAAATCAAAGATCCAAAGTCATTCCCACGCCATATAATTTTGGATGTGATATGGACGCAATATGGATGCCAAATCCTATGTGATCAGGCCTTGAAAAAGCATATTTTTGTCATATTGATGTCTTACCACATATTTAGAGCAAGAATCAACAATCAATCAAAACCTACGTAATATGAGGGTTGTTTCAAGTGTTTTGGAAGACATTTGTAAGTCAAAAATATGTCTGAAAATGAACCGTGGCTTTCAGCATTTTTTTCCAAGTTCTACTTTTTCCACTGGAGTTAGCATAACCAAGATTTGTTTGAGAGTTAAGGCTAGAAACATCTGGCTTGCTGCTGATACACATGTTATATACAAGAAGAGTAAATATACTGGATGATAAAGATCAAAAGGGCAATACACAAAATGATATGTTTAGAAAACAGTATCTACTTCTGAGTATAGAGCCAGACTATCATGTGGGCCAGGTCAGGTGAAAATTGGCCTTGTTCAAATGATTTGATAGACTAGCCCTAGTTGTTAATCCAAGTCCAGGCATTTATTACTGTCAGAAAGTATTCTAGACAAGGATGTCAATTAAAAAGGGTCTTCGTTTTATACTATAGCCTTAATACTGGGGTCTGTGCCTGACTAAAGGTTTGATTGAATGGCAGAATGACAGATAAGTGGAGATGAAGACATTCTAAATTTATCATTTCAAATCCAAACCCTATGTTGTGTGCACTCATTTGAATCATCTTGACGAAACGATTTTAATGATTACCCACAACATATGGTTTAACGAACAATAGATGAAAAATTGCATTTTAAAGGCCATCACCCCTCTCATTCTGTCGCTCTGGCATGGAGTCCCTAACCATGGTTTCCTATTTCATCTCTTACCACAACTTCCTTTCAGAGCCTCCAGCTGCTTGCCCACAATAGGTTCATTTTTTTGACAATTGGTGAGGACAATTTCCGCCAAATGACAGAAAGGATGTTTGCCTGGGGATCGAACCAAGAACCTCATGAGATTGCAATCTGCTACCTCTTGCGCTGGTGTGGCCTAGCTGCCACCCTCTTGTGAAAAGATTTGAGAAACTATATGAATAATCAGGATATCAATGCTTTTCAATGGAAACCTCGTAACTGCAGCTTGATTTAAGCTGCAGTTACGAGGTTTTTGTTGAAAAGCAACAATATACCTGATGCTTATCAGTGGTAAGGATTAGCAGAAATATGCCAAACCAAAGCTATAATTAGCTCTCACAAATACAAATGATTAACATGTTGGAAAGTGAAAAGGCATGTGTGCCATTAATATACTGGCCAAAAGTCCTAACCGGCCACTTTAAAAATGACGATAACTTTCTTAAAAGTCATTACATTTTCATGAAATTTGATATGTGAATTTTTAAGCATAATGTACGTGGTTTTCCATGATAAATTACCAATTGTTATCAAATTTGGATGTGTAATAAAGGAAGAGCTCAAGAAGCTCTAAATCTTAATAGAGCTCGGGATATTACACTTTCAACAAATCAAAGTCCACAAATCGTTAGCTGCAACCCAGACCAAGAAAAAAAATTAGAAAACATTGTCAATTTTGTGTGACCTTTGACTATAGGTGAAACAGAAAGAATAGGTGGCATGGTAAAATGGTGTTAAAAATCAACCAGCAAAACATTTTATCTAGCGAATATGCTCAAATATGGTCTGATGTGGAAAAACGATGCATCAAACTGATTTTTTTCACATATCCTACGTTTTGTAGCTCAACGGGAATTACCAGACTATATTTTAAGCATTTTTGTAGAAAAACGCGCTTTAGTTGTTGTTTTTAGGAACCGTTTTTCTGCATACATAAGCTCTATCATTTTCTTCTAGGGCCATATGCCGCCCACAATTGTCAAACATTTTCAATTTTTTCCTTACTCTATGTTGCAGCTAACGATTCATGAGACAAAAATCACTACTTTGACAATATTTTGAGCTCTGTGTGAATTTAGAGCTTTTTGAGCTTTTCTCATGTTGCGCTTTAAATTCAATAAAGCAACGGTAACTTTTCGCCAAAATCATCTGGAAAGTTGCTTAAAAATTCAAATAGCAAATTTCATGAAAATCCAATCACCACAGAAAAAATTATCTTTGTTTTTAAAGTGGCCAGTTAGAAGTTTTGACTAGTATATAAGACAATGAATGAATGAATAGTGTTTTAAGGCCCGTCGACTACTAAGGTCATATTGGGCGCAACAGCAACACATACCTGGATGTATACAAAATTAGTGATATGTATATAGTTACATAAACATCCAGAAAGGTAAATTATATTGACTATATATCTAATTCAAGAATAGATAATGTTACCTTGTATAAAATTAATCAATACTAGTATTATAACACAATATTAAAACTAGACAAAAACAACCATGAACCATGAATAATCCAATGTAAGGACGAATAGACATGGGCTCCTCCCAGATCAGAGAACACCCATGTCCGAGTCCATCCGACCGGAAAATCCACAGAACAAATAAATATAGAATATTAAACGTAACTAAAGTATCACAGATCAAATATCACAGACAATAATAAAAAGAGCTAAATCTTTCTAAAGAGATTACACTCTTTAAGAAAATTAAAAATCGACTCAGGCCTTACGGTATCAAATAACGATTTCAAATTATCAACGTTAAAGTGCCTGTTTCTTATGATGGCAAGATCTACACAATCAATGAGTAGATGTTGGACAGTAAGTGTCTCATTACAAGGAATACACTGCGGTTCTACCTCGTTCTTTAATAGGTGCGAATGGGTCAAATGAGTATGACCGATTAGCAATCTGGCCAAAACTAACTCTTCGCGGCGGTCAGACCGAAGACCTGGCAGCCATTCACCAAGTGAAGGTTTAATCGAAAACAATTTATTTCGCTGATTCGCTTGGTCACTCCAACAGTTCTGCCATACACTGTGGATAAAAATATTAATTAGAGGTTTAAAATCAGTAAAAGGAACTTTAAAAGGTAAAACATCTAGTGACAACGCGTCCTTGGCAGCCCTATCTGCCTCTTCGTTGCCACGTAGACCAAAATGGCTTGGAAGCCAGCAAAAGACAATATCAGTATCTTCATCAGCAGCATAGATACGAGACAGCTTTTCAAGAAGTTTAACTATGATAGGGTTGTCCGTTTTCTCGTGTTCCAGCGCTTGCATACTAGATAAAGAGTCAGTGAAAATAATGTAACGCCAATAACCATTTTCAATAATGTGCTCAAGCGCAAGGTCAATAGCCTTGAGCTCGGCAGAGAAAATGGATGAATTATCAGGCAGACGATACTGATATTTGTAACCATCCAAGATGGCAGCTGAAGCAACTTTTTCTTCATTTTTAGACCCGTCTGTATAAATTTGAAAGTGCATAATGTGTTTTTCCTGTATTTCAAGGAATTTAGTTTTAAATACAACTTGATCAGTTTCAGATTTTTTAGTTGAAGCTAGATCATAAATAAAGGTGGGACTTTTAGACGACCACAAAGGAACGTCTGGAACTTTATGTTCGGCCACATCATCTAGATCGAAATCTAGAGATTCTATGTCAGCTTTGCAACGTAAACTAAAGGGTGGAATTTCTGATTCCTTCTTTTTGAAGTCCTCTTCGTAAAGAGGTTCAAAAACAGAATCATGCGTAGGATTATCTGGATTTGATTTCAATTTCAAATAGTAATCCATAGACAATTTCTTTGGACGTAAATTTAAAGATGGTTCGTTTGCTTCAGCATATAGACTATTAATTGGCGATGTTTTAAATGCGCCCAACGCAATACGCAAACCTTGATTGTGTATTGAATCAAGTTTGCGCAAGTAAGATTGACGGGCAGAGCCGTAAACAACGCATCCATAGTCTAATTTAGATCTCACAAGAGATCTATAAAGGCGTAATAAAACTTTTTTGTCTGCTCCCCAGTCCATACTGGAGACGACACGTAAAAGATTTAGAGCTTTCTTACATTTATTGCTCAGATATTCAATGTGCGGGATGAACGATAATTTAGAGTCAAATAAAAGACCCAGAAATTTAAATTCTGGGACAACTTCAATTCTAATCCCATCCAGAGTCAGTTCTGGATCGGAATGGAGTTTTCTGGATTTACAGAAATGCATACATTTTGTCTTGGTTTTAGAAAATTTAAAACCATTTTCATTCGACCATTTACTCAGGTTATTTAAAACCTGTTGTAACTGTCGTTCGATTGTATGCATATGTTTCGAACGATAACAAATACAAAAGTCATCAACGTAAAGAAAATATTCAATACCAGGGCAAGTAGCCTTAATAATATTGTTGATTTTAACACTAAAAAGTGTAACAGAGAGAATGGAGCCCTGGGGAACGCCCATCTCCTGTTCATGAGGATCAGAGAGCGTATCTCCAACCCTGACTCTAAATTGCCGTTCATCCAAAAATGCAGAAATAAAATAAGCAAGGCGACCTCGTATACCGAAATCATGGAGGTCATTCATGATTCCATACTTCCATGTGGTATCATATGCACTCTCTAAATCAAAAAAGACTGAAACAACGTGTTCTTTCTTAATAAAAGCTTCTCGTATAAAAGTCTCGAAGCGAACTAAATGATCGAGGGTGCTTCTTTGCTTACGAAAGCCACTTTGGGCCGACGTAATAAGTTTGTTTTTCTCAAGAAACCATACAAGACGGTCATTGACCATTCTTTCCATGGTTTTACAAACACAACTTGTTAAGGCTTTAGGCCGGTAATTTGAAGGATTATCTGAATCCTTGCCAGGTTTGGGTACTGGAATGACAATAGCTTCCCGCCACGAGGCTGGAAGTATTCCCGTTTTCCAAACACTGTTAAAGATATCAAGTAAACACTGAAGGGATTGGTGTGGTAAATGCTTCAAGAACTGGTAGTGGATGTCATCACATCCAACTGCAGTATCATAGCATTTCTTAAGGGCAGTTTTAAGCTCCTTAAGAGTAAATTCTTTATTATAATGCTCTGTATTTTTGGATTTAAAATTCAAATTAACTTTTTCTTTTTGCTCTTGATGTTTTTGAAATTCTGGCGAATAATTAGAAGAGGAGGATTTCTTGGCAAAAGTATCTGCTAAGACATTAATTTTGCTATGTCTGGCTTAGATGAAACAACGCCATTATCAGTATTCAGTAGCCCAACACTTAGTGAAGAGTTTTTGCCACTAATTTTACGCACCATATCCCAAGTCTTTTTGACAGACGATCTAGAATTTAATCTAGATACATACTGTCTCCAAGACGTACGTTTACTGCGTTTGATAGTGCGCCATGCCCTCGCACGTGCAACTTTAAACTTTATAAGATTTTCCTTAGTCGGCCTTAGATCAAACTCTCTAAGAACTGACTTTTGCTTTGCTATAGCCTTCTTGCAATCATCATTAAACCATGGCTTATTTGGATGTTTAGGATTTTTAGACTTCTCGGAATTGCCTTTTCTGCAGATCAATATAATAAAGAAGTAAATAACTCTGCAGGATTTTCACAATCTTCAAACGTTTGAGGTGTAATGGACTGTTCACAAACAGTTCTGAACAAGTCCCAGTTTGCTTTATGGAGTTTCCACCGTTGTGGTCGTTCCTGTACAGATGGCCCAATTTCCGAAATAAGAATCGGAAAATGGTCACTGCCATGTAAATCGTCTTCAACTTTCCAGTTAAAATCTGGAAAAATTTGAGGACTGCAAACTGTCAAATCTAATGATGAGTAGGAACCAGTAGCAGGATGTAGATAAGTCGATGACTTATCATTTAAAAGAGAAAGATCATGCCTTGAAATGAAATCGTCTACAATAAGACCTTTGTTGTCAGTATTAGAACACCCCCACAAAGTATGGTGGGAATTAAAATCTCCCATTAAAATAAAAGGTTTGGGCAATTGTTCAATAAGCCGGTCTAGCTTCCTCCCGTCGACAGGAGAACTAGGAGGAAGATAGATAGAACAAAGGGTGATAGTTTTGTTCAGAGAAATACTAACAGCTACTGCCTGTAAAGTAGTTTCAAGCTGCACAGGACGATGAGGAACATTGTTATTTACAATGATACCAACACCTCCGGATGCTCTTTCACTTCCCGTAAAGTTTTTAAAGTAACATGAATGGTATTTTAAAGAAAACTTGTCGGTATCTTTAAGGAAAGTTTCTTGTAAACAGACTGCTACTGGTTTTTCTTTCGAGACTAAAAGATTAAGTTCTTCGAAATTTGATTTAACACTACGGCAATTCCATTGAATGATATTATTCGCCATGATAGACAATAAAATTAAAAATATACCACACAGTAATGGAAGTCTATAATTACTCATTTATTAAGTTTTATAATAGTACTACCTTGCTTATTCTTTCTGGAATGTGCAGGGTGGTCATCGGTAAGCATGTCTTCTTCAAGACACTCAAACCGATTATATTGTTTGATAGGGTCCTGAGACCCCTTCGGCTGGCGATCAGAGATCACCGGTTTCGAAGGTACAGGCCTTCGGTTGGGATTTACTGCATCACAACTAGATTGGTTAACTGATTCGTTGCTTGTAGTCTTAGACTCGGACTTAGAATCTGGTTTTGATACATTTTTGGCAGCTGGAGCAGGAGTTATAGGAGTGATTGCAGTTGTTTTTTTTCTCTGGAGTTTTGATAGGATGAGGAATTGGGTCAGAAGTAGGAGTGGAAGTAGTTGGAGGGTTTTTTGGAGAAGAGAAAAGTTTTGAAATTTCTTCTTTCTTCTCAGGAAAGAGAATACATAATTTCGTGAAGAGGTTTTTGCAATTATCACATCCGTTATCATCTTTGTTTGTATTGACTTTGGTGGCTTGAGAATAAGAAGTAGTAAGTGTTGCACGACTGTCGACAATTTTTCTGGCTTCAAAAAATGAGAGGCCTTCGCGACATTTAACAGTCACAATTTCCTTTTCCCGCTTCCAGTGGGAACAAGCACGAGAAGTTGATTTGTGGGCTTCACCACAATTGTGACACTTTGGTGTGTTACTACAATTGTGGTAGTCATGTGTCTCAGGCGATTCACAACACCTATGACACAGAGCAAATGCCGCTTTGCAGTTCTTCTCATGATGCCCGAACTTAAAACAACAATAACACTGGAGCGGGTTAGGAATATACATCTCAACTCTAACCTTCAAATAACCAACCTTCAAAGATTTTGGAAGTATGGCTGATTTAAAGGTTAAGACGATTGTGTTGGTCGCTTTTTTTGTTCCGTTATTGTAGACGTGAATTCTCCTAGCTGCCGTAACGTTTTGCGATTGTAATTCATGCACTATTTCGTCTTCTGATACCCCCTGAAGATCAGGGCAGCGTATAAGGCCCTTTGAAGTATTTAATGATCCATGTTCCGTGCATTTAGCAGGAATATCGAAAAACTTGTTGATCTTCAAAAGATTGTCAGCATGTGCCTTCTTGTCAACCTCAACAAGAAGAGCACCAGATCGTAACTTTTTGACCGATTTTGGTTCACCTGAATACGATAAGATACATTTGTTAATGACAAAAGGCGAAAGAGTTGAAAGTGCTTTTTCGTTATCCGTTGATTCAATAATTAGGTATCTAGGGAAGTTTAATAGGCATGATCTGTTTTCCGTGTCCGAGTCAAAATCCATACGCGTCCTTTTTAAAGTTTTAGAATCCATATTTGAAGGTTTAAAGTTCATCATCTGGGCCCCCACCCGCCACAGAGTCCAACAAGGGGACATGGAAACGGAGCGGATATCCAGCTCCCCATGCCAGGGATACCCAGATGGTATACTCAAGCCAATATCACAACAAGCGCGGCAAAGACATACATGGTTAATCTCTAAAACAAAGACCAGTCATGCATTTCAACACCGATCAAGCCATTCAATCAACTCAATTAACCCATGAGCCTAGATATAGACAAGGACTTACATATCAAGTATAAAAGAGTATACAGCGATAATTGATGTCACAATAAATATATAAAACGTAGTAGTATACATGTATGAAATGACATAAATGTACAAAAAAATCCAAGTCTAAAGCGACCAGCCGATTGCCTAGACCGGGTCCATCTAAGCTCCCGTTTACACCGAAGCCGAGGCCAAAGCCAGCGTGTTGGGAAGCTGGAGAGCCCTGGGCTTCCCTCAACTGACCAGGATCCCCTTTTCCGGCTTACGAGTATCCACTCACGGCCAACAAGCGGGTCCGTTACAGACACACTGTCCTTTGCTTGGGGTCTTACCATTTGCTACAGGACAGGGCAGCCGGGATATTTCTAATCCCCCTCCACAGCTGGGGGTGTATATAAGACAAGTGTGGTGCAAAAATACAGTAAATGAGTCTGAACCTGGAATAAGAGGGCCCTTATGGCAATTCATATAAGAGGCACTGGTGGTGAACTGGGCCAAAGTGAGGCATGTTTTTTCGCAAACAATGTATTCCGTCGGTGTTGTTATATAATCTCGTAACTACGGCTTAGATAAAGCCGTAGTTATGAGATTTTATAACAACACGGACAGTTTGTCAATACATAAAGGTCAACCGGGTCTTTTTTTAGATTGAATTCATTGCAATTAGAGTTAAAAATCTTTAAACTCACATTCAATGCAAAATATCTATACCTTGTTGTAGCGAAAAACGTCTCTTGCTTTGGCCCAGTTCACCACCAGTGAGAGGGGGTAAAGACATTCTAAGGTTGTTAATCTTGTATTACACAATTTTGACTGAATTTCTGCATGAAAGATTCAGGCTATATACAGAGAGGCGGTATAGTTTGAAACCCCGACCCCCCTCTGGATCTGCCACTGTTGCATAATAACTTGTGCACAACTTTTGCTTTGAAGTAAACATATCCTTTTTTTGGGAAACATACTCAGTAATGCATTATTACAAAAATAAAATTATCCGTTTCAAAGTCTAGAATTAAGAAAATTGTGACAAAAGGAGAAGATACTGCAAACTTCTTTTCCCTTTCTTTAGTAAGTGTTTTATAATATGTTTATGGAAAGTAATTAGATTTTAGTCTAGCATTTAATTTCATTTTAATTGATATTACACAGATATTATGTCAGATTATTTCAAAATTTATTGTAATACAGAATAGGATTATATAGACCAAGTCTAGAATACAACATAATCTGACATATTCTGTCTTAACATTCACAAACTGTGATGGGAAAGGCTTGGGAAAATATTGAAAAAGAAAAACCTGATAACCAGCATTTTTTCCTATTTTCTCTAGTTCTATACTAATCCGAGTTTTCTCTGACGAAACTCGCTCTTTGATATGTTGATGTCGCTCATTTACATCAGAGCCCACTACCATTCAAAAACAACGGAAAGTAGGCTATTGTAAACAATGGCTGTTCAGGTGAGGGTTGTTGCAAAACATTGCCTATAAATCTTTTAGAAAGACTTTCTGGTCTTAAATTTTTCACCAGGCATGACAGGGTTCAACATTAACTTTTTTGGCTACAAGACCGCCGGGCTTGCTGCTGCCAGATGCAATGAGCCCGGACCAGATGTGCACTAGCCCTGACCAAAAGTTTCAACTTCGGGAGAAATGGTGGTGAAACGATATGTCGACTTATGGCTGTATCGCGATATTTTACCTTACTATAGCCATAGGTCGATAGAACTTTTAAAAGTCGGTAAATATCACGATAATTCTTTCGACTATCGGAAAGTTTCCTTCAAAACGAAAGTAGAACCAAAATCACCGAAATCAAGGGTTCTCCCAATAAGCTTCTCCCAATAAGGATTCGCACCAATGTTTCGCTACTTAGAGAATTTGTTGATAATTCGTGTTTTTCGTCTTTCTGTAGTCTTTTGACAACTTAAAAAGTATTTTTATACGAAATATTAACGAATAAAAGCTTATCGACTTTATATTTATTCTAAATACATGTAAATTGAAGCGTGATTTATTTGGAATCCATCAAAATGCGTCTCGACTACCCAGATTTGCGTCTGAACTACCCAGAAGAGGTAAAATGGCGATTTCGAATGATCTCCCTTGTTTTCTAGCTTTCTTCGCAACTGTCAAATGATAACATCGACAATAAACACTTGTTTTCACCATTTTGCAAGTATTTTTGCGTGAAACATCTGTTGTACACTAGTTTTAACTTAGAAATTCGGTATTCATTAATTTGTCAATTTGCTGCCTTTCTGTTTTACATGAAAAGCAAGGAAGGTGAACTGCACATAACTTGATCAAAATCATTGTCTTGACTAAACAATATGACATCCATACAATAGCTATATCATAAACGATTCTAACACTAGGACTGATTTTAGGAGCAACTCATGAAATATTTGGTTGGGCTGTCACATGAGACCAAGATGACCACTTTTTACACCAAGACCCATTAAGTCATTACAGTATGGAACAGTATCTGGAACCTTTAAAAAGGATTGTGACACCACCCCTCATATACCTCTCTATTTGTCAGACAACGTAGATGACAAATACAGTTACATTTATTGGGGGAGTAAAATGTGAAAAATTCTGTGGGGTGTCACAGGTGACCAAGGTGACCACTTTTTGCTTGATAATGCACATAGTCAATATTAAAAATAATCTGGAGCCTTTAAGAGGGAATGTGACACCATCCTTTCCATTCTTGATCATTAACTAGGTTTCATAGATGATTAATACAGTTACATTTGTTTGGGGAGTGCCTCATGGAAAATTCTTTGGGGCGTTACAAATGACCAAGGTGACCACTTCTTGTATGAAACAGCACAAAGTCAATATGAAAAATTATCTAGAGCTTTTAAATGGGAATGTGACACCATCCCTTCTATTCCTGATGATTAACTAGATATTATAGATGATAAATGCAGTTACATTTGTTGGGGGAGTACCTCATGAAAAACTCTGTGGGTTGTCACAAGTGACCAAGGTGACCACTTTTTGCATGATAATGCACATAATCAATATCAAAAATTATCTGGAGCCTTTAAAAGGGAATGTGACACCATCTCTTTTATTCTTGATTATCAACTAGATATCATAGATCATAAATACAGTTACATTTGTTGGGGGAGTAGCTCATGAGAAATTCTGTGGGGCGTCACAAGTGATCAAAGTGACCACATTTTTTATGAAACAGCACAAAGTCAATATGAAAAATTATCTGGAGCCTTTAAAAGGGAATGTGACACCATCTTTTCTATTCTTGATTATCAACTAGATATCATAGATGATAAATACAGTTACATTCGTTGGGGGAGTACCTCATGAAAAATTCTGTGGGGCGTTACAAATGACCAAGGTGACCAATTTTTGTACGAAACAGCATAAAGTCAATATAAAAAATTATCTGGAGCCTTTAAAAGGGAATGTGACACCATCCCTTCTATTCTTGATTATCAACTAGATATCATAGATAATAAATACAGTTCCATTTATTGGGGGAGTACCTCATGAAAAATTCTGTGGGGTGTTACAAGTGATCAAGGTGACCACATTTTGTATGAAACGGCACAAAGTCAATATAAAAAATTATCTGGAACCTTTAAAAGGGAATGTGACACCACCTCTTCTATTCTTGATTATCAACTAGATATCATAGATCATAAATACAGTTACATTTGTTGGGGGAGTACCTCATGAAAAATTCTGTGGGGCGTTACAAATGACCAAGGTGACCAATTTTTGTACGAAACGGCATAAAGTCAATATAAAAAATTATCTGGAGCCTTTAAAAGGGAATGTGACACCATCCCTTCTATTCTTGATTATCAACTAGATATCATAGATGATAAATACAGTTCCATTTGATGGGGGAGTACCTCATGAAAAATTCTGTGGGGTGTTAAAGTGATCAAAGTGACCACATTTTGTATGAAAAAGTACAAAGTCAATATGAAAAATTATCTGGAGCCTTTAAAAGGGAATGTGACACCATCCCTTATATTCTTGATTATCAACTAGATATCATAGATAATAAATACAGTTCCATTTATTGGGGGAGTACCTCATGAAAAATTCTGTGGGTTGTCACAAGTGATCAAGGTGACCACATTTTGTATGAAACGGCACAAAGTCAATATAAAAAAATTATCTGGAGCCTTTAAAAGGGAATGTGACACCATCTCTTCTATTCTTGATTATCAACTAGATATCATAGATGATAAATACAGTTACATTCGTTGGGGGAGTACCTCATGAAAAATTCTGTGGGGCGTTACAAATGACCAAGGTGACCAATTTTTGCACGAAACGGCATAAAGTCAATATAAAAAATTATCTGGAGCCTTTAAAAGGGAATGTGACACCATCCCTTCTATTCTTGATTATCAACTAGATATCATAGATAATAAATACCGTTCCATTTATTGGGGGAGTACCTCATGAAAAATTCTGTGGGGTGTTACAAGTGATCAAGGTGACCACATTTTGTATGAAACGGCACAAAGTCAATATAAAAAATTATCTGGAGCCTTTAAAAGGGAATGTGACACCATCTCTTCTATTCTTGATTATCAACTAGATATCATAGATCATAAATACAGTTACATTTGTTGGGGGAGTACCTCATGAAAAAGTCTGTGGGGCGTCACAAGTGATCAAAGTGACCACATTTTGTATGAAACAGCACAAAGTCAATAGGAAAAATTATCTGGAGCCTTTAAGAGGAAATGTGACACCATCTCTTCTATTCTTGATTATCAACTAGATATCATAGATGATAAATACAGTTACATTTGTTGGGGGAGTACCTCATGAAAAATTCTGTGGGACGTTACAAATGACCAAGGTGACCAATTTTTGTACGAAACGGCATAAAGTCAATACAAAAAATTATCTGGAGCCTTTAAAAGGGAATGTGACACCATTTGTTCTATTCTTGATTATCAACTAGATATTATAGACAATAAATACAGTTCCATTTGTTGGGGGAGTACCTCATGAAAAATTCTGTGGGGTGTTACAAGTGATCAAGGTGACCACATTTTGTATGAAACGGCACAAAGTCAATATCAAAAATTATCTGGAGCCTTTAAAAGGGAATGTGACACCATCTCTTCTATTCTTGATTATCAACTAGATATCATAGATCATAAATACAGTTACATTTGTTGGGGGAGTACCTCATGAGAAATTCTGTGGGGCGTCACAAGTGATCAAAGTGACCACATTTTGTATGAAACAGCACAAAGTCAATATGAAAAATTATCTGGAGCTTTTAAAAGGGAATGTGACATCATCTCTTCTGTTCTTGATTATCAACTAGATATCATAGATGATAAATACAGTTACAATTGTTGGGGGAGTACCTCAAGAAAAATTCTGTGGGGCATTACAAATGACCAAGGTGACCAATTTTTGTACGAAACGGCATAAAGTCAATATAAAAAATTATCTGGAGCCTTTAAAAGGGAATGTGACACCATCCCTTCTATTCTTGATTATCAACTAAATATCATAGATGATAAATACAGTTCCATTTGTTGGGGGAGTACCTCATGAAAAATTCTGTGGGGTGTTAAAGGTGACCATGGTGACCACTTTTTGCATGAGAATGAACAAAGTCAATATGACACATTATCTGGAGCCTTTGAAAGGGAATGAGACACCATTCCTTATACGCCTGGTTGTTTGCTAGACATGAAAGATGATAAGTTACTTTTGTTTGGGGAGTAACTTCTGAAGAATTCAGTGGGGTGTCACAAGTGACCAAGGTGAGCACTTTTGCCTGAAATGCACTCAGTTAATATGAAACATTACCTGGAGCCTTAAAAACGGAATGTGACACCGTCCATTATATACCTGGTTAATTGCCAGACATCCCAGATAATATTTACAATCATATTCAATGGGGGAGTATCTCTCAAAAGATTTTGTAGGTTGTCCCATGTGACCAAAGTGACCACTTTTTGCACAAAGTCATTTTGAAACATTACCTGGAGCTTTTAAAAGAGACTGTGAAACCATCCCTTACATCCTTAGTTGTTTGCTAGTCATCAAAGATAACAAATGCAGTTACTTTTGTAGGGGGGTAACTCATGCAAATTTTGACGCATGGCGCAAGTGACTAAGGTGACAACTTTTTGCACAAAAACATACAATGTCGATATGAAACATTATATGGAGCATTTAGAAGGGAATGTGACACCACCCCTTAAATAGTTCCCAAACAAAATTTAATGTAGCGTAACTATCATCTGTGATATCTAGCAAATTAATATGGGTATAAGGAATGGTGTCACATTCCCTTTTAAAGGCTCCAGATAATGTTACCTATTGATGTTGTGCGTTTTTGTGCAAAAAAAGATCACATTGGTCACATGGGACACCCCACAAAATTTTCATAAGGTACTCTCCTACAAATTTAAATGTAATTATCATCTGGGATGTCTAGCAAACAACCAGGTATAAAAAGGATGGTATCACATTCCATTTTAAAGGCTCCACATAATGTTTCATATCAACTTTGTGAATTTTCAAACAAAAAGTGGTAACCTTGGTAATTTATGACGCCCCAAAGATTTTTTCATGAGGTACTCCCCCAACAAATGTAACTATAGTTATCATCCAAGATGTATAGAAAACATACAGGGATAAAAGGGATGGTGTCATAACCCCTTTCAAAGGCTCAAGGTAATGTTTCATATCAACTTTTTGCCTTTTGGTGCAAAACATGGTCATGTTGATCACTTGTGACAACCCACAGAATTTTTCATGAGGTACTCCCCCAACAAATGGAACTGTATTTATCATCTATGATATCTAGTTAATAATCAGGAATATAAGGGGTGGTGTCACATTCCCTTTTAAAGGCTCCGGATAATTTTTGATATTGATTATGTGCATTTTCATGCAAAAAGTGGTCACCTTGGCCACCTGTGTCACCCCCAAAGAATTTTTCATGAGGTACTCCCCCAACAAATGTAACTGTATTTATTATCTATGATATCTAGTTGATAATCAAGAATAGAAGAGATGGTGTCACATGCCCTTTTAAAGGCTCCAGATAATTTTTTATATTGACTTTGTGCAGTTTTGTACAAAAACTGGTCATCTTGGTCACTTGTAAAGCCCCACAGAATTTCTCATGAGGTACTCCCCCATTAAATGTAACTGTATTTATCATCTATGTTATCTAGTTATTAAAAAAGAATATAAGGGATGGTGTCACATTCCCTTTCAAAGGCTCCAGATAATCTTTTATTTTGACTTTGTGCGGTTTCGTACAAAAAGTGGTCACCTTGGTCACTTGTAACACCCCACAGAATTTTTCATAAAGTACTTTCCCACCAAAAGTAACTGTGTTTATCATCTATTATATCTAGTGAACAGAAAGGTATTTAAATGGTGGTGTCACATTCCCTTTTTGGGGCTCCAGGTAACGTTGAAAATAGAAAATCTTACAAAAATTCACAAAATTTGGTGATTCTGCAAAAGAAATATTTTTTTCTTAAATGTCAGGAGGTACTCCCCCAATAAATGTTACTGTATTTATCATCTATGATGTCTGACAGATGAACAGGTATATAAGGAGTGGTGTCACATTCCCTTTCAAAGGCTCCAGGTAATGTTTTTATATTGACAGTGTATTTTGGTGCAAAATGGCCACTCTTGTCATTTTTGACACCTGACAAAATTTTTCAGGAGGTACTCCCCCAATAAATACAAGTGTTTTAATCAATTATGATATCATACGTATTAAGTGGTATATGGTCGGTGGTGTCACATTCCCTTTTTGGGGCTCCAGCTAACTTTGAAAATAGAAAATCTTACAAAAATTCCCAAAACCTTGTTGATTCTGCAAAGGAAATATTTTTTTTCTTAAACGCAGGAGGTACTCCCCCAACAAATGTAACTGTATTTATCATCCATGATGTCTGACAGATGAACAGGTATATAAGTAGTGGTGTCACATTCCCTTTTAAAGGCTCCAGATAATGTATTTATATTGACAGTGTATTTTGGTGCAAAGTGGTCACTATTGTCATTTTTGACACCTGACAAAATTTCTCAGGAGGTACTCCCCCAATAAATACAAGTGTTTCTATCAACTATGATATCATATTTATTAAGTGGTATATAGTTGGTGTTGTCACATTCCCTTTTGGGGGCTCCAGATAACTTTGAAAATAGAAAATCTAATAAATTTCCCAAAATTCGGTCGATTCTGCAAAAGAAATATTTTTTTCTTAAATGTCAGGAGGTACTCCCCCAATAAATGTTACTGTATTTATCATCTATGATGTCTGACAGATGAACAGGTATATAAGGAGTGGTGTCACATTCCCTTTCAAAATCTCCAGATAATGTATTTATATTGACAGTGTATAATTTTGGTGCAAAATGGTCACTCTTGTCTTTTTTGACACCTGACAAAATTTTTCAGGAGGTACTCCCCCAATAAATACAAGTGTTTTAATCAATAATGATATCATACGTATTAAGTGGTATATGGTTGGTGGTGTCACATTCCCTTTTTGGGGCTCCAGCTAACTTTGAAAATAGAAAATCTTACAAAAATTCCCAAAACCTTGTTGATTCTGCAAAAGAAATATTTTTTTCTTAAATGTCAGGAGGTACTCCCCCAACAAATGTAACTGTATTTATCATCCATGATGTCTGACAGATGAACAGGTATATAAGGAGTGGTGTCACATTCCCTTTCAAAGGCTCCAGATAATGGATTTATATTGACAGTGTATTTTGGTGCAAAGTGGTCACTATTGTCATTTTTGACACCTGACAAAATTTCTCAGGAGGTACTCCCCCAGTAAATACTATTGTTTTAATCAACTATTATATCATATGTATTGAGTGGTATAAGGTTGATGGTGTCACATTCCCTTTTGGGGCTCCAGGTAACTTTGAAAATATAAAATCTTACCAAAAATTCCTAAAAACTAATTGATTCTACAAAAGAAATATTTTTTCTTAAATGTCAGGAGGTACTCCCCCAACAAATGTTACTGTATTTATCATCTATGATGTCTGACAGATGAACAGGTATATAAGTAGTGGTGTCACATTCCCTTTCAAAGGCTCCAGATAATGTTTTATATTGACAGTGTATTTTGGTGCAAAATGGTCATTCTTGTCATTTTTGACACCAGACAAAATTTCTCAGGAGGTACTCCCCCAATAAATACATGTGTTTTGATCAACTATGATATCATACGTATTAAGTGGTATATGGTTGGTGGTGTCACATTCCCTTATGGGGGCTCCAGGTAACGTTGAAAATATAAAATCTTACCAAAATTCCTAAAAACTAACTGATTCTACAAAAGAAATATTTTTTTCTTAAATGTCAGGAGGTACTCCCCCAACAAATGTTACTGTATTTATCATCTATGATGTCTGACAGATGAACAGGTATATAAGGAGTGGTGTCACATTCCCTTTTAAAGGCTCCAGATAATGTTTTATATTGACAGTGTATTTTGGTGCAAAATGGTCATTCTTGTCATTTTTGACACCAGACAAAATTTTTCAGGAGGTACTCCCCCGATAAATACATGTGTTTTAATCAACTATGATATCATACGTATTAAGTGGTATATGGTTGGTGGTGTCACATTCCCTTATGGGGGCTCCAGGTAACTTTGAAAATATAAAATCTTACAAAAAATCCTAAAACCTTGTTGATTCTACAAAAGAAATATTTTTTTCTTAAATGTCAGGAGGTACTCCCCCAACAAATGTTACTGTTTTTATCATCTATGATGTCTGACAGATGAACATGTATATAAGGAGTGGTGTCACATTCCCTTTCAAAGGCTCCAGATAATGTTTTATATTGACAGTGTATTTTGGTGCAAAATGGTCATTCTTGTCATTTTTGACACCAGACAAAATTTTTCAGGAGGTACTCCCCCAATAAATACATGTGTTTTAATCAACTATGATATCATACGTATTAAGTGGTATATGGTTGGTGGTGTCACATTCCCTTATGGGGGCTCCAGGTAACTTTGAAAATATAAAATCTTACAAAAAATCCTAAAACCTTGTTGATTCTACAAAAGAAATATTTTTTTCTTAAATGTCAGGAGGTACTCCCCCAACAAATGTTACTGTTTTTATCATCTATGATGTCTGACAGATGAACATGTATATAAGGAGTGGTGTCACATTCCCTTTCAAAGGCTCCAGATAATGTTTTATATTGACAGTGTATTTTGGTGCAAAATGGTCATTCTTGTCATTTTTGACACCTGACAAAATTTTTCAGGAGGTACTCCCCCAATAAATACATGTGTTTTAATCAACTATGATATCATACGTATTAAGTGGTATATGGTTGGTGGTGTCACATTCCCTTATGGGGGCTCCAGGTAACTTTGAAAATATAAAATCTTACAAAAAATCCTAAAACCTTGTTGATTCTACAAAAGAAATATTTTTTTCTTAAATGTCAGGAGGTACACCCCCAACAAATGTTACTGTTTTTATCATCTATGATGTCTGACAGATGAACAGGTATATAAGGAGTGGTGTCACATTCCCTTTCAAAGGCTCCAGATAATGTTTTATATTGACAGTGTATTTTGGTGCAAAATGGCCACTCTTGTCATTTTTGACACCAGACAAAATTTTTCAGGAGGTACTCCCCCGATAAATACATGTGTTTTGATCAACTATGATATCATATGTATTAAGTGGTATATGGTTGGTGGTGTCACATTCCCTTATGGGGGCTCCAGGTAACGTTGAAAATATAAAATCTTACCAAAATTCCTAAAAACTAACTGATTCTACAAAAGAAATATTTTTTTCTTAAATGTCAGGAGGTACTCCCCCAACAAATGTTACTGTATTTATCATCTATGATGTCTGACAGATGAACAGGTATATAAGGAGCGGTGTCACATTCCCTTTCAAAGGCTCCAGATAATGTTTTCTATTGACAGTGTATTTTGGTGCAAAATGGTCATTCCTGTCATTTTTGACACCTGACAAAATTTTTCAGGAGGTACACCCCCAATGAATACATGTGTATTAATCAACTATGATATCATACATATTACGTGGTATATGGTTGGTGGTGTCACATACCCCTTTGGGGGCTCCAGGTAACTTTGAAAATAGAAAATCTTACAAAAATTCCCAAAATTTGGTCAATTCTGCAAAAGAAATTTTTTTTTCTTAAATGTCAGGAGGTACTCCCCCAATAAATGTTACTGTATTTATCATCTATGATGTCTGACAGATGAACAGGTATATAAGGAGTGGTGTCACATTCCCTTTCAAAGGCTCCAGGTAATGTTTTTATATTGACAGTGTATTTTGGTGCAAAATGGCCACTCTCGTCATTTTGACACCTGACAAAATTTTTCAGGAGGTACTCCCCCAATAAATACAAGTGTTTCTATCAACTATGATATCATATTTATTAAGTGGTATATAGTTGGTGTTGTCACATTCCATTTTGGGGGCTCCAGATAACTTTAAAAATAGAAAATCTAATAAATTTCCCAAAATTCGGTCGATTCTGCAAAAGAAATATTTTTTTCTTAAATGTCAGGAGGTACTCCCCCAATAAATGTTACTGTATTTATCATCTATGATGTCTGACAGATGAACAGGTATATAAGCAGTGGTGTCACATTCCCTTTCAAAGGCTCCAGGTAATGTTTTTATATTGACAGTGTATTTTGGTGCAAAATGGCCACTCTCGTCATTTTGACACCTGACAAAATTTTTCAGGAGTTACTCCCCCAATAAATACAAGTGTTTCTATCAACTATGATATCATATTTATTAAGTGGTATATAGTTGGTGTTGTCACATTCCCTTTTGGGGGCTCCAGATAACTTTGAAAATAGAAAATCTAATGAATTTCCCAAAATTCGGTCGATTCTGCAAAAGAAATATTTTTTTCTTAAATGTCAGGAGGTACTCCCCCAATAAATGTTACTGTATTTATCATCTATGATGTCTGACAGATGAACAGGTATATAAGCAGTGGTGTCACATTCCCTTTCAAAGGCTAAAGGTAATGTTTTTATATTGACAGTGTATTTTGGTGCAAAATGGCCACTCTTGTCATTTTGACACCTGACAAAATTTTTCAGGAGGTACTCCCCCAATAAATACAAGTGTTTCTATCAAATATGATATCACATTTATTAAGTGGTATATAGTTGTTTTTGTCACATTCCCTTTTGGGGGCTCCAGATAACTTTGAAAATAGAAAATCTAATAAATTTCCCAAAATTCGGTCGATTCTGCAAAAGAAATATTTTTTTCTTAAATGTCAGGAGGTACTCCCCCAATAAATGTTACTTTATTTATCATCTATGATGTCTGACAGATGAGCAGGTACATAAGGAGTGGTGTCACATTCCCTTTCAAAGGCTCCAGATAATGTTTTATATTGACAGTGTATTTTGGTGCAAAATGGTCCCTTGTCATTTTTGATACCTGACAAAAATTTTCAGGAGGTACTCCCCCAATAAATAAATGTGTTTTAATCAACTATGATATCAAACATATTAATTGGTATATGCTTGGTGGTGTCACATTCCCTTTTGGGGGCTCCAGGTAACTTTGAAAATAGAAAATCTTGCACATTTCCCAAAATTCGATCGATTCTGCAAAAGAAATATTTTTTTCCTAAATGTCAGGAGGTACTCCCCCAACAAATGTTACTGTATTTATCATCTATGATGTCTGACAGATGAGCAGGTATATAAGAAGTGGTGTCACATTCCCATTCAAAGGCTCCAGATAATGTTTTGTAATCGACTTTATTTCTGCTGCGAAATGCTCACTTGTCATATTTTACACCTGACAATTTTTTCAGTAGGTACTCCTGCAATGAATACAAGTGTTTTAATCATCTATGATGTCATACATATTATGTTGTATATAGTTGGTAGTGTAACATTCTCTGATAGGGGCTCCAGGTAATTTTGAAAATAGGAAATCTTTTAAAATTCACAAAATTTAGTTGATTTTCAAAAAGAAATATTTTTTCCATTAATGTCTGGAGGTACTCCCCCAACAAATGTAACTGTAATTACCATCTATGATGTCTGGCAAATTAATAGGTATATGAGCGTTGGTGTCACAATCTCTTTCAGATGCTCCAGATACATTTTAATAAACATGTTATTTTTAGTCAATCATTCTGTAGATTTATCCAAATTATATAATTTTACATTGATTATTTTCATTATTATTTTTCTTTTGATGGGTAAATCTAACATAACTAACACGATATATTGAAGGAAAATACACAGAGAGTGTAATTAAATCAAACTAACTCATGCATGTCATTGTTACGGACTTCCTTATACACCTTTCTATTTTTCATGTTATCCAAACCCGTTGTAAACAATACGCATTGATTTACATTATATTTTATGTAAAAATATGGAAAACAAGTTAAATTCATTGTTATTTTATTTAAAATTCGTTCCGAGAGCCAAAATACGACGATTACATTGCATCGATGACATTACCTGAAAGGCGCGAAACATAATGGTACGAATCCTTATTGGGAGAAGCTTATTGGGAGAACGCTTGATTTTATCACCAAAATCCACAACAATAGAGTCCAGTAAACGCTTGATTCTCAGTAAACATGCACTTAAAAAAGCGTTTCAAAGATCATGAGTAAATTACATTTGCCCTAGAGGGATACTGTAAATGATGTTAATTGATCAATTACTCGGGCAGTAATTTTCCAATCAGTGAAAGGTGCGTCGAAGAGTCTATTTTGAACCAAGTCAAATCGGGTTAGAAAAATGACCAATGAAGGCATTTTGCACACAGAAATTAATATAAAACATATTCTGTGTTTGTAGGAAATTGGTTTTATTATCAGAAAATAACTGAATTTGAAGCGTATTCGATCGTTTTCAGCACAATCGTAAGTTACGGAATTTTCTTCTTTGATCAATTTGCCCGGTCACCTACTCAAGATGTCAGGTGATAATAAGGTCCGCACATTTATGCAAATTTCTCATGATATCTACATTACCCATGCGCATCGTTAGCCGATATTGCAAAAAAGTAAACAAACCAGAAAGGAAACCTCTAAAAAAGCGAAAAAAGTCAAGTTAAAAAATCTCAAATGAATGTATTCTCCATTTCAATTACGGTGAAAGTGAATTTTAGATTTGAAGTAAGGACGACCAGTCGGGCTAGCATCTTGCAGGTCTTACTAGCCCGGACCAAGCAACAGGCAGTGAATGTCTGTCGGACGTGCCTTAGTGTTGAACCCTGCATGACGATAAATGGTTCATTGATCGGTATCATAATGTTTTTTAAGGATAGCGTTTAAAGGGGGACGAGCTAGGCTGTCGAAAATGCAAATGGCACAATAATTACAAACCAGAAATAATCTATGAAATTACCAACCTGAAGGGGTAGATCATTTATGTCCATTGTTACCACTCGTCGAGCTTTATTAAGTATTAAAATCCAAGTCAATTAATAACATGCTGGTCGTCCTTGTTTTTGTTTTGTAACGGCTACATATGCCCAACCTTCAAAAATCAATTACGTCAGAGATACGTCATCTGTGCTCAGCGAGATTTAACACACCGTACAACCGGCTGCGTAGAAAGTCAGCGAAGACAGATTCGGCATCTGATGTCATGTGCATGATAGGTCAAATGAATTTACTTTTATAAATAAACGAAAGGATCTTTGGTATTCTATAGTTGATAAATACGCGAATAAATGTTCAGTGCTTGTACAAAATAAACATTTTCACGTATTCCTCGCAAATAAGGTCACAGTCATCGACACAGCCGGTTGTGCGGTGTGTTAATAATGCGGAGGTGTGTCTCGTTGACCTTGACCTTGTCTTGTTTTGAAGTAAAAATAGAATGTGTAAACACGCTTGAAAAGGATTACACGCTTGTAAAGGATTGATCTATAGCAAAGGAAAGATTTTTTTTGACGAGATTGAGGTTTTTATGCATTGCTAATTGTTTTTCCATGCACAAATATGAGTTCCCGAACAGTTCGGAAGCATAAAAACATAGAATGAGCCCCTTTAAGATCGGACGGTGGACAAAGCGCCATAACTTGTGTCGAACTTTCCGTTGTTTTTGAATGGTAGTGCGCTCTGATGTAAATGAGCGATAACAACATATCAAAGAGTAAATTTCATCAGAGAAAACTTGGATTAGTTCTATACCAGATCTATGTCCTACAAAAATCCTATTTATTTCAACATTCATTTTGTTGTGTTTACCCTTTCCCAAACAAGACCGGTTTTTGACGTCCCTAATAGAAATAGCTTGGGAAAACATTGAGGCAAAAGAAGAAACTGCTGATAACCAGCAGTTTCTCCTTTTGCCTCAATATTTTCTGTGCTATTTTATACACAAATTTTATCTTTAACAACATCTATTTTTATGTTTCCAGCAGCTCTGAAATAGGAAAAGTCCCAATTTTGGCCGTTTGGGAAAGGGTTAGCAGCTGTCGAATTGGATCAGTATAGATCTAAATTTTTGTAGGATGAGAGGATCTGAATAAACACTTTCCCAAACTGCAGAGATCTTAAATTGGACGATTCCAATTAGAAAGTTGATGAACAAGACAAGCAATTTCTTCATTTCCCACATTGTTTTCAACCGAGAAATAAATCTACCAAAAATTTAAGATAATACTCTCTTGAAATTGTCGTCTGCAACATCTTTGAATTTGGACCAGTCTAAAATTTTGTCGTCTGGTAATGGGTTAAAAATCTTACCTATAGTTGTAAGGATTTCATAATCATCTAACTTTTTGTTGTTTTCCGACTTTTTACCGCCGCCTGCAGAAGGCGTCGTCTGCTTTTTCGCCTTAGCAACCTTGGCTGAAGCCATTCTCAGAAAGTTTCCAAACTCCTAAACGAGTGTCGTTCCAGTTTCCAATTAGGCACCGTAACTCCTTTTTCTACATTAATTAGCGTATTCCATCAGTGTTTATTGAATAAGAACCCATTCTATTTCTAATCCGAAATTTCATGTTAATTATTCTTCATCTTTTTAGCTTTAACCACGATCTCCTGATGTTCTGTAGTGTTTTACCGAACAGACGAAAACATTCTAACTGACTCGCAGAGCTGTCAAAATGTGTCGGTTAGAGTAACCGTTCTTTGTTGTATGTATTTCGAGGGGCGATCAATTATTTCACAGGTAAATACAGTCATTCAACCAGTTCCGAACCAGGACCAGTTCCGGTCCACTTCGTAATTCACCCTTAAATTTCTTCGATGAAAAAGTAAATATTGACCATTTTCTTTTTTGATCACGAGGATCTATCAATTTTGTCTCGGAAAAATGATTTTCGATGTGTAAGATCCGTCCAGTCCTTCCGACGCTTGAAATTTTCAACATGCATCTCACAGACAAAGGCCTTTTCGAGCGGCTGCCAGAATGCGTACCGGTGTAACGCAAACTCCACACAGCGACAATGCCTTACATTATCACTGCAGGCATACAAGTACAAAATTGCTGCATGATGCAGCATAAGATGAAGCACGGCCTAAATAAATTTGTGCCCCGAACTTTTCCACATTATGGTTAAAGGGCCACGGTAACAGATGATCTAATTGCAAAAAATGAAATTTTTTGAAAAAATATGCAAAACTTTTGTGTTTACCACCTCGGGATGGTTAATAATATGCGATTCAGACAGAGAATGAGCCGAAATTACAAGACAGATAGCTGAATTTAGGGAGAATCCAAGCCTAAATTCAACCCCATCACTGATGGGGTTAGAATTATTTTTGAATTGTTGCGCATGCGCATACAGCGCGGACCATGATTCAAACAAGATTCATTCTTAAATTTCAATATGACGTCATCATGTATGCTGTGACGTCATTTAAGAAAGTCGCATATCCTACTGTTTTGACCTACTTTCGACATCGCTTCATGAATTTGGTATCAAATTGCGAAAAATGAGTCGTTGCTTCAATAGTTTCTCGTAATCATTTAATCAGGTCATATAAAGCTTAAAAAGTGTACATTTCGTTTGTATTTGACAATTTTTGGGTCCAAATCTGGGAAATAGTAGCTTTAAATTCCAAGGGATCAAACAATAGTTTTTCTTTAAATTCTGTGAATTGGTAGGGTTACAATCATATCTCTATTATCTAGGTGTAAAAAATAGTGAGGGCTTGTTTTTGGAGATAATGGCTAACAAAGTTAGTAGGGTGAGTTGGCATGAGAAGCATTTTTTTTCTTTGAAGTACATGTATAATTTTACAAACTGACTCTGCTGGTTCTCTACTCTACAGTAAAGGTAAGAGAATTTAAGACTATCAACATTACTACTATACTTTATCCCCTTTCAACCAGCGTCATGTGTCTTTCCCATTCCTAAAAAGCATTAAGTGCTTATCTAAATTGTGAAAGGACAGACCGTTTAACAATAGGTGACCATAGTAGGTTCCACTGAACACAAGGGCGGATCCAGGATTTTTTTCCAGGGGGGGGGGGGGGGGTCAAAGCCCAAATGGCAGCTTTTAATAAGAAGTTATATTGTCAAAATTCAATTTTCGGCAAATTCCAGGGAGGTCATGACAATTTTGCCAAATTCAAGGGCAGATAACTCAGAATTTTCATTTTCAATCTGGACAAAAATCTCACTCACCCAAGACGTTGTACATGCAAACATTTTTATTTGGCTTTACATTTGATTGGGCAATATTTGTGTGTATTATGCCAAAATTGTCAAAAATAGCATTTTTTGACATTCAAGGGCACAAAACGCAGCACTTTCTACAGATTTCTACAAAATCAATCTTACACAAGGGGTTATGACCGTACACATCTTGACAAAGTTTGGAGAAGATCGAATGATATTTGTGTAAACCTGATATTGTAGACGAGCAGACAGACGGGCGGAAAACAGACAAACCTGGCCGCAATAGCTTATTTGTAGTACTTTCTGCTGAGACCAGCTAAATTTTAAGCTAAGTAATCATTTATGCCTTTCTGTGCGAAGGAAATCAAGAAAAAATGTATGTGGTAATTTATTCCACAATTTGTCATGGGGTTTTAGCTCAACTGGGCACAAAGTGCTCAAGGTGACTTATTGTGATCACTTTTTGTCTGTCGTCCGTCCGTATAACTGTCTGTCCGTCCGTCCGTCTGTCAACACTTTGGTGTTTACACTCTAGCATCTACAAATATAAGGCAATCTTGACCAAACTTGGTCAAAATATGTATGACCATTCGCTCTCAGATGAGTTTTATTTTGGGTCAGATCGGACCGGAAAGTCTGGAATTATCTGCGCTTGAATGTAAAAAGTAGCTACTTTTGACATTTTTTACACTCTAGCATCTATAAATATTGGCCAATCGATACAAAAGCTGGACACAATATTTGTGACAATACGATCTCGAATAAGTATGATTTTTGGTTTGATCAGACCAAAATGTATTGAGTTATTTGCCCTTGATTTTGACAAAATCGTCTTTTTTGACTGTTTTCGACTTTGTTTACACTATAACATCTACAATTATTGACCAATCAAGACAAAACTTGGACGCAATGTTAGTGACCATTAGATCTTGGATGAAATATATTTTTGGTTTGATCGGACTAGAAAGTCTGGGGTTATCTGCTCTCGAATTTGACAAAATTGCTGCTTTTGACTTTGTTTACTCTCTAGCATCTACAATCATTGACCAATCAAGACAAAACTTTGCCACAATGTTAAGGACAATAAGATGTCAGATGAGTTTGATTTTCAGCTTTTTTAATCGGTTAAAAAATATTATTTATATGCCGTTGAATTTGACAAAATTGCCGTTTCGACTGTTTTTGACTTTGTTTACACTGAAGCATCTACAATTAGAGACCAATCAAGACAAAATTTGTACAAAATGTTGATGACCGTTAGATCCTGGATGACTTTGAATTTTAGTGTGATTGGATAAGAAATTCGTGAGTTATATGCCCTTGAATTTGCCAAATTTCTTGTTATCGACTGTTTTTTGACTTTCTTTACTCTCTGGCCTTAACAATTATTGACCAATCAAGACTTACAAATAATGTTGGTGACCATAAGATCTTAGATGACTTTGAATTTCAGTCTGATTGGATGAAAAAGTAGTGAGCTGTAATAATACTTGAATTTGACGAAATTGCTGTTTTTGACTTTGCTTTTATTCTAGCAATCACAAATGGTGACCAATCAAAACAAAACTTGGATCTTGGATTTAAAAGTTGATTACCATAAGATCATGGATGAGTTTGAACTTCAGCACAATTAGACAAACAGTTGCTGAGTTATCTGCCCTTGAATTTGACAGGATTCTCGTTTTTGACTTTGTTTTCACTCTTCACAACCAGATATGTTGACCTATGAGGATAAAATACAGACATAATGTTGATGGCCATAAGTTTGTTTTCAGTCTTAAAGTCACAAATATTAATTGATTCAAACATAACTGTGTCTCATGTCATCTTGGTTCAGGTGAACGAATTCGGACCATCATGGTCCTCTTGTCGTGTATTCAAGGGCCCGTGACTCGTTTTCCCGACTAGCTATCAAAATTCCTAATAACTTTGCGCTGACAAATTATTTTAGTACTGGCCTAAATATTATTCCAATATGTCGCTTTAATATAGAAACGTGTTGATGTTTTCCCCAAAGTTGGAATATGAAAATATACAAAAAATTGTAATATTACACAAATTGCAAATTATTTTGATATTGATCATAAGCAAGCAAATGGACCTTGTGTCGTGTTAACATGGGCTCATATACAAATTATGTTGTCTTAAAAATTTCACCAATTATTTACATATAGATAGAAAATTAATGAATAAGAACTTTGGGTAGCGCCGGAATAGAATTACACAACCCACTTTTAATATGCATGTACAATATACACCAAACTAAATGTCCTGTCCGTTTGATTCAGACCTTTCGGCAAAACATGTCCCCTTTATGTATCTATTTATACTAAGAATATTATTGGAAAACTTAGGTCCCAAGAACCCCCCCTTAACCCTTTCCCAAACGACAAAATTTTAGGGTGATCCTCTCCAAAAACTGCCACAAAAGACATATTGGATATGAGTAAAAACAGGATATGTGTACAATATGGCACAGAAAATATTGAGACAAAAGGAAAAAAACTGCTGGTAATCAGCAGTTTCTTCTTTGTTTCAATGTATTCCCAAGAATTTTCCATTAGGGACGTCAAAACCAGGTCTTGTTTGGAAAAGGGTTGTTTATTTTTACCATTTCCTACCCACATATTGTGAAGTAAACTGGTTCTAGAACCAGTACTAGAACATTGAGTTCTAAAACTGCATTTAACGTTCAAGAACTGGTTCTTGAACTAATTATTGAATCAGCTCTAGCACTTTTGAGATTCAGAAATGCCATTTAACGTTCAAGAACTGGTTCTAGAACTAGTTCAAAACTGAGCTGTAGAACATTAAGTGACAGTTCTAGAACTTCAGTTCTAAAAGAGCCATTTAACGTTCTAGAACATTCCAAAGCTGATGTTTTAGAACATTCTAGAACAGTTCATGGACTTTTTTGCAGTATTATGTCTTTACCCTTTATTGTTTGTTACTTTCCGTATAGTGTTAATGAAAATTTGTAAAAGGATTTACGAATATTTTAGACTGCTAGGCCTAGTTGACGTGACTATCGAAATAACTAAAGCTTCTTCTCTTTCAATCTTATCTAAAAAATTCCTATCATGAACAATACATGGTGTTGACGTTCCTAATGGAAACGGATTAGTTGACAAAACATCGCGGCAAAAGAAGTAAATGCACACTATCATTATTTCCCTCTATATTTTCTGTGCTATATTATACACCAATCATTTCTTTTTTAAAAGAAACTGAAGTTTCATTGTTTGTCAAAGGATTAACAGGGACATAGACACAATGTTATGTTTGAGAAAGAGTTAAACTAAAACTACATCTGGAGCTCTGGATTGACCGGTCACGCTAGGTCACCTGATTGTCCTACATAGCTTATCACTCACACTGTGCAATCCTTTCCCAAAAAGCGAACTTTTGTTTACTCATTACTGATCACAGTACTGCTCTAATTCCAAAATTGTTGCAGACGACAAAATAATTAAAGCTTTAACCCTACTCATAATTTACATGACATTCCTGCTGTGACCAAAGCTACGAAAGATGATATAGATTAAGATCAGTCTACTCAGCAACGCAATCTGATCTTAGTCTACATAAGGCTGCTTTCCGCTTGATGATGTGATGAAAACTTGAGAAAAACAATAAAATCAGTAGGGCAAAGGTTAATCAACAAATAATTGTGTACTATGCATTACAGCACAAACGGGATACATTCTGAACGCCCCTCAAAGCTGTTAATGCAATAGGTAAAAGATAAAACGGAATTTATGTGACAGGCTAGAAATAGAAGGGAATTTTCATTTTCGAAACACACAAAAAACTCAACAGAAAGATCCTTTAACGAACTTTTGTGATAAACATCTTTTCTTTGTTATCATTTATAGGAATATCTTTGCCTTTCAAATGAATATGGCCATTGATTATGGAGATAACAATTCATCGAGAACCGAAAGGATTATATTAGCTTACATCCGAAACCCACTGACATTCCCAAAAACAACCTTAATATGCACGGCCTGAGGGCCGTGCAATAAATCACGTGACCATGGAGAATGTCACATGATAGCACATTGGACTTTAACATCTATCGTGACGATCGGTTACACCAGAAAGGTGGAGGCGTGTTGTTAGCAATAAACAACACGCTCATCAGTCAAGAACAACCACACCTCAAAACAGACTGCAACATAGTATGGTCAAAAATCTGTGTCAAGGGCATAAAAGACATCTACATTGCAGCATACTATAAACCTCATGAATCTGATGAGCACTCACTTCAAGAATTATGGTCATCCATCTCAAAGATACCAAAAAAATAGCCATACATGGATCTTTGGAGATTTCAACCTCCCAAGTATGGACTGGGAAACACAATCACCTTACCCATCATGCAAATTTAAAACTCTCTACGACACATTCTGTGAAAAACTCACCACCTAAATCTAGAGCAAATGGTTTTAAAAAGCTACTATTTCCCAGATTTGGACACAAAAATTGTCAAATACAAACGAAATGTACACTTTTTAAGCTTTATATGACCTGATTAAATGATTACGAGAAACTATTGAAGCAACGACTCATTTTTTCGCAATTTGATACCAAATTCATGAAGCGATGTCGAAAGTAGGTCAAAACAGTAGGACATGCGACTTTCTTAAATGACGTCACAACATACATGATGACGTCATATTGAAATTTAAGTATGAATCTCGTTTGAATCATGGTCCGCGCTGTATGCGCATGCGCAACAATTTAAAAATAATTCTAACCCCATCAGTGATGGGGTTGAATTTAGGCTTGGATTCTCCCTGAATTCAGCTATCTGTCTTGTAATTTCGGCTCATTCTCCGTCTGAATCGCATATTATTAACCATCCCGAGGTGGTCAACACAAAAGTTTTGCATATTTTTAAAAAAAAAAATCATTTTTTGCAATTAGACCATCTGTTACCGTCGCCCTTTAAAACTCCAACTAGAGATAAAAATATCCTAGACCTCTTCCTCACAAACAACCCCTCCATCGTTCACAGCACACAAACCTTGCCAAGCCTTGGGTCATCTGACCATGATATTGTCCATCATGAAATAAACTTAAAGAGGGGTCGCCCCATACAACCAAAGAGACAAATAAGGTCATACAAATGTGCAGACTGGGCAAACTTAAAAAAAGATCTATTATCCTTTAGTCAAAGCTTCTTTGCCAAACAACACACAAACCCAAATTCAGCCTGGCTCAGTCTAAAGTCTGAATTAAATAGACTTAGCACAAAATACATACCATCTCGCACAAGCAAAACAAGACAAGACCTACCCTGGATCTCACAAGATATTATAAAACTCATCCGAAAAAGAAACAAATTATATAGAAACATCAAAAGGTCACGTGCTGTGCATCCTGACAAAGTCACATCTTTCAAAAACATCAAGAAAACCATCCAAAACAAAATAAGAAATGCCTATTGGTCATACCTGGACACAGTAATATTCTCAGACAGCTCATCCTCAGGTCAAAAGAAAAAAAATTTACTCCTTCATCAAACACAACAAAACAGAAAATAGTGGAATTGCCCCTCTATAAAGTGAAGGAGTCACACACACAGACCCCAAAGCCAAAGCAAATATTTTGAACAGGCAGTTTGACTTCTCCAGGCCCCAACCACTCAGATTAGCCCAACTTGCAAAGAGTGCTATATCAAATCTCCCCTACCCTCGTATGTCTCCCATCAAAATATCCTTAGCTGGTGTCGACAAATTATTGACTGGTCTAAACCCAAGTAAGGCTTCCGGACCCGATGAGCTATCTCCGAGACTCCTTAAAGAGCTCCATGCAGAAATTGCCCCAGTGTTAACGTACATCTTTCAAATTTCTCTTGACTCTGGTATTGTCCCTGATGACTGGCGCCATGCCATCATCTCACCCGTCTACAAGAAAGGTGATAAATCAAAAGCCATTAACTACCGCCCAATATCCCTGACCTGTATCGCCTCCAAACTTATGGAACATATTCTGGTCTCCAACATAATGTCCTATTTCGATACCCACAACATTCTTAGCCCAAAACAACATGGCTTTAGGTCAAAACATAGTTGTGAGACCCAACTGCTCGGCTTCACCCAAGAAATTGCAGACTCCCTTGACCAAGGTCAACAAACTGATGTCATAGTCATGGACTTCAGTAAAGCTTTTGATAAGGTTGATCACCATAAACTAGTACACAAACTCCATCACCTTGGTCTCGACTCCAAAGTTACTGGCTGGGTCAAATCGTTCCTTTGTAATAGATCCCAACAAGTACTAGTTGAAGGAAATTGCTCCACCAGGTTACCCGTCTTGTCAGGGGTCCCCCAGGGCTCAGTCCTGGGCCCCTGCCTTTTTCTCGCATATATTAATGACCTGCCTGAGAGTGTCAAAAGTAGGGTTCGGTTATTTGCAGATGATACTATAGTCTATCTCACAATCTCCTCCTTATCATGTGCAGAAAAACTACAACAAGATCTGAAATCTCTAGAACTCTGGGAAAATGAATGAATGAATGAATGGAGTTTTAAGGCCCGTCGACTACTAAGGTCATATTGGGCGCACTCACTGTAATTATACCTCACTACAAGATGTATAGGAATATGTATTAGTTACATAAACATCTAGAGGAGAAATGATAAAAAAAACGATATTCTATAACAGATAAAATTCTATGCAAATTTATAATACACCATGAATAATCCGACGTGAGCACGAAAGGACATGGGCCCCTCCCAGATCAGAGAATACCCATGCCCGAGTCCACCCGACCGGAAAATCCACAGATCATATAAATATATTAAACAAAACTGAACTAAAACAGATAAAAACGCAATACAGAAGATAGAATAACAACGAGCTATGAATAATCCGACGTGAGCACGAATAGACATGGGCTCCTCCCAGATCAGAGAACACCCATGTCCGAGTCCACCCGACTGGAAAATCATATCAATACCAATGCACCTCGTCGAATAATCCGACGTGAGCACGAATGGACATGGGCTCCTCCCAGATCAGAGGTCACCCATGTCCGAGTCCACCCGACCGGAAAATTCATAGGGCATATAACCTATTAAAAATAATTGAAGTATAAATGATTAAAAATATTCTACGAAATATTGTATAACAATGTACCATGAATAATCCGACGTGAGCACGAATAGACATGGGCTTCTCCCAGATCAGAGAACACCCATGTCCGAGTCCACCCGACCGGAAAATCCATAGAACATATAAAATATCACAGAGTAAATAAACTGACACGATTTAAAAACGCAAAAAGGGACTTTTACAAATGGTATCTCCTACATCTTGCAAAACCGATATATAGCCATGTAAAATTGCAAATTTTACAATTGTTAACATAACAGGACAGAAGATGACCTTTAAAACCACGAATGATGCCTGAATGGACATCAGATTATGTCAAAATGCACGTTGAGTCAAGGGCCTGGAATCAAACAGGACGACGACAGCGAACCCCGTGTTTTCACGGGCGATTTATCACCAAATCGCGATGTATAGGCCACCCGCGATTACCAACCATAGAATTTGCTATAGACTGAGCCATCACAAATCTGTTGCGTTGGTAACGTTAACGTATACAGTTATGTTGACGTACAGTTGTTACACGCAGCTTACCAGGACGTGGTTGGTCTGTAAATCTTCCCGTGTCGTTTACACGTCTCATAAACCTTGGAACCGTCCTTTCGGCTACATTAAAGCGTCTAGCTACCTTCATTTGCGAAACACCGCAAACCAAAAGCCAAAACACTCGGTTCCTTTTTCGCAAAGTAAGTCTCAGCATTTTGTACACAATTTTCTTTCGTTGTTCTCGTATGTTTTCAACAAGTAAATCAACGTAGCAATTTGTACACAAAAAATCTTAGTGATTTAACACGTGGTCTGAATGCACGAGACACACGAACATTTAGTGATGGGCGGTTTGACAGATCTCCGGATAGTTTACAAGAAACACGACAAAATCGCTGAGACGTGAAGCGTATACATTTTCTCATACATGTCCCAAAATATGATGCCGATCAAGGCAATGGGAAATGAATGGTTAACGAAAACGTGTTTTGCGTTTTTAAATCGTGTCAGTTTATCATAACTAAATCTTTTTAAAGAGATTGCATTCTTTAAGAAAGTTAAAAATTGATTCAGGCCTAACAGTATCAAATAATGTCTTTAAACTGCTAGCGTTGAAATGCCTGTTTCTAATGATGGCTAAATCCACACAATCAATGAGGAGATGCTGGACAGTCAGCTCCTCGTTACAAGGAATACATTGAGGTTTTTCCTCGTTCTTTAATAGGTGCGAATGGGTCAAATGTGTGTGCCCAATTCACAGTCGTGCCAAAACTAACTCCTCGCGGCGGTCAGATCGGTGACCTGGCAGCCATTCACCAAGTGCTGGTTTAATACTAAACAATTTATTTTGGTGATTAGTCTCGTCGCTCCAACAATTTTGACATACATTTTGAATAAAACTATTTATCAGTGGTTTAAAATCAGTAAAAGGGACTCTAAAAGGTAAAATATCTAGTGACAACGCCTCCTTGGCAGCCTTGTCTGCCTCTTCGTTGCCACGTAGACCGCAATGGCTTGGAAGCCAGCAAAAGACAATATCAGTATCTTCATCAGAAGCATATAATCGAGAAAGCTTCTCAAGAAGTTTAACAATAATAGGGTTGTCCGTTTTTTCGTGCTCGAGCGCTTGCATACAGGACAGAGAGTCTGTAAAAATAATGTAGCGCCAATAGCCATTTTCAACGATGTGCTCGAGCGCAAGGTCAATAGCCTTGAGCTCGGCAGAGAAAATGGACGAGTTATCGGGCAAACGATACTGATATTTGAAGCCATCTAAAATGGCAGCAGAAGCAACTTTTTCTTCGCTTTTAGAACCATCGGTATAAATTTGTAAATGAAGCATGTGCTTTTCTTGTACTTCAAGAAATTTATTTTTAAGCACAACTTGATCAGTTTCCGACTTTTTCGTTGAAGCAAGATCATAAATAAAGGTGGGACTTTTGGACGTCCACAAAGGAACATTTGGAACTCTATGTTCTGCCACGTCATCTAGATCAAAATCTAGAGAATTTACATCTGCCTTACAACGTAAACTAAAAGGAGGTATAACTGATTCTTTTTTATTAAAATCCTCTTCATGACTGGTGGATTGTTTGTTTGTGTTTACAGAAGGGAGAGGCGATGTAGATTTTTCTGCAGGGAAAAGTTTTGCAATTTCCTCTTTCTTTTCAGGGAAAAGTACACACAACTTTCCAAATAAGTCTTTGCAGTTCTTACATGCACCATCACCTTTATTGGTATTTGAATTTTCTTTGGTAGCTTGAGCAAAGGTTGTTAGATTATTTCTTGACTCGACAATTTTACGAGCTTCAAAAAAAGAAAGTCCCTCTCTACATTTTACCGTAACAATGTCCTTTTCCCTCTTCCATATTGGACAAACACGAGAAGTCGACAAGTGCGAACCCCCACAATTAACACATTTTTCTGGGATCTCGCACTCCTCGACGCCATGCAAATCAGCCGAACCGCCACAACGACGACAAAGCTGTTCCGCATGACAATTTTTCTCGTGGTGACCGAACTTGTAACAACGATAGCATTGAAGAGGGTTGGGAATGTACAGGTCAACATTGACTTTTAAGTATCCAACCTTTAGGCATTTCGGTAGAATAGCCGTATTAAATGTTAAAACGATCGTGTTTGTAGGTTTCTTTTGGCCGTTATTGTAAACAGAAATCCTCCTGGCTGCTGTAACATGTTGTGATTGTAGTTCTGCAACTATCTCCTCCTCAGACACTCCCCGAAGATCGGGGCAGCGAATAAGGCCTTTAGACGTGTTCAAAGTCGAGTGTTCAAAGCATGAAACTGGTACACCAAGAAACTTTTTGACTTTCAACAAATTGTCGGCATGTGCCTTCCTGTCAACTTCAACAAGAAGGGCACCCGATTTCAATTTTTTAATTGATTTCGGTTCGCCAGCATAAGAAAGAATGCACTTGTTGATAACAAATGGTGACATTGAAGAAAGCGGCTTCTGGTCATTTTTTGATTCGATAAGCAGAAATCTGGGAAAATTCGATTTGCAGTGTCCATTATCCGTGTCAGAGTCATAATCAGAGCGCGTTCGTTTGTTTTTTTGTAAAGAATCCATATTTGAAAATTTAATGTTCATCATCTGGGGCCCCCAACCCACCACGGAGTCCAACAAGGGGACATGGAAAATGGAGCGGATCTCCAGCTCCCCATGCCAGGGATCCCCAGATGGTATACTCAAGCCAACCAAATAAACACGCGCGACAATGACATACATGACCAATCTCTAAACTAAGACAAACCATGCATTTCAACGTCGATCATGACATCTAATCAACTCAATTAGCCCATGAGCCTATATAGACGAGGACAAAAAGAGACTACAATAGCAAAAAATTGATACAATAAAGTGTATAACTTAATCAATTTAAACGTAATGGGAATTATTGCCCATAGGTATAAGTCTTCGTCTAAAGCGACCAGCCGATTGCTTAGACCGGGCCCATCTAAGCGCCCGTTTACACCGAAGCCGAGGCCAAAGCCAGCGTGTTGGGAAGCTGGAGAGCCCTGGGCTTCCCTCAACCGACCAGGATCCCCTTTTCCGGCTTACGAGTATCCACTCACGGCCAACAAGCGGGTCCGTTACAGACACACTGTCCTTTGCTTGGGGTCTTACCATTTGCTACAGGACAAGGCAGCCGGGATATTTCTAATCCCCCTCCACAGCTGGGGGTGGAGAATAGTTAGAAGAGGAAGACTTCTCGGCAAAAGTATCAGCTAAAACATTTGCTATGTCAGGCTTAGATGAAACAACGCCATTATCAGTATTTAAATGCCCAACACTGAGCGAGGAGTTTTTGCCACTAATTTTCCGCACCATATCCCAAGTCTTTTTGACAGACGATCTAGAATTTAATCTAGATACATACTGTCTCCAAGACGTACGTTTACTGCGTTTAATTGTGCGCCGCGCTCTCGCACGTGCAATTTTGAACTTTATTAGATTTTCCTTAGTCGGCTTTAGATCAAATTCTCTAAGAACCGACTTTTGCTTTGCTATAGCCTTCTTGCAATCATCATTAAACCACGGCTTATTTGGGTGTTTAGGATTTTTTGACGTTCTCGGAATTGCCTTTTCTGCAGAAGCATATAATAGAGAAGTAAATAATTCTGAAGGATTTTCACAATCTTCAAAAGTTTGGGGTGTAATGGACTGTTCACAAACAGTTTTAAACACGTTCCAGTTTGCTTTATGGAGTTTCCACCGTTGTGGTCTCTCCTGTACTGATGGTCCAATTTCCGTTACAAGAATCGGAAAATGGTCACTACCATGCAGGTCGTCATCAACTTTCCAGTTAAAATCTGGAAAAATTTGAGGACTGCAAACTGTTAAATCTAAAGATGAGTATGAACCAGTAGCAGGATGTAGATAAGTAGATGATTTATCGTTTAAAAGGGAAAGATCATGTCTTGAAATGAACTCTTCAACAATGTGGCCCTTGTTGTCTGTGTTTAAACATCCCCACAGGGAATGGTGAGAATTAAAATCTCCCATTAAAATGAAAGGTTTGGGCAATTGTTCAATAAGACGATCTAGTTTCCTGCTTTCAACAGGAGAACTAGGAGGAAGATAAATCGAACAAAGGGTAATAGTTTTGTTCAGTGAAACACTAACAGCTACTGCTTGTAAAGTTGTGTCAAGCTGGACAGGACGATGAGGAACATTGTTATTCACAATGATGCCTACACCACCTGAAGCTCTGTCACTTCCCGTAAAATTTTTTAGATAACAAGAATGATATTTTAAGGTAAATTTATCCGTATCTTTGAGAAAGGTTTCTTGTAAACAAACTGCTACTGGTTTTTCTTTGGAGACTAATAAATTAAGTTCTTCGAAATTAGATTTGATACTACGACAATTCCATTGAATAATATTATTCGCCATGGTGGACAATAAAATAAAAAATATAACACACAGTAATGGAAGTCTGAATTTATTCATTTTTTGGTAAGTTTAATTATATTGCTACCTTGCTTATTTCTGGAATCTGTATATTCATCCGTTATCATGTCCTCATCGAGAGACCGATAACGGTTATACTGTTTTATTGGATCTTGAGATCCTTTTGGTTGGCGATCGGAGATCACCGGTTTTGAAGGTTTTGCCTTCGATTTTGATTTGACGAATCATTATTAACGTGACTTGTAGATGCTTTGTTATCAGACTTGGAGGCTTTCGTGACTGAATTGTCAACATTTGGTTTTGTACATAAAGGCTTATTCGGTTCTACAGATTTAGTAGTGGTCTCTGTTTCAAGAGAAGGTGATCCAAGATTAGAGGAAGGAAATAACTTTGATATTTCCTCTCTCTTCTCAGGAAACAAAATGCAAAGCTTTTTGAATAAACCTTTACAGTTCTCACAATCACTGTCATCTTTACTTTTAACTTTAGATGCTTGGGCATAAGATGTTATGTTGGAGCGATTTTCAACAATCTTACGTGCTTCTAAAAAGGACAGGCCTTCCCTACACTTGACTGTTACAATTTCCTTCTCCCGCTTCCAGTTTGGACAAACACGAGAGGTTGAACTGTGTGCACCGCCGCAATTAACACACTCTTCAGGGTGAAATGTGACAGTGATGTTAACGGTTTCTGTTCATCTGTAGATTCAATCAATAAAAACCTTGGGAAATTCAAATTGCGTGGTCGATTGTCCGAGTCCGAATCATCATAATCTGAGCGCGTCCTTTTAAACTTTTGGTTCTCCATATTTGAAAATTTAGTATTCATCATCTGGGTCCCCCAACCCGCCACGGAGTCTAACAAGGGGACATGGAAAATGGAGCGGATCTCCAGCTCCCCATGCCAGGGATACCCAGATGGTATACTCAAGCCAATCAAATAAACAGGCGCGACAATGACATACGTGGCTAATCTCTTAAATAAGACAAGCCACGCATTTCAACGTCGATCATGACATTCAATCAACTCAATTAGCCCATGAGCCTATATAGACTAGGACAAGACACAACTGTAATAACATTAACTGATACAAGAAATAGTATAACTTGTACAATTAACAAACGAGGGGCGAGATTGCACATGGGTACATGCAAAATATAAAAAAAAGTCCACGTCTAAAGCGACCAGCCGTTTGCTTAGACCGGGCCCATCTAAGCTCCCGTTTACACCGAAGCCGAGGCCAGAGCCAGCGTGTTGGGAAGCTGGAGAGCCCTGGGCTTCCCTCAACCGACCAGGATCCCCTTTTCCGGCTTACGAGTTTCCACTCACGGCCAACAAGCGAGTCCGCACTTATGACGGACAGACTGTCCTTTGCTTGGGGTCTTACCATTTGCTACAGGACAAGGCAGCCGGGATATTTCTAATCCCCCTCCACAGCTAGGGGCTGAAAAGAGTAATGGAATCGTAAGTAAATGGCCATCTTGTTATCAACATCCATTTTGTTGTCTGCAGCAGATTTCAAATTGGAGCAGACACCATTTTTGCCATTTACTTTTAGAAAAGGTTAACTGTCAGGAATCTGTTTTATCGTCAAACCCTTTCTGTGGGGACCTCAACATAGCTGTTATTAATTCGCTTGAGTGTTCACTGTCTAGGAATATAGCATAATGTGGAAAGTGATCAAGTCAAATAGTTTTATACTTTATGTTATTCTTGCTTATAAGTTAAATGTTTTTATAAATCCATTTCATTTCAGGCTAGAATCTGTGTACAAATTTAGTGAGGAGAATGGGCAGCTTGAGAAGACAGTGGCAAGGTATTGGTTTTAATCTAAATCATTTAATTAGTCAGCGCCTCTATTTGTAGATTAGGGGGGGCTATTCAAGTAGATGATTTATCGTTTAAAAGGGAAAGATCATGTCTTGAAATGAACTCTTCAACAATGTGGCCCTTGTTGTCTGTGTTTAAACATCCCCACAGGGAATGGTGAGAATTAAAATCTCCCATTAAAATGAAAGGTTTGGGCAATTGTTCAATAAGACGATCTAGTTTCCTGCTTTCAACAGGAGAACTAGGCGGTAGATAGATAGAACAAAGGGTAATGGTTTTGTTCAGTGAAACACTAACAGCTAATGCTTGTAAAGTTGTGTCAAGCTGGACAGGACGATGAGGAACATTGTTATTCACGATGATGCCTACACCACCTGAAGCTCTGTCACTTCCCGTAAAATCTTTTAGATAACAAGAATGATATTTTAAGGTAAATTTATTCGTATCTTTGAGAAAGGTTTCTTGTAAACAAACTGCTACTGGTTTTTCTTTGGAGACTAATAAATTAAGTTCTTCGAAATTAGATTTGATACTACGACAATTCCATTGAATAATAGTATTCGCCATGGTGGACAATAAAATAAAAAATATAACACACAGTAATGGAAGTCTGAATTTATTCATTTTTTGTTAAGCTTAATTATATTGCTACCTTGCTTATTTCTGGAATCTGTATATTCATCCGTTATCATGTCCTCATCGAGAGACCGATAACGGTTATACTGTTTTATTGGATCTTGAGATCCTTTTGGTTGGCGATCAGAGATCACCGGTTTTGAAGGTTTTTGCCTTCGATTTTGATTAGACGAATCATTATCAACGTGACTTGTAGATGCTTTGTTATCAGACTTGGAGGCTTTCGTGACTGAATTGTCAACATTTGGTTTTGTACATAAAGGCTTATTCGGTTCTACAGATTTAGTAGTGGTCTCTGTTTCAAGAGAAGGTGATCCAAGATTAGAGGAAGGAAATAACTTTGATATTTCCTCTCTCTTCTCAGGAAACAAAATGCAAAGCTTTTTGAATAAACCTTTACAGTTCTCACAATCACTGTCATCTTTACTTTTAACTTTAGATGCTTGGGCATAAGATGTTATGTTGGAGCGATTTTCAACAATCTTACGTGCTTCTAAAAAGGACAGGCCTTCCCTACACTTGACTGTTACAATTTCCTTCTCCCGCTTCCAGTTTGGACAAACACGAGAGGTTGAACTGTGTGCACCGCCGCAATTAACACACTCTTCAGGGTGAAAGGTGACAGTGATGTTAACGGTTTCTGTTCATCTGTAGATTCAATCAATAAAAACCTTGGGAAATTCAAATTGCGTGGTCGATTGTCCGAGTCCGAATCATCATAATCTGAGCGCGTCCTTTTAAACTTTTGGTTCTCCATATTTGAAAATTTAGTATTCATCATCTGGGTCCCCCAACCCGCCACGGAGTCCAACAAGGGGACATGGAAAATGGAGCGGATCTCCAGCTCCCCATGCCAGGGATACCCAGATGGTATACTCAAGCCAATCAAATAAACAGGCGCGACAATGACATACGTGGCTAATCTCTTAAATAAGACAAGCCACGCATTTCAACGTCGATCATGACATTCAATCAACTCAATTAGCCCATGAGCCTATATAGACGAGGACAAGACACAACTGTAATAACATTAACTGATACAAGAAATAGTATAATTTGTACAATTAACAAACGAGGGGCGAGATTGCACATGGGTACATGCAAAATATAAAAAAAAGTCCACGTCTAAAGCGACCAACCGTTTGCTTAGACCGGGCCCATCTAAGCTCCCGTTTACACCGAAGCCGAGGCCAGAGCCAGCGTGTTGGGAAGCTGGAGAGCCCTGGGCTTCCCTCAATCGACCAGGATCCCCTTTTCCGGCTTACGAGTTTCCACTCACGGCCAACAAGCGGGTCCGCACTTATGACGGACAGACTGTCCTTTGCTTGGGGTCTTACCATTTTTACAGGACAGGGCAGCCGGGATATTTCTAATCCCCCTCCACAGCTGGGGGGCTGAAAAGAGTAATGGAATCGTAAGTAAATGGCCATCTTGTTATCAACATCCATTTTGTTGTCTGCAGCAGATTTCAAATTGGAGCAGACACCATTTTTGCCATTTACTTTTAGAAAAGGTTATTTGTCAGGAATCTGTTTTATCGTCAAACCCTTTCTGTGGGGACCTCAACATAGCTGTTATTAATTCGCTTGAGTGTTCACTGTCTAGGAATATAGCATAATGTGGAAAGTGATCAAGTCAAATAGTTTTATACTTTATGTTATTCTTGCTTATAAGTTAAATGTTTTTATAAATCCATTTCATTTCAGGCTAGAATCTGTGTACAAAGTTACTGAGGAGAATGGGCAGCTTGAGAAGACAGTGGCAAGGTATTGGTTTTAATCTAAATCATTTAATTAGTCAGCGCCTCTATTTGTAGATTAGGGGGGCTATTCAAGTAGATGATTTATCGTTTAAAAGGGAAAGATCATGTCTTGAAATGAACTCTTCAACAATGTGGCCCTTGTTGTCTGTGTTTAAACATCCCCACAGGGAATGGTGAGAATTAAAATCTCCCATTAAAATGAAAGGTTTGGGCAATTGTTCAATAAGACGATCTAGTTTCCTGCTTTCAACAGGAGAACTAGGAGGTAGATAGATAGAACAAAGGGTAATGGTTTTGTTCAGTGAAACACTAACAGCTAATGCTTGTAAAGTTGTGTCAAGCTGGACAGGACGATGAGGAACATTGTTATTCACGATGATGCCTACACCACCTGAAGCTCTGTCACTTCCCGTAAAATTTTTTAGATAACAAGAATGATATTTAAAGGTAAATTTATCCGTATCTTTGAGAAAGGTTTCTTGTAAACAAACTGCTACTGGTTTTTCTTTGGAGACTAATAAATTAAGTTCTTCGAAATTAGATTTGATACTACGACAATTCCATTGAATAATAGTATTCGCCATGGTGGACAATAAAATAAAAAATATAACACACAGTAATGGAAGTCTGAATTTATTCATTTTTTGTTAAGCTTAATTATATTGCTACCTTGCTTATTTCTGGAATCTGTATATTCATCCGTTATCATGTCCTCATCGAGAGACCGATAACGGTTATACTGTTTTATTGGATCTTGAGATCCTTTTGGTTGGCGATCAGAGATCACCGGTTTTGAAGGTTTTTGCCTTCGATTTTGATTAGACGAATCATTATCAACGTGACTTGTAGATGCTTTGTTATCAGACTTGGAGGCTTTCGTGACTGAATTGTCAACATTTGGTTTTGTACATAAAGGCTTATTCGGTTCTACAGATTTAGTAGTGGTCTCTGTTTCAAGAGAAGGTGATCCAAGATTAGAGGAAGGAAATAACTTTGATATTTCCTCTCTCTTCTCAGGAAACAAAATGCAAAGCTTTTTGAATAAACCTTTACAGTTCTCACAATCACTGTCATCTTTACTTTTAACTTTAGATGCTTGGGCATAAGATGTTATGTTGGAGCGATTTTCAACAATCTTACGTGCTTCTAAAAAGGACAGGCCTTCCCTACACTTGACTGTTACAATTTCCTTCTCCCGCTTCCAGTTTGGACAAACACGAGAGGTTGAACTGTGTGCACCGCCGCAATTAACACACTCTTCAGGGTGAAAGGTGACAGTGATGTTAACGGTTTCTGTTCATCTGTAGATTCAATCAATAAAAACCTTGGGAAATTCAAATTGCGTGGTCGATTGTCCGAGTCCGAATCATCATAATCTGAGCGCGTCCTTTTAAACTTTTGGTTCTCCATATTTGAAAATTTAGTATTCATCATCTGGGTCCCCCAACCCGCCACGGAGTCCAACAAGGGGACATGGAAAATGGAGCGGATCTCCAGCTCCCCATGCCAGGGATACCCAGATGGTATACTCAAGCCAATCAAATAAACAGGCGCGACAATGACATACGTGGCTAATCTCTTAAATAAGACAAGCCACGCATTTCAATGTCGATCATGACATTCAATCAACTCAATTAGCCCATGAGCCTATATAGACGAGGACAAGACACAACTGTAATAACATTAACTGATACAAGAAATAGTATAATTTGTACAATTAACAAACGAGGGGCGAGATTGCACATGGGTACATGCAAAATATAAAAAAAAGTCCACGTCTAAAGCGACCAACCGTTTGCTTAGACCGGGCCCATCTAAGCTCCCGTTTACACCGAAGCCGAGGCCAGAGCCAGCGTGTTGGGAAGCTGGAGAGCCCTGGGCTTCCCTCAACCGACCAGGATCCCCTTTTCCGGCTTACGAGTTTCCACTCACGGCCAACAAGCGGGTCCGCACTTATGACGGACAGACTGTCCTTTGCTTGGGGTCTTACCATTTGCTACAGGACAGGGCAGCCGGGATATTTCTAATCCCCCTCCACAGCTGGGGGCTGAAAAGAGTAATGGAATCGTAAGTAAATGGCCATCTTGTTATCAACATCCATTTTGTTGTCTGCAGCAGATTTCAAATTGGAGCAGACACCATTTTTGCCATTTACTTTTAGAAAAGGTTAACTGTCAGGAATCTGTTTTATCGTCAAACCCTTTCTGTGGGGACCTCAACATAGCTGTTATTAATTCGCTTGAGTGTTCACTGTCTAAGAATATAGCATAATGTGGAAAGTGATCAAGTCAAATAGTTTTATACTTTATGTTATTCTTGCTTATAAGTTAAATGTTTTTATAAATCCATTTCATTTCAGGCTAGAATCTGTGTACAAATTACGTGAGGAGAATGGGCAGCTTGAGAAGACAGTGGCAAGGTATTGGTTTTAATCTAAATCATTTAATTAGTCAGCGCCTCTATTTGTAGATTAGGGGGGCTATTCAAGTAGATGATTTATCGTTTAAAAGGGAAAGATCATGTCTTGAAATGAACTCTTCAACAATGTGGCCCTTGTTGTCTGTGTTTAAACATCCCCACAGGGAATGGTGAGAATTAAAATCTCCCATTAAAATGAAAGGTTTGGGCAATTGTTCAATAAGACGATCTAGTTTCCTGCTTTCAACAGGAGAACTAGGAGGTAGATAGATAGAACAAAGGGTAATGGTTTTGTTCAGTGAAACACTAACAGCTAATGCTTGTAAAGTTGTGTCAAGCTGGACAGGACGATGAGGAACATTGTTATTCACGATGATGCCTACACCACCTGAAGCTCTGTCACTTCCCGTAAAATTTTTTAGATAACAAGAATGATATTTTAAGGTAAATTTATCCGTATCTTTGAGAAAGGTTTCTTGTAAACAAACTGCTACTGGTTTTTCTTTGGAGACTAATAAATTAAGTTCTTCGAAATTAGATTTGATACTACGACAATTCCATTGAATAATAGTATTCGCCATGGTGGACAATAAAATAAAAAATATAACAAACAGAAATGGAAGTCTGGATTTATTCATTTTTTGCTAAGTTTAATTATATTGCTACCTTGCTTATTTCAAGAATCTGTATATTCTCTGTTATCATGTCCTCGTCGAGAGACCGATAACGGTTATACTGTTGGATCGGATCTTGAGATCCTTTTGGTTGGCGATCAGAGATCACCGGTTTTGAAGGTATTTGCCTTCGATTTTGATTAGACGAATCATTATCAACGTGACTTGTAGATGCTTTGTTATCAGACTTGGAGGCTTTCGTGACTGAATTGTCAACATTTGGTTTTGGACATAAAGGTGTATTTGTCCATGAAATTTTCATTGGTCTATAAATGTTGGCGTGGCAGGGTGGGGCTTATCAGAATGGGAAAAACACGAAAAATTCTTTAAAAATCAACCATTCGGCAAATTTCGACCAAAATTGGCAGAAATGTTCCCTGTGTGTCAAATTACTTAAATTGTTAGTGAAATTTTGATTGGTCTATAAATGTGGGTGTGGCAGGGCATGGCTTATCAGAATTGGACAAACCATGAAATAATTCTTTGAAATAAATCAATGGGCCTTTTCAAGATTTGGCTGTGCAAGGCTTACAAGAAATCATGAGATAATTCTTTTACTTTAGCCAGTGGAGCGATTCAGGCCCTCTTGGGCCTCTTGTTCTTGAGAACTATTGGACATATTTCAGCCAAACTTAGCAGAAAGCATCCCCATGGAAATTTGTTTCAGATTTTTTTAAAATTCATGGAGTTATCATCCTTTTGGTCCCATAAGGGGGCCAAAAAGGGGCTGAATAGGGTACATCTTAAAAATCTTTTTCTCATGAACCGACTGTTGGATTAGATTCACATTTGGTATTTAGAGTCTTCAGGACAAAGACTACAAAGTTTGTTCAAAAGAAAAAAATCTTTCAAGAAATGGCCATACTGGGGAGGGGGGTTTGGGGGTCACGGTGTCGTGACATTAATTTTGTTTATTTTCATTTTCGACTTATTCTTGAGAACCAATGGACGGATTTCAACCAAACTTGGCAGAAAGTATTCTCATGTTAAGTCGCTTTTTACTAATCAAGGAGTTATCTCTCTTTGGGGCCCCATAAGGGACCAAAAAGGGTCTTAAATGAACTAGCTATTAGATAGGATTCTTATTTGGTATTTAGATTTTTTAGGGCAAGGACAACAAAGTTTGTACAAGAGAAAAAAAATCATGGAATAGTTGTGAGTGGGGGCGGGCGAGAAGGGGGGCTTGGAGGGGGTTGCGTCATTAGTTAACCTTTTCATTTTTGACTTGAACAGATTTCACCCAAATTTAAAGTATAATTATAATATGGTTATACCTAATCTGTAGATCCGTGATTTCTCTACTCTTTGGCTTCAGGTGACCGATAAGGCCCTCTGGACATCTTGTTTCTCTTGTCTTAGTATTTTCCGTCTTAAGTTTGTTACACTCTAAACATAAATTAGAAATCAGCTGCAGATGACAAAATGCATGTTTGTAAAGATTATATCAATTATTAATGTACTTGAGGAGCAATAAAAATGATAAATCATCATTTTATTCAAAACTCTACAAATATTGGAAAAGTCGAAACTGGAAGTAAAATGATGTTCCCAACGACTTCTACACAAGAAATTTTGACTGTATTTCCATTACCGTCATTTGTTTCTGAAACACAAATAAAGAGAATGTTCACCAACAGACAAAACCTTCGCAGGTAAATAAAAATATTCACAGTTTTGTAGTTAGTCAAAGCAACAGATAAGAATTCTACATTTGTTATTTGAACACCAAACACAACAAGATAGACAGACTGCAAATCCGAATATCAGAGAACAAGGATTGTTGGCCTGAACACGAAAGAACACTTATAAAGACCATGTGTTTCCTAACTCCAGAGCTCCAGATAGGATGCGTATTTGCGTAAATTACGCATTGATTTGGTCTAAATACACATTCACTTTCATAAAAATGCGTAAAGATACGCATTCAAAATAAGGAATACGCATTTGATAATCGTCAGTTAGCGTATCAAGATCGAAGAGCGCCGGAAGAAACACATAGTATAGGAAATTCCAATGATTAAAAATAACGTTTTGGTCTGTAAAAATAGCTTATCGAAGCAGCTTATACGACTCAGCCAATCAAAACCGGGAAATATTGGGGAATACCGATTACGTCACCAGCCGAGCGAATGCAGATGACAATCGGCTATTCTGTAGATCTACCGAATAATGCCGAGTTGTGTATTTTGTTCGAATTCCAGTCAATCATTGATTTCCGTTAATTTTTTTTATACGGAGCAAATCGTTTACTCGATTTTGATTGGATGATAAGTATCAGACCATTGCATCATTTCGTAAATAGGAAATTACAACTCGAAGAAGTTTTTCTTTTTTAATCGGGAAAAAGAGTAAATCCACTCCTGAGCACATCGTAAAGGCCATTTTGGCCAATATCATTTCTGAATAGGCGGTACAGTGCAAAGATAGCCCACGATGGTAATCTCGTTCAGAAAAAAAACACTAAAAAGTCTTGATGGTCGGAAACATAGGGCGCTTAGATGTCCTCAAACTCGAAAATGAAAGTAGGTCGTTTCAGTAGGGTGCTCCTGTTAATTTTCACTCTCTTGCACACGGTTCATATTCATTACATTCACCTCTGTAGTTGCCTCAGAGTATTGCGTCATCATCTGCTAGATTACGTCACTTACTATCACAACAAAACGGCAATAACAAATAATTTTTCTTTTCCAAAGTCCAAAATATGTCATACTTCACGCTGCTTAAAATTTAATATCATTTTCCAACGAAAATAATTTATTTTTTTTAAAATTGATGCCATTCATTCAAATTTTCTGTACGTTTCATTCTGATAGGGAACGATTTTATCCAGCTAACCGTGACGTATTTCGGACAAACAATAGTATTTCGTTAGTGTTGTTATAAAATCTCGCAACTACGACTTGATTCAAGCCGTAGATACGATATTATATAACTACACCGACGATTTATCAAAACAAAACATTAAACCTAGTCTATTTTTAGCACAACATTCCTGCCATTGGTAAGGAGGCTTGAGAAAATAGTTCCATTGTATATGGGTTATTTCATCAGTTATAGTGCCTTTTAAATGTAACCAGAATCATCATTTCTTTGTCTACTTTATTATGTTACACATGAAACAGTTAAACAGTAATAATACACGTTTTCCTCGGTTTGACAAGATTCTTGTCATTCATACGCCCAGGCCGTTGCAGAGATGTGTGTGAGAGTAACGAACGACAACTCTGCTCGGAGATTGGTCAATTTTAATCCTTTCCTGAACAAGAGGGTTAAATACTCCTTGCCTCCAAAAAATATCTTGAAATACGCATTGGAAAAAATTCTGTGGGGTAAATACTCCTTGCCTCAAAAAATTATCTGGAGCTCTGTAACTCTACAAGGCTGATCTGTACCAAACACCTGAAAAACAACGTCAACTTCTATGCTCAAAAAAAGTCAGGATGGATACAAAATATAGGACTGATGTAGAACACAGTAATTTTGATGAGGGTGGAATTATTGATTATGTTACAAATTTGAAAACAAGACTTCTAACATTCAACAAGGATTAGAAAGAAAATATCCGTGATGGAACAACACTTTACAAATCTATTGAAGACCAAGAATGGAGAAACACGCCACCAAACCAGTGCTCAACAAAAATGCCGCCAGTGAGTCAGTAAATCACGGGAGAACGGAAATCCCGAGACAGAGCCATTGGAATGAATGAATGGAGTTTGAGGCCCGCCGACTACTAAGGTCATATTGGGCGCATTCACTGTAATTATACTTCACTGCAAGATGTATATATATGTATTAGTTATATAAACATCCAGAGGAGAAATGATAAAAAAGAAAGTATATAACAGATAAAAATCTATGCAAAATAACAACACACTGGCTCTGCGATTCAAATCCTTCGGGCACTTCAGACCATGTGTGTAACGATTGATAGAATGTCCCTTACACGAGTCCCTGTATGTTCGAATTGCACTCATCAACTGGTATTATATATGTCCGTATATTAGGTGTCCGAATTCCATTCAAATTATAATGTATATTATGATTGCCTTCTGTATGACTTACCGGGTGTACGAGTTGTGCTATTTTTGAATTATACATGCATATTAATTTCAAACCGTACTTGTCTCTAGTAAACGATATATCTAGGGGTAGTAACCCAGTCTACTGATCAGCAAGACCCCAAATGTTCCCCCACGTGTAAGAGCCAATAGTCAACAACAATCCCAGAACAAACAATTTCTGCGACAGCTGAAACTTTGGATTTAGTAAACTAGGTCGACATAATTCGTTTGTTTGAACAGTTACTTATAGACGCTTTTCGCAAAGATAACGCAGGGGTGGAGTAGAAAAGTTACTAGTATTCGATTGAGCAATCGTACAGCACTGTGCACGAGTACTGTAAGCGTCTGACTAAAGTAGGTCATCCGAAGTGGACAGTTTTATCGATTAACCCATTACCAAACAAAAAAAAAATAGGCTGGTTCAAATTCAAAGATGCTGCAGACGACAATTGCAAGTGAATAGAATTTAAAATTGTGTTGTCTTTTTGGGTAGAAAACATTGTGGGATGTTATAGTTCAGCAAGAATAAGCCGGGGCATCTGCATATGTAATGACCCAACTTCGGCAATGTTTCGTTAAGACGCTCAACTAACGGACTTTATACAAGAACATTAAGTTGTCCCGGGTTATTAATCGTTCAAATTAACCCGAGATATTTGCATATTCGGGTCATATTGGGTCACGATTGTATTGAAATGAATATTTATTTAGCGTTAAATATTAGTCATTCTTCATGCAAAGTCTGTGGTGTAATGGTAAGTATCTCTGACTTCAGACCTGACGGTCAAGGATCGAATCTCAGAAGGTGACTATTTTTTTTTATTATTAATGAATATTTTTTTCTACTTTTGCCTCAATATTTTCCTTGCTCTAAGGTACAACTTCAATTCACAAATAAACTCATTTTGCCGTCTGCAACTACTCTCAAGGGGAATCAGTCCTAAATTTGGCAGTTTGGGGAAACCAGCTCCCATTATCATAAATATAACAGGATCAGACACGGAAGATACAGACACAGCAGACGAGTGCCCTACGGACACCCGTGCCACTGACACTGCTGACGAGATTTAACTTGGATGTTGAAATGCTATGTTTGAAATAAAATAATTGGATAAAATAATGAAATATACAATTGAAATGAATAGAAATTTTAAATAAATATAAAAATAAACACAAAGAAAGTATATCAATTGAAAAATTAAAAGATATAAAGCACATTAAGTAAAAAGAAGAAATAAAAGATTCTGGTTCGTTTCGAACCTTGATCTTCTATATCAAGAGCCCAGCGCGCTATCCAATACGCCACATAGCCAATTTAGAATTTAGGCGAAAATAGAATCTATATTTCAAAGGTATCTTATCATTTAAATCGATAATACCTGAAGCGTGAAATCAGTATGCAAATATCTCAAGTTAAAATGAACAAGCAATAATTTCGGTGGACAAAACAAGAATGAGTTGAGTTTATTGGTAGTCTAGGAGGTAGATGAGGTTTAATTGCGGTAAAAGCACCATACAACTTTTAGACTGATTCTTGTAGCAAATTGTCTCAGGAGTTCGGAAATGCGCGTCTGACGCGCATCCGCCTAGATATAAGGGGAGAAAATTGAGGTTAAAGTTGTCTGCCCTTGGATTTTTAAGCCAAAAATGGAAATATTACTATTCATTTCTTTTAAGGCATTGAGTTATTACAAATGGTTTAAAATTGGTAAATATATGCACATATCATCTCCATACATATTATAATGATGTTTAATGAATGTTTTTTGTCCATAAAAATCCAAGATGGCCGCCAGAATGTCTATTTTTAGTAACAAAAAGGTGTCTTTTTTAAAAATAAGATTTTTTCTGGGATGCATAATACGCTGATATGAATTTTTATGCGTGTTTCATAACTAAAAACTAGGAAATTGTCTCAGGAGTTCGGAAATGCGCGTCTGACACGCATCCGCCTAGGTATAAGGGGAGAAGATTGAGGTCAAAGTTGTCTACCCTTGGATTTAAGCCAAAATGGAAATCTTCCTATGCATTACTTTTAAAACATTGATGTATTACAAATGGTTTTTAATTGGGAAATATATGCACAATTCATCTCCATACATATTTTAAAGATGTTTCATAAAAGTTTTCGATTCATAAAAATCCAAGATGGCCGCCAGAATGTCTATTTTTAGTAACAAAAGGGTCTTTTTTGTAATAAGTTTTTTTTCTGGGACACATGTATGTTGATATGAATTTTCATGCACGTATTTAATAAATATTGACCAATTAAAACTTAGCAAATTAGGGAAAAAGTTTTGGATAGTTTTGAAACATATTTTTAAGCTTAAATTGCATTTTCATGTCCTGAGAATTTTGCGAAAAGCATTTCGATGCATTCCTTTTAAGGCATTGATTCATTACAACTGGCATTTAATTGCGAAAATATGCATATATCATCCCCATTCATATTTCAATGATGTTTAATGAAAGTTTTGGTCCATAAAAATCCAAGATGGCCGCCATAATATCTATTTTTAGTAACAAAAAGGTCTTTTTTGAAATAAGATTTTTTTCTGAGACACATATATATGCTAATATGAATTTTTATGAATGTACTTGATAAATATTGACTTGTTGTAATATAGAACAGTAAGGAAAATAAGTTTTGGATGGTAGAAAAATAAGTTTCGGATAGTGTTCTAACCAAAGTTTTATGCTTAAATTGCATCCACATAATCCTGAGGATTTTGCCAAAAGTTTTTCGAGCCATAGATTTAACACATTTACAAACAGAGTTATTCTTTTCAATATACATGTGTATTATACATTGTATATGCATTTTACATACTCACTTAGTACGGATACTTATAACCATCAAGAATTATGTAAAGCTAACATGAATGCCAAGATGGCCACCAGTTCATGAATTCTGTTGTATAAACGGGCTTACTCACGGGAAGTTTTTCTAATCATACAAAATCGCATTTTGTTGATGCAGGTCTGCATGTTATTTTTTCATTATCTGGATCACAATTACAAACAACAAATTCGAGAAGCAATGAATCCGATAGAATTCTGTATTTGTTACACAGAACCTTGGTATATTACCTTTTGCAGGATGTGGCCCTTATGAAGTTTTAAAATATACACTGTATCCTATAACCTTTATAACATTATTTCTCTCTATTTCCCAGGTACACACGATAACTGATATAATGCTGTAAAATTTGAAAGACATAAAAGGAGGTCAACATGTCAAGAATTGAAACCTTATATATTATCCAAAAATCATGACCTGGGGAAGTGAAATCCTTTGATGAAAATACCTGATTAAAAGCATAAACATGTGTGTCACTTAGATAGTCCAAAGCTTGTTTCAGCCTGTCAACCGATTCCTATATTTTCCTTTAAAACTCCTAAATTTTGGACACAAGTCCTATACTTTCAAGTACCTCGTATACTCCTATATGCAATTCTCCTATATTTAGAAAATATTTCCTACATTTGTGGTAACATTATTGTCAATGAATGATAAGATGCTATTTGCTACTTTATTTTTAAGGTAAGAGAATTTCTGTCTTCCATTATAGCATTAACATACTGTATAATGTTATGGTGTTTCCGTCCGTTCATCACCACTGGTTCGGTTACCTACAAGGTAATTGAATAGGACACATACCTTTGAGGTGCCAATACAGATGATGATGATCATGCTATGATGTATAGTAGCCTACTTTCTGGATTGTGATGCTGTGGAACTTTATTAGCTCACCTTAGCATAAAGTGCTTAGGGTGAGGTATCGTGATCACGCGTCATCCGTCGTCCGCCTGCCTGTTCACAAGTAAAGAAAATACTATCCTTCTATGGGTTAGGTCTAGAGTTTTGCAATTTTGTATGTAAAATCTCATTGTATGAAGGTCCTCTACCAAAATGTTTCAAGTGATTGTGGTACAATGAAATTAAACTATATGTTGTGAGACCTGTATCAAAATTCATATAGACAAAGAAAGAATGAAATCCTGTACAATCTACTACACTCGAATGGTTTGACCCAGGGCTTTGAAATTTGGTCTATGGAATTGTCTTATAGCACCCCCTAAAGTACTTCAAATCATTATGTTAAAATGAAGATTGGCCCTGTGTTGTTAGTATTAGATTACATGAAGAGACAAAAAAATCTAGGCTTATTTTTACTCCGGCATTCGAGGGCTTTCAATTTTGGAGTGTTGAATTGTCTGAAAGCCCTCTGCCAAAATGCTTTTAATTATTGTGAAACAATTAAATTGGGTCCTATGTTGTTAAATATCATTTTCTAGATAAAGACGGAGGAGCAAATCCCCGACAATCTTCTACTCCCTATATGTTTGACCTACAGCTTTGAAATTTGGTTCGTATAATTGTCTTATGGTCTTTAATCTAAATACTTGAAAGTTTCGTGGTGCAATGAAAATTGGCCCTTTGTTGTGGGATATTGTATTACATATGGCGGCCAAGAATGAAATCTTTTACAATCTTCTGACAAATGTTTGCCTGAAATGAAAATTGGCTGGAAGTTGTTGGTCTTGGATGTGGCAGAAGGTATCTGATACATACAATCTCCTCTAAACCTCAGTGTTGTTCTCGACTTTCTTGTCTAGATTAAACACAAATGCATTAACATACAACAAACTACACTGGGTAAGAACTGTTGGTATAACACAAAGCTGTCAGTGGAATTATGGCCATGGCTGTAATATTTCTTTGGCTTATTATATTATATAATATCTTTAATGAGATTTAAAGCCAAAATGGGCCTCTCAGAGCGCATTCAAATTGATTCTAAGGACATTTAGATTGTCAAAATTTTCTTGGGGGAGGGCATTCATCCCCCTATGTTCAGAGATGACGTCTCTCACGTGCTCTCCCCCACTTGTACCTTTTGCGCTTGTTTGAATCAGCATTTTCAATGCTGCACCACTTTCAATAATAGCTTTAAAGCCCATGTGAATGCTTGAGACAAAAATACTTTACTTAATCTCCTATATTTAAACTCAAAATTGGCTAAAAGCTCCATAATTTTCTTGGAAAATATTCCTATTACAATTTCCTTTTTAGAGGACTTGGTTGACAGCCTGTAGTTCCTCTAAGCATGTCTCAATTCTCAATTCCCAGACTTGTTTGATGATAACATGGGATATCACGTCAGTTGTTACAGCAACTTCACTGCCACAAGGGGTTCTACAGGACAAACTTTTACTGTAGATGAGTCGAAATCATACACAATTTGCTCTAATGAACAAGGGAAAGCTGGTCCATAGAGTACATCTGGTATATTCCCTGCAACCTTTGTATTTTGTGACTATCCTGCGAAATTGAAAGGCCATTTCAAAAAGGAATATCCGGGGAAATGTGAAACTGAAGATGCAGCAAATGTCATTACATATGAATTAGGTGTGATAAAAGATGATAAAAACTAATAGAAAAAATCAGTGACATTGGCATGATAGCAAAAGAAGTCAAGTACCACCAAAGCTGCAAGGAAATCTGCATCATGACAAGGGTCTGGTTGAGGAAGCCTACAAGTATCTAATGGACAAATCACCTTCAGCTGATGATCATACTGTTAATTTACTATAGAATCTCATTCAGGAATCACTAGTAGAGTGCGATGGAGCTAAATTCTTGGCATCTCTGCACAAACTTTACATCAGCTTCTTGGATGATGAAGCTCAACAAATACATGTTACCAGTCTTGGAGTAAAAATCAGTAAGTGTTGCCCTGATTTACTACTTGAGACGTTTAGTGAAGGATTTAGAGAAAGACCGCAAGGACCTATCTGAACCTGTAACAGTGGAAGCCCTTGCCAAATGCCAAGCAGATCCCCCAGGAAATTTAATTAGGTTCTTCAATGTGCTTTACACATGGTCAAAGGGTACCCTTAGAGTTTAAAATTGCTAGAGCCTAACCACCCTACAATTTTGTCATTTAGGAAAGGGTTAAATAATAGGGCTGCTTTAAGACTAAACCCCCTAAGTAGTAGGTTGTTTCAACAATTGAGCTGTGATCAAAGTCAAAACTAGAAGGATTAGCTTTCTTTGGCACATCATAGTGCATTGTGCATGATTTCGACTCACCTACAGTGTAAGATTGCCTGTAGAATCCCTTATGGCAGTGAAGTTGCTGTAGCAACTGATGTGATATATTGTGGCATCATCAACCGAGTCTGGGAGAATAATCGAGGCATAATTGGAGGAACTACCTCTGGACAGTCTAACAGACGCACATGTTTGTGCTTTTAACCAGGTATTTTCGTCAAATGGTTTCACTTCCCCAGGCCAGAAGTTTTGGCCAATGTATAAAGTATAATTCCTTGACATGTTGACCTCCTTTTCGTCTCTTAATGTAGTTTATGATTGTGATTCAGCCAGATATGAAGCAATAACATGCAGACTTGAATCTACAAGAAGCCATTTTTTATATGATTAGGAAAATTTCCTATGCGTTAGCCCATTTTTTTCAACAGAATTCATCATGTAATTCTAAATTAACCAAAATGGTGGCCATCTTGGCATCCATATTGGCTTTAGAAATTTTTCCGGGTGGTTATGAATATCCATTTACAATAATTGATTATGCGAAATGCATATTCAATGTATAATATACATGCATATTGAAAAGAATAAATCTGTTTGAAAAAAACCTTTAATCTACCTATCGAAAAGCTTTTCGCAGAATTATCGGGATTATATATAATGAAAATACAATTTGAGCTTAGAATTTGTTTAGAATACTATCCGAAACTTATTTTCCCTAGTTTTCTATGTTCCAATAAGTTAATATTTATTAAATACATGTACATTCTTAAAGATTCATATTAGCATAATATATAAGCGTCCAGAAAAAATCTTATTTAAAAAAACAACACCTTTTTGTTACTAAAAATAGACATTCTGGCGGCCATTTTGGATTTTTATGGATCAAAAAGATTCATTAAACATCATTAAAATATGTATGCAGATAATATGTGCATATATTTGCCAATAAAAACTATTTGGAATGAATCAATGCCCGAAAAGAAATGCATCGGAACGCTTTTCGCAAAATTCTCAGGACATGAAAATGCAATTTGAGCTTAAAAAATTGTTTCAAATACTATCCAAATCTTATTTTTCCTAATTTGCTAAGTTCCATTTGGTTAATATTTACTAAATACGTGCATAAAAATTCATATCAACCTACATGTGTCCCAGAAAAAAAACTTATTACAAAAAAGACCATTTTGTTACTAAAAATAGACATTCTGGCGGCCATCTTGGATTTTTATGAATCAAAAACTTTCATAAAACATCTTTGAAATATGTATGGAGATGAATTGTGCAAATATTTCCCAATTAAAAACCATTTGTAATGAATCGATGTCTTAAAAGTAATGCCTAGTAAGATTTCCATTTTGGCTTAAAATCCAAGGGTAGACAACTTTGACCTCAATTTTCTCCCCTTATACCTAGGCGTATGCGTGTCAGACGCGCGTTTCCGAACTCCTGAGACAATTTCCTAGTTTTTATTTATGAAACACATGCATGAAAATTCATATCAGCGTATTATGCATCCCAGAAAAAATCTTATTTTTTAAAAAAGACACCTTTTTGTTACTAAAAATAGACATTCTGGCGGCCATCTTGGATTTTTATGGATCAAAAACATTCATTAAACATCATAAAAATATGTATGGAGATGATATGTGCATATATTTACCAATTTTAAACCATTTGTAATAACTCGATGCCTTAAAAGAAATTACTAGCAAGATTTCCATTTTTGGCTTAAAAATCCAAGGGCAGACAACTTTAACCTCAATTTTCTCCCCTTATATCTAGGCGGATGCGCGTCAGACGCGCATTTCCGAACTCCTGAGACAATTTGCTACAAGTATCAGTCTTAAAGTTGTATGGTGCTTTTACCGCAATTAAACCTCATCTACCTCCTAGACTATGGGGTTTTACGCCGTTTTCAACTACCAGGGTCATATCGCGGCGGTGGACAAAACAAGAAATGTCTTCATTTTCCATGATGTTTTCCTAAGCCATTAACTCGCAGGGAGTCAAAGAGTCACTGAGTGGGAATGGATTAAATAATCTAGGCTTGAAAAAAACGTACTTATTCGTTATGTAACTGAATTAAAAATGTTTTGTTCGTGTAATATAGATCTATAATGCATATACAGATCTGTATTTCACTTTGTTCCTCTGTTATTAACGCTAACAGTAATTAACGCTAATAGTACGCCGATATTTTCATACGTCCTATAACATTGACCTAATTACAACAATTGACAACAATTGATTTGTTTATCCTCGTCTCAGTCTTCTTAGCAATTGGAGGGGGTCAGATAAATCCACGTTGTCCAGGAATCCAAGTAAATCCATCGTTGTTGTTGCACTATATTTTTGACCACGCGGAATCGAGAATGGTATTCCTACGCACTACCGGTGCGTAGGTAAATACGTACTATTGAAAATAGTCCTATAGGATTAATCAGTTCGTTATAACTACGATTTTATCAAATCAACGTTATTTACTCACCATGATTAATAAAGTTTTAAACTGTGTGCTTCATCTAGAGCTGAATTAAAACACGTTAACTGAATAATTATTAAACGTTGAACTGTCTATATATTACAAATCAATCATTAGCACTGTCCAATCTAATTATCAGTGTTTGCCTTAAATAGGTTCCCAGTGTAAGATTCTGGAACCCTAGGGTACACATAATGGTTAAAAAGACTTCTTTAGTCTTCCATCTGCCCAGTTGCATTGCAGTCTCAGGTGAAATGCCTTTTTGTATAGCTAAGGTAGCCGCCGTTGGCCGGAATGACTTGGCTGTATAGCCCATGGAAGATAATCCAGTGGCTTTTATCGACTCTTCCAAAATGTTGCCTATTGTATCCCAAGAAATGGCATGGTATGGTTGTTTCAACGTAACAAACAGAGGTTTAGAGTCCTGCGGTCTAATTTTTTCGGTCTTCTCAATGTACAATCTAAGACATGACACTGGATCCAACATATCATCTGTAGCATTAGGAGGCACGGTGACCTCGAATCCCTGGCGTCGACTATCATTCTTTATTCCCCAAAAATTCACTGATAACGAGCCATCATCGTTGAACTGAACATCATTAGTAGAAAAAACGGAATGCTCAACACCATAAGTCATTGGATTGAAAACTATCCCTTTTGGGGCCAAATCGGACGGCCTAGTCATAAAAGTCAGTGCCAACAAAGTAATCGTCTTCCTCCTAAGCTCCTTCAAACTTAACTCACTGTCTGGCCCAAGTTGTTTAAAGTGACTAATAAAAGGTTCAATTGGCATAGGCTTGGTTCGGTGCATAGGCTTATAAGTCCCAGACTTTACTAATGCCGTAATTAGTCTTTTTATTTCAGGAAGAGCAGTGGGCGACGATTTGCCGAGCGCATCAAATAGAAACGACACTGCAGCCGAAACAGTGCGAAGCACAGATTCTGGACGATCTGAAGAGTCTGATAACTCACACAAAAAACTTGCGAGGTATGAAGTATTGCTATTATCGGAAAAGTCCACATCACGATCCTTGCAGAACTGAATGTATCTATTCGCGTACATATTACAAGTCTGTAGATTGAGCAATACTATAGGTACTCTGTCTAGCTGCACGTGGGGTCCAGCCTATACATCGTAATCTAGTCGACCAGATAACCTCCACGCGTACAGTCTCCACCTTACATTCTTTAATGGTTCTGCTTTCAGGCCTATGGTTAGAATTGTCCTGTTGCTTTTTGGGAATTGAATGGGTTGGTCTATTAGCTTATCTAATAGTTTCTGGTACCAGACTTGGCCTTCCCACTTTGGTGCTATTAACGTTGCTGTGGCTTTCTGTTTTTGAATTACTTCTAAAACTTTCGGAATTAACGCGAATGGTGGATTCACATAATTCTTCATCAAGAACCAATCTGTCTGGGCTAAGGCATTGACCCCACTTGTTAAGGGATCCCAGAACATTGAATTGTAGACTGGGAGCTGAGTCGTCATGAATGACGCAAATCGGTCGACATGGTGAGGTCCCCACACACGATCTAAATGTTGAAAAAGGTTTGGATGAAGCATCCACTCGTACGTAGAACTCATTCTTGACAGTTGATCTGCCTTCCAGTTGTCTTCCCCCGATAGATAAGCGGCCTGTAACGAAATATTGTTGTCCATAGCCAGAATATGTATGTCCCTCGCCAGACAATCTAGCTCCGTAGACGCCCCACCGAACTTGTTCACGAATGCCACCACAGTGATATTGTCGGATAGAATTTGGATGTGTTTGCCCTTGAAAATCTGTCTGAAGGACATCAAGCCCATATGCACTGCTAACAACTCGCGGTAATTTGAACTGTTGTAAGCCACCCGACTGTTCCAAAACCCCTGTGCTTTGTGGGAATCTGTCCATGCTCCCCAAGCAAAACTGGATGCATCTGTCACTAATTGGCACTCAATAGGTCGGCTTTCAACAGCCAAACCGTTCCACTTGGTCAAAGATTTATGCCACCAGTCCAAGTCAGTATAAGTATAACGATCTAAGTAAAGAATGTCCATCCAAGATTCTTTAGTCTTGATAAGCCTGTACACGTTTCGCAGTAGTAGCTTTGCTGGTAAGACACACTTGGATATAGATACACATTTGCCAGCTATCCTAGCCAGGGCTCTGGCTGTAACTGACTGATTTCTGAGAACACGTGCAATGTCTCTTCTCACTTTTCTGATCCTATCTGAAGTAACCTTGATGATGGTACGACGGCCACTAGTATCCACAATATAGCCAATGAATGTTTTAGATAAAGAAGGCACTAAATCAGACTTCTCATAGTCCAACCTAATTATGCCCCCTTTGGAAGAAAATGGGGGTATATTGTTTTGCAAGTGTCGGTCGGTCGGAAGGTCGGTCGGTCGGTCGGTCGGTCCGTATGTCGGTCAGTCTGTCCGTAGACCAAACCTTGTCCGGAGCATAACTCGAAAAGTATTAAAGGTAGAATCATGAAACTTCATAGGTGGATAGATCTCATTATGGAGAGGTGCAGTGCACAAGAACCGTAACTCTGCCGATCAAATTTTTTGAGTTATTGCCCTTTGTTGATTTTATAATTGATTCTTGTCCGGAGCATAACTCAAAAAGTATGTAAGGAACAATCATGAAACTTTACAGGTGGATAGATCTCATTATGGAGAGGTGCAGTGCACAAGAACCGTAACTCTGCTGATCAATTATTTTGAGTTATTGCCCTTTGTTGATTTTCAAACTTGATTTTTGTCCGGAGCATAACTCAAAAGCTATGTTAGGTAGAATCATGAAACTTTACAGGTGAATAGATCTAATTATGGAGAGGTGCAGTGCACAAGAACCGTAACTCTGCCGGTCAATTTTTTTGAGTTATTGCCCTTTGTTGATTATCAAACTTGATTTTTGTCCAGAGCATAACTCAAAAACTATGTTAGGTAGAATCATGAAACTTTACAGGTAGACAGATCTCATTATGGAGAGGTGCAGTGCACAAGAACCGTAACTCTGCAGATCAAATTTTTTGAGTTATTGCCCTTTGTTGATTTTCAAACTTGATTATTGTCCGGAGCATAACTCAATAAGTATGTAAGGTAGAATCATGAAACTTAATATGTGGATAGATCTCATTATGGAGAGGTGCAGTGCACAAGAACCGTAACTCTGCCGATCAAATTTTCTGAGTTATTGCCCTTTGTTGAGTTTATAACTTGATTCTTGTCCGGAGCACAACTCAAAAAATATGTAAGGTAGAATCATGAAACTTTACAGGTGAATAGATTTCATTATGGAGAGGTGCAGTGCACAAGAACCGTAACTCTGCCGATCAATTTTTTTGAGTTATTGCCCTTTGTTGATTTTTACACTTAATTCTTAACCTTGCCTATATCTCATGTCCTTTTACACATACAGCCTTGATATCTCACACATAGATACCTCCTATCAACATCGTTCAGATTTAACCATGACCTTGGACCTTGTGACCTTGACCTTGGAGTTTGACCTACTTTAAAAAAAATAAACCCGGCAAATATCTCATGACCTTTTACAAATACAGCCTTGATATTTCACACATGGACACATCTTACCAAGACCTTTCATAATTGACCATGACCTTGGACTCTGTGACTTTGACCTTGGAGTTTGACCTACTTTTGAAGAACTTTAACCTGGCCGATATATCATGTCCTTTTACACATACAGCCTTGATATTTGACACATGGAAACCTCCGACCAAGACCTATCACATACGACTATGACCTTGGACCATGTGATCTTGACCTTGGAGTTTGACCTACTTTTAAATAAATTAAACTGGGCCTATATCTTATGTGCTATTACACATACAGCCTTGGTATTTCACACATGGACACATCTTACCAAGACCTTTCACATTTGACCTTGGACCTTGTGACCTTGACCTTGGACTTTGACCTACTTTAAAAAAATTTAATCTAGCCGATATATCATGTCCTTTTACACATACAGCCTTGGTATTTCACACATGGACACCTACGACCAAGACATTTCACATTTGACCATGACCTTGGACCTTGTGACCTTGACATTGGTGTTAACCTACTTTAATAATACATTAACCTGGCCTATATTTCATGTCATTTTACATATACAGCCTTGATATTTCACACGTGGTCACTTCCAACCAAGATATTTCACATTTGGCCATGACCTTGGACCTTGACCTTTGATTTTTACATACTTTTAGAAATCTTTAACCTAGCCTTTATCTTATGTCCTATTACACCTACAGCCTTGATATTTCACACATAGACACCTCCTACCAAGACCTTTCACATTTGACCATGACTTTGAATATTGCAACCTTGACCTTGGAGTTTGACCTACTTTTAAAAAGACTGAAACCAGGCATATATATCATGTCCTTTTACACCTACAGCCTTGATATTTCACACATGGACACCTCCAACCAAGACCTTTCACATTTGACCATGACCTTGACCTTGGCATTTGGCCTACTTTTAAAAACTTTAACCTGGCCTATGTTTCATTTTACTTTTACATATACAGCTTTGAAATTTCACACATAGACACCTCCTACCAAGACCTTTCATATGTGACCATGACCTTGGACCTTGTTAACTTGACCTTGGACTTTGACCTACATCAAATGTAGGCCCTTGAGGGGGCATATATGTTTTACAAACATCTCTTGTTTCTGGAGAGTTTCCAAAAAGATGTCCCTATGCTTATAGATAAGTGGACGAGGTGCAAAGACGATAAAGTCATCAACATATAGCACCAAACGTAATCCAATGGATCGAAGATAGGTTATAACCGGCCTAAGTACTTTATTAAAGAAATACGGCGAGCAGCAGTGGCCAAAAGGTAGTACAGTCCAGCGGTAATAATAGCTGCCAAATTTAAACCCTAAATAATCTCTTTCCTTAACATTAACAGGTACATGAAAAAAAAACATTCTTCAAATCAGCAGTGATCATATAGTCCCCGGATCTAACACAATTCTTCACTGATTCAATGTCTTCATACTTGAATTTGGTGGCTCACACGCGTTATTCAACGTTCTAAGGTCAGTTATCAAACGAAAGGATCCACTTCTCTTTTTAACACAACCTATGGGTGAAACGCAGTAAGGGGTGTAATCACATAGTTCAATGTAACCTAATAAGAGTAAATCAGCAATTTCTTTGTGAAGAAAAGTTAGTTCATCCGCACTAAAATGTTTATTTGGTTGCTCGAAACTCTGACAGTTACTCAAAAAGGGGAATGTTACACCAGTTTCAATCCAATCTAAAACTTGTGGGGAACTGCCAATGTCAATCCACTTATTAATACACTGTGTTAAAGGGTTCTTCATATCATTAATCGTAATAGTAACAGTTAATCGTCAGTGTTTCGATTGTCGAAATTTGGGGTACGGAACCGTTCTCCCCTCAATGCGTTGAAATGATCGTATCCACGTCCTCTAAATCCGCCGCGAAATCCACCACGGGAGAAACCACCTCGAAAACTAGAATCACCAAATCCACGACGATCACCAAAGCCTCTTGACGACTGTGAAGTAGTGGGCTTCTGTGCTAAGCTAGATAGCTCAGCTGCTATTTTCACATTATGAATGGTTTCTAACGTGAAACCGTAGTTATTCTATTGAAGTGATCTGAACAGCTGAGCTGTGTTACTGTCAAACCTGCCTTTGACTAGCAATGCAGCATACTCATCCTGTAAATATCTCAGGTTTGCTGTTAATATAGTAACATGTGGTCCTAAGTCAACAGGATCTCTAGGATCGATGGTTCCTAGGAATTTGAGTCCAGTCTCTATATATCTGCCACACTTAGACAAAATATTCAATGAAGGTTGGTCTTCACGCTTTATGCCTGATCTGGAGTCGTGAAGTTTGTATGACGGCGGAAGAGTTATTCTCTCAAGTGAAGAACGAATACAGTTGAATTGCTCCTGAAGCTCATCGGCTTCAGGACAAGTGGCTGCAGCCTGGGTTTGAAAATGGCTGGGACCATGTGAGGACTTTGGATTAGCGGCCTGGTCTGGCAGCTGGAAACTGGGACAACCACGTGGGAATGTTTTGGTGGGACTACTTTCCTGTTGTTGGTGGTTGTGTTCAAGTCTTTCCAGACGAGTAGAGATCTCCTCCAGTATATCTCGTATGTCAGGACACTCCAACGGAGCTTTTGCTCCATAAGGCAGCGTTTTGTCGGCGACCGGATCTGATTTTTCCTCGGAATTCATGCCGTTTGTCGGAGACCCCCTCCGGTGACTTTTGCACGCGGAATCGAGAATGGTATTCCTACGCACTACCGGTGCGTAGGTAAATACGTACTATTGAAAATAGTCCTATAGGATTAATTAATCAGTTCGTTATAACTACGATTAACGCTAATAGTACGCCGATATTTTCATACGTCCTATAACATTGACCTAATTACAACAATTGGCACAGTAGCCGACTTCGATTAGCATTACATGGCTCGAGCCGTCGTTGGAAACCATCTTTGTTCTATCAGATTCACGCCCCTCGTTTTGTGGCGGCTAATCAAAATCTTTGTGTACTTGACACTGATTGGTCCGCTGTTTATCCAAGGAGTTCCAAATGACGTATTGACTCTGATGGTCCCACCACAATTCTTCCGTTGGCCGTACTATATCTGCGGAAATGACGTCAAATATCTCGTACTAGATCTTATTAGTGTTCGATCGTAGCGATAATAGTGTACAACAAGAGTTGTCCGCGGACAACGTAGCTCGCCTATACGGGAGCTTGTCACAAAAACAGCAATTTTTTTAAAAGTAGGTCAAACTCCAAAGTCAAGGTCACAAGGTCAAGGGTCATGGTCCCAAATGAAAGGTCTTGTCGAGATGTATCTCTGTATGAAATATCAAGGCTGTATGTCTAATAGTGCCTGAGATATAGGCCAGGTTAAAAATTTTTCAAAAGTAGGTCAAACTCCAAGGTCAAGGTCACTAAGTCAAAGGTCATGGTCCAAAATGAAAGGTCTTGTCGAGATGTATCTATGTATGAAATATCAAGGCTGTGTCTCTTATAGTGCCTGAGATATAGACCAGGTTAAAGATTTTCAAGTGGCGACGGGACGGGACGCCGACACTAGGGCTGTGACATTAGTTTTTTGTGAATATTCTTACATCAAGATTAACAGCATGGTGTGATAAGTTTAATATTATAGATGAGTCACAAGCAGGATTTCGTGCAAATTATTCTACATTTGACAATATTTTCATACTTAGTCTGTTGCTCAAAAGTATTTATCCAAAAGGAAAGGTCGATTTTATTGTAGACAAAACAACCACACGGTACGGAAACTACAGAGACAGAGCCATTGGCTCTGTCGCTTAAATCCTCTGGGGGGCTTCCGGCCATGTGTGGCTCTGTCTCTGGGGTCGCGATTTTTTGACAAAAACAGGTGAGTGTTCAACTTTGTTGTTCATTTATTTTCTTCTGGTGCTTAAAATCGAAAAACCGGGAATGTCATGCTCCCCTAAGACCATTTATCTGCCTGTTCTAATTCTGTGGGCTTCAAAGTCGGCAGGGTTTTCACAGGATCATTGTCGTCGTGAGTCGACCCTATGTGATTTTTTCTTGTTTACATCATGTATTCATGTACATTTCAACGGTAAATAGCCAAACTTAAATGTTAACCCAAACAACACACCATACATTCCAAAATATTAACAATATTTACTATAATGATGTACTAGAACAAGTTTGCAAGAACAAAAGTAGATTTTGTTCTTTTTAACATAATTTGTAGTTAAAATATCATAAATACATGTTCAAAATAACTATTGATTCTTAGAAAAAGAAAATACTTAAATTCTGATAAATTTTGGGGTAAGTTCTGGGGATTTTATTCTTCCAAATAATAGATTGGAATTGTTTCTTGGATTCCCGCGAAAAAAATCTCGAAAATTCCTAAGGAAACCGATTTTTCGGTAATGCAAAGTCAATCATGCAATTTTGGCCAGCCTACACCACCATACTTTAAAGCTCTAATACACCCCTTTGGACTATTCCAAATCCTTAAATATTTCAAGCGGTTAAAATACACATATGTAGCATTCATTCATATAAATTTCATTCGTGTGCAAGAGGGGGCAATTTTCTATAGAAATTGACCCAGGTCCTTTCAAACTAGGAAACAAAGAGGCTTTTTTTTTTAAATAAGCACGCAGTAATTTAACAAAATATCTCTCATATGCGCACAAAGGTCATATCATTTCACATTAGACGATGGGTAAACATGTTTTTGATAATAAAAACCAAAATCTAAACACATTTAATGTGCTTATGTCCAAAATTCAGATACTTTTTTGCTTTGAGTGGTGGCCGCCATATTGGAATTTTGCAAGTTGGCGTGGGATAAGGGAAAATCAAGTTTCTAGTAAACCTCTGGACGAATTTCTGTCATATTGCACATATAGATGTCTAATATAATGTACTATCAGACAGAAGTGTTTGTCACCCAAATTTCTAAAGTTGCCATTAGGCGTATTCTACCTTAAGTCAAACTCCTTCACCATGTTGAAATTCTGAAATAATAGGCCTATAGAACATTTTTACTCGTTAACAAAAATACTGCTATAAGACTGACATATGCTGAATTGTAAGATAAAGATCTTGAATGACTAGCTAGATTCACCCTGTCACGTACGGCCTGGCTACAAATACGAACTTTGGACGAGCTAGTGGTCGTGAACTGGTTGAAAGGAAAGAATATTTCAGTAGTTTTGTACTTGACGGCCAACCCATCAGCTACACGTCTAAACTCGTCAGTAAAATCATAAATATGTGCTGGACAGTCTATAAAATCGTTCTTGTATATATTGGGCAGGCAGTAAATACCAAATGTGTTATCCATACGCCCCAGAATCATCGTGCTGTCGTAAGGATTCACGAAAAAGTAATGGGAAGGTCGTCCATCATCGAAAGTTGTGAACTCGATTGAAATTGTCTCATCTGTTTCATCAAACTGTAACATACCCTGATCAAATGTCTCTGGCCCTAGTACGGTGAAGTTGGTATTATTTACTGACAACATGTGGTCCAAAATTAGCTCCGAAAATGTCTGGTAGGCGTCACGCGGATCGTAGTTGAGTATAGTTGTAAATACCATAAAATATACACCATTAACAGTGATATTTGTTGAGGATATACTTTGTGTTAAGTTACTAGGATGTCCGATAATGTTGGTTTGGTAATAAATCCCGATTTCGCAGGGGAACATTCTTCGATCGCGACGAATTTTCAGGTATATTCTTTCAACCAAAGGTACGACTTCCTCATATTGTAAGACGATGCCGAATTTCAAAAAGTAGGTGTGGAGCATCTTAGCATTGATCATCGTCTGGTGAAACAGCTGACATGTCAAGGTTGTAACGTCCAAATAATATGGAGGCGAACATAGAAGTTGTTTACATCCTTCCTGTAAGTAGACAGTTTTGCTTGTAAGAATATCGCATATAGGATGCTTGACGCTACATTTCTCCGTACTAATAAACACGAAGGTCTTATGGTACTGAGGATCAGCCTTGAACCACTAGACGGAATGTTTTAACCCTTTCCCAAACGACAAAATTGAGACAGTTCCACTTTGAAAGCTGCTGTAGACAACAATATTTATGTTATCTATGAATTTTGTTAAATAAAGCATAGAAAATATTGAGGCAAAAGGAGAAACTGCTGGTTATCAGCAGTTCCTTCTTTTGTCTCAATATTTTCCCGTCTTTTCTATCAGAGACGTCAAAACCAGGTCGTCTTTGGGAAAGGGTTAAAGTACAGTCGTTCTAGAAGAGAATAAAACAAGAACTTTCAGAGGAGAGGAGAGCAAAGTGCGACTTTCATTTGCTGAAAATTGTTAAATTCTAAGTCCGATAGGATTAACAACTACACAAAATTAAACGTCAGAGTAATCAATCTTTGTCAATAGGCTAATATTGTGATCACAGAAACATGTGCAAAGTTTGGGAGCAGTAGCTAACCATTCCGTCGACGCCTGGGTGACCGGACTAGACTCATATACTACGAATACGCTCGTAATCACTCTACAAATACAAAACTCTCATTGAATTTACGAGTAAAAATGCATTTTGAGGATATAATCCGCCAAATTTAGACTGAGATTCATATGCAAACTACATGTATAAATGGTATTAATTAACCCTTTCCCGAAGTTCAAAAGCTTAGGGCGGTCCAATTTGAAAGCCTGGGCTGTCGTAAAAACTTCATTTGCCTTAACTGTTTTCCAAGCGGTTTTCTTTTTAGGCGTCAAAACCAGGTGTTGATTGGGAAAGGATCATATAAATTGGCTGGATATGAGACGTCGATCGCTCTCAATCTTAGTTGATTTATGTTAATGGAATATCTACGTTAATAGAAACGTTAATCATATTAGAATAATAATAAGTACCAGTACTAGATCTACCACAATATTCTTTCAAAGTGTCCAACTGTCAAGGATTATCCCATCATTGATGGAGAGAAAAAAGCGAATAAATATGTACCGGTAGTAAAACATACCGTTATTAAAGGATCGTTATTATAACTACTGGGACGTGGATATGAGTTCCTAACCGCCATTTATAAGTTTTCCAAGTCCGATAATGTGTATATGATTCAGGTCGTCACCTAACGTGTTGAGTCTAATATTTATAGTAATACATACTGTTAAGGGGTCGTATTTATGAGTTCTCGGACACCCTTGTGTGTGCCCAATAACACCAGCAGTCTGTTCCACGTCCGATAATGTGTACTTTATTAACCTTCTCCCAAACAAGGCCTGGTTTTGACGTCCCTAATAGAAAATGCTTGGGAAAACATTGAAACAAAAGAAGAAACTGCTAAAAAACCAGCAGTTTCTCCTTTTGTCTCAATATTTTCTATGTCATATTTTACACAAATTCTATCTTTGATAACTTCCATGTTGTCATTTGGTGGCTGTTTTTGAAGTGGATCACCCTAAAATTTTGCCGTTTGGGAAAGGGTTAGGTCGTGACAGCGCTTGTACATACACTTATAGTAATACATACATACCGTTAAAGGGTCGTATCTGTAATCCCTTGGACATGTGTATTGGTTATCATCAGCACCGCCAGTCTGTTCGACGTCCGATAAGGTGTACTTGATTAAGGTCGTCACCGATTGTGTGTTGTCTAATACCGGCTTGTAGGGACATCGGGTGTTAATCAAGGCGTAAATCATCTCGCCGTTACATTTTGCACAGAATATGTTTCTGTACCTGTTACGATATACATTAAATGTAGTTTACACACACTAACACCGTGATAAATGACATGACACCACAATTAAAGAATATCATCAATAATTATTTTGATATTGACAAATTTGACTTCGGTTTGAAGCAGACAATGTGGGTAAATACCAGGGGTCTGCTTGAAGCAGCTCATTTTTTGAAGATAAGCTGCTACAAGAAGTTTTGATGATCAGCCAAATTTTGGTTGGTCCCCAATAACCTTTTTGTATCGACTATTCTTAGCCCTGGCGTTTCCTCTCTTCTCTGTAGCAAAGACTTTTCAAATTGGCCACATATTGTCACAATGATTAAAAACAAATTCTGCAATTGATGTGCCACTTGATTTTCCGCCGTGATTTAGTCGACATCTGGGCTGCGTTCAGTAGACAAACCGTTAGCTAACGTTACCAACATTCGCAACTTCTTTGATCCAAATGACAGAATTGAACGAGTATTCCAAATGAAACAGCTAACTGTTAGCTAACGTTTTGTCTTACTGAACGCAGGGCTGATAAGTTGAATCTCTGCTTATTTCGAAGTGAAGCTCTGCCCGCCCTTATAAATCAAAATCAAGTCTTGTACAATAAAATTCCTCCAAAATATGCTAATTAAAGTAGCTGACTTTCATGATGTTTAAGTTATAGGCTTTGTTGGTGAATAACAATGCGAATCGACAGGGTTTATCCAGTAAATTCATATATAGTGGACAAACATTCATGCACATTAAACATAAATAATTATATATACACACAAAATGACATGTTTCTGTATTTAATACCAAAACGTTAAATACGTTACTGATTGCTCATGTAATTAAACGGGCTTATGCTAGATCTATATATCTCTAGTACAGAAAATATTTATACAAAAGAAAAAAATGAAGCGTAAAATAAGGCCTTGATTAGGAATGGCTTATAGTGACATTTCACATTTATTTTTCCATAATTTTTATTTCATTTTTTATCTGAAAGAGCAAAAATTCTTTTTGAAAATTCTGAAAATTTCAAGCCAAAATATTGAGTCGTTTTCGAGAAATGTTTATTTTTTGTGCTAAAATTAAACAAATTGCTGTGGACAGTTCAGATTTATATGGAATTTGTCATTTCTGTCTCAACTTTAAAGGCATGTTTTTCGCTTACAAACAACAACTTTAAAAAAACTGATAGCATTTCTATGCATTAGAATAACCAATCTTTGCATTAAGAGATACTTAAATAAATGAAATCAGAATGTTATGTCCCTTTACGTAACCAGTTATATACTTACTTTCTTGTATGGTTAACGATGGAAACATACAACATATCTAACTCTTGACAGAACTTAGTGTCAAACTCGTCATAAACATCTAGATCACCTGTGACGTTACATTCCGTAATGACGTCATTAAAACATGGCGGAATGTCCTGTATATCGCTAGGTGGTACAAATGTAACTTCACAGTTATGTTCCTTTATTCCGAGGTCTATATTACTAGATATCGTTTGTAAATCAACATCCCCGTCACATCTGCAGAAGATAGATCAGAAAACTTGTAAATGTGGTTGGAATCTGTTTTTAGTAAAATGCATTCTGTCCATCTGCCAGCTCTTACGAGATCTACATTATGTTTTTATAAGTACACATGACACTTGTGGGGTAATTTTCTCTTATGGGGTTAACCTCATAGGAGCCTAATTTATAACTTTTTGTCTGTTCTCTGTGGTAAAAAACCTTAACTTACAGTTGTTTGGTTTTCCAAACGTTTTGTCTTAACGCTGGCAGGTATTGAGATGATTTTTAGTATACGAGTTCGCATTTATGAGATACATTTAACGAGTTTGGGGTTTATTCCGATCAAATGAATTTTGAGGAAGAAATGGATATTGGACTTTGGCAATTACAATTAAGTTACAGTTTTCCGGGCCTTTGTTTACACCCTTGCAGTTATTTTCTGGTATATGAGTGCACAGTTATAAGTTACAGATTGAGTGCGAGTTTCGTCGCAGTCCATTGATTTTTGAAGAAGATACGCATGCTGCACTTAGAAAATTACTGGGAAATGGAAAATGGAATTTTGAGGAAGAAACGGATACTACATGTCGAAAATTACTGGAAAATTACATTTTCTCGTATTTTTTCTACACATACGCACCTATTGAGCTGAGTTTTGATACATGACAGCACATTTATGAGTTACAGAACAAATTTTCGTTTCGTTCTGGCCCATCGATCTTTGAGGAAGATACGGATGCTTTCTTGACATTTCTTTCAAAAACCATGCATGTATTGATCTGATTATTTTCTAAATTGTATATTTCCAAAAACGATACATCTCTAGGGATACACATACGTAAAGCCGGTAGGGGACTTCAGTATTGCTATGCAATACTTCAGAATGATTGTCTTTGTTGTTTTATGATATGTGGCCAACACACCATACATTATCCAAGGAGTTTATACTGCATTTTCTTTGGGAAGGCATGGTGGAGTCTAGTAAACGGTTCATTGTATTTAAGATGGAAGTTCAACAGATTTTTCGATTAGTGGAACATGTATTTGTAGCGCTACATTCTTTCAAATTCGAAATGTGTTTTCGTTCGTAATGCATGCTTTTCTCTTACATCAACCAATATATCGAAAAGCAAACTCGTCGAATGACCTCTTGGCTCCACACCATGAAATGCGAAATAAAACGTAGTAAACTCAACTAAACTGTTGTTGCGAATGCTGTACGTGGAGTGATGACGATGAAAGTGACATTTCAGAATTTTTTGTCATAAATTTTACTTTTATTTCTATCTGAAAGAGCATATTTCCTTATGAAAATTCTGAAAATTTCAAGCCAAAAGATTGCGCCATTTACGAGAAATTTATATTTTTGTGTTAAAATTGAACAAATTGTTGTGGACAACAGTTCGGATTTATATGCAATTTATCGATTATGTCTCAACTTTAAATGCGCGTTTCTCGCTTATTGGCAACAACTTCAAAAGACTAATAGTATTTTTACTCATTAGAAAAACCAATCTTGGCAGCAAGACATACTTTAAAAAATTGACATTGGAATGAAATGTCCCTTTAAAATAAGAGGGCCATGATTGAATAAAGAGTCACATGAAAATGTTGTGTGGTACATATGCAAATGCCCCGGACTCCAGGTTCAATGTTTGTTGGCTATATACAGCTCACCAGCATCTCCATGGTGGATAATCACGTGACTTGGATTTCAGAAAAACATCGACATTTTTTATAATGCAGGACCAATTTGAATTCTGTTTGAAACAGAGAAGGTGAGAAAATGCCATGAATAAGCTGGACGTGGTGGATTTTTAAAAAAGTCAGCTAATCAAAAGTTATTGGAGATCAATCCAAATTTGGGCTGATCTTCAAAAGCTTTTTTATAAGGTAATCAGTTTATCCACAACGTCCATCTAATAGTCGATATATGTCCGCCTTCTCTGCTCCAACCCGATTTCAAATCGGTCTCGTATTAACAAAGTCATTGAAAATTTTCTGAAATTGTTTTATCACGCGATTATTCACCATGATCTCTATCAATAGTCATGAGATGCTTTGCCAGGTAATTTATCGTGCGCTATACCCGTTTTTTTTCTTAAATTGAAGAGGATGCAAGAGTATATTATTAAATCATTGGGTAGATCTCAAATGACATTTTTATGTAACTTTACTGTCGGGAAATGTATTAACTTTTACATTTATTTGGAAAAGACAAACAAACTACATGCACTTACGTCAACTTGGGTTGCCAGACCGTAACGTTTGCCGTAAATCCTATGTTACATTTAGCACAGTGTATGTTAGCGTAACTCAACCCACTCTCTGGATCGTACACTGGAATATAGTCATATATTCTTGAATCGTTTGTTCGCAATGCGTTCTCACATTTCTGCTTTGTTGTTTCATCCGAAAAGCCCAAACAAGTCTGTACAAAATCATATTCTGCGTGAACATAAACACTCTTTGGTTCCCCGCTATATAGCGTATTTCTGCACACAGTATTATCATGCCCCGACTTATAAGGTATGGCGTCATTAGAAACGTAGGAACTATTCGGACAACACGAATGCTGCTCCACACAAGAAGCTTCACAGGAACAAACCAAACAACAGAAGAAAAATGGGGACGATGGATCGACACTTGCAGGTCCATCTTTCGGACAATCTTGGAAATTAGAACAAATACCATTTAAAAATTCCGAAACGTCCGGAAACGTAGCAATCTCGCTTTGAAAACTTAAATGTCCACAGAGTAGCGCCGATAACGCAAATAGAGTCCAGGAAATCACCAACTGTTCACAAGCCATTTCACCAGGTTTTGCGTTTAATTGAAATCATGCCGTTACTAATAAAATGTCTCCTCGAAACGATTACTTACACAAATAGAAATAATATAACTACTGGAACAATTTCTTGTAATATAGGAGTCATATTGATGATAAATCGTTGCCAGACGGCAACCTTTTAGACATACATGTATTAAAAGATTTAAAAGATGTTTCTTTCAGTCGGCAATTTTAAATGAAAGAAATTCTACATGGTTCGCTCTTTCGGGATTGAAAAAAGTGTGGTAAATGAAGAAATTGTTTGTGAACAAGAAATTTCATCATTTTGACATTGATTTCTAAAGTCTTCGTCTTATGGGTCATCAAAAAGCGCCAATATGTGGAAATATGTAAAAAAAAGACACATTTGATCATATGTGATATTTCATACTGCTTAACAAAAAAATGTTGTTCTTGTGTAATGTTACGCAAAGAATATGAAAAATACGAATAATTAAATGCGAAGAAAAGTGTGATACACTAGTTATCATGTCGCAACACAACTAAAGGGTCTTTGTCCTTTGCTAAAGGGCAAAGGATTTGACTGTTCCATTTTGAAACTGATGCAGACACGAAAACGGATGATAATAATACATAATATACTGACTGACTTTAAAAACGCATCACAAAAGTTCATCCAGCAATAATATGCAAAATACATAATCAACTTTGTAGTATTAATATTTATTCAACAACAGCTTGGCATCTTCCTAACATTTCCTGAAAATTTCAGATAAAGATTCGATTAGATGCCTGAGATATAGCCATCTAAAGAGAGGTGGTGTGAGGAATTTGACAGTTTTCTCTATTTAATAACAAGTAATTCCGCTCTGAGTATGAAAAACGTTCCACAATCGTGACCTCGTTGACCCTTGAGTTGAAACAAAATCTTTATTCTCTTGGGCTTGAATTATCTACTGGCGTCCGTTTTTCATCATGTCTAGGCCTAACGCACCCTGATCTGATGATGACTTTCTGTAAGTATCTGTCACGGGCATAATCGCCAGTAGTGAAAACCACAAAATATCTTATTCGTTAATTCACTGTTATGGCAAGAGTTTGTCAGTAGCAACATTTTTGTATTGCAATTGTAGTTGAAAACGTTGTTGTAAACCAATTACGTAATTGACGTTGACGTATGCTATTATCTTGACGTAAGCTCGTTTTAAACGGTTGATCAAGACGCTGGTGCTCAGCAGCAATCCCTGTAGATTGGCTACGTTAATGAAAATGAAAAATCGTCGATTAGTTTACACATAAACGTCTCGCCCGACCTCGTTGACAAACACCCGCTTAGAATAATTCAAAAATGTGTGTGTGCTCAACGAACTCTGGGGTAAACATATCGTTTTTAATATTTGTCGATGGATCGAATCTGATATTTGTGGCTTTTTCACAAATAAGCAAATTTAGGATGAGTGCATGCGTACCGGAAGTGTTATTAAAACACGACGGCGGCCACACTCAAGGACTACTATTCGTCAACAAGATGGACAGCTTTTTTAAGCAATTTTTAGAAATAATTTCATGCATGTACAAATAACGATAGACAAAATTTTGGTAATTCTAGCCACAAAATCCACTACAAACGGCTATGAGGCGCTTTGATGAAAGCAATCCTAGGCCGAATCGTCAACGAAATGTCAAAGCCTTAGCACTGTGAAACATATTTTGAAGCATGAACTGTACTGAACATCCCCTATGTTATCGGAAAATGGATTGGACACAAAATACGTTTCGTGATTAATCAAGAAGCACGCCTTGGACTTGTTAAACAGACGGATTCGAGCACTGTCAAAGTAAATGATTTAGAAGACCTGACTCGGCAAACCTGCTATTTTCGCACTGTACCATACCCTGCAGTATCTTCAAGAATGCATAGTATCCACGAGAATAGGATTTTTAGCCATGATAAATGCACACAGAGATCACATGGGATATTAAGTTGCGATATGCGAATTTTTATTTATGGGGTAGTGCACTTCTAAACGCCACCATTTCATTAATTTCGAACTCAGCTTCTAGAAACTTTGTCATATTTTTCAAAAATGAATGTAGATTACAAAGAACCAAAACGAATATGAGTTTTCATAAGAGATGTTGATTTATAGGTGAAAGAATGAGGTGGCCATTTAGAAGTTCGGGTGAGTGTATATATTTGTGTATAGTATAACTACATTTTGTATATGAATTAAGGCAAATGATAATAATATTGGTTATCGACATTTTCTTCTTAAGTCGAAAAGCATTTTTATCATTACCATTATCTGCGTAGGCTAAATGTCTTTTGGCACTTTTCTGTTCTCCATTGTACATCGCTATACTTTGTCTCTACTAGACGTCTTTTCTTTAATGCAGAATTTATTCTCAGCTCAACCCGAAAACGTCTTGGGATGGCGCGACGTTTATTATAATTTCCGTGGTCTTCAACAAAAGTATTCTGTATCATCTATTATTTTCTTGTATGGTGGTGCTCACTAATTACTATTGATAAATCAAAGTTTTGTATACCTCACGATTAATAGACCAGGCAGAGCAGCCCATATTAATTGAATGAGATGCTCTGCCAAGACATTTATCGTGAGGTATAAAACATTAAGAAAATGTAATAATGTTTGTAATTTAAGGCCCAAATCTTCGAACAATAGGAACCAGTGATAGTATTTTTTTTCCACGGACAATGGGCAAAAGAAATCAACACAGAAAATAGCTTATTGGTGTTATAAATTAACAGTAAAGGATAGGATATTATCAGGTGTATGATCTAAAGGTATCGGTAACTGAAGACCTATTGTATTGGTAAAAGTACAAATTCTCAAAGGCAATGAACTTTGTGCCTAAAATATACTGGGTTTACCGTTATGTGTTGATAAACCGCCGGTGTTGTTATAAAATATCGTTACTATTATTGATTCAAAATCTTTTACTAATGAGCGACAAGGCCCAAATTCCGACATAGGGAAACCAGGTAGGTACAGGTGTATGAGTTGTTTCTATAAATAGTTTTTCAACCCACCTGTTTTATCTCAAATGAACCAAAATGTTTGTATAGATTCTAGAACTTTGAATGTATAGTACGGCTTAAATCAAGTCGTATAGCCCAGCAACATTAACCCGGGACATCTGCATATGTAATGACCCCACTTCGGCAATGTTTTGTTAATGCGCTCAACTAACGGACTTTGCACACGAGATTTAAGTTGTCCCGAGTTAATTTGGTTAGAGTATATAAAACCACAAGTAATTTTTGACAGTGACGTCATTTTTTTTAATAAACTGAAAAGGCCCAAAATTGATTAAATTTATATCGCAAATAATTGCATAATTTCAAAAGTGAATTTGTGGTTAATATAGTGTAATGGTTATTATGCTCGTCTTCCACTCCGGCGGTCCAAGTTCGAACCCGATAAAACGCAGGATTTTTGTGCCTCGTTAATTTTTAATTACGTATTTCAGTTTAATGTTAAATTTTTCTCGTACTATCAATTTTCATTTATTTCATAAATACCGAAACATTTCAATACAGAGTGACAATTCTAATTTCATATGCGGGGTCTGTGTCCGAATAGTCTTCTGTATCGCTAGCCGTATCAGTGTCCTCACCACTTGAGCAGACAGAAAAGACTACGCCTTCCACTTCCTCTTCTCTGGCAATGTCTGTCTTCCAAAACGTGTCTTCAACATCACGGACATGACGACAACAAGACTGCCAGTCTTCAGGTCTGACCTTCTTGAAGGCATCATCAACGTTGTGTTGTTGATAGCCACGCTGCCCTTGACCTGTGACAAGATGAGCTCAATGGCATTAAACTAGGCATGATAGGCAGGGGGGGGGGGGGGGGTGAAGGCAGCTGTAACTATGCTCTTCCAAGATTGTGTCAAGACGGTATTTGGGTGAGGTCTGTTCAGTTTGCAGAGGTTTAGCAGCGCCGCATTCAACAGGTTGTACCCCGTTTCGTTAAAGCCATGCTTTCATTTGCGCCTTGTTACTTGATGAAGTTGTACGGTGTCTGGTCTACTACGAGAGCAGCAAAGCAGGAAGATTTGGGATGAGTTTATTTTCCAACTACCGCATGAAGTTGTCAGAGTTCATCTCATTGTGGTAAGCCCCTGTTGTTGTTTTTGGACTTAAATACCAGGTCAGCACATTTTGATGAATCCACCTTTTTTATCCTGCGTGCACAATAATGTACCTGGTTACTTTTCCAAAAGGCACTTTCAAAGAAAAGTCGCCGCTTTGCCAGGATCTGCGGGCGCTATGAAACGTGTCTACATATGTTTCATCAGTGTAGACTATGGCCCGACCCTCTTCTCGATACTTTCGGATCTGGCGAAGGAATTGTATTCTGGCTGGCTGCCACGATGTCCGTTCTTTCCATCAAGACACCTTTGTTTGTTTTGGTTGTTTTCCATTTAAAGCCAAGTCAGAAGTGTCTTCAACGTCTTCCTCAGTGTTTCTCGGCTGCCTCCGTATCCGATCCGTTCTTGTCGTAAGGGTAGCCACGATCTTCTTGGTTCGGACCAGATACGAAACTGTCCGTCGTAAGACATCAAGGTCAAAGCTGTCGAGCTGGATTCTCTTCGGGTATGTCTTACGCACCGAGGATTCAGTGTCTTCCTTCTGCAGCCTGTACAAAGTAGACTCAGATATCCCCGTCAGATAAGCGGTTCTCTCAACAACGGACGTCAGCGGTACCGTCAGTTTCCTGGCTCTCTTCTCATCTTTACACATCTGAAAGTAAAGAAGAAATTTTAACATTTTACAATTGAAGAAAGCAGAATTTGTCTTATCGGGTTTCTTCTCCATAACACCATCATTACCTGCAGCACACGTTTAAGAATACTTGTAGCTTTATCACTTTTCCTCAAAGAATCAGTAGAAATTGCGTTGGCTGCCATGGCTTACTTTAGGAAAAGTGACTAAAAATGTTACTATTTCACTCAGGTCATAATTTCCTTGCTGCATGGGGAAATGCGGTGAGTTAAGAATGAGAATTTAAAAAAAATCTGACACCGAGATTCGAACTGCCGTCATACAGATTATCAATCGGTTCTTGTAACCACTCGACCACGCCCGACTTTCCAACAAGTATACAAAATTGAAAAATAATTAATTAATACTTATAGTAAACATATTATCACGTCACTGCAAGGTATTCCATGTGGATTTACAGTTACGAGAATTCATAACAACACCTACGTAATGCTGTTTGTTTGTCCGAAATTACGTCAGGTTTAAATGTATAAAATCGTTCCCTATTGAGATGAAATATCATAACTTCAAGAGAAAAATAAATTGTTATGCATAGCAAGGCTGTATTTTTGAGGATTGATGCAAAACAGTCCGCATGTGATTGTTTTAGGATTAAACGCCGTCTTCAACTACTATGGTCAATTGGTCATAACGCGCGGCTGGAACACCAATTCGTGGTTTCCTTGTACATGCATTTCTCTCGCTAGCTGCTCTCTGTCATAGATGATTCACATCCATTTGTGAGAGACAAATAACGTTTGTCAAATGTCAGAATAGATACTGACCGAGTCGGAGTTGAACTCACGGCCCCTGGGCAGAGAGACACCAAAGCTGTTCAGAACAGATGAGTTTCCATATAATTAAGTACCCTTCAGTGTTCAGTATAAAATATTTTTTACCGTGTCGTCGCTTTTCAACAAAATTTCGTAACTGCAGCTTGTTTTTAGCTGCAGTTACGGATTTTTGTTGAAAGCAGTAATGTGCTGCTTATTGGATACAGTACTACTATTGGACAATTTCTCAAAATTTAACTCAATTTTCATTTGTTTGTAGTATTTTCTAGGCGTCAATGGTCAAAAGGACTGTCAGGTTTGATTGATGATACTTTTTGATCTGGCACCAACACAAAGACATATTTGCAATTCAGGATAATTTATGACATAATTTTATATTTATATTAACTTTTTGTTGTGATATCTATGAACATTTAGGTCAGCCCTCATTACATGTTATATCTAAGACAAACCAAAACAATCATGTCTCATTTGTAAAAATGGCGTCTTTCAACGCGGGAAAAAATTCTTTTATTCAAGTTTTTGTATTATTAATTTTTCCGATAGTTCAGTGTAACGAGGCTTACAATTTCTTTATTTCTCGAGTCTATTTAAGTCAAACTTGTCCGAGTTACGCTGGGTGTAGTGGGGGATACTTAAATACTATCGATATTTGTTGTGTACAATGTAGCTGTAATTCCACGTGCATAGAGTCGCATACTTGCTGTCCTGAAAGCCAGTACGCGTCCACAACACCAATTCCATACCGCTCAGAGGATCCAAGATTCGCGTGTCGAAACACTTTGTTGATCGGCAATCCACGCAGCATCTACGTTTATCCGGAATACGAGTTTATTGATTCTTGTCCGGATACTAGTGATGACCGAATACTGGAGGAGTTTTGTGAGAGAATGGAGTTGACAAATAAGTCTGGTATAGTTGCGGACAATACGCCTGTCCTAGATAAGAGCACGGGGATCAGTTACGGCAATATTTATTGTGCACGATGTAATAATATTGATGTGGCAAATCTCGAAGCGTGGCAACACAAGCTTGTGTAAGTAAACAGTGAGAATCAGTGATAGTACTTTAGGATTTTAAGCAATGATGGATCCAATGCTTGGTCAGTCCCAGGACTCAAATATCCCCTGAGTGTGTTGGCAATCGCGACCCTCGAGACTGTTTGCAACCTTTTGCCGTTTGGAACGTGGTTGCAACATGATCTCGAGCGTAATACAGTGACCGCCATATTGAACGTGAAAGTAGACGCGCGTAAATGACGTCATCAAAACAAATTAATCCATTAGCTAACGTTATATTATTCAAGTGAAATATACTGTCAATAAGCGGTAAATCACATCTATTATTTTATCTGGTAAAATTTTGTCACATTTATAAGGATACAATCGACTTTTTGAACGCTGTTTGTTTCAAATATATTTCTGGCGTAGATTTAAATAGTTGTTTGGTCTGCTTCCGTTGTTATAGACCAGACTACCGTTGTTATGCTTGCGGAGTGATATGGGCAGGATCGGCTCATGTCGGCAACTGTAATACGTTCGAGCCGATCTTGAGTAACGATAAGATCCGAGAATATTCGAATGAGTGTGTTGGTTGCTAAAAGCTAGCAAAACCTTTTTTAATCAAGCTATATTATAGACGTCTCGTCTCGTAGTTATAATCTATGGAAACATTTGCCTCGCTTCAGGTAAAGGCCGGTTTACACGGTCTGCTTTAGCATATCTGCTTTAGCATGTATGTTTTTAGCACGCATGTTTTTTGCGTTCACACGGTATGCTTTAGCACATGTGCTTTTGGTGGAAGTTAGCTGACCTAGGTCAAACAGTTCACTGGCCAGTTGCAGAATGGAGGATAGTGAAATATTATACCTTGTGTGCCTTTATCTTTTTTGCTATCGCAAAACATTGCTGAGAAAAGAGACAATGAATCGAAACCAATCTTCCATTACGTACTCTGATCTTAAATATAAATGTCTGTTAAAGTTCAATGGTTTAGCATGACAAATGTTATTGCAGATTTTCAACATTTTCTTCTCTTGTCTCAATGTTTTGCCTAGCCATTTCTACAGGAGACGTCAAAATCAGGTCTTGTTTGGGAATGGATTACTACAAATCAAACTAGAACTGTCGCAAAGCGGACGAATACCCCCACTAGGGCCTTGTCACTGAAAAAGTGATATCGGTCAAAATGTTTTTGACTTAGATCATGGAAACGGATTTTATACAAAGTCCAACTGTGACCTTTGACCTTTGACCTTGGTGACCCCAAAACAATAGGGCACCTCGAATGGTCATGGGCAACAACTGTGTAAAGTTTCATGATCCTAGGTCAAACGGTTCTCAAGTTAGAACACGGAAACGAAATTGTAAATTTTGACTACTCCCCCCCCCCCCCCCCTCATTAAAAACTTCAAAGTGGCATAACTCTAAAACTAATGACTGGATCAAGATGAAAATTGCAGGTGCACAACTTCATATGATAGGAAACATCCTGAAAAAAATTCAGAAAAATTGGTCAAAAACTGTGGGAGGAGAAGAGGACACAAGATTATGTCCACCCCCCCCCCCCCTTCTTAAAAACTTCAAAGTGGCATAACTCTGAAACTAGTGACTGGATCAAGATCAAAATTGCAGGTGCACAACTTCATATGATAGGGAACATCCTGGTAAAATTTCAGAAGAATTGGTCAAAAACTGTGGGAGGAGAAGAGGACACAAGATTGTGTCCACGGACGGACGGACAGACGGACGGACGGACAACCTGATTCCAGTATACCCCCCATAACTTTGTTGTGGGGGGTATAATTTCAACAGTTTGCATAGTCTTGAAATTCCCAATCATGGAGATTTCAAAGATATATATAGAAGTTAAAATCTGGATCAGACTATGGCAAGAGTCATGCTTTACTATAGTCAAGATCAGACTGACTAACATAATTAGTGTTTTTGCAGATCATTTATTAACATTATTAACATTAAATATAAAATGAAAAATTGAAATTATTGACATCTTTTTGATAAAACATGTTTGTATAAAGACCATATTTTTGAAGCCTGCTCTAAACCTTGTCGTTCATATTCGACAAAAGATAGTATTTAAGGTAAAGATCATCAATATAATCATGATAAAGATTAATTAGTTTCATGGCAAAGTATCAAATATAATTAATTAAAAACAAGAACTAAGAGTATTGAACTAAAACTATGTTTAGGTAATAATAAAAGGTCATCATTTTGACCTGGCCGCGGCCATGGCGCAGTTGATAACGCATCTGCCTCTCATTCGAGAGGTCTCGGGTCTCGGGCCGCGGTAAATACCCTTACTGACAAAAATGTCACCCATCAATGATTTGATATTTTGAGCCTATGTGGGGGAGCAGCTGGAGGCTCGGTAAGGGTGTTGTGGTACAGTGGTAGTACTGGTATGAGAAACGACAGGAATCCATGGTTAGGTGCTCCAGCCGCTGCGATATGACCTTAGAAGTTGAAAACGGCGTAAAACCCCAATAAACCAAACCATTTTATCCCATTACCACATAGTGACTCTTTTTGACTCCCTATACAACATGGTGACTTTGGAAAACATTGTGGAAAATTAAGAAATTGCTTGTTTCTTCATTTCCCACAATATGTTCCATACAAAAAGAACAAAAAGTGTAAAACTTCATTAAATTTAAATCGTCGTCTGCCACATCTTTGAATTTGGACAAGTCTAAAATTTTGTCGTTTGGTAATGGGTTAACAGTTACCTGTAGAGATTCTGTTGGTTTATCATGATTAATGAGGGGCTGACCAGTGTTTGTTTATTTTACCGGTCATATCTCTGGAATCAGAGAGCTGATTGGTCAATTTCCGTCTGCTTTTTCATTAGAAATAGAGCATGCTCTAAAACGTCTGCTTTAGCAGATATGCTAGCAGAAAGCCCATTATCTGGGGTTTACACGGTATGTTTTAGCACATCTGCTAAAGCATATATGCTAAAGCAGACCGTGTAAACCCCCCTTAAGATGTTTTGAAATAACTTTATTTCTTTATCAATTTTCAAGGGGTTTGTTGCATGTGCCGCCTTAGTGAGCTTGAAAACTGGCATATAATTAAGAAAGTTAGTGCACAATTTCTTACCTGAAGCAGGGCTAATTAAGTCGTAGTTGTTATAATTTCGCTGTCTGGTCGGTTGGGACAATATCTTTTTAAAAAATACAGGCAGTTTTCTAAGTCATACATCCGAGGAAAAGGCTAACCAAGGCAGGGTACATACAAAAAACTTTTGGAAATTGACACAGAAATAAGAAAGTTTTTGCAAAATATCTTACCAGAATCAAGGCTATTTTTGCCGTATTTGTTATTTACCACATAATGCAAATCTCCACCGTGATTGTAGTGACTCACATGCAAATCATCTCGTCAATTTTATAAAACAATCCTGATTAACATCGAAATGATTTCGTTTTGAGCAGTATAACATACAATTAGTAAATGGGTATGGTCTTTCTGGTTTGGCGGGAATCAGTAGATCGCGGGACCAATATACAGTTTATCTGTATTTTTATGCCCCCGATAGGGAGGCATCATAAATTTGACTTGTCCGTCCGTCCGTCTGTCCGTCTGTCTGTCCGTCATTCCGTCCAAAAACTTTAACATTGGCCATAACTTCCTTATTACTTAACATATTCGCTTCATACTTTACCACAACATTCCTTGGTACATTACCTTTCTGTAGGCACTTCCTTTGGTGACCTTGACCCCTGGATGACCTTGACCTTGAACATAGATTGGCCATAATTTAAAATCAAAGCGGTGTCGGGGGCATTGTCATCTTACAGTGACAGCTCTTGTTCGTTTGTAATTTCTTTCAAATTCGGATTCCCTATATAATATTGAAAATATCCCTTTATATCAATATTTTAAGCGCTGAATTGATCACCGATCCTTTCTTCAACATACATATTGTCACCATCTGCAGCTTTTAAATGCGGACAGCCCGAGTTGATGTTTGTGAAAATGCTATAAATTGTTACTAAGTGCCAACCATTATTACTTTCAGATGTAATCAGAACTTTGATCTGCGGACAGAATCGTTTGGTCAGGAGAATGGTTTAGAGAGATTGATAGAATACAATAGATGCGACGTGTCCTTTGTGCCCCCGGGATCATCAAACGATACTAAGCATTGCTTTGCTGACGTCATTGACGCCTGTAACGTTACCGGAAACTGGACAACGTATAACCAGCTGGACGAGTATCATTGTCAACATCTGGATTTGCTATATGTATCCATATACCCTCCAGAGAATAAGTAATTAATTTAAGCCGGAATATGGAAAAAACGTCCCTTATAGCATTAGAGACAGCCGTGTTTCACGTCGAGCCTGTGCCTAAAAGTTGTCTGACCGGGATCCATGCTGCTATCTCACAGTTGCTAAATGTCACAGATAGCTATTGGAGGCCAACACGGTTCATGATCAGACTGCGTGTATACGCAGGCTGATCTCGAACCACGTTGGGCTTAAAAGATTTTAAAATACTTTTCCAGATCTTGGTTCATTAAAAATGGTAATATATTCCAAACGTATGGGTTTGGTTACTGAGTCACATGCCAGTCCGGTCACGATATTTTGGCACATATTTACAAAATGTACCTTACACATATAAACAACGTGATATTTACATAAGTATAACATAAACACCAAATTGTAAAACAATTTCGAGCTCATCACGGTTGTCAATGTATAACTCAACGTTTATAACTGTAGACTTGTGTACAAACACTTTACTTCGTGTTGTTGAAAATTACCCAACAAAAACACCTTTTCGTTCAAGAATAAACGAGTTAATACATTTATTCGCTCGTATAGCTCACGATAAATGATTTGGTAAATGTTAAAACTATGTATTTGTTTTTTAGTGTTTGTATACAAGTCTACAGTTATAGCTGATAGACTATACATGTGATAATTTGAATCTTGTAGGGGTCTCATAGAGAAATCCAGGCACATCGCAAATCAAATGCTGGTAGAAAAGAACAGTGTTCAGAAAAGTTAGTTTTTTTGCACAGTTTCCTCTCCATTTAATCTACCAATTATTTTCTTTAAGGTACAAGAATATATTCTGCGCTCTATGTAACGGAGAGAATGTGTACGTGTTTAGTTATTCGCTGTGTCCTTTCCCTACAAATCAGAACACAAACTCCATGACGATGCTGCTGGATTTCACGGTAGGCGAGATCGGGATTCAAGCCAGCCAATCAGAACTGATACACTCGTCACGTGGTCAATGTCCGCTATTATTCAAACACGACCCACTCACGGTAAACGTAATATAATACTTTCTGCTGTCTCTACCCTCGATCGTTTGATATTCTGCACGAAAGTTTGAGTTTATTGGGGTTTGGCGCCGTTTTCAACTACCAGGGTCATATCGCGGCGGCTGGAGCACCTAGCCATGGATTCCTGTTGTTTCTCAAACCAGTACTACCACAACACTCTTACCGAGCCTCCAGCTGCTCGCCCACTTAGGTTAACGATTTTAAACCCATTGGTGGGTGACAATTTTGTCAGAAAGGGTATTAGCCGCGGCCGGGTATCGAACCCGGGATCTGCACGAAAGCATTAATATCAATAACAGAACGGCACATCTACTGTAAATGATACAACGGCAAAAAATGGCGTTAAGACTAGAAATACACCCACTGCAGCCACTTTCCGTTTTATTACGCCCCAAAATGTAAAATATTTTATTTCTAACGCAATGTGAGTGTGGCTAAAATCAATGAATTGTTCAATGGTGATGGTATTTTAAAATTCATTATATCAAATCCAAACCCTTTGTTGTGGGATCTAATTTGAATTGTATCATGAGACAAGACTATTCAAATGAGTACCCAAAACATAGGGTTTGATGAACATTGAAATATATTTTACAGTTTAAAAAGCCATCATGCCTCTCATCTGTAGCACTGATTGTTGTTGTTTTCAGGGTGATTTCAGGCCCCTGTTCTGTTCGCCGCCGTACCACGTGGATATTAGTACATCTACGTGTAAGCTATTTCACCGTTATATCGAGAATGGAATGATCGTACACCCATTCAAACTTGAATTCGAGACTTCTCTGACTATACGCGAGGCACAAAATATCACAGAAACAATTATTGTCCGTTTCGATGAAGACCAGAATATCCGCACATGCGATGTTCGCGTTTTCTACCAAACTGATCTGAAGGAGAGAGGATTTTCCATCAATACATTTACGTCATCCACAGTGAACGTTTCAAGTATATATTTACTTGTATACTCACGTATAACAAAGGGAAATCCGCGAGAGGAATATGACCGTCGTACAATACAATATTACCATCATTTGGAAATTAAAAATGTTGTCCCACTGGACTCCACGAACTTTGATCCAGGGATGCTGTTAATGTATGACCAAGAAGAAGAATTGGACTTGATTCGTCTGGATTACAAGGAAGATTTCCCGTCCAATTTTGATGGAACACCTTCTCATTTCATCTTCAAAAATCCGTACGACAATACCATGATTATTGGTCCTACAGCATATAGGTGGTTATGTCACCCACGACTTTATGAAAAAGATTTCTTACCATGTGCATCATTCATTTATGAATTGGCGAATGTCTTCCGGCGAACACAAGATGGTTTGATGATTGAGTTTGAAAGTTCCAGCCTTGTTTTTAATTTCGGTGAATTTAAATCCATGAATCAAACCACAGTGCGAATCTGCAGTGATTCGGTGATGACAAAAATGAAGACCGTGAGCTCAAGTGGGATGGTTTCTTCTGTTGACTGTTCTGTATTAGTTGTAGTGCTAGCATCTATTTTATTTGCTTGATTTGTATCTACATTTGATACACTACCATTGTTTTATCTGCATGTTTATATAAATAAGACGGGCATTATCGCCCACCCGACTTTTTTGTTTCATATCTGACATTTTATTTCATATTCTCATACATATTCTTGACATAGTGCAGAACAATAATGACAATATGATTCCTAAAATAGTCTGTCCTTGACACTTTGAAAGTATGTGAAAATTTTCAATTCGAACTGATCTATACAGAACAAGTTATTTGATTTTAAATAAAAAATTGCTTCTCATATCAATTTACCCCACCCACTTTGTTAGCCATTTTCTCCAAAAAATAAGCATTATCAGACTTTTTACATATACAAATTAAAGATATTTAGTAACTCTATTAATTTCACAGAATTTAATGAAATTCTATTCTTTGAGCGATTTTGAGCACTTGTTGCAACCCATCCTTCAGAAGATATCAATTTAAGAGAATTACAAGCTAGACTTACAGGAATGCTTTATGAAAGATTACATGTTAGGGATACAGATCAAACACAGAAAACTGAGGAAAATCAGCTGTTCTCTTCTGATCTTGATCCAACCCAGTCCGAAATAAAGACAGAAATTAAGGCATCATCATCTTCAAACGACACAGAGTCCAAAATGTCTGTACAAAATTCGTTTGGAAATAACAGTGATTTATGTCGCATGCAAATCGACGATGCAGATCAGACTGTAAATTACATCTCTAAAGGCGATGAGATTAGGAATTCGCAAATCGTTTACGAGCCATTTTATTAACAGTTGATTAGGGAATAATGTGAGAAATGTAAGACAATTATTTCCAAAGGTGATCCCAGAGAATTCATGCAAAATTCCCTGTAAATTTGTGTTGTAAATATGACTTGAAACAATGAAACATTAAGATGACAAAGAAACATAAGATTGCTCATGTTTAATGCAAAAATAGTGTAGCGATAGGCTAGAAATCATTACAGATACGTTAGTACATTACTGACTGATTGCTCATGTTTAATGCAAAATGATATAGCGATAGGATAGAAATCACAGACATGCTAATATTGTCAACGATTTGTCAGTGCATGTCAAACTGATTGTTCATGTTAATTAAAAAACGACATAGCGTTTAGCTTGAATACATAAAGGATGATTAATGTTATTACATTGAAGCAATTTACCATTGTTTACCATGTAAAAAAAGTTTAGCAACACTGACTTTGTTAATTGAAAACATCTATTTTTCTGTGATATTTATTTCACAACAGTTATACACAATATAGCATATGCATTTACGCACAACATTCAAAGGTCGCTCTGTGGTAACGTTAAATATTGTGTGAGAAACATTATCTTGACGTAGGCGCCAAAAAAAAAGTCACAATAGAATTCGGTATCGATAATGAGATCATTTTCGAGCAAGAACAGCGGTATAACGATTTCTAATCAACTTAAATTGTTTGTACACAGTATCAACATTCGCTACTTTATCAAGAGAAAGAACGGCATTCGCGTCATCGCGGTCACGCACACGTCTTCCTTAAATGCACCATAGGTGCTCTATGGGTGACAAATCAGAAAGAAAGGAATAATTATAGAATTACATCAACGTTGTTAACCCTTAAAGCATTTAGGACTCAGTCAAGTCACTCGCAAGTTTTAGTACTGATATGGAAAAATCTTTGCCGTGACGGGTTACGAAATTATGATGGCCATCGTCTCATGGCGTTTTTCTACGACGTCCTTGGCCGGGACTATATCAAACCACAAAAAATGGCTCTCATAGCATCCTCAAACACTTATGTTTTGAGATACGCTAAATTAAAAAAGACATCTTTATCGCCGGTTCCACATCGTAGGAACACATAGCGATATAACGTCCTTCTAACGTAAGTCCCTGGCGTAATCCCACAGCGTGGCCTTTTTCATACTTGGCAAAGACAATTATGTTCACACCTAAATGTTTTCTAGAATTGTGCTCCATACACATGGATACCATGGCAGACATGAAAATCGGAAATGCGCACCTGCAGTGCGAGACGCACGCGGTGGTTGCATAAAATGCATCTATTTGTGTTCTCTAACTATAATCTATTGTGTAAACGTTCGATATTATGTTAAACATAAATATATTGGCTACTAAAGATATTTACATTTTGTTGCAAAACGTTTTCTACTTTATATACATAGTAGAAGTTTAAAGATATCTAATATTGAAAGTTGCGCTTTTGTACATGAATTAAGAATACGTTCAAACTATAGCAATTCGCATAAATATCTATAGGAGAGATTAGATAAGGATAGAACAGAATTATTATGATTGAAAAAGATTGAAGAAAGAATATATTTCACATTATTTTTTCACCCAAATTTGAAAAAAATATTGAAGAAAGAATATATTTCACATTATTAATTTACCCAAATTCACATACACAAAATTAGGATTTAATTCAAAATGCATACAGTGACAATTTCCTGCCTAAATCACGTGTTGTACTTCATTTAGATGTATTGGCATTGTTATTAGAATTTGGATGAAGTGTAAATTCAGACCAGTTCCAGATCTACCACTTTGAGCTAGTTCCAACCAATTTCGGACCTTCCACCTATACATTGGACAGTTTCAGAAAATTTCAGCTAGATCTGCCACATTGAGCAAGAACTATTGCGCGAACTCACTTATCTTCAAACGTCAAATAAGACGGATTTATCAAAAGTGGAAGTAAACTGTAATCATCAGAAGTGGACTATACCCAGTTCCAAAACAATTTCAACTAGATCTGCCACATTGAACGAGAACTATTCTTATTTCCAAAGGTCAGCTGGATATATCAAGAGTGGACAATACTTAATTATCAGATGTGGACTACACTTTATTGGTCAGATGTCAAAGTATCTACGTAGAATTACACACCCGTCAAGTGAACACATATTTTAAAATTGAGATGAGTACAGATGTCAAACTTATAATATGAACATATCTCCTGATGAAAATTCCCCATGTGTTAACTTTTTAGAATTACTTGAGTGGTTATCTTGGTATGAACATCACTATGCCGTTGAAATTAGTTAAAGTCGAGATCTCGGAGGAATACATAAAAATGTGTAGGAAGTGATGAAAAGTTCTTAGAGTGTCATACCAGTATACAGAATAATTGGAATAACAATCGATGCTAATTACAGACGCTACACTGAGCCGCGTTCTTTAGAGCGAAATTTCTTGAGATAGATCTATCTCGAGATTTCTTAAGATATTTTAGGGTAAAGCGTTCTTTAGAGCAAGATTTTTAAAACGCTCAATGGGAGGCGCCAGTACCCTATACTTCGTGCGGAACCTCTCGGTCAACTCAGTACAAACAATATAAAAGAGATTTGACCGAGTTGTTCCGAACACTCCATAATTCATAAACCGCGGTGTTTCGAATGCTCCATACTTTATACAAATGACGTCATGATGACGTCATTTGTATAAATATGGAGCATTCAGAACAGCTCGGTCAAAGTCTCGGTCTTAAAAACGCTTTATCCAAAACACCTAAAAGAAACCTTAAAAAATCTCGCTCTAAAGAACGCGCCTCTGGATTCCACAGACGTTACTCCGGATTCCACAGACGTTACACTGAAATTCCACGGATGCTGCGATTGGAACAATTCATATTCAACAAAAACTATTTTTCAACATAATGATTTGATTTCATTTCGTTACATATCACAAAGACTATGTATTAACATAATGATTTTGATAATGATTTGATTTTATTCGTTGATAAAATTTTCTGTTCCTATTGTATTTCTAATAACTTATCTAGTTCTTACTGCATTACCTTAATGTCTCTGAAAAGCATGGTTGTCTGGAAAGGTTTAACTCTATGTTTGTTAGTGTCATTGTTGTATATCTCATTAAATTATTAAATTTTTATTACATAAAGAAAACGTTATAAATTATTATGTAAAGAGATGTCGTAGAAAGATGTATTTGTCATTTTTATCATCTCTGACCTAGTGTAAAACCATGTTGGACTGTAAAGTTTAATTTTTCTTGATGTAATATACTAGATACTTGCATAAGTATACTAGCTGTGCAGTATATATACAGCCGCATGTCTTGAGCGAAGTAGATCAGTGAGAGCCAGAAGGGCTATGTTGCTGTCCGAAACTATGCAGTCTAAACTTGGTTATTGAACTTATAGGATCTGTTTTTACAATATGAACTTTGTACATATTTTATATATGTTAATAAACACTGTACAATCATTTGGCTTTAGTCCCTGTTGGTTTATGACTTTACCACAGTGTTCATTGTGTTTCCTATATTAGATTCGTTTCAATTTAGAATAATAAAAGATTGTTTCTTGTCTCGGAACGCGTCAAAGAGTCAATCAAAATTACACACATCATAAGTCATAAGGCCATCAAGAATGCGTAATACAGACTTGTCAATATGAAACTCCTCCCCAATCGTGAAGACGTAGGACGAATCAGAAGTAATGGTGTTTAGTGACGTCAGATTTACGTTACGCACTGTTGAAATGACGGCAATAGTCACGTTATATTCCAAAAGCGCAACAGCTTTTTCATAAACACCATCATTCCCAATTGTCAGACCGTTTGTTGTGATGATCAGAAGCTTTCGAAGGTCCGATCTTGATCCCTTTGTGGTTGAAAACCCGTCATGAAGAAAATAATCAATAATCTGGCTGAGGTTAGATGCCCCTGCGAAGATAGGCGGGGTTTGTAGAATGGCAGAGATAACGCCCTCCTTGTTTGTGTATGCGTCAAACGGGAAAACTTCATTCACTGTTTCTCCATATGTAACGTAGCTTACTTGTATACCAGTCGGGCTTACAAAAGTTGCTGATAAAAAGCTTTTAATCGCATCAAGACGTGTATAATATTCAGTTTTAGTTATAAAACTTGACATTTCCATGGCAATAGCGACGTCAGATGTTGTTCTGTAACAATCTGAAACACCAACAAAAATAAACCGTTACAATAAGGAGTTGCTCTAAAAGCAATTGTTATTAAAATGCTTTGCATTTTCAATCTAACGTTTTAACGGTGGAAAGCCCACGTGACTTTTGGGAAGCGTTCACACCGAAAATTCGTCCGCTCCTAATAGGTTTTATTAATTTCTCAACAAATACTCTACAGTTTTTGGCGAGATAAAGTGCACCATACGCGCCTTTGATATGGTCATTTGCAATTGCAACTCGTTCTGCACGAAATCCTATGGTTTCTTCAAACATTCAAAACAATTGCTATCGCTTGTATGTTTGACAAAACCATGGAATACTGGGCATATTGAGTTATAATCGGGAATGGTCCTCTTAAAGGTGCATATTGTTCACTTTATCTCGTCAAAATTTGTACAGTATAAGCTGAGAGTTTAAACAAAACATGCTTGAAGCGGTCGATTTTTCTTAGTGAACGCTTCCCCAAATTCACGTGGGTTACCGGCGGTATTTAAACAGATGAAACTAAAATGTTTCAACTTGAAAGCTGATGCAGAAGAATAACTAGAGTGTTAAAAATATGGATATTTTTTTACAATATTACAGAGAAAACCGAGGTAAAAAGGTGCAAACGTTTTGTATTCAGTTCCGATTTAAATACCTGAACTTTTGACTGTTTTTTGTGCACGCAGAAAGGAGGTAAAGCTTGAAAAGGCAGTTCTGTTAAATTACATATTACATGTTCCGATTGTCATACTGTAGCCTTTGTCGGTCTTATAGAGTTCTAAGAAAGATGTGTTTACACGAAGTTCACCTAAAATCACCATCCATTTTTCTTGGTGTATAATTGAAGGTATAGAATATTCTTTATAAGCTCAACAAAACTTTTTGTGATAAGCTTTACCCAGCCAAAGTTTACAAATGAGCCAGGATCTGGAAAAACGTCCCTTAAGGCTTTTTGAGCCCAACATAGATCCAGATCAGTCTGTGCATACGCACAGTCTGATCAGGATCCATGTTGTTCTCTAATAGCTTCTCCCTGACCTGTAGTAAATTAAAGAGAGCAGCATGGGTGCACATTGGGCTGCATTTGACAACAGGCTGATCTTGAAACTCATTTTTTTAAAAATGCTTTAAGGGACGTTTTTCCAGATCCTGGCTCAAATCTTTACTCTTATTAGACAAAGGCCGGAGGCTCGGTTCGGACGTTGTGGTAGTACTCGTACGAGAAACAAAAGGAAGTTATGGTTAGGTGTTCCAGCCGCGCGATATAGAGTGGAAAACAGCGTAAAACCCCAATAAATCAAATCTAATTAGGCAAAATGATACTATAGGTGCACCATTCATCCTCGATCGGTCGATGTTCTAAACGTCCGAAAAATGGAAAAGAAGACGCTGCCCAATACGGTGGAAGTATCGATGACAAATAATCCATTTCACCTATTACCACACAATGAATCTTTTTGATTCCCCCCAAGAAAATGGCTACGAAAAACCTTGTGGAAAATTAAGAAATTTCTTCACTTCACACAATAAAAGTCTAAAATTCTGCCATTTAGTAATGGGTTTATGAAATTTACCTGGGCATTCTTCCATAACATTCAACTTCAACAATGTATTCACTCCGTCTTTATTGTTCGGCGAGAAGACGCGTGATGGGTGTCCAGTAATGTACACCAGTTCTTCATGGAGAATACTATGTCCAAAGCACACGGCGTATAGAGTAACACCATCATCTCGTAGCATTTCGGCGCCTGTTCTGGCATCAACGAGGCTGGAGAATAGACCGTCTGTGAGTACTATCACGTATTTTACGGCAGTAGATCTTGCACCCTTGTCGGGTATCAGCATTTCTTCACGAACAACTCTAAATGCCGTACCTGAAATGAGTGTAAATTGAAGATCCAATTCTATTCCAAGGTCTAACTCCGATTAAAATATAAACTACAGATTTTTTGAATTTCGTGCCGTTTTTAACTTTAGATCTCATGGATTACGGGTGCGTTCCATTGGCTGTTCCGAGTGTGCTGAACAGTCCCTTACTCAATGGAATGACACAGAACAGCGTTCGGAACATGTTCTGTTCGTTCCCGAAGAAAAGGTGGTGCAAGCAGAACAGTTACGTCACAAGCATGGCAACTTTCGATTAAAACTGTGGTGGATTGAAATTAATCAATATTTCTAATAAATTGTATCGCAGAAATCAAATTATTTCTGCAAAAATAGGTAAATTATACATTCTAATATAACATTATGACCAATACACAACACCCACCGGGTGACCAAATCTATTTTTAGATCTAGCGGGCGACCAAAGTCTATTTTTAGATCCAGTGGGTGACCAAAGTCTTTTTTTTAGACTGGCTGTATGCATTTTAGACCTCCCTACACCTTTTCTGTTCCGAAAGCATTCCATTCGGTATGACTTGGACAGAACATTGGGAACAGTTCCGGACAGCCCAATGGAACGCACCCTACAATTCATTCTTGAAGTTACATAAATCTAATGTCCCGTTAAAGCATATGGTCTTCTTTTATAGACATCTGAAGTAGCAGGTAAAGCATTGTTATAATCCATTTTTATTCACCTCACAGGGTGTGGCTAAGCGAAGAGGTTATTCGACGAGTTTACTTCTCGATATCTTGGTTGATATAAGACAAAAACGTGCGGCACGTGCATGAACACATTTCGAGATTGAAAGAACGTTCTATTGTAAAATGAGTTGTTATAAAACCTCGTAACTACAGCCTGATTCACGCTGTAGTTATAATGTTTTACAATAATACCGACGATGTACCGCTAAGCGAGAAGGATGTTTCTCCTCAAGCTTAAATGTAATGAACCGTTTACTAGGCTCCGCCCTGTCTCCCGAAAAAAATCAGAATATATACTGTGTATTTGTAATATCATCTTTATATTCATATTCGAGTAAATTGAGAGCGAACAATACCAGTGTGTAAAAGCGTACAGTCGCGAGTATCGGAAGTTGCGCTTGACTGTACGCAAAATATCACTAGTGGTGGTAAACAAGCTGATAGTTGGGATTTTTTAAAGCAAATAAGTAAAAATCGGAACAGTCTTTCTTGACAGGGCTTTCAAATTTGAAGAGAGAATTCCATAGGCATTATCTGGAGTAGTTACAGTTTCTAGTTTGTCAATGGATTTTGTGTGTAAATTCGTGTCAAACTGTCAAATCACTGGTTTTTGCTGTTTTTCGTCCTGCTTACTGGCACAATATGGGCTAAAATCTCGCGATCTACACATTATTGAAAGCCTAAATTTGCATCATCTAGTAGCTAAACCTATCTGCTATGATTTGCAACAGTTGTTTACACAAATATGGTATGTTACACAAAGATATCGGCTTTTGAATGAGATTGGTGTATTTTTTCCGACTGTACGCCTAGTGCTAAATGACAAATTGTGTTCTGTACGCCTAATGGCGATTTTACATGACCTGTTGTGGCAAAATCTCTGTTCAGAAAATGTCATTTACTACTTTGGCTACACATACACAATGCATCAGGGTGCACTTGATTAGTTCATTAGATCACTTAAATGGTTACGCTCACTTCAAACAAACGCAAAACTTCTTTATGTTGCACGAGTATAGCGGTCGAATTTATTTGTCTGTCCACAATGAATATCTATAGAGATTAAAAAGTAACTGGTCTTGTGGACATAGCCCAACTACATTTGAATAAAGGAACACCAATAGGGAATGATTTTATCAAGTAACCCGTAACGTAATTTCGGATATTCAATAGAATTTCGTCGGTATAATTCTAAAACCTGGTAACTACAGCGTGATTTAAGTTGTAGTTACGAGGTGTTTAACTACATCGATAATTTATCAATATAGTCACGTAAGCAGTCTCATTCTAGAACAAAGTTCATTCCTATTCCTAAATGAACGTAGATTAATTTGCCTTGGTAAACAATAATTACGGACAACTACATACATTAAAGGCTTATCATGCGAGGCTACCATAAACCTTGATTCCTCCTTGCGCGATACTTAATGTACTTTTGCATGCGTACAATTGTGTGTATGTGCGTGCGTGTTTGCTTACGTGCACGTGGTTGTTTGTGTGTGTGATAGTACGCATAGCTTGTGAATGCGGCTGTATCACATACTTTCGTGTTAGTGTTGACTTATATAGTTTGTCGTTCTTGCTTTATTGTTGTTACCGCGGTAACTGACGTATTTATCTCCATCTTTAAATGCCATTGTGGCACGCTGTTCAGGTTTACTTTCGTGAATATGAGAGTTATAATATACTCGCAAAACTGCCAACGCATCACTCAAATCTTGTAGAGTATTAGTACTGTTAGTATTTTTTTTTCAACGAATCTACAGAATAGGTTCAAACTTTGCAGATACCGACTACCACCATTTGAACAGAATCCTGTGAAATTCCAAAGTAAATGCGACAGACAGTTCTAAAAGATTAAACTTTCAATAAGGATATCCTTTTAAAAAAAAAAATCCAAGAGGTTGAAATTTGGTTAAAATGGGATATTCACACATAATTTGTAAACCATTTATATTGACTGAAAGAGTTCCTGTGTATAAAATTATGTTCCTTAAACAAATCGACCGCTCTTACGCTTATGAGACCTCGTACTTCATGCAAGTGGAGGCAATGTTACATCACTAGCGTCGTTGGTTGTCAGTGTTGGAGGCGACGGCAACGTCGGTTACGTAGACAAAAACTTAACTGTTTCTATCTTACGAGCTGTCTAAGATGTAATCTTGATACATGTATTTTACACGTATACAATAGATGCCACCAAGATCTTCCATTTGAGACCGCTACATTTGAGTTTGTGACCATGACCTTGAAAGATTGTCTTGCATTAAAAAAAGGTGCGTCTATGCGAGCTACGTTAATTTTCTTTTTCAAACTTCAATCACACAATCAACCAGCTTTCATAATGAATTCTTTCAAAAAATGATTTGTATGACGCGGTCACATAAGAGAGAAAACTTACAATAGTTTTATGGATGTGTGCAGAAACATCTGATAAACAAATGCCAATTTCTAAATCTAGATCTTTGACAAAGAAGAAGTTATGTAATTTTAAAAAGTGACGCGTTAGAACTTTTGCTAAGTATATAAATTTGAACAAAAAAGTTTGCTTTCGTGAATATGAGTGTTATGATTATACTGATACATGTAACCGGCACTTACGACTTACCACTTACGCAAAGGATATCTATGCTGTAATTTCCAAATCTTAGTCGAGTTCGCTACTCGATGAGTTCGATAAGGATATTTCTCTTGAGCAGGACAAAACTTCAAGTCCAAAATGACCGTTGAAGTGTTACCAAAGCCCAGCTTGTTACTGATTAATATCAATTATTTCCAGATATCATTGGTCTCTTGAGTCATATATTTTCATTGGAATCTCTGACCTTCCAGTCCTGTGATTTTCCCATCAAAAGCCGTTAAAGAGACACCCCGTAGATATCTTCTCACAAAATGTACTTCTTTTTATTTGAAAGAACATATATTTTTTTGAAAATTCTGAACATTCTAAGCCAAAGTAAGTATTGCGCTGTTTACCAGGATCTTAAAATCACAGAACATGTGTTAATGGAACAGGCCCGTAAGAACGGGGGGCTAACCCCCTGAGTGGGCCAAAAGTGCTGATTTTCCCTTTTCACGGTGAAAATATAGGGAAAATCCAAATTAGCCCCCCCCCTATCTGCAGACACTTCATCCCGCCCATATAAAATTGCTTCCTACGGGCCTTTGGAATATGCCATTTTCATCTCAGCTTTCAAAGAGTTTTGGGGCTTATCAGCAACAACTTAAAAGGTCTGATATCATTTAAATGATTTAGAATGATTAATCTTGGATCAAAATACATGTATATATTAGAAAAAAATGAAATAGGATGTCTCTTTAATAAATGTAGGAGATGATGGAGTGTGATTTGGAAAAAAACTGCCAATATACGTATCGTCAAGTAACTAGGAACGTTCTGTTTAAAAAACATCCATAAATGTAGGTGTGTAAATGAACTTTGTAAGGACGTATGGTGACAGGTCACTCAGATTGGCTCCTATATAACTCTATGTAAAATCCCCCTTACAACACATTTTTACACCTTTTTCCAACATCCCAATGAGCAAAACTGCACGTAAAATGGCATAGATCCATCCTTGCCTTGTATTTTTTTCACAAAATGGACCCACCTCATGTAATTCGTTTTCTTTTTCACAATTTTCGTTCAAACATGCGTAAAGTGTATTTTTCCGCGCCAAAATGGACACACTCGAAATGGGGGCCACGTGTCTCCCTGTACCAAAACACACACAATAGTCCTGAAAAGAAGGATGAATTCTGGCTCAAAAGTTAGAAAACATGTCATCCAAAAGCATCAATGCAAACCGTAGCTAAAATAATTCACGAAGAGAGCAATGTATCACCAGAAAAGGAGTCAAGAACTATTTTAGCACCCCACAAACCGGAATGACTACTCTGGGTTACCTTACGCCGTATGACAGACCGAGATAATACCAATAGACGAATACCTTCGATAGCGTACACATACCATAGCATCGGGATTTCAAACTTTTGTTCTAGAGCGTTAAAATCCAGACTCAAATGGGCAATAAAAAATGAAAATTATCTACACTTTTTTTAACATACGATCTGACTAGCTACAATCTGTCGCTTGATCCAATAAATCATTGAAGGATCTTGATCCAAGGGTTTGAATCAAGACTCTATCAATATCCTTTCGTCATTTTGACTAGAATGATTGTCTCGCCATAGGACGAATCGGCTAGGTAGGATGTTTAACTGGTGGTACATAAGGTTTGGGATGTTGCTTTTGTGCTGTTGAGAGAATTGCAGGGAACACATAGCTTTGTATAAACCAACGCATAGTAACTGCATTAGTATTAAACGGGGTGCTAAATCACTTCCAACTACTTCTCTGATTTGTCGCTAATATTTACTATATAAACTCATCTACAGTACATCTACTGCGTCTACGCCTACGTATGTCGCTTTTACGCGTGTTTGGACAACTGTTTTCTAGCAATTCGTGGTCATACTTGCTGTCGACTTGTTTGGGACCAGATCGTTTTAATGTAATCACATGTAGTAATTTGGAATAAACACGCATTGCAAATGTTCTATCTTTGAATAAAGCAATGAATGGTTGATCAAATGTCATCTCAAAGCTTTTCAAACGAAAATTGATTCTACTTTTTCAATCGATTACAACATATACGGAATGACATAACGGCACTAGGCGTACAGATACATGTTCCTCAAACTGCACTAATGATGCTGTACAGTTTGCACTAGGCGTACAGTCGGAAGAAATACACCAGTCTTATTCAAAAGCCAATATCTTTGTGAAACAATGTGCATACGTGCATACAACCGATGGACACAATAGCAGAGAGGTTTAGATATTACCAGGTACAAGTTTAAGCGTATGTTATTGTGTAGATCACGCGATTGCAGTCAAATTGCACGAGTTAGCACGATGAAAAACAGCACAAACCAGTGATTTGACAGGTAAAATCCAATTTTATAAACAAAATAGACACCGATCGAGAAATCGTAACTGCTGAAATGAAAGTACATTCAGTCTACCCCACAACGTTGAAAATCGCATAAAAAAAAATTGTTCCGATTTTTACTTATATACTTTTAAAAAGCCAAATTATCAACTTGTTTATCAGCACTAGTGATATTTTGCGTACAGTTAGATGCAACTTCCGATACACGCGACTGTACGCTTTTATACAACGTTATTGCATTGCGGGCTCTCAAATTTCTCGGTTATTTATGTGAATTATATATTTTGATTTGATTGACGGCAGACTGTTGCAACATAAGCATGGCTAATGTTATAAAATGTTTTTTTTTAACTCTCTATTCTTGTATTTGGGCACTTCCCCAGTACTATTTGGTAAAACAGTTCATCATCATTTACACTGATTATTTCTCTGTATATTTGTTCTCCACAGGAATGTCTAATAGAATTGAGATAGTGTGTACGTAAGATCGATGTGGCAGGGCAGCTAGCTATTTTGTGTGATATTGTTTCATATTTGATTACTCCTGAACAGATTTCACAGGATGTCTCACTTTCGCTGATAGGGGGTTTAACCAATAGTTTGGAGACGATATACGCATTGTGTAAATCTTGGGTATTGTTTGCTACTTTCCATATTGTCGCGTTTTTCCTATATGGATGTATTAGGCGAAAACGTTTGTAATCGTTATCAGTTTCGTACAAGTGATTAAGATGACGGTTCTCATTCGTATGAATTGCTTTTCTTGTTATGTTTTTTCAATGCATTTTGCTCGGAAACAATCTTTGTCTGATGTATGATTTTATATAGTCTAATAGGTTATACTTGGATAAAATTCGATATATGTCTGGTATGAAGCCTCGTCCGAATGTTGGCATATAACTGTATGCAATGAATTTGAATAGGAAAATAACCTTAACAAGTTGATTGGCGGGCAAAGATATTATTTTATGAAGAAATGCAAGTTTTCGCAATCAATAATTTATTAGCCGTTTGGGAAAAAGTATAACCTAACGACATTTGAAGCTCTTCGAATATATTGTAAGCCGCGGTAAGCGATAAGTTATCCTTTATGGCGTACCAAATGGGTCAAAAGTCTAGATACCAGGTGCACTTCTAAAAAATACAGGTGCACGTATAAAATTTATAAGCGCACCTCAAAATATACAGGTGCACCTGTATTTTTTAGAGGTGCACTTGTATTATCTATAAGTTCACCTAAGAGAATACAGGTGCACCCGTATATTTTTTAGGTGAACCCGTATTTTTAGCCTCGTTTTATAAAAAATACAAGCGCACCTGTTTTACCCAATCAGAATGTACACGTTATATCCAACATTTTGTCGATTTCTTTAGGAGACTAAAAAGAGATGAAAAAAGATTTATAATTGATCTGTTACTCCCTGCTATTTAATAAATTTCAAAATTTAAAACTAGATCTAGATTCAATCATAGATCTATATTTTTTATCTTGTTTTGGTTTTCCCCTCCATTTAGCGGCGCCTGTCTGCGGGACATTTGTTCTGCAGCGATCCTTAGATCAAATTAATTGAAGATAAACAATAAAAAGAGAGAGAAAAATAATGTTCAATTTATTCCTTCTATTATTATTATTCTTTCACATTCATTTTAACTAAAAACTGCATCGATCTACACCCGAGTCGAATTTGATATGAACTACGAGTGATTCGTACCCTAACTGTTTCGCACCAAGTATTTCACTACAACGTTTACAATATTAGACATACCATCTATTTTTTACAATGGGCCCACAGGTCTAGCAATATTATAAAGTTTTGAACTTCATTCAAATAAATTTCTTTTATTAAATTGTTGCCATTTCTTTAAAGACCAAATGATGAGCCACAAATCTTTGAAAAGATACCACTGGAAAGACAATAAAATGATGGGGATTTTCGTAGCACTTGCACAGTGGCAGATATTGATAACTAAAATCTACCAATCTGTTGGTTTATATTTAAACCAATCTTATACAAGATCAGCTTTAAATTATGCAATTCACATTCACTGTTTCTGCACATGGAAAATGCTTATGACATTTAAAATATTTATTATGGATTCTTAATCTGCATTGAAAACCAATTTTAACCATATTAACTTAAAATTGCATCAGGCATATAAACAGAGGAAGGTTACAATATACTCTTTCATTCTATGTTTTATTGTACCATTTTCTATCCGGAAGCCTTTCAAAGCATGCGCTAACTGAGTCTGGCTATCAATCCGTAAACTACTTCTTGTTGATTAATTTACATGCTGTGGCCATAGCGCAGTCGGTAGAGTGTCTGAATCTCATTCATGAGGTTTGGCGTTGAACCCGAAGCCATAGCAAATGTCCTAAATGCCATTTGTCTCCTACGAGTGGCTGGACAATAGTAAATCTATGCGGGCGAGCAGCCGAAGACTCCAAGAGGTTGTTGTGGTAGTACTTTAAAAAAAAGACAAGAATTCATGGTAAGGTGCCCAAGCTGCAGTGGTATGACTATGCACAGCTGTTAGGCGTTAACCCCCATTCAATTAAGCAATTGATCTTAATACACAAAGTAGTTTCAGTGACTCCAAAAGGATGTAGTACATACATATGAGAGAAACGACAGGAATCCATGGTTATGTGCTCAAGCTGCAATGCTATGACCATGCATAGCAGTTAGGCATTAGCCCCCATTTAATTATTCAATTGGTATCAGAACACAAGCTTGCGTCTAAGCTTGCGCATGTGCCATGTGCCTTCGGGATAGAACATGGCACAGTATAAAACATAACGCAAAAGGGTCCTTGCTAAATATGGAGTTAAATCTAAATTCTATTGATCTGTTTTTCTGCATTTTTTCCTTTTCTTTAATGTTTTCTACAATTCTTATTCAGTAGTCTTGTCAAAAAAGTCAATATCATTTTAAGGATTAATCTATTGCATTGTCATTGTTAAACAACCATATTGACTTGGTAAGATGCACCAGCCGCACAATATCACTCAAGTAAAACAGCACTGTTGTCGTTAAACTACCATATTGACTTGATTAGATGCACCAGCCGCTCAATACCACTCCAGTAAAACAGCATTGTTGCCGTTAAACTATCATATTGACTTGGTTAGATGCACCAGTCGTTCAATTTCACTCCAATAAAACAGCATTGTTGGTGTTAAACTACCATAGTGACTTGGTTAGATGCACCAGCCGTTCAACATCACTCCAGTAAAACAGCATTGTTGTCGCTAAACTACCATAGTTGACTTGGTTAGATGCACCAGCCGCTCGATATCACTCAATTAGACAAGCATTGTTGTCGTTAAACTACCATATTGACTTGGTTACATGCACTAGCCGCTCAACATCACTCCAGTAAAACAGCGTTGCTGTTGTTAAACTACCATATTGACTTGGTTAGATGCACCAGCCGCTCGGAATCACACAAGTAAAACAGCATTGCTGTCGTTAAACTACCATATTGACTAGGTTAGATGCACTAGCCGCTCAACATCACTCCAGTAAAACAGCATTGTTGTCGTTAAACTACCATATTGACTTGATTAGATGCACCAGCCACTCGATATCACTCAATTAGACAAGCATTGTTGTCGTTAAACTACCATATTGACTTGGTTACATGCACTAGCCGCTCAACATCACTCCAGTAAAACAGCGTTGCTGTTGTTAAACTACCATATTGACTTGGTTAGATGCACCAGCCGCTCGGAATCACACAAGTAAAACAGCATTGTTGTCGTTAAACTACCATATTGACTAGGTTAGATGCACTAGCCGCTCAACATCACTCCAGTAAAACAGCATTGTTGTCGTTAAACTACCATATTGACTTGATTAGATGCACCAGCCACTCGATATCATTCAATTAGAACAGCATTGTTGTCGTTAAACTACCATATTGACTAGGTTACATGCACTAGCCGCTCAACATTACTCCAGTAAAACAGCATTGTTGTCGTTAAACTACCATATTGACTTGATTAGATGCACCAGCCACTCGATATCATTCAATTAGAACAGCATTGTTGTCGTTAAACTACCACATTGACTAGGTTACATGCACTAGCCGCTCAATATCACTCCAGTAAAACAGCGTTGCTGTCGTTAAACTACCATATTGACTTGGTTAGATGCACCAGCCGCTCGGAATCACACAAGTAAAACAGCATTGTTGTCGTTAAACTACCATATTGACTAGGTTAGATGCACCAGCTGCTCAATATCACTCCAGTAAAACAGCGTTGCTGTTGTTAAACTACCATATTGACTTGATTAGATGCACCAGCCACTCGATATCATTCAATTAGAACAGCATTGTTGTCGTTAAACTACCACATTGACTTGGTTACATGCACTAGCCGCTCAACATCACTCCAGTAAAACAGGGTTGCTGTTGTTAAACTACCATATTGACTTGGTTAGATGCACCAGCCGTTCAACATCACTCCGGTAAAACAGCATTGTTGTCGTTAAACTACCATATTGACTTGGTTACATGCACTAGCCGCTCAACATCACTCCAGTAAAACAGCGTTGCTGTTGTTAAACTACCATATTGACTTGGTTAGATGCACCAGCCGTTCAACATCACTCCAGTGAAACAGCATTGTTGTCGTTAAACTACCATATTGACTAGGTTACATGCACTAGCCGTTCAACATCACTCCAGTAAAACAGCGTTGCTGTTGTTAAACTACCATATTGACTTGGTTAGATGCACCAGCCACTCAATATCATTCAATTAGACAAGCATTGTTGTCGTTAAACTACCACATTGACTTGGTTACATGCACTAGCCGCTCAACATTACTCCAGTAAAACAGCGTTGCTGTTGTTAAACTACCACATTGACTTGGTTACATGCACTAGCCGCTCAACATCACTCAAGTAAAACAGCGTTGCTGTTGTTAAACTACCATATTGACTAGGTTAGATGCACTAGCCGCTCAACATCACTCCAGTAAAACAGCGTTGTTGTCGTTAAACTACCATATTGACTTGGTTAGATGCACCAGCCGCTCAACATCACTCCAGTAAAACAGCATTGTTGTCGTTAAACTACCATATTGACTTGATTAGATGCACCAGCCGCTCGGAATCACACAAGTAAAACAGCATTGTTGTCGTTAAACTACCATATTGACTTGATTAGATGCACCAGCCGCTCGGAATCACACAAGTAAAACAGCATTGTTGTCGTTAAACTACCATATTGACTTGGTTACATGCACTAGCCGCTCAACATCACTCCAGTAAAACAGCGTTGCTGTTGTTAAACTACCATATTGACTTGGTTAGATGCACTAGCCGCTCAACATCACTCCAGTAAAACAGCGTTGTTGTCGTTAAACTACCATATTGACTTGGTTAGATGCACCAGCCGCTCAACATCACTCCAGTAAAACAGCATTGTTGTCGTTAAACTACCATATTGACTTGATTAGATGCACCAGCCGCTCGGAATCACACAAGTAAAACAGCATTGCTGTCGTTAAACTACCATATTGACTTGATTAGATGCACCAGCCGCTCGGAATCACACAAGTAAAACAGCATTGTTGTCGTTAAACTACCATATTGACTTGGTTACATGCACTAGCCGCTCAACATCACTCCAGTAAAACAGCGTTGCTGTCGTTAAACTACCATATTGACTTGGTTAGATGCACTAGCCGCTCAACATCACTCAAGTAAAACAGCGTTGCTGTTGTTAAACTACCATATTGACTAGGTTACATGCACCAGCCGCTCAACATCACTCCAGTAAAACAGCATTGTTGTCGTTAAACTACCATATTGACTAGGTTACATGCACCAGCCGCTCAACATCACTCCAGTAAAACAGCATTGTTGTCGTTAAACTACCATATTGACTAGGTTACATGCACCAGCCGTTCAACATCACTCCAGTAAAACAGTATTGTTGTCGTTAAACTACCATATTGACTTGATTAGATGCACCAGCCGTTCAACATCACTCCAGTAAAACAGCGTTGCTGTTGTTAAACTACCATATTGACTAGGTTACATGCACCAGCCGTTCAACATTACTCCGGTAAAACAGCATTGTTGTCGTTAAACTACCATATTGACTTGATTAGATGCACCAGCCGTTCAACATCACTCCAGTAAAACAGCATTGTTGTCGTTAAACTACCATATTGACTAGGTTACATGCACCAGCCGTTCATCATCACTCCGGTAAAACAGCATTGTTGTCGTTAAACTACCATATTGACTTGGTTACATGCACCAGCCGCTCGGAATCACACAAGTAAAACAGCATTGTTGTCGTTAAACTACCATATTGACTAGGTTAGATGCACCAGCTGCTCAATATCACTCAAGTAAAACAGCATTGTTGTCGTTAAACTACCATATTGACTTGATTAGATGCACCAGCCACTCGATATCATTCAATTAGAACAGCATTGTTGTCGTTAAACTACCATATTGACTAGGTTAGATGCACCAGCTGCTCAATATCACTCAAGTAAAACAGCATTGTTGTCGTTAAACTACCATATTGACTTGATTAGATGCACCAGCCGTTCAACATCACTCCAGTAAAACAGCATTGTTGTCGTTAAACTACCATATTGACTAGGTTACATGCACCAGCCGTTCAACATCACTCCGGTAAAACAGCATTGTTGTCGTTAAACTACCATATTGACTTGGTTACATGCACCAGCCGCTCGGAATCACACAAGTAAATCAGCATTGTTGTCGTTAAACTACCATATTGACTAGGTTAGATGCACCAGCTGCTCAATATCACTCAAGTAAAACAGCATTGTTGTCGTTAAACTACCATATTGACTTGATTAGATGCACCAGCCACTCGATATCATTCAATTAGAACAGCATTGTTGTCGTTAAACTACCATATTGACTAGGTTAGATGCACCAGCTGCTCAATATCACTCAAGTAAAACAGCATTGTTGTCGTTAAACTACCATATTGACTTGATTAGATGCACCAGCCACTCGATATCATTCAATTAGAACAGCATTGTTGTCGTTAAACCACCATATTGACTAGGTTAGATGCACCAGCTGCTCAATATCACTCAAGTAAAACAGCATTGTTGTCGTTAAACTACCATATTGACTTGATTAGATGCACCAGCCACTCGATATCATTCAATAAGAACAGCATTGTTGTCGTTAAACTACCATATTGACTTGGTTAGATGCACCAGCCGCTCGGAATCACACAAGTAAAACAGCATTGTTGTCGTTAAACTACTATATTGACTAGGTTAGATGCACCAGCTGCTCAATATCACTCAAGTAAAACAGCATTGTTGTCGTTAAACTACCATATTGACTTGATTAGATGCACCAGCCACTCGATATCATTCAATTAGAACAGCATTGTTGTCGTTAAACTACCACATTGACTTGGTTAGATGCACCAGCCACTCGATATCATTCAATTAGAACAGCATTGTTGTCGTTAAACTACCATATTGACTTGGTTAGATGCACCAGCCGCTCGGAATCACACAAGTAAAACAGCATTGTTGTCGTTAAACTACCACATTGACTTGATTAGATGCACCAGCCACTCGATATCATTCAATTAGAACAGCATTGTTGTCGTTAAACTACCATATTGACTTGGTTAGATGCACCAGCCGCTCGGAATCACACAAGTAAAACAGCATTGTTGTCGTTAAACTACCATATTGACTAGGTTAGATGCACCAGCTGCTCAATATCACTCAAGTAAAACAGCATTATTGTCGTTAAACTACCATATTGACTTGATTAGATGCACCAGCCACTCGATATCATTCAATTAGAACAGCATTGTTGTCGTTAAACTACCATATTGACTAGGTTACATGCACTAGCCGCTCAACATCACTCCAGTAAAACAGCGTTGCTGTTGTTAAACTACCATATTGACTTGGTTAGATGCACCAGCCGCTCGGAATCACACAAGTAAAACAGCATTGTTGTCGTTAAACTACCATATTGACTAGGTTAGATGCACCAGCTGCTCAATATCACTCAAGTAAAACAGCATTGTTGTCGTTACACTACCATATTGACTTGATTAGATGCACCAGCCACTCGATATCATTCAATTAGAACAGCATTGTTGTCGTTAAACTACCACATTGACTTGGTTCGATGCACTAGCCGCTCAACATTACTCCAGCAAAACAGCATTGTTGTCGTTAAACTACTATATTGACTTAGTTAGATGCACTAGCCGCTCAACATCACTCCGGTAAAACAGCATTGATGTCGTTAAACTACCATATTAACTTGGTTAAATGCACCAGCCGCTCAATATCACTCCAGTAAAACAGTATTCTATTGTTGTAGTTAAACTACCTTATTGACGTGGTTAGATGCACCAGCCGCTCGATATCACACAAGTAAAACAGCATTGTTGTCTTAAAACTACCATATTGACTTGGTTAGATGCACCAGGCGCTCAATATCACTCCAGTAAAACACCATTGTTGTCGTTAAACTTAAGTATGTTCTTGTGCTCAAATCTGAGCACCGCGCTCAAATCGCACAAAATCCACGTGAACTTCAATCGAATACCCTCCAAGGTAGGAGAGTATTCCTTTGAAGTTGAGCATGTTCTCATGAGAATATACTTTTTTTTTTCGAGAAACAGGGGCCTGGTTTTGAAGTCCTTTATAGAAATGGCTTGGGAAAACATTGAGATAAATGAAGTAACTGCTTATAACCAGCAGTTTCTTTAGCTCCGTTTTCAGTTTTACCTCCGACATAGAACCCTTCCCACAGCTAGAACAACCCTCTTACCTAGATTTTGTTTCATGAAATGGCGATGAATTTTGTGCTTGAAATAGAATGGGTTTACCGTTATGTTTTGATAAACGGTCTGTATTGTTATAATATCTCGTAACTACGGCTTGAAGCAAGCCGTAGTTACGAGATTTTATAACAACACCCACGAAATACCATTTGTTTGTCCGAAATTACGTCACTGTTTACTTAATGAAATCGATCCCTATTCGACTTACCGATATTCGAAGCTCCTCCTAAATATTGTAACTCATTTATGGCCGCCGCTAGCGAAACGTTATCTTCATGTTCATGAAGATGGAATTGTACGACTGCATTGTTAGAAAATGAGACAACTCCAATTCTAGTCTCATTGACTCCAATAGGAAACTCAGAAATAAAGTCCAGTATGTAGTTCTTTTGCTTTTCAAACCTCGATGCTTCACTTTCGGACATGTCCATGGCAAATATGACGTCTATACCGTGACTTTCTACCGGTGAACACATATCTGGAAGGAATCAATGATCCATGATAGAGTTAAAGAGCCATTTGGCTGTTGAGACTACTTTATTACGAGATCAACTTGCGAATATGTTCAGTGTGATCAGGATCAAAGTTAATCTCTTAACTTTTGGATATTCCATGACAAATGACTTGTATAGGAGACTTTCTACTGCTGAATACAAATTTGGAGGAAATAAATCAATGATTTCAGACAACATAAATCCATTTGTTGCTCCTTTGGCCCTCAGGATAGCCGGCTATTGTTTGTCATGACAGTGTGTCCGTTACGTTTTCTTTTGATACATTCTCCTAAAACGAAACAAAATATGCAATTATTATTTTTGCTTATGTTTCTTTTATTTTCATAAGCAAGTTTCATAAATTGTAACAGAAATCTAAAGGGAATTAACCCTTTCCCACTCAATCCCGTGTTTTAACGACTCTGTAGTGAAAGGCTTAGGAAAACATTGTGACAAAAGGAGAAATTGCACATGGTTTTCTATCCTATCAAAATACAAGAAGCAATTTTCTGCAGTTTTATATTTGTCGTCTGCAAATTCTTTCAATTTTGAAAAGTTCAAAAATTGCCTGTGTGGTAATGGGTTAACATTTCAATTTCATTTTTAAGGTATGTCTTGATGCAAAGATTGGTTATTCTAATGCGTAGAAATGCTATCAGTTTTTTGAAGTTGTTATTTATAAGCGAAAAATACGCTTTTACAGTTGAGACAGAAATGATAAATTCCATATTGATATGAGATGTTGTCCACAACAATTTGTTCAATACGGTTCAATATTTTGACTTGAAATGTTCAGAATTTTCATCAGACAATTTGCTCTTTTAGATAAAAATGAAAGTAAAATTTATGAAAAATAAATGTGAAATGTCACTCTAAACGCACCTGTCTCGCAATCCACCCCTGTATAATCCTCCTCGCAGTAACACGTGTATCCATTCACCTGGTCAACACATGAACCTCCGTTCAAACACGGCGTGTATAGAGCACATTCGTCTATATCTTAAAGTAGAAATTAATTCGAATATTTATGAAAAATAAATGTGAAATGTCACTCTAAAAGCACCTGTCTCGCAATTCACCCCTGTATAATCCTCCTCGCAGTAACACGTGTATCCATTCACCTGGTCAACACATGTACCTCCGTTCAAGCATGGCGTGTATAGAGCACATTCGTCTATATCTTTAAATAGAAATTAGTTCGAATATAATTTATAATATAGTATTTCAGAACAATATGGTTCCGGATCAGCCTGCGTATACACACAGTCTGATCAGGACCCATGTTTAGATCTCTAATAATCCTCCTCACAGTAACACGTGTATCCATTCACCTGGTCAACACATGTACCTCCGTTCAAACACGGCGTGTATAGAGCACATTCGTCTATATCTTAAAGTAGAAATGAGTCCGAATATATAATTTAGTATTTGAGAACATTATGGTTCCAGATCAGGCTGCGTATACATGCAGTCTGATCAGGACCTATTTTTTGCTCTAATAATCCTCATCACAGTAACAAGTGTATCCATTCACCTGGTCTACACATGTACCTCCGTTCAAGCACGGCGTGTATAGAGCACATTCGTCTACATCATGAGTCCGAATATGTATTATAGTGTTTGAGAACATTATGGTTCCGGATCAGCCTGTGTATACACACAGTCTGACCAGGACCCATTTTTTGCTCTAATAATCCTCCTCACAGTAACACGTGTATCCATTCACCTGGTCAACGCATGTACCTCCGTTCAAACACGGCGTATACAGACTACATTCGTCTATAAATTTAGCTATCTTAGAGATTTTCAAAAGTATAAACTACTGATGACCAGCATTTTACTCCAGAGCACATTCGTCTATATCTTAAAGTAGATTTTTTTCAGTGATTTTTAACCCTTTCCCAAAATGGTGATATCTTAGATATTTCTTTAAAGTATTAACTACTGATGACCAGCATTTTACTCATTTGACCGAACATGCTCTATTGAACACGAGTTTTTCATTCGTTGACATATGCGACGGATTTGGATTCGGGGTATTTGTTTGACATTCCTTTCCAAGAACCCCCGCGACATGAAAGACTCTTTCTGACATGTCATCCACCAGTGCTTGACTGTCGTTAACCAATGCAGTCGAGCAGCTAGAGGCTTGGTTAGGGTGTTTTCGTAGTAATTGTACATGTATAAGAAACAACAGGATTCCTAGACTGGTACCCATTCGTGTAAATAACTGAATCTACTATCCGTAGTAGATTTCAGGTTCGGGAACCAGACTACAGGATTCCATGGTTAGGTGCTCCATCCGCTGATATGTGACAATAGCATTTGGAAACGGCGTAAAATCCAAATAAACCAAAACCTGTCCAAATAACAACCCTTTGTGAAGTATTGACATTTTAAGGTAAAAGCATCGTGAAATACCAGCCCAAATACTCTGTTTCAAACGTTTATTGTTAACTCCATTTTACTATGAATCGATCGAGCGGTAAATACTCCGGTGGAGAGTAGATCGATGACTGTTTTCAACCCTTTCCCAAAAGGCAAAATTTTAGAGTGATCCACTTCAAAAACTGCCACAAATGACAAAAAGGAGGTTATTAAAGATAGAATTGGTGTAAAATATGGCATAGAAAACATTGAGACAAAAGGAGAAACTGCTGTTTATCAGCAGTTTCTTCTTTTGTTTCAATGTTTTCCCAAGCCTTTTCTATAAGGGACGTCAAAACCAGGTCATGTTTAGGAAAGTGTTTATATGACGTCAATAACTGCGTCACAGTTGTTACTGACATTATCCAATGTACTACTAAACGATGATAACCATTCTATCAATGAAATCGAATATTCTGACCGATGTGTAGAAAGTATAAATCCACACACAAAAATTGACAGTGACGTAGTTTTGTGTTTACTGTTTCTAAACCAATAAACTCTTCTCATTTGTACCGTTTACAATGTACACGTGATAAATGAACATGTTGATTGGTTTAGAATCAGTAAACACAAAATACGTCACTGCCAATTTTTTGTGTGTGGATTTATGATATCTGGCCAGATATCCTGATGCACAGGTTCTATTAACTTTACCGGTGGCGTCTGTTCACATTGCTAAGTAGAGACGTGAGTCAACGTTATCGTACGGTTGTTATAAATATGTCCTTTAGAATTAATTGCATACCAATTGCATGCTTTAAATCGGGTTGCGTGTATACAAATGCTGATCTGGGGTATTGAAAGTATCAAATGCAATAAGGGTACAATGTCCAAGTGAGATTCACGTGATGTCGAATTTTTTCGGATGACACCGTAAACGTTCGGTTGTGGAAGGTTCCATCGTCCCATGCTTACGACGTTGCCCAAATAGGTTTAGATAAGTCAAGAATATTAACTAAGTCCCATGAATATTCCGGTGTTGTGTGAATCTCATGAGGGGTGGACTGTTATATCTGAAAGGCCCCTTTTCGAGATCCCTGCTCATATAGTTACCTATCTCACATGTGTCTCCCTCATATCCTGGTGCGCATGTACAGTTGGCCTTACTGATAGCGTCGGTGCACGTGGCTCCGTGTAGGCACGGACTTGAGTCGCATTCATCAACAGTATCTACAGACAAACGAGGGAAAACCTTTTACCCAAATAACGCCTGGATTTTGCTTTTCTATAGCTCAAAGTTTCTAACTCTAGACTTGTATACAAAAACGTTTTAAACAAAAACAAAGTTTTAACATTTACCAAACCATTTATCGTGAACTAAACTAGCGAGTTAATGTTCTAACTCTTTTAATCTCGAAAAAGATAGTGTTTGTGTTGGGTCATTTTCAACATCAAGAAGCAAAGTATTTGTATACAAATCTACAGTTATAAACGTTGAGTTATATCTTACAAATAATTTAAAAAACAAACATTTTTTTTGTGTTCTGTGAAGCTCCTTGTTTTTTTTATGCACCATGTACTAAGTAGTTGAGAGATATTGTCAGTAATGTTTCACCTGACCCTAACTGACAGCGTCCGATTGCTGGCGAGTATTGGTTATTACGCGTCATAATTACTCATTTTACATAATTACATATTAAATGAGCCACCATTTCGCCAGTGTTCATGAAAAGCATTACACATCGATGAGTCTCGGGCAATATTAGACACAGGCATCTTGGTAGACACTTAATGTATTGAAATGCAAAAGAAAGTATACACTTTTCTTTTGTCAATATCTGTCTTAATTTTCATCATATCGACTCAAAATTGTGTATAATTTGTTTCTAAGCATACACCAATAATACAGTGATAATAAATGTGATCTGAAATAGCTTGACTATCCTTAATCTCGCTACATGCTGATTTTGCAAACTTTGCACATGTGACTTAGTGGGGCATCAAATTTTGCTGTAAATCCGTATTTGATTTCTTTATTTCTTATCACAACAAATCAGAAGCTTAAATTTTCTGAAACATTATAACACATTTTTGGTGGCTGGTATAAATCCATCAATATGCCACTTTTTGCATTAGGGCCCATTTTCTTTGACGCAGCTTAATATGAAAGAACATGACATTTTAAATACTTAGTCAGATGCCTAGGAACATTCTGTGCAAATTCAATCAAAATCTGTCCATAATTTTAGAAGGGATGATGTCAGATAACTTGGTTACATCAAGTCCTCTTTTGCCATGACGCATTGTAATATGGAAAAGCACTAACAATTTACGCATGGTACAAGGTGACTAGGCACTTTCTGTGAATTTTTTACCCAAATTCCTTAATAAATGCAGGGTTGTGTCAATGTGAATGCTTGCATCAATTAATTGATTAAGTCCCCTTTTTCGATGGCGCTGTGTGATATGAAAAAAACCTTCGCAACGGAAGGAAGGACAGACATATGGATAGACAGAGAAGGTTATATCAATAAACGACCACCTTCGGTGGCGTTTAAAAATCATACACAGTATAGAAATCATTTTTCTCAGAAAACGTGGAAGAACTTGGGTGTATACTTTTTGCCTCTCAATATGTATATGGTATATGTTTTCATTTTTCAGATTTCAATAAAGGCAAAACTGTCTTAACGTATTTCATCCATGATTAGTTACAGAACTATTGGTGCTATGTCGCCGTATAACGTTGTTATTATCTGTGATTAGATTGAACACGTAAGTATACCTGTTTGGCAAGTATCTCCTCCGGTTCCCTCCACACATTTACAAGCAAAACCGTTGTTACACCCATTCAAACAGGTCCCTCCATTTTGACATGGGTCCGCACGACAAAGGTCCTCTAAAAAGATAAGTCGCTGTTAGAAAAAGAAGTATAAATTAGAATTGTAAAGCGACACATGGTTTTCTCTTTCTAATAACTTTACCTTACGTTCTACTTGTTCAAATTCAGATGGTCCTTTCTTTTTTAAAATGACCACATGAATTAACTTCGCCGCCAAGGAATGTTATCTTCAGCACTTTGATTATTGTGGAAATAGACGGATTTTTTTTATAATTTGAAGTAATTTTACAGGCCTTGCGGAAGCAAAGACTCATAAAAACAAATGTTTCACCAAAGACGAATATCGGGAAGTAAAAACGCTTTAGACATTGACCCATTTCCAGAGGGCAACATTTTACACTTGTCCAAATTGAAAGATGTTGCATACGACAATTGCAGGAGAATAAGTTTTTACAATCTTTTCGTCTCACTTCATAGAAAACATTGTGGGAAATGTAGAAATTGCCTTGTCACAAGCAATTTATTCATTTTTCGCGATGTTTTTCAATTCCTTTATTTTACAAAATAGTGTCCCGTAAACGATTATATCGCATGTAATAAATGAGCAGTGATCTAGAAAAAGGGGCTCCATAACATTTTGGACAGATATGTTTCTCATGTACCTCCAATTGAACGCTACTCACTTGTACATCGATATTCATAATGTACGGGACAGGGCACTGACATAAAACAAGCATATTCTGGTTGACAAGATACCGTACTACAGAAGGACTCCCGAACATCTTCAGTCTGTAATAAATGAGCACAGATCTAGATAAAGGGGCTCCATTACATTATGGATATGTGTGTTTCAAGTTCAGTCTATAAAGTAAAATGTCCCCCGAATTCATAAAAAAGCTATAGCAGAATATCTCGGATTATTTAAAAACGCGAACCCGAGTTCAATCCCAAAATGACGTTATTGCCTGAACTATCCGGGCTCGGCAGAATGATCTTCAAGGGTCAGGACGTAACATAAAAATACCGGAAAACAGTTCCTGTCTGCGCAATTTGATCAATCAGATTATTAGGTTTGAAGATGCTAGCGTGTATTTCGTAGGAGATATGACTCGGAAAAAGCATTCACGTTATAACATTACAGCGTAATCCCTACAGCTAAACCACATTTTCCTGTGACACCAACTAAAATGCCGTGGTTTGAAACGTTCTACGAGTTCAAAGCAAGTGACAACTTACGAAACATTGAGGCATATGTTCCTCGCAATAAAACTCGTCGGTGTGACATAACTCCGGGATGACTGACCGTTTTGAACGTGAATGGCGATTGTAAACGTTCACCAAAAATGACGTTGCTTGCTCTCGTGTATGGAAAACGTGACCACTGAATCCTCGACTTTCTTCTGATGTAACACTGAGAAAATATACTGAAAAATAAAGAAAACGAGTACAGCTAACACTCGCTAAGCGGAGGTGGTAGGGAACGCCCTTTACCTCGAGGTTTCTGGAATGTGACTTATCTTGAAACGAGCAAAGTCTCCGCTTTCTTATTAACTTTTAGTGACAATATTCATTCCAAAATTATTTGTGTTTGACATTTTGGTTTCAAAAGAAGAGGACGGAATAGATTTCAGTTGGTCAAATCAAAAATTCGACTTATCAGATTCCTGTTTTTACAAAGCGTATATTATCATTTTAACCGACAGATTTTGTTAAGATTTACAAGGTGTCAAAGACATTCATCCACTGGTTAGAAGAAAGAAAATTGAGAACGAAACACAATTGCTATTTTTTCTTCTGTTTCCAGAATTAATCCTGTCGATTTGAGAAAAGGTAAGATCTGTGTAATGGGTTTCCTGCATAATCGTTGTATTTCGACTTATTCCGCGGCGTGCGGAAGTCGGGACATTTTTAAAGTACTGTTAGATGCAATATCGCCTGTTTCCGTAACAGCGGAAAAAGTTGAGAGTGCTCATATTTCCAGGGAATATTTTAACCACTTTTTGTGAAAATGTTTCTAAATTGTATGAAGAGTAGACAAAAACCCCAACAAAAGTAAAAAATTCAAAGTTTGAGAGCTATGAAAATTACCTCCCTTGAAATCGTCTATTCGCATCATACAAATTTCGTTCCATAACCAGTCACATAACCCATTACCCAGGTCCTTCCTTAAATATCAAACTTTTTTCCTTTTTTCGTGCGGCGGCAGCCACAATCTTTGATGAAATAAAGATATTTTTAAATTTTGCAAAAGTTCGCCAAAAGAACATTTCTGCCAACTAAAATCCATATTTTATTTGTTTTTTAAGACGGTAATTATTATGTTTTTTCTTCAAATGACCGACACAATGCCGAACAGCTAAAAATTTAGTTTAAGCCTTTTCCAAACTGATTGTCGGATTCTTTTAATGATATGTATTTATGATATACCATTGGAACTTTCGAGTCGAATTGCTGGCTACATAATCATTTGTTTTAGCTTGTTTACGTATTTTCCCCACACTGAAAGAAGTTGTCATCGACAAAAAATTGAACATATAATTAAACATTCAGTTCAGTTGCGAATAAAACAGGTGGCAAATGAGCAAGCACAAGTGACAGGTCAGTAGGAACAGGAGGGTTATGCCCACCCTCAAAGTAAGCAAAAATGCCGAATGTCCCTTGTTTTGCACTGTAAATGTAATTCAACCCCTCCAGTATTCAGACATCGGCCTGGCCAGGAGATTCAGCCCTCCACCCCCACCCCCTGTATATTAAATTGCTTCCTACGGCACAGAGTTATAAGAATTTTCTGCTTTTTTGGCGAACGTTACATGTTTACCTTTATTTTCAAGATCAGGCGTCGTCTCGGCAAAATGTTATAAATGCGTAACATAGTTTAAATAAAGACAAAACAAATACCTGTAAAGATTAAGTAGCGTAGTATTTCTTTTATAAACCACATACTTCCTATTCGTACTCTGAACAATGAAACTTTGATAAGGGGTTTGTACCTTAAATTGAGGTTCTAAAACGACTGGGAATTCCCAAATATTGGTTACGATGGATAAACGTGATATGCCTTAGAGGCACTTAAGGTTTAGAGACCCTAAAAAGTCACCATTTTCTAGCCAAACGAAATGCATCAAATTACACACACTTGTAAATAAATTTCAAATACATTGATTCACCGTGCCGGAATTGAAGATTTTGCTACAATAAAAAAGTAATTTATAAATATTATGATCATACGCAAGGGAGGTAATTTTAAACATTTTCGTCAAATATTTCCAAAAGGAAGCATTAATTCGAAATTCTAAACCGTTTAAAGTAAATTGGGGAAACTACCAGAAATGACCTGGGCTCGATGGATTTTTGAAAAATCAGCTGTTAAAAAATATTGAAGATCAACCAAAATTTAAGTTGATCTTCAATTACTTTTTTATCAGTTAAGGTTTCAAAAATCAACCACATCCGTTTTATGCGTGACGTCTGTCTACATTCTCTGCTTTAAACCATATTCAAATCGATCCCATATTTACAAACTTATTGAAGATTTTCTGAAATTGTTTTATCACGTGATTATCCACCGCGTTAAATTTGCGATCTTCTGCACCATATATGAATCGGACCACTGTGAGTTTGTGTATACGATTAAGTACATAAGACACAATTTGTTTCAAATCTAGGTCATTTTTGCAATTGTCTTACAATTAATATGAGCCGACTGGAAAAGGGGCCTTTAAGTCATTTAAGAACAACTTAGGTTAAGATCATCCTGCGTATGACCGCAGTCTAATCAAAACACTTTCTGTTTGCTAAAAGCATTCATACTAAGCGTCTGTCCATGATGGGCTAGGATTAGGGTATCTGATCAGTCTATTTTTGGGCACAGAATGAAATAGATCCACATTGGTCTCATATGGTAAAAAAGATCCTTTCCACAGACCCCGGCTCTTAATTTAACAATTCACCAGCGAATAATGCATTGTTGCACAAATTATCTGACATAGGATATCTAATTTGCGTGTAATTTGTAGGAGAAGAAAAGAATTATTTTCGCCTTATCTGATTTACACCTTTAAATGTTTTGTTTAAATACGGCGACTTCAAACAATAATTGATCAGGTTCAATCAAGACCTTGACTTGCATGTTATCAAATTATGTTATTTCATGCCAGCTCTGGTTAGAAAAAAAACAACTTTTTTTCTTGCAACAGCTAGTCTTGTTTAGCTTAAAACAAATGACCTGGTTGATCATTTCTAGCTCCTGACGCAAAATTTTATGAGCAGCATTAAGACAGACTATTCATACTGCAAAAAGGATCAAAACCCCTTTGACATTAACATATCAAAGAGCGAATTTCATCAGAGAAAACGCGGATTAACCAGACACCGAATCAGATATTTTGCAGTTAAACATGGGCTGCTTCCGTTGTTAAGAAATTAAAATCAAATGGAGTAAAAAAAAAAGAAAAACACACACACACACACACACACACACACAAGAAAAATCTTTTTTACCATGCTGGAACAAGGTTTTATTATAAAGCCCGGGTCACACCAACACCACGTCCACATCGCGTCCCTATTACATCTACAAATATGCTGCCCCTTATTTTGGACGTGAACAAATATTTCTGTAAAAAAATGTATATATCATATTGATTCTGTCTATCTGGAGAACCCATAATGCAGTGTCTGATCAAGATCCATGTCGTTCTCTTATATGTACTTCCAAACAAATGGAAACCATAAGATAGCATTCAAGATCACAAAGACCGATATGGTTCCTTGTAAATATCAAATAGCATAGGGGATCAAATGTATTGTACGATGAAAAAGAAAAAAATCGCTGCTTTCCAACGAAAACCCTTGTTTTAAGCTGCAGTTACGAGCTTTTCGTTGAAAAGCGACGAACGCTGATCATCGATATTTTCTTCTTTTGTCTAAATCGGTTTATATAAGGTACGTCAAAACCAGGTCTTGTTTGGGAAAGGGTTAAATGTATACTCCCCGTCAGAAGAAAGAAGCCACTTGTCTAATACAAATGGTCGGCAATTTTAGGATTATTCATAAACGTGCCGAAATAAATACAAACCATCAAGGCGTGGCAAGTAGAAATGCTTTCGTAAAAGTTACGAAAACATCGAATTACCCCATTTGCTATGGTAGCTTGGTGGTAGTTCCAGGAAATCCGTAACTGATACGGGACATACTACTGAAAGTCACGGCCATATATATAGGCTCGGAAACGGACCAAAAATGAATAAGGATATGTGTTAATGATTCTGTTGTAATTCGAAATGAGAGACAAATAAATGATTTTCATTACACCCAAGACCCTTGCACAATGGCAGTTTCCGGTTTTAGCCCAACCATCCCCCAATTTCCTCTCAAAGGCTCTATTCATTGAATTTTTGTTTCTGTTTGGTCTTGGGCAGTTCAAAATTAGGAAAATGTTTTCCTTCACTTTACCCACCAATCACTTCCGGTTATTATCAGACATTCAATATTGAGACATGATATACTGGAAGTGCTAAATTTTCATAGACCCCTATCATTTCAATTGAATGATTTACTGTAAAATTGAAATGGGACTTTTGTTTGTGTTTCAACAGCGTCAACTTATGCAGAAAATGACATCTGTAAGCAAACAAAATCGAACTTTGTATCCTAAATTACTGTTTTGAACCCATATTACAACTAAACATGTTGAAAACATTTAACCATTGAGGTGTGATAAAGAACCATTGGGAATGCGTATGAATGTGTAAAAACAGAGAGACATTAAGAATTGTGAAAATTAGGCTTATTTGAAAAGTGGCTACTTTTTCATGACGGTGAGTATCGTTTGGTGTTAATCAAGGTTGCTGGGTTATTTCTTAGATAAAAAATTATTTGAACTGGGATCTGGAAAAAGGGCATCCGCACCAAACTGGATCCAGATCAGCCTATTCATACATAATCTGATCAACATCTTGTTTTATAAGCGCTCTCCATAACATGTAGCAATCGTTGAACGACTAAACAGATAAGAATTTACTTCGATCAAAAGCTATAAGGTTCTTTTTGTAGATCCAAACCCATTTGTAGGTGAACGGGTTGCAGTAAGACAATGATGCCTGCTATCGCCTACATTCTTCAATACCCGGTATCTTCCATAGGAGAATTGTGACGGAAGCACTACAATTACAAACCTGGCATAGAAGGGCTTGCTGGATCGGAGTAGGAACTGGGAAACCTTGTTAACCAACTTGACAATACCTCCACATCGTATGGCATGGAAATAGGCGGCAGCAAAACAAAACTTCTGACAAACAACACCAATGGAATACACACCGATATCATGGCAATGAAGAAAATCTTAAAACTGTAAAGAATTTTAAGTATTTAGGAGCTATAGTGTCAGATGAGAGGTCCAAACCAATATTGCTATGCGATGTCAGCTGCAAAACGAGTCAAACTAAGCACCATATGGAAAGACAAAACAATGGTACGGGCTGATAATAAGGGAGGCAGTCACGTATGCGATAGACAGAGACGGATTGTGAGAACGTGTTTTATAATAATCAGCTACAGCGCCCCAACGCCAACCGCCACGGAATAGGTAACAGGGTTGGAATACAGCAGATCAATATTTGGCACAGATGAGGACCTAATTAAAATCAGAGAATGTTGAGCTTCGCCAATAAATCATCGGTCAAAGTACTATTTTAATCCCATCTCTTACATCATCTTTTACGGTGGTCTAAATAGAACGTAGTTTGGCACATGGAAATTGTTTATGTGAAAAGTGGAAACATATTTTAATAGTAGGATTATACAGAAGGGAAACGAGAAATTGCTGTTTACTATTTTGTTCTTTTCTTTAAAGTGTCCGATGATTGGCAAAATTAAAGTCTTGTGTCGAAAGAACACCTTACTATTAACCAAATATCAAAGTTTCTACAATTTTCCAACATTAGAAGTGTTTTTATTTCGTCTTTTAAATTGGATATTTTGGTCTTTTCCGATCTTTGCCGAAGAAAATACGCTAAACTTCCGACTTGAAATTATGACGTCATACTGGCCACTGAATGACGTCATGGCGGGAAAAACAGGCAGTCATGGGTCATTTCCCGGAAAGTCTGAAATTTCTGAAGAAGTTAAATGTCCGACTTTTCTGTCATAATGCGACTTCCCCAATCGATACTCAAAACACGGAATTCGTCCTCAGTAAATGTTAGAAAAAAATGTTAAAACAGTCAAAGAATAGGTCGTAAGTGAATTAAGGAATGTGCCAAAGAACGGTTTAAGTTTGTCTGTATTACTCTTACGATCGAGAAATGGATAAAAACTGAGACTTCGCTATATGACAGAAAAGTCGAACACATTATCTTTGTCAGACACCTCGTGCTCTAGATTGGGGGCGGAGTCAAGCCATTGATGACGTCAATCCGTGGCAATTTTACGGAAATTGCCGATCTTTATTTTCTCGAAAATCAGTTTTTCAACGATGTAAAGAAAAGCAAATAAAACTTTTAAAACAACCGAGTTTTGCGGATCTTTTATAAAACACGTTAATTTAATGATTTTCTTCCAATATACGGTGCAATAAACTGCCAAGCTTGGTAGCCTTTAAAGTGATATTTCACGGATATGTTTTAGTAGATTTTACTTCTGTTTTCTATGAAAGAGAATTTTTTCATATGGAAATTCTCAAAATTTCAAACCCAAGTAATGCTACGTTTACGATAAAATATATATTTTGTGATAAAATTTTAAAAAAAATGATGAATACAGCATTTCAGATGTATATGGCAGTTGTCATTTCTGTCTAAAGTGTATAAAGGCATATTTTTCGCTTTCCGGAAACAACTTAATTGATAGCACTTAAAAGCATTCAAATTACCAATCTTGGTATCAAGACATACTTTTAAAAAAGGGAATGTGATGTACATGTATCTTTAAAGGCTCGAGTAACGAGGGTTGTGCCTCCAAACAACGATGAAATTTAGGATAATGCTTCACGTTACAGAATATGTCAAAATATAAAATTATTTGACAGTAACATAATTTAACCGAAACGACATAAAATCAGCAAAACCTTTGTAATTTACTTGTCTGCTTAATACAAATGCGCATTTTTCTAACACATCTCAAAACGCAAAACGAACGCAATCAACCAATATATTATGCTAATGGAATTCATATCTAGAATATGATTCGTTGACATGAATGAGTTAGAAGTACATTATTGGAGTGACAGTTTTTCCTTTTCCTAATAAGTTTTAAAGATGGAGGAGGATTCATCTGGCTATCTGAAATTATCGATTAGACACAATACGGTGAGTCTAGTAAAACCCCTTTCCAAACGACAATGTTTTACACGGTGGGTGATCATGCGACTCAGAATTTCCGAAAATCATTAATATGTTTGATAATGTTTGACAGATTTGAATTCGGTATGAAGCAGAGAAGGTGAGATATGTGACAAATAAGCTAGACGTGGTTGAGTTTTGAAAAATAAACTGATAAAAAAGTTATTGAAGATCAACCAAAATTTTGGTTGATCTTCAATAACTTTTTTATCGGTAGATTTTTCACAAATCTACCATGTCCATCTGATGAGGTATGTCCACATTCTCTCCATCATACCAATTCAAATCGGTTACGTATTAGCAAATTCATTAATGATTTTCTGAAATTGTTATATCACGTGATTATCCAATATGTTCTATGGGGGTCTAACTTGAAAGAAACTTTTCTTGAGAATTTCTAAACCCGTATCCGGTTCGGAAAAAGGAGCAAATGCTTTGGAAAGGTTATAATATCGTGGCGAAACACAACAAATGATTCACTCGTATCTGTAGCTCCAGACTAAAAAGGATGCATGCATGTCGTTTTGACCCTTTTCCAAACAACAAGCATTTAGACCTGTTAAATTGAAGGCTGTTGCAGAGGACATATAGTAAACAGCATATAAAGTGGACAATTGTTTTGTTATAGAATAAAAATGCATCCAGGGATTTTAAGGGGGAATGCTCCAGTTTCCTATTTTTCCCTATAAAAGAATGTATTAATATTTTGTCTGTTGAAATAACATGCTACTACCAATTGAAAAATAAACTGAAAATGGATGGTCAGCAATCTTGTTTGAATTTTATAGGCATTCGTATCACATACCCCTACAGCGAAAAAAATGCACAATCTCCTGCACTTATCCAGGGTCGGTAAAATGCTTAAAAATGTACATATAATCATCGTTTAGTCCCGAAAACGGACTCAAAGTAACGTCTTACATTTGATAAGAACAGAAAACCCAAAACAAGTGCTATTATAAACGCGCAAATGTATAAAACAGCATGCTCACGTGATCAGTTCGATCAACGAAGCTGAAGTGTTTTATGTCAAAATTTGCATATATTTGGAAATATTTAAAGTATATAATAACAGAATTTGATACAAATCCATGATTGTATTAAGCAATATGTCCTGGTAATAATTCAAAAAGAAAATGTATATGTCAGCACACTTATTAGTGAATTACAGCAATTTTTATCAGCTACACTCGAATAAAATGACGCAAAACAGTGGTAACTGTGTACACACTTACAACTGTCTTGCTCTAAATAATCGATTTCCATCTTGAGAAAATCAATTTAGGATAATAAATACGCTTTTACCATCGAAAATGGCAAATTGTAATGACGTGTTATATTATTCAAAATATGGTAGCGAAACATATATGGTACGAAACGTTTAATTTTCTACAGTAATGACCGAGTGTTCCGAAAAACTGGAGCATTCCCCCTTAAAAAGAGAAATTGATAGTTTCCCAATTACTTTCCACAGATTTGTGTGCAAATATCAAATGTAATTGATACATCCGTGTTCGAGGGTTAAAGCTGCTTCCACGATCAAGAGGCTCTGGGTTCGACGAGTTTACTTTTTGCTTATTTTTTACCACACATTCAGTGTGGGTACTGGGGTATTTTTTCAGAAATCGAGACGGAATACGATTAGCTTCTAGTTTTTGTCTGAATCGATTTAAAACTAAACATAATCATATGAATCTTTACTATTGCAGGTATACGACAATGCTGTAACTGACCCAGAAAACGACGTTACAACACAACGATACCAGGATACGTTCATAGGGGACAAAACAGGTTCTGATGAAAAGGTATATATCTTCTCACCATATTTTTGATGGAATACATGTAGAAAAACATGTAAAAGAAACTACATGTATTTAAGAATTGACGATAACGAAGATTTTTTGAAGACTCTAAGTAGAATTTGAATCAAAATATAGTACTAAATATAAAATATATGTACATCAAAAACCTAAATAATGAAGAATAAGGAGTTACTAGGAAATATTTGAAACAATTTAATTCTGATCGCGAAAGGTAGATATCTAAGCGGAAAAGATATCGACTAGAAAACTTTGCATAGAAAATGAGCAATTAAACTGCAAATACAATTTGGAAAACTAATTTTTTAAGCGGCTCAGCCGATATATATTTTCAAATCCGTCTGTGGAGCCTTGTTAAGATCAATACTTACTAATGTTAAAGGGGCCCGTGCAAGGACTGTCAGAGGTCAGAACAACATGGGAACAGTCAGGGTTTGTTTTGTTGTGTTGCGCATTGCGTTATCTAGGACCAAAAAGAAAGAAACGTTAGCGTTAATACCAAATTGTTCACTATATATCATGGTACAGTTTCCCATAAATGTTGTTATAAATGTAAATGGCCGGTCAGTCAATTATATACAGATCCAAATAATTTATATATAAATATATGTGATATAAAGATCAAATAGGACTTAATGAACTCCATTTGAATTTTTTGGGCAGAAACATCTAGCTATACAGGTTGACAATTCCATGTAATACTTCTTGAATATATTTTTCTTACCTCCGACAATCTAGCATGGCTCCCTTTAATGACTAAACTGTCAATGACTAATATGGATATTGAGCAGACCATGCGTATGGACGAGCTCCTCTGGATCCATTATGGTCTCAAAGACCTGGGTAATGGGCTATGTGACCAGATATTGAGCCAAATCTGTTTGGTGTAAATAGACGATTTTAAGGGAAGTAATTTTCATTGCTCTAAAATTTTGAATTTTTGACTTTTAATTGGTTTTTGGCTTACTCTTCATACATTTTAGAAACATTTTCACAAAAATGTTGTAAAACATTCCCCGGAAATCTGAGCACGCTAAATTATTTCCGTCGTTACGAAAACAGGCGATATTGCATCTAGCGGTACTTCAAAAATGCTCGGACTTGCGGTCGTTACGGAATAAGTCGAAATATAATGATTTTACCGGAAGTGCATTACCCAGGTCTTACCTTACAGGATAGTTTCAAATATCCCGGCTGAAATAAACACAAATCAAACATCAATAGAGTGAATAAATCTTACACAAGGATATTGAAACGATAGAAAAGTTTATAGTATTAAACCATTCTCACACAATGGCGCTTTCGAGCGCCTCACAAGATAAACGGTATGAAAACATTATGGTCAATGACGAATTTGTTTACAATCAAAACAATCGATTCCCACAATGTATTCTGGCAAGAAAGAAAGAAAAAAAAACATGGTTTAAATTTCATTCACTTGAAAAAGTCTGAAACATTCATCAATTTGGATCAGTCTAAAGTTTTGCCGCCTGGTAATACACGGACATTTTATTCTTTTCTAAATCAATCACCTACACAAAGCATACCATGGCAATGAATTTGGTACTTAATTTAATAATTAACTGGATTTACTGTTGTTTTGATAAACCATCGGTGTCGTTATAAAATCGCATAGCTACGGCTTAAATGAAGCGGTAGTTACGAGATTCTATAGCAACACTTACAAAATACTTTTGTTTGTCCGAAAATATGTCACGGTTAACTGGATAAAAGTGTCCCCTATTACTGAAAACAACAGAAAACCGATCTACAACAAATCTAATGCAAGTTATTTAAAAAAGTACATGAAAAAAAACTCGGAAGATCAGAGTATATTGTTTTACCGGCAATCTGAATTAAATACGATGTTTACTTTGAAGTAACATATGGCAGGCGCCTAAAAGAGTTCCTCTTCAGTTACCTTTTCTTCTGACCAATTAAATAAACGCTTTCAGGATATTGAAAAGGATTAAAACCGATAACTACCTAACAATGACCACAGTGTCATATTAGTGCAGAACCAAATGTTTGTCAAGGAATACTATGTACAACGAGACTGGTCGTCTTTTATTACGGGCGCCAATGTCATGTCTTGTTAAGTAAATATTCGGTCATTGCTTTATCTTGACTCGAATCAGTATAATCCTTTTAAAGTAGTATTTGAGCCAGGATCTGGAAAGGGGTCCCTTTATGCTTTTGAGCCCAATAATACACGCAGTCTGATCAGGAACCATACTATTCTCAAATAGCTTCGTCATGGTCTGTAGCAACCACATAAAAGTAACACGGATCTCTGCCAGACTGTATCTAGGCACAGCTTGATGTTGAAACATGGCTGTCTCAAAATTAATGCTATAAGGGACATTTTTCTAGATCTATGCTCATTTGTATTTCACATAGGAAGATAGCATCTATCACAGAATCCACCAATACGATTCGGACGGGGGATTTGAAGTCAGCAGAGTGAGTGTAATAAAATTGTTAACAATTACACAAAAAGGGACCACCAGGGAAGTCCCTAAAACTAAAATAGTAAGAGGTTTTCAGATAATACATTTCGAAAATGAACAAGCAGAATAAAGTCCATATATAAATTATAACCCCTCTTACAGCATTGTTATTTTGTTTTCACATAGTATTGATATTATAGCATACAAGGTAACATTATCTTTTTTCACTATATTTACCTTTCTTGATGTAAATGTAACTATCTAAACTGGCACGATTTAAAAACGAAAAAGACTTTCTTATTAAACGGCCTCAATGTTCACCATGTTATTGGACATTCATGGGTTAATGTATACCCTTCACATCCCACCAACTTTGTTTCGTCCTCTGTAATCTACGCGGACATCTTAACCGCCCATCCCAAAATGCGTATGTGTCTCGTGCATTCAGACAACGTCTAAAATCACTAATATTTTTTGTGTGTGCAAACTGCCACATTGATTTACTCATCGAAAACACACAACAACTACGGATAATTTTCGTATGTAAAATGCCAAGGCTTACTATGGCACATAGGAACCGAGTTTTTCGGCTCTTTGCAGATGGAGGTAGCTAGACGCTTAAATGTAGCCGACTCGACTGTTCCGATGTTAGTGAGACTTGTAAACGGCACGGGCACGCATGCAGACCGTCCTCGTCCCTGTCAGCTTCATGTAACAACTGTACGTCAAGACAATTGTATACATTAACGTCACTTACGCAACAGATTTGTGACAGCTCAGTCTACAACAAATGCTGAAGTTTATAATCGCGGGCGGCCTATACATCGTGACACGATGATAAATCGTCTGCGAGAACACGGGGTTCGCTGTCGTCCACCTTCTCGATGCCAGGCTCTCACCCGACGTCATCGCCTTTAGAGGCAGCGCATAAACGGTCGTGCACTAAGACATTATTCATGACATGTCATTTTATTCCCTGTTATGTTTACAATTGTTGCATTACAATTACACAAGGCTATTCATCGGTAATGTCGTTGATGTCATCTATTAAAGAACTTTTTGCGTTTTTAAATCGTGTCAGTTTATATAGTCTACATAATCGTATACACAAATGTCCGCGCCCAATATGACCTTAGCAGTCGACGGGCCTAAACACTATTGACCCTTTCCCAAACAAGACCTGGTTTTGACGTCCCTGTTAGAAATGACTTGGGAAAACATTGAGACAAAAGCAGAAACTGCTGATAATCAGCAATTTCTCCTTTTGTCTCAATATTTTCTGTGCTATATTTTTCACAAATTCCTTCCTTTTTAGCATCAATTTTGTCGTCTAAAGCAGTTTTTGAATTGGAACAATATTATTGTTTGGGAAAGGGTTAATTCATTCATTCTTCCCTAGTTAACCTACACAATTCACGCAGACTGACTAGATTCGGCCCCCTTTTGCGAGATAGTTCACAATTGCATGTACAAATTCTAGATGGCCCTTTCTCTGTTTTCGCAAACTTATATTTCATTCCACAATGCAGATACGCTGCAACCTAGCTCCCATGACAAATACTGCTGCTACGCTAAATATAGTAAAACGATATGTTTAGATATATCTATATCAAGGGATATCTTCCGGAGGATCAAGGTTTTGGCAGGAGTTATCTATGTGTTAAACCCGTCCGAGATGTTATGGTCACAAATATAATGTCCAAGTTTCGTATCAATTGGTCAATAATAAAAGATGCTAGAGTATAAACGAAGTCAAAGCTAGCTAATTTTGACATTCAAGGGCAGATAACCAAATACTTTCTGGTCTGATCCGTCCCATAATCGAACTCATTCCAGAACTTTTGATCTTACTTGTCTTGACTTAGTTTGATAAGAATTGGTATTTTTTTGCAAATGCTTGAGTGTAAAAACCAAATTGTGAATGGACGACGGATGGCAAGTGACCACAATAGTTGAGCACTTTGCAATTTTCATCATATCATTTCTGGACCTTTCATGCAATGATAGCGTCAGGTCACGTATTTTTCGGTCTTTAACATTCGCAAAGGCCCGCAAAATACTAAAACGTGAAACGCACTCGGATGTTAACGTATTTTCTTGGCATATGGGAATGTTCATGGCATCATAAAAGTGAATTTATCTTATAATATAAAACTAGCACATCGCATTCTTTTTTTTTTGTATAGGCATATCTGGACCGGACTAGGCCGTTGCCATCGATTCCAATTCAACAAGAAGGGAGAGGGAAAGATGTATTAGTACAAAATACGCCGGGACAACGACTGGCCTTGCCAAGACAAAAGAGTTCAAGATTAAGATTGAGAGACGCATTGAGACACAGTACACCTCGCCAACGATGGGTCTTACCAAGAAAAAATAGTTCAAGATGTAGACTCGCTGCTATCTTAAGTTTGCTGATCTTAGTCGTCGGTGGTGCGCTTGTGGGTCTCATAAAAATTTCATGTTTTCAAGGTAAGTCCGACAGGCTTGATAATTGCGTTTTAGGCCAGCTTAATTGTATATATTTTGAACGTTTTACCGGAAGTATATGGATACTCTTTGAAAGTTTTTAAGGAGTATAACTCTTTACTTTTTATGTGTGCACGTATACCATTACATTTACACTTTGTTGGAGAATTACCTTGCTTTTTATTTTTTTTTCAAAGAGTAGGTGTATACCTTTTCGATTTTTATGTCCCCATATCGAAATATCGGGGGCATACTGTTTTACCGTTGTCTGCCTGTTCGTACGTCTGTCAGTCCGAAACCTTACGTGAAAATGTAACATTGCCGAATCTATAAGACAAGCGATTAGACTCTATTTAAAAGCTCTATTTAACGAAATATGGCCAAACCATAGTATCGGTGACGCTGACAATAGTAAGGATGAAACTGACAATGATAACGACGACAATGATGATGAAAGTGACGATAGTAGAGATGACGAGGAAAAAGCGAAAAGAGCTAGTTCTATATATACCAGAAGAGTAAGGTGACAATATGTGATTGAAAATGACCGTGTTTAACCTTAATCTCAAAAGTAGCGTTTCTTAGAACATACGTAAGAACAATAACCCGCTAGTCATTCGCATTCAATTTGCCATATCGTATACGCTGGAAGGTCATTTGACTTTCCCAGAATTTTCAGTGTAAAGTAAAGAAAATTTGGCATTTTTAGCCAAGATTGGGGGGGGGGGGGGCAGTCGAAACGATTCGACATGTACAGATAACTCTTGGTTTCTGTACCTACCCCCAGTGCGTTCCTCCCCGTGACCCAGCAAATCCTTTTTACCAAGGAAGCTTATGACCAAGTTACACAACATATGTCAATGGGAAGCTGGGTCAAAGGGGAACGATGTTCGCCAGCCTTGGGAAGGTAGGTTTTCCTCGATTTTTTTGCGGAAAAGTGCGCTTTTAAAGTTGTTTCAATGATGCGCATGTGCAATACGGACAAAACCATAGCTGCCATATGATGGCAACACCATTTATCCTTGTATCTGTAGAAAATAAATTGCAAATGAAAATAAAAGAACCTTCATTTTACCTCTATGAATACCGGTAGTGTAAGAAAAGGAAACCATTTAGGTGGGCACAAAAATCAAGAGTTATCTGCACATTTAGAACTTTTTAAATAAAATAAAGTCGGTATTCATTTCATTTATTTGTCTACCTAACCATAAAGCTTAACCTTTTTTTCTCTCAATTTGTATGTTTTGAGAATTGACCCATCGAGCTGAGCCTTATAGGGAGAATACTCGCCTTACCCATAGAGGTCCTTGATCAATCCAGAGTTTCAATACTAGACATTGTCACTAAGAAGAGTTGGGAGTTCCCCCCTCTCATTTGATCTTACACTGATTCTATTTTTGATGAAGTAGAGTGCATGTAAAATGAACAATTTGGAACCAGAGGAAATATTGCGAGGGTACCCGGTAACAGTATGCACGGCCGATCAAGTGTGCGTTCAAAAGGGATCTTTTGTGATCTCCAACACGGATACGAGCGATGGACCCGGAAAACATTAGGTGACGTTTTACTTTCCCAGACGAGGGCCGTACGAATTTTTCGACTCTCTGGGTAAAAGTCCGAGAGACTACAACTTCGATTTAAAGAACGATTATTGGATGATGTGTGAGCCTATTCAAGACTCTAATTCGAATGTATGCGGACTCTACTGCGTATATTATATCTTGTCTCGATAGGCGGGAATGACTTTTGAATGTATTGTCGAGCCTTTTAATGTGTATAACAAATCTTGGAATGATGCATATGAAAACAATATTGTAAACAAACTCTGACATGTTTTTACTCCTTTTAAGAAATATATACATGCATGTATAAAATGTGAAATCGTTATTTGTTGTTGTTGCTGTTTCTATTATGATCACAGTCGCCGTTCCAAGTACCTTATTATCCGTTATTTGACGACAACAGTTATGATTTAATATGTTGCAGACGATAAATTGTATATTGTAAAACAGAACATTTTGCGGAGACGGATAACGTGTTAAATATCGGCATGTGTGACCTTTTGCTTCAATGTTTTCCTACAATAACGATTAAAACTACAAAATATTGAAAAATCCAATCAAGACGAATTGAAACGCGTGATTTCACGATATTGCGAGAGGTAACATTAATTTGTCCCTTATATTATACGATAAAATTGTCTACTAGAATGAAAACAAATGACAATCCGCACAATATACCGAGAGGCAAAAATAAGTATACATCCTAGGTCTCCCACGTTTTCTGAGAAAACTATTAATAGAGTATTACGATTATTAAACGCCACCGCAGGTTGTCGTTTGTTTGATGTGAACTTCTTGGCCTACCTGTCTATATGCCCTTCCTTCTGTTGCGAAGGTTTTCCACAGCGTACAGCGTCATCGAAAAAGGGGATTTGATCAAGTAATTAATGCAATAATTCCCATTGACACAATCCCTACATTTATAGACGGATTTGGATAATTATCTACAGAAAGTTCCTAGTCACCTCGCACCATGCGTACATTGTTAGTGCTTTTCCATATCACGACGCGTCATAGGAAAAGGGGGCTTGATACAAACAAGTTATCTGACTTATTTCCTTCTAAATCTATAGACGGATTTTGATAAAATTTGCACAGAATGTTCCTATGTCGCATGACTAAGTGTATATTTTATTTATAGTGTCACATTTCTTTCGTATTATCCTACGTCGTAGAAAAATGTGTCTTAATGGTAAAAAGGGTGATATTGATCGATTTCTACCAGCCACCGAGAATTTCGTTTTACTGCTAGAAAACAACTAACATTGTGACTTTTGTGACAAAGAACAATCTTTGATGCTCCACTCAGGTACACGTGCAAAATCTGAACAATCGGAATATAACAAGAGTATGGGTAATCAAACAATATTGTGCAAAGTTAAACAACATTTTATTATTGGTTTATGAGTAGAAATAAATAGTACAGAATTTTGAGTCGATATGAATGAAGCTAAAAGAGATATCGAAAAACAAAAAGTGTATACTTTCTTTTGCATTTCAGTATATTAACCGTCGATTAAAGTTTTAGTTAAAACGAGGTTAAAGTTAGGTGAACTTTTATTTTCCTGATCGTCTCTATTAACGTGAAGTAAAAAGTTTAGAATATTAATCCATTCCCAAGCTTTTGACGCCCCCTTAAAGGTTCGGAAAAATATAGAGGCAAACGAAGAAAATATATACATTTTCTCTGCTATACTATATACAAATTGAATTAACATTTTGTGGTCTTCACTTAGCATAACGGCCCTAATTCTTGTAGTTTGGGAGTGTGTTAAGCCCCTCGGGGGCTATTTACGGCTGTCAAATCATCACTAGGGTGCATTAGCAATTTACCTGTATTTAACAGTCATTCTAAACACGTTAAATCTATAGACTTGTTGACGATTTCGCGACAGCTGATACACTATTATTGCTCTTAAACGATTTTCATCGAAAAGTAACGCTTTCCTAGTCGTGATGCTGTACTGCGAAAAACCGAAATGACGCACCCGTATTTCGCTGACGTCAAAGAACCGAAGTGACCTCTCATTATTTCGTAATTGACGCCAGGAAGTGACCTCTCCATATTGCGAAAGTGACCCGTAAGTGACCCATCAATATTGTAGACTAGGAGAAGTTTTCTGTACGAGGCCTAAAATGGTTCCAGGGAGGACATCTTGTTACAAGCAAGAGAAAATGCTTAAACGATGTAGCAATGTCCCCTTAATCACTTTAGCCCTGCTCTTTGTCCGCATCAATGGTGAAGTAGGTCTAAGTAGGTCAACTAGGTGCAAAAAATAAATGGTATACGGGGTATAGTTAAACAATCCGCTAAAACTAATTTAGTTTTGGGTTTAGAATAACATATTTGGTATCAAAATGAAGCTTATCCATTGATCTTTATTTTGAAGTATAAATATACAAATTAGCTGATTTGCATATGCATGATTCTGAAGATTTAATTGGAAATTTTGATCATTATTTGGTCATTTTTCAGAGTGTAGTTCGAACGAAAGCAATAGTCCACTAAGTTGGTGGTGTATATTCACAAATTTGGTACCAAAGTAAAGCCTAGACATCTATCCTCAAGTTAAGTTATGCAAAAAAGCTTAATTGCGTATGCACAATTCTTTATCATTTTTAATTAATTTATGAAAATATTACCCATTAGTGAAAATTTGATACATACAGAGCTTTGCAGCTTCCTGGAAGGATATAATCACATTGCATATGTAAAACGTCCTGTCCAAAACAGAAGTTAACATTTTTAGGTCTTTTTTATAGAATCGGATTTAATTACAGTATAGTACAGTGTTTGTTTTTTTATGGAAAAATATATTTTAAAAGTAGTTTATGAGTAAAACGGGAGAAACAGCTATCAGTCCTTGGTGTAGACAAACAATCAATGTTTTTTTAAATGAAGACAAGACATCCGTTTTTGCTTTCCAGAATAAGTATGAAATTAAGCCCGTGGGGGCTTATTTGCATATTCATAACTTTGGAGAATTTATTGGAACAATTGATGGAATTATAGTCAATTTTTGCGAGTACATCAGAAAAAAAATCAGATATATCTCGAATAGTTCTCGGTATACACCGGCAGAGAGCTACCCAATATCCCAGTTCAGGGTAGATAACTGTGGAGGAGATTGAGGGTTAAGAAGACGAAAGAGGTTAAAAGAACGCTACTGCGGAGAGCTGGTTAGGATTTAACTAAGGCGTTGACTTCTATAGATCGGGTATCAATAATTGGCAAACTAGATGGAACTGTAACATTGTGGAGTTTGAAGAACTGAACAAACAGTGATTGCGTAATCTACTGATTTCCACCAAAGAATGATAAGGAAATCATAGCGATCATAATCATGATTGTTAAGTAATTGTGACGAGATGATTTGCACAAGCAAATAACTTGTCTTTATATGTTTAGATTTTGTTTATAAACATCAGTTTATCTTGCGACCATTGTACGTGTTATACATTTAACTGAGAACTTGTGCCATTCATAGTATTCATTACCCAAATTTTTAAAATTTTGTCGGTAAAATCCCGTATACCCCCTTACGAAACAAGTGCGTAAAATGACTTTGACTGTATATTTTCTACGAAAATGGCCATTATTCACTCTTATGTTTATCATATTTTACACTAAAAGGTCTTTATTTACATAAATGTGAGCCTTTACGAAAACCTTTATTTCTATTTTGGTATGCTAGGGGGCCTGCTACAGACTATTAGTTAAAGTCTTCAGGGAACAGACCAAAAACACCAAGAATCTATTCTATTTCCATTTTCTTAATATATATTTTCTTGCTATATTTCAATATAGGTACATACAAGAGCCATATACAGGATTGATTACAACGATAATTATTACTAAATGAATATTTTGACATAGTAATCAGTTAAATATTGTCAATATATTTGTCAGGTATATTGTTATGGGGTTAGCTAAACAATCACAGGTCCAAAGATTTCCGCTATTTATATTTAGATGTTCTAAAATGAGTGACAGATAAATAATGGGCTTTTTCATTTACAAAGGGTTGTCAGGCTAATGACTTGAGATTTAAATCGAGTTGTTAGATAAATTACCTGTTAAAGATTATGTATATATCGTTGATACATAGTTAATCGTGTAAATTACGGTATAATTCAAGAAAACAAAATGTAAACATCTGCCACTCCCGATAGACGAACTATACCAACAGTTTATCTGTGTTTACTCCAAAACATATCAGCTGTGGATCAACGTGGTAATTATAGACTTAGTATTTGAAAAAGACCAATTGATTGAATACATTTATTGAATAATCATAATGAGATTGTGAAGAAGGCCGTAGAACGGGGGTGGGGGGAGGGCTATGCATGGCTAAGCCCCCTCCACCAAGTTGTCCAAAAATGCCAAATTGTCCTTAATTTTAACTGAAAATTTAGGGAAAAATCAAATTAGCCCCTCCCCAGTTTTCAGACACAGGGGCTTCAGCTTCCCCAGTATAAAATTGCTTCCTACTGGCCTGTGAAGGATGGATAAAACACACATAATGCCACATGTACTGAGTATTTTGCATAATAATTAAGAGATACACGCAGAACCGAAGAGTTCGATTTCTTTGACAGGTGTAATTATCAGAATTGCAATGATGGCAGTTAAACTTCTGTTTACAAAAATATATTACATGTATGCAATTTATGTACGAAACGTATTGAAACATGAATAAATCTTTAAAGGCACCCATGCAGGGTTGTCAGACGTACAAACATGTAAATATATAAAATAAATATCGTATGGAATGGTCAACCTAGATGCACATGTAGCTAGATTATTTATGTTCAAGGAAATTTCAAATGAAGTTCGTTTAGTCCTTCTAAATCATATCTGTATATAATTAATTTACCTGCTCCTTATATTTATAGTAACATTTGTGTGAACCTGAACCTTGATAGATAGTTAAAAACTTGATTCCAGCACTATATTCCCTTCCGTTTGGATCTAGATAATACAATGCAACACACAGAAATACAAACTGCCATTCTATCCCCATGTTGATTCGATTCCTGAAGAGTCTAGCATGGACCCCGTTAATGTCTTGTAATGACTGTAAGATATTGAGAGGAGTATTCTCAGCTGTCTTTCATGCTATTTTTTTTATTTTGAGTTTTGCTTTATCAAATTGCACTTTTGTGTATAGTAGATAAATATTTGTTTAAAGAGTTGTGGTTTTGACATTGTGATGTTGATATTTGAGTGGTATCAGGCTCACATGCTATTTTATCAAATTGTCATTTTCGCTCATGAAAATCTGATTAATTTTCGGGAATATGTACTATAAATCCATGCAAATATGATTTCAAAACAATAATTTCCCATAACATATCTTTAAATTTATCATAGAATAACATTTATGTGTAAGACGTATTGTTACATCAAAGTTTGCACTTTTTGTATTTTTTGAAAAAAAATTACCCCATCCACTTAGCTATAGCTACAGGCGTAAGTTAAAGATGAATTGTGTGAACAAATATATATAAGTCAAGAACAGGTTTCTAGCCAATTTGTAAGCATAATTTCACAAACACAAACATACATTTGGTATTTTCAAAACTTTTTTTTCATTTTTAGACAAAACTAAATTTTGTGATTTTTGGCCAATTTCGCTATATTTATGTATATTATCAAAAATACAGTGCAAAAGAGTTGCATATTATTGTTGTAAGTAAAAGTGCAAATCATCAGCTTTATTTTGATACCAAAATAATTGTTTTAGCTTTATAGATGAGTAAGTTATGGGGCATTTTAGGAGGCATGTGTGACAAATGCACCGAATGACCTTTGACCTGAATAAAATCCCTTTGCGCCATTGATTCGGACAAAGAGACAGGGCTAGAATTGACCGTGATATAGAATTGAATAATTCTGTATATGTCTCCTGCTTGTAACAAAATGTCCCCCCTGATTTGATTTTTCAGATTTTTACTACCAGTCTATTGCGTAAGTTGGCGCTAAAGAGACACATATTCTTCTGATATTTTACAGATATTTTTGCACGAATTTTATCTTTATTTTTATTTGAAAGGGCTTATGTTTTTTTAGATTGTCTGAAAATTTCAAGCCAAAATATTGCGCTGTTTACGAGAAATATACATTTTTGTGTTAAATTCAAACGAAAAAATGTTTAAATCAATGCAAATGTACATACACTTTGTCATTTCTGTCTCAACTTTAAAGGCATGTTTTTCGCTTATCAGCAACTACTTAATTAGAATTACTGTATTAGAATAACCAATTTTGACATCAAAACATACTTTGACAAAATGAAATGGGAATGTTATGTCCTTTTAAGGATTGCCTGCGTGAAAACATTGAAAATACTATTTTGATGGTTTTCAGATTGGTTGTGCAATTCAAATGATACACCAACAACGACAGGTATGACATCCAAAACATAGACTTCGACCCTTTCCCTTTTAGTAAGATAATCCTACAATCAGCTGCATTTTTTTATTCAAAAACTAACAATGAGACTTACTAAAATTTACGGTCCGACATCTTCTCATCTTATGTTTTTCTCGTCGAATTTGACATACCCATTCCACTTTATACCAGAAATTAACCAATCGTGGCTTTTTACTGTATATAATCAACAACAACAACAGTAATGAACTCATTAAGTTCGGATGTATTGCTTAAACGTAATTGTTGTATTTTACCTTTTTAATTTCAGATTCAACAACTCAAACATCGAGCACAAGTACGACGTCGACAACAGGTTAATATCTTTAATCTGGATTCGTTAGGCCTACATTTATGTTTATCCAAAATTCGTAGACTTCTGTAATACAGTGACAAAGATAACGCTTACGGTAGTCCATCCTTAATGATATCTAAAAGGCGTCGGGATTTTTTGTGTGACGTCGCAAGCATTCGTAACGTATCCGATCTAAACAGAAACGTCAAGAGTTAGTAAAGATCACAACATTTTTTTACCACGTCGCTAAAAATGTCCGATGTTGTGCGATGCTTATGAAGCGTTGACAACCTTAAATCAAAATGATCCTATTTAGAGCACAGAAAACACTTCAAAGAAAATTAATGATTCAGTGTGCGTTTAATAAACTTTCAAAAACGCAAAAAGGCTTTTCAGGCTAATTTTGATTTAGACTGAAATTCATCTTGATTTTACCAGTTTAAGATTGAATTTCTTGGAAAAGGTTAATTGACAGAATAATGAATGAATAAATGCTGTTTTAATGCGCATCAACAGCTAGGGTCATTTAGCTTACAGCAAACAATATGTAAAAATATAGAAAATAAACTTTGTGTGTAAAAAAGATCAAACATGTGTGTAAAAATGTAGATTTAAAAGGTGGAAATGAAATTATGTAAAAAAAAAAAAAAAAAAAAAAAAAAACCTATGTAAAAAACCAAAGATTATCCAAAGTGAGGACGAAGGCACATGTGCTCCTCCCAGATCAATTGGTAACCATGAACGAGTCCATTTGATTGGACAATCAAAGTAATTCTAATACAGTTGATATTTTAAGAATGAGAAATCAACAATGGTATATGAATGAAATTAATAGTAAAAAGTATATCATCGATAAAAGTAAAAATAAAGAGTAATATCACAGGTGATTTATCAGAATTTGTTATAAAGATTAATATCTTTCATGAAGGCTAAAATTGATGCAACGCGAACACTTTCGAAAAACGTTCTTAAACTCTCAGCGTTAAAATATCGTGATCGGATAGGGCCAAAATCTATGCAATCAATGAAAATATGCCGCACAGAAAATGGAACATTGCATGCAATACACACTAGTGGGTTTTCACGTGAAAGACACCACGAGTGAGTGAATCGACTATGACCTATGCGACAAGGACTCGATTGTTGTTTTGCATCATCAGTGGAAACACTTGGCGTGACCTGCTCGTTTGTATTATTGTTTGGTGTGCAACACATCATTCGTTTCTCAATAAAGCCATTAGTATCCTAATGCTTGTCATTTTCATGTGATCTTTTCTAAGAACATATCAAAATTAAGAAGTAGATGCAATACCGCTGATTTTCGTTTGCTTGATCAGTATCAGTAAGGAAAGTTCCTATAAATGATTAGAATCGTGTATGTCAATGCAGAATACAAAGTATATGCTGCTGAACGCAGAATATATCTGAGTTTCATGGCAAAATGGAACACTATTTCTTTCAATTAGTTTACAGAAAATGCCGCTTCTATGCGCGTCAAAATCAAGTTATTTAGCTAGGTATAAATATATTTGTGAATATAATGAAGAGGTTGGAAATATGGCAAAGCAACATATAGGAATACTCGTTTCAATATGCTCGAATTTGATGAACAATAAATGATTTTTGCAGTGTGAAAAGCCATTTCCCTTTGACTATAGTAATCGAATGTTGGTGCAATCGCAGTAAATGATTGGAAAAAACAATGAACATGGATGCACTTTTGTAAAAAGCTAGAAAAAGACAGGAAACAGAAAAAAAACATATTAAAGTGACATTTCAAAATAATATTTACTTAAATTTACTTTTATTCTATCTGAAAGAAAATCTTTTCTTATGGAAATTCTGAAAATTTTAAGTCAAAATATTGAATCGTTTACGAGAAATATATATTTTTGTGCTAAAATCAGACAAATTGTTGTGGACAACAGTTCAGATTTATATAGAATTTGTAATTTCTGTCTCAACTTTAAAGACGTATTTTTCCCTTATAAATAACAACTTCAAAACTGATATCAATTCTACTCATTAGAATAAACAATATTTGCATCAAGACATACTTTTAAAAAATAAAATAAATGTGAAATGTCGAATTTGACATACCCATTCCACTTTATACCAGAAATTAACCAATCGTGGCTTTTTACTGTATATAATCAACAACAACAATAATGAACTCATTAAGTTCGGATGACCTATGCATTGCTTAAACATAATTGTTGTATTTTTACCTTTTTAATTTCAGATTCAACAACTCTACCATCGAGCACAAGTACTACGTCGACAACAGGTAAACATCTTTAATCTGGATTCGTTAGGCCTACATTTATGTTTATCCAAAATTCGTAGACTTCTGTAATACAGTGACAAAGATAACGCTTTCGGTAGTCCATCCTTAATGATATTTAAAAGGCGTCCGGATTTTTTGTGTGACGTCGTAAGGATTTGTTAGGTATCCAATCTAAACAGAAACGTCACGAGTTAGAAAAGATCGCCACAACCAAATGTTTACCAAGTCGCTAAAAATGTCCCATGTTGCGCGATGCTTATTAGGCGTGGACAACCTTAAATCAAAATGATCCTATTTAGATCACAGAAAACACTTCAAAGAAAATTAATGATTCAGTGTGCGTTTAATAAACTTTCAAAAACGCGAAAAGGCTTTTCAGGCTAATCTTGATTTAGACTGAAATTCATCTTGATTTTACCAGTTTAAGATTTAATTTCTTGGAAAAGGTTAATTGAGAGAATAATGAATGAATAAATGCTGTTTTAAGGCGCATCAACAGCTAGGGTTATTCAGCTTACAGCAAAAAATATGTAAACATATCGAAAATAAACTTTGTGTGTAAAAAAGATCAAACATGTGTGTAAAAATGTAAAAGGTTGAAATGAAATTATGTAAAAAAAGAAAAAATACTATATAAAAAACCCAAAGATTATCCAATGTGAGGACGAAGGCACATGGGCCCCTCCCAGATCAGTTGGTACCCATGAACGAGTCCACTCGATTGGACAATCAAAGTAATACTAATACAGTAGATAGTTTAAGAATGTAGGAAGCAACAATGGTATATGAATGAAATTAATAGTAAAAAGTATATATCACATACATTAATATCACAAATGTAAGAAAAAATAAAGAGTAATATCTCAATTTAATTATCACAATTTGTTATAAAGATCAATATCTTTCATTAAGGCTAAAACTGATGCAACGCGAACACTCATTGAAAATATGCCACATAGAAAATGGAACATTACATGCAATACACACTAGTGGGTTTTCACGTGAAAGACACCACGAGTGAGTGAATCGACTATGACCTATGCGACAAGGACTCCATTGTTGTTTTGCATCATCAGTAGAAACACTTGGCGTGACCTGCTCGTTTGTATTATTGTTTGGTATGCAACACATCATTCGTTTCTCAACAAAGCCATTAGTATCCTAATCTTGTCATTTTCACGTGACTGATCTTTTCTAAGAACATATCAAAATTAAGAAGTAGATGCAATACCGCTGATTTTCGTTTGCTTGATCAGTATCAGTAAGGAAAGTTCCTATAATGATTAGAATCGTGTATGTCAATGCAGAATACAAAGTATATGCTGCTGAACGCAGAATATATCTGAGTTTCATGGCAAAATGGAACACTATTTCTTTCAATTAGTTTACAGAAATTGCCGCTTCTATGCGCGTCAAAATCAAGTTATTTAGCTAGGTATAAATATATTTGTGAATATAATGAAGAGGTTGGAAATATGGCAAAGCAACATATAGGAATACTCGTTTCAATATGCTCGAATTTGATGAACAATAAATGATTTTTGCAGTGTGAAAAGCCATTTCCCTTTGACTATAGTAATCGAATGTTGGTGCAATCGTAGTAAATGATTGAAAAAAAACAACAACAAAAAAACAATGAACATGAATGCACTCTTGTAAAAAGCTAGAAAAAGACAGGAAACAGAAAAAACATATTAAAGTGACATTTCAAAATAATATTTACTTAAATTTACTTTTATTCTATCTGAAAGAACATCTTTTCTTATGGAAATTCCTGAAAATTTCAAGTCAAAATATTGAATCGTTTACGAGAAATATATATTTTTGTGCTAAAATCAGACAAATTGTTGTGGACAACAGTTAAGATTTATATAGAATTTGTAATTTCTGTCTCAACTTTAAAGGCGTATTTTCCCTTATGAATAACAACTTCAAAACTGATATCAATTCTACTCATTAGAATAAACAATCTTTGCATCAAGACATACTTTTAAAAATTAAAATAAATGTGAAATGTCGAATTTGACATACCCATTCCACTTTTTACCAGAAATTAACCAATTGTGGCTTTTTACTGTATATAATCAACAACAACAATAATGAACTCATTAAGTTCGGATGACCTATGCATTGCTTAAACGTAATTGTTGTATTTTTACCTTTTTAATTTCCGATTCAACAACTCTACCATCGAGCACAAGTACGACGTCGACAACAGGTAAACATCTTTAATCTGGATTCGTTATGCCTACATTTATGTTTATCCAAAATTCGTAGACTTCTGTAATACAGTGACAAAGATACCGCTTACGGTAGTCCATCCTTAATGATATTTAAAAGGCGTCGGGATTTTTTGTGTGACGTCGTAAGGATTTGTTAGGTATCCGATCTAAACAGAAACGTCACGAGTTAGAAAAGATCGCCACAACCAAATGTTTACCAAATCGCTAAAAATGTCCGATGTTGCGCGATGCTTATTAGGCGTGGACAACCTTAAATCAAAATGATCCTATTTAGAGCACAGAAAACACTTCAAAGAAAATTAATGATTCAGTGTGCGTTTAATAAACTTTCAAAAACGCGAAAAGGCTTTTCAGGCTAATCTTGATTTAGACTGAAATTCATCTTGATTTTACCAGTTTAAGATTTAATTTCTTGGAAAAGGTTAATTGAGAGAATAATGAATGAATAAATGCTGTTTTAAGGCGCATCAATAGCTAGGGTCATTCAGCTTACAGCAAAAAATATGTAAAAATATAAAAAAATAAACTTTGTGTGTAAAAACGATCAAACATGTGTGTAAAAATGTAAAAGATGGAAATGAAATTATGTAAAAATGGAAATGAAATTATGTAAAAAAAGAAAAAATACTATATAAAAAACAAAAGATTATCCAATGTGAGGACGAAGGCACATGGGCCCCTCCCAGATCAGTTGGTACCCATGAACGAGTCCAATCGATTGGACAATCAAAGTAATACTAATGCAGTAGATAGTTTAAGAATGTAGGAATCAACAATGGTATATGAATGAAATTAATAGTAAAAAGTATATATCACATACATTAATATCACAGATGTAAGAAAAAATAAAGAGTAATATCACAGTTTAATTATCACAATTTGTTATAAAAACAAATATCTTTCACGAAGGCTAAAATTGATGCAACGCGAACACTTGCGAAAAGCGTTCTTAAACTGTCTGCGTTAAAATATCGTGATCTGATAGGGCCAAAATCTATGCAATCAATGAAAATATGCCACATAAAAAATGGAACATTGCATGCAATACACACCAGTGGGTTTTCACGTGAAAGACACCACGAGTGAGTGAATCGACTATGACCTATGCGACAAGGACTCGATTGTTGTTTTGCATCATCAGTGGAAACACTTGGCGTGACCTGCTCGTTTGTATTATTGTTTGGTGTGCAACACATCATTCGTTTCTCAATAAAGCCATTAGTATCCGAATTCTTGTCATTTTCACGTGATCTTTTCTAAGAACATATCAAAATTAAGAAGTAGATGCAATACCGCTGATTTTCGTTTGCTTGATCAGTATCAGTAAGGAAAGTTCCTATAATGATTAGAATCGTGTATGTCAATGCAGAATACAAAGTATATGTTGCTGAACGCAGAATATATCTGAGTTTCATGGCAAAATGGAACACTATTTTTTTTTTTCAATTAGTTTACAGAAAATGCCGCTTCTATGCGCGTCAAAATCAAGCTATTTAGCTAGGTATAAATATATTGGTGAATATAATGAAGAGGTTGGAAGTATGGCAAAGCAACATATAGGAATACTCGTTTCAATATGCTCAAATTTGATGAACAATAAATGATTTTTGCAGTGTGAAAAGCCATTTCCCTTTGACTATAGTAATCGAATGTTGGTGCAATCGCAGTAAATGATTGAAAAAAAAAAACAAAAACAAAAAACAATGCACATGAATGCACTCTTGTAAAAAGCTAGAAAAAGACAGGAAACAGAAAAAACATATTCAGGAGCACAAACAATTCGTCTGTCAGTACCGTACGTCAATTTGAAACTAAGCCATGGTCTGCCACTAGGCACACAGTAGTTGTATTTTGTTACATAAAGGACCACCCACTGAGCCCCGTGCGTGTGATGTAACGAAACTGAGCAACTACAGTGAACTAGTTGAGGCCTCTTGTACAGTGACTTTACGCAATGTCCAAACGGTGAACTTTCATTCAGGGAATGCGATGGAGGTCATATACAGTTTTCAAGGCGACACTTTGGTAAGAAAAATAATATGTTTATCCAGCAAATTTACCGCTGTTTGCGGAAAAGAAAATGTAACAATATAATTTGAATGGCCTTGACAAGTTTGAAATTTGGTCAGTGTGGGTAAAAAATTAGGCCATGGGTCAAATCTCAGAAAAAGCTTGTATGCACTCTTGAGACACACTTTTGTCCAATCAACTTAATACTTGGTCAGATTGATTGTCTTGATGTAATTTGGGATGAGTTTAAAATTGGTTCATATGGGTCAACATCTAGGTCATTGGGTCAAATCATATAGAAACCTTGTATGCCCTTTAAAGAGGCCACATTTTTTGTCCGATTAACCTGAAAATTGGTAAAAAGTTTTGTCTTGATAGATATCTTGGACAATAATGAAAGTGGCTCAACTGGGGTCAAAAACTAGGTTACGGGGTCAAATCTTAGAAAAACCTTGTTTGTACTCCAGAGGCTCGATTTTGTATTGATAAAATGCATGACAGCCAACTCAGGTGAGCAATTTATGGCCACTATAGCCCTCTTTTTATTTGTAAAAATGATTTTTGGATTGTTTAATCCTCTTGCTCCTAAATTATGTAGATATTTATTCATTTCAGTACAAAGTCTTCTTAACGAAAAGTATTTGTATTGCAGAACATAACAGTTCGCGGAATCACTGTACATATGGTACGAACGATAGAAGACGTGGAAGTAATTGTAAATATTCCAGAAGTCAATTGTAGCACGGCAGGTCTTCATCAAGTCATATTCAGTAACGGAATTGACACTAGAACGTTTGACATTTACATTACAATTATTCGTAAGTAAATACGACATAGAGTAATCAAAATGAAAAAAGGAACAGTTTTGAACATTCACAATAGGCTTTCTTTGAAAATGGATTCCATGTAATGATTTTACCAACACATTCTTAAGTTGTACGCAAAATAACAAATATATTGTAGTCGGGTGTAGTATAAGGGGCACTTATACTATCTCGCCGTACAAGCTAGCTTTTATAGCGACATGGTAGAGTGTTCGCTTAGGGTGTGAGAGGTCACAGGATCGAATCCCCACAGGAATCGATAGGATATTCATTTGCGGGTTACATTTTGCGCCCACCGTAAAACCTGCATGAGGTGTTAGTTTGTGAGAGTAGTGAGTTGATGTTGAAAAAAAGATTCGTGGAAGAATCTTAATTGTCGAGGGGGTGTATGTAGCCGGGTGTAGTATAAGGGGCACTTATACTATCTTATACTTATACTATCTCGCCGTACAAGCTAGCTTTTATAGTGACGTGGTAGAGTGTTTGCTTAGGGTGTGAGAGGTCCCAGGATCGAATCCCCACAGGAGTCGATAGGATATTTATTTGCGGGTTATATATCAATAAAAGATTATTTTGCTTTTTTCAAAAATATACATTACATATATTTTCAGCCGATTCTCTACTTTGTCCATGTACTCGTAACACTGAGATAGGTAGAATAGGATACATACAGTGCAATACGATCCCTACTACCGATGTGTCAATAACATTTCATGGACCAAATCCTGACATGGTTCTCCTCGAACAAACGCCACTGGATAATATAACGGTAAGTGCATTTCACGAATTTCCACTTAAAAATTCAAACAATAAGACTAATATGTAGTTTCGGATATAGCCCATGACAACGGAAATAGATCAGGATATCCCTCTTAAATTTTCGTTGCTACCCCCCGTTGCTACGGATGACGCCAAGAAATTGACGAGCGCATACCATTATAAATTTCCGTTGCCGTGGCCTACGACCAAAGTTACAAGAACTGTTTGGTATCTTATGATGGTTAGAGTACGTTAACACGAAACAAGTTAATCAACATTTTAAGCATTTGATTAGATTAATAATAAAACAGATATCTTCCCAATATATAAATGCAATAATCATCTTACGCAAAATCGAGGTGACTTTTACTTGTCATGTCATTTAAAGGGAATACTATCATGTTATTATAATAAATCTGATTTCAAATGTCCTAATAGCAATTACTTTTTCGTAATGTTATGTTTTATTAGCGACCTTTACATGTTTTCCTCCCCAGACACATATGCCATTGTCCTTAGAAGGTGCATTGTTGAATGTCTCAATATCTGGATCCGAAGCTTTAGTTAGAATTTCCTTTCCAATCGTGAAATGTACTTATGAAGGAACATATGTTATAACGATTGGAAACATCAGATTCGAGACTGTACTCTTTGTGAAAGGTAACGTCTTTCGATTTTGCTACTAATTTAGCAAACGGATTAAAACGATATGTAGACTATTTTCTATGCTGTAAAACAATTTTCCTATCTTTTATTACAATGTACGTTTCTCATATACCCTTACATACCTATAAATTCAGTACGCTTGTGTCGACGCTTGATTTAGAGACATAGAAAGGGAATGGTTCACGATTTGTTTTGTTCATAGATTTATCACCATAACTTAAAAACCCAGAAAAACTTGCGTATCGGTGCAATGGCACAATAGTTGCAGTCTAATTATGTTTGTTGCTGCTCTTCAGAAATGTATAAACGTCATGAAGAAGCCACTCAAAAACAGCTTGAATCTTGGTCCATATTTACTCCTATCCCCCAAAAGTTCAAACTCCATCAGAGAAAGAATTGAAACATTCATTTTTATTTCATTTACATGATATGGCTAACAGATTTTCCAGATACACCCACATTAGGCGCTCGGTATGACGTTCTAGGCGGACTTGTAGAAGGACTAACTGGACAAATTATATGTCAGGCGCGGGTAGGGTGTGGACCTGTACCAACGATGTTTAGGAAAGTTTTCGACGAATACCAGGTTAATTGTCATCTTTATATACCTGATTGGAATACGAATATTTACATAAAATAATTTACAGAAACGGGAGATTATGTTCACATACAACACATACAAGAAATTCTTAATGACTGTATGGGGTACAATCAAATACGTTCATCATTGTACACCGAAATCGCAACAACCTCTGCTTACAAAGATTGCAGTTGTAATGCTTTTGCAGGCAGTCAACAACAAAAAACGGCCAAAAGTAGCCATGAGGCCTTATTCATCGACCTTTCTTAATTAGTTGCATAAATCAAAATTACATTAACATTTATCTTATTGGACGATACATGTGGAATTGATTGTTTATGATTTAAAAAACTATTCTGGGACTTGGACTGGTTGGCGAATTCTATCCTAGATATTACTTACGCGATTCAAAACAAGAGAATATATCAGGATATTACATTATTGTAATTTAATCAAATGGTAGAAATAGTATAAATCTTTGGTACAAGTTTATTTTATAATGCCTATGATGTACAGTAATTAATTGCTCGGAACGGGGAAAATGTTACGATGTTAGTGTTATAATGATGATTGTTTTAGCTCTTTTTCATTCTTAAGAAAGAAGTTTTCGGAAAATGAAAAATGTGATTAACATAATAGCTCGAACGACTAAACCATGCAGTTTAAACAGTATTGGGACTGTGATTTACTCAATTTATAACTCAACTTAGAATAACATTTTGGGACTTATTAAAAACCGACGATTTTTAATTCCAGCCCATTACTGCTTCCATTGAATCTTCTAACGAAACAAACGATTTAGGAAGAGCATACAACGTTACACTGACCATCAATAATATCCATATGGCGAGTGTAAATGGCAGTCAGTACATGTGTAGTTATGTTGACGACGGAGTGACTTATAAGTCTGAGGACTACATGGCTCTTGTTGTACCAGGTAGGTTGGGGGTCAAATAGAAATATGTAATTGGAATCAGTCACGAAGAAGACGTGTTAAATAAGCCACGCTAAATCCGTATCATTGACGATATCATAGCAATGAGCACAGTCACGGTGGAAATTGTGCATAATTTGATGGGTAAATCTACGGACAAATTTGTCTCGCTTCAGGTAAGACATTTTGCAATAATTTTCTTACGAGGGACGTTCAATTAATTTTGGAACTGGGGTTCTGTAAGCCATAGTTATGTCGCAATTCAATTTTAAGTTTCTTAAATCCTTCGGAGTAATCCTCTTTGACACCCACACACTTCTGAAGTTAAGAGATCCATTACCTATATGCCAATAAATGGGCCTCTTTTGGAACACCCCGTAGACACTTGTAAATTGCACTGCATAGGAACGTGAAGGCCTATACCGACGACCAGAGGCTTTTTTCATCATCATGTGGAACACAAAACAGCCACACGGGCTTAAGCCCGGCTATAAGAGTGGATGACGACGCTGTGCAGCACGTTTCTCTTTCAGGAAGTCTTGGACAAGATGACACCTGTGGACAGCTCCGTTGTCATGGATTTGGTACATGCCTCTTTAGCCGGTCCTAGACCTGCTCTTTTCGTGATATTTCTTTACTTTCGCCGACATACATTTCTTGTATGAATGACCGGCGAAAGTGGTTTTATTTGAAACAGTTATTTGAACAATGCACCCTTTACATTTGAAAATTACCGCGTAAAAAAACTTTTGCCGCGCTTTTAATTTTTTGGCTATTACGGACCTTGCCTGATCTTTTCGCAACCAATGCTTGCTAATGACACACCATTGATGATCATAATAGTAGGTTATTGTTCAATCATATTTAAAAAGCTCAGAAAACCCAAATTTGTTGCATCTATTGCATTATTTCAAAATATATTTTGCACGGGTGGCTCTCTGTCTTTTAGGCAGCAGGTGGGGGACCCAATGGGCATAAACCTGTCTGTGTTTCAGCCCGATCGTCAAAATCGTATAACATGTCCCCGATGAAAAACGAACTTCATCTGCTATTTCTTGCACATTGAACCATGCGTCTTGTTCGGTCATGTCGGAATCTACAGCAACATTTTCTTTGGTACTAGCTCTACCCGGGATGCCTGAGAGGGGGGGGGGGGTGATCATTCAGGCCAGTTTTACCAATTCTAATTTTTATTATCTTCCTAAAAACTGACGTATATTCAACGTTCGAATGTCCACGAATCTGATTTAGTTCATAATATACATGTGATGCAGATATTTCAAAGCCTGTGCAACCTTTAATGTAAACCCGTACATCCTACTTCAGTTCGCTTTCCATTTTGCGCACAGCGATATAGCCAGTGTATATGACTGAACCAACTAAAAAGTTCAATAACTTTTGAAAGAGGCAACGAATTTGTCTCAAATTTTGACCAAGTATAGACATCAATTTTCCCGTCAAAAAGCCGCAAGCATCACTAGTTCTATAGAACCGTGAGGTATGGTGGACCTATAAGTACCACTTTTAATTGAACGCCCCTCGTATTTCTGTGTCAATTGGCAAACGGTTTGTTGCATGTACCCGGCCTTACTGTGCTCCTTCCTCTGGTTTATTACTTACTTGAAACCTTCTTCTACTTTTTGCAAAAATTGATCCAAACCGACCAGAAAAACGACAAAAGTTTCAGATCGTTTTTCTTGTCGGTTTGGATCATGTTTTGGAAAAATATGAGGAATTTTCAAATAAGTCATATTTTAGAGGATAAGCAACAAACGGCACAAAAATTGACTCATAGATAAGAAGGTTATTGCACAAATTCTAAACTGAAGCGAGGCAAATTTGTCTGTAGTCGTTACCATTTCGTTTTCTGGTCGGTTGAGAGCTTATACTGTCACCCGGGCGTCGGCGTTGGCGTTGGCGTCGGCGTTGCAACAAAGGTTAAAGTTTTTTCAAACATCAGTAACTTCCATACTATTAAAGGGATTCAACCCAAACTTGGAATACTTATTCACCATCACAACCTCTACCTTACTACCAGGGCCCATGACCCTGGCTCCACTATATTTGGAGTTATGCCCCCTTTATACTAAGCATCTTAGAAAGTCGAGCGCGCTGTCTTCGGACAGCTCTTGTTTTTTTGAAAAAATAAAAGGATTCCACGTGTAATTCATATATCCGGGAAATAGCTCGGTGCAAAATCAAGCAAAAGTTTTACGGTACAATGGTACAATTCAGGTCGTGTCAATCAAAGGTTTACAAAAACTTCTTTGTCTGATACAGGCACAAAATCTGACTCAATAATCGTTTCTTAGATCGAGTTGTCTTGAAGTGTCCAGTAACTATTGGATTAAATTGTCAGAAAATAATATATCTTTAACAAGAATACACGGTGTCTTTGAATTGTTCGGAAAAAGCAAGGCAAGACAATATTGTTTTCATATCATGGTCCATATGTTTAACATAGTATGAATAGGAAAAAGTAATGCATGCTTATTGTTTAGTTATGTAATAATTTAGAGAATGATATCTTTGATTACTGTCAAAAAAATTCTACCCATATATACATTTGTTCCAGGTGACTATTGCTTGAACAGAGGAAATTGTCACAAACATCATCCTTATGTCTGCAACAAATATATAGCATGCGCCCATGGCCGTCCAATAGAAATGCGGTGTGCACTATCAGATCAACACTTCAATCTCCCGGATGGCGAGTGTCAAGGACAATGTGAAAGTCAAAGTGTGGCAAATTGTCCTATCGGAGAGTAATTTGGTATTCAACCCACCATTAAATACCGAACCTTTCGTGCATATTATGTGTTATCCGGACTTTGTAGATAAACCTTTTCAATGTTTATCGTCACATCGAAGTTGGGGGCGAAATTGCACGGAATCCCTCGCTTTGTTTCATTGTTTGCCAAAACCTCGACTTTCGGTTCTTCAAACCGTGGCCCACTGTATTTTTAACTCGACTTTTCGAAGAAAATGAGAGTTTATACTGTCACCCGGGCGTCGGCGTCGGCGTTGGCGTTGCAACAAAGGTTAAAGTTTTTTCAAACATCAATAACTTCCATACCATCGAAGGGATTCAACCCAAACTTGGAATACTTATTCACCATCACACCCTCTACCTTACTATCAGAGCCCATGACCCTGGGACCACTCTATTTGGAGTTATGCCCCCTTTATACTAAGCACTTAGAAAGTCGAGCGCGCTGTCTTCGGACAGCTCTTGTTTAGAAGAAGGATAGCTTCGCTAGTTCCTTTTTTTATATAAAAAGAACTAAACATATATGCTCTTGTATCCTTAGGTGTTTCGGTCGTGTAGATAGGTATTTGTCCCTGAATATTTAACCCCAAAAATAGTAAGAAATAGTTTTGATTTGGAATAAAATGCATTGCCACGATGTCATAGTCAAAACCAGAAGTATATTTCATTCAAGACTTCCACGCATTTTCGTAAATTTGAACTTAAATGGAAGTAAGATAAGTAAACAAACATTTAGGTCGATTAGACGATTACTTTTGAAGAAAGGGAACTAATCGATTTTCGAACTTTTTTGTATTGTCTATTTCCCTTACTATTGCTACAAAATTTGCTTTGTACAAAATTATGACCCAAATCTAACGAAACCATTGACATTCAATGAAGCATTTTACAAACAATCTTGATACAAAGACCCTGCCATGAATTTTTTGGAATTCTTAAACCGTTTCCAAAACGAACAATGCAATTAAAAGATATAACCGTTCTATGGGTTCTCATTTGCGCACACGCACAGATTTTCTTGTAACTTTACTTCGACCTCTGACTACAAAAATATATTCGTTTTACTCAAAGATTGCATAAAGGCCTATACGCGGCACTTTAAAGTGTTCCTGGTTTTCATTGATCCCTGTCTTACAAAAACGCAATGTTGGCTTTCTAGTTTTGGTAAAAATCCACAAGGTTTAATTAAAAGGACATTGTAGAAAATTTTGATACCAATACTGTTGGTACCAACATACGCAAAAAATTCTTAGAAATTAATTTAGTCAGAAATTGTCAGAAAAATTGCCGAGAAATTTTCAGAACCTAAAATTCTATCAATTTTTTGTATGTTCCCGTCTTTGTCAATCTATGAAATTGATAGGAAAGTTGGCCATATTTGTTCCCTGCTTGTATGCAAAATTTGGTGAAAACTTGAAACCGGTAACATTGTCAAATAATGAGAATTGTGAACAACGGCACCTTAACCCATATATGCCGAGTGTCCTGTTTTCAGGACATTACCATATGCCCACATATTTTCCCACTAATTAGTGATAAGTGTTTATTTTTGTAGTATAAATCATCAGATAAGCCCGGATCAGACCCATTAGAACGTTGCAAATGATAAATTTCCCACATTTCTTTATTTGCTGCAACAAAATATAGCCGTTTTCGGTAAAAGTGATTCTTGGAATGGCTACAACTCAAAGGTATGTTTATAACTTTTTATCTATCAATATTTCAATAGAACATCATGAATATAATATGTTGCTAAGTGAATGCTTTCTTAGATATGCTTGGAAAAACTATTCATTTGTAATCTTTTCAATGGTAATTTCGACATTTTAGAAGTGTCCTGAAAACAGGACTGTAGGCGTAAATGGTTGCGTGAGGCAATTTTTGTCCATGCTATACATTATATATAATTCCGTATCTTTTTGCAGAATATCTAATATGGACAAAGTTTTAACAATGGTACAGGATGAAGAAGCTTTTCAAAGGGCTGATATCCATATAGAACACCCACCTGTATGTGATATGACAGATGAAGACAGTGGGGATGAGGACGGAGATGTTGATATAAACAACATTCCCGGTCAACAACAACCACAACCAGTCTCTGAGACAGACATCCATGAAGTAGGGAGTACAGTACTTGATGATAGATGTATTCATACAAGAGCACTGGGACTTTTGAACAAACTTCTCTGGAGCGCGAAGACGGTTGACAGAAGACATATATTGTTGAAGTACCACCAGCTTAGAGAATATCATGCACTGCTGTTGGTTGACCAAAAAGGCATTCTATTTACCACAAGCATGTTCCAGAATATATTCAATGCAACTATAATGGTCATTATGTAGCACTGTCTTAATGCATTGTACAAAATGCTTTGCAAACCAGTTTTACTAACCATTCTGTTCGACTTCATTGAAAATGTTTTATCAATATCAAAGTGTTTGAAAACTTTGCATTTTTGTAGTCTATACCAATAGAATGAAAATGAATAATATCGTTTTTCTTCAAAATCATGGTAACTAACTTGTTTACAATCTGCAGTGATGATAGTCAGGGCACGAATTTAGAAAAGTTATCACCTAAAGGCATTTTGCGAAGAAAAGGGTTTGAGATCGATTCTAAGGGTATTTTGGTATGCTGAATCCGTAAAACAATGTTGCCAAGCTGAAAAATGGCTTCTTCATCATCTAATTTGCATATTTTCAAAATGGCCGCCAAAACCTCATTTATGCAATAATTATGTTGTTATTTATCATTTTTTCGTCATGTTTTGTTCTAAATATCGCACATTACATGTTAACAGACTAAAACTAAATGGTTTACCACGTGAATGAGAAACAAAAATGGCTCTTTCACCATCTAATTTGCATATTTTCAAAATGGCCGCCAAAAACATAAAATCCGCTATATAGTATCAAAGTTTTTGGCACAATCTTAACCAAATTGTTGAAGTAGTTTGCTATTAATTGATTAAAACTAATGAGCAATTAATTTCAAAAGTAAATAGAATCACGTTGACACTATTTTTGATAATCTTTTACCGTATTAGTGGCAATAAACCCCTATTAAACATACAGAATATCACTTTCAAGTTTCAAGTTTTTGGCATAATCTTAACCAAATTGTTGATATGTTTTGCCATACATTGTTTAAAACTACTGAGAAAATAATTTCAAAAGTAAATAGAATCACGATGACAATATTTTTAATAATCTTTTACCGTATTACTGGCAATAAACCCCTATTAAACATATAGAATATCACTTTCAAGTTTCAAGTTTTTGGCATAATCTTAACCAAATTGTTGATATGTTTTGCCATAAATTGTTTAAAACTACTGAGAAAATAATTTCAAAAGTAAATAAAACCACGTTGACACATTTTTTAATAATCTTTTACCGTATCACTGACAATAAAACATATTTAAATATGCAGAATATCACCTTCACATTGAATTTATTTATCATTTTTTTATTATTATTTTTTTGTTTTTGAAAAAAGCGCCGTTAAAACACATAGCTTTTATCAACAATACCAATTTAGACGTTTACGTATACATTTTGATTTAAAAAAAAACTTGGACATTTTAGATTTAGCCTTAATAAATGATGCTAAGCTAAAATATTTTAACATGTCTTTGGTACTTACGGCTAGATCGGAATGAGCTCCGGAAAAAATATCATCTGAAATCATTTATACCAGAATTGATTTGATAACACAAAATGTCATAAGAGCTAAGCACCGTATTTATTCCAATAAACCGATAACACACCCTATATACCGTTTTTAAAATGAGATACATGCCAAAGAACGTGAATGCGTCCAATTTTCAAATACAAAATTGCTATCTTCTTATAATCATACGTTTGGTGCAAGCGCATTACAATCCTGTACACAATGTATGTTCTCGCTGGTGATTAGACATTTCCCCGTCTACTTAAAGGGACCATGCTAGATATCTCAGGCATCAGAACAACATTGGGACAATTAGAGTTTACTAAGTGGTATGTATGCACATCATATTTTCTGGGCAGAAAAATGATTATGTATTTGGTACCAAGATTTTCATCAATCCTATAAATTTAATGAGAAACTAACAATGAGGCAGGTAAAGTTAGATACAAACTTCATATACGAGGGGTGTTCATTAAAGATTTCCCCTAACCTACTTCTTATAAGTATAGAAAATTGAAACTTGCTACAAATATTAATCTTTCTCTACATGGCCTCTAGCCAGAAAGACATACTTCTGCCATCGTTTAATGCAGTTTTGGAGACCTGTTCTGTAGAACACTGTAGATTGTGCCCGAAACCTTGCATTGACTTTATGGTGGCATCATTAATGACAGACTGTGGTCGCCCAGGATTCGGGCTGTTTCCACAGACTTACGTACACAGTTGTACTGAGTATACCAGTGTTTAACAAAGTCTTATGATGGGACATCATCCCCACAAACTTCTTTTATGTCATCAAATTCCTCCTTTAGAGTGCGACCTTTCAAATACAGGAATCTGATGACTGCTTGCTCCATCACGCTACTTTACTTAACTTCAGCACACGGAAATAAGAAACAAATTACTTTTCAGAGCTGCAAGATTTCATGTGACCTATAGAGGTATACGGTAATGTATGTGTACAATTTAAACTTCCTACCTCAACTGAAAGTAGGTCAGAGGAAATCTTTGATGAACGCCCCTCGTAGAAGAACTGAATGAATTTGATGTGATTTTTCATGATTCAGTAAGCATCTACCCATACAAGTAAATGTCTCTGTGCAGTATCAGGCGAAAAACCACTTCTCTTATCATAATCATTTCCTTCCTACTTGCCTCTCAGGTACGGTTGCCTTGTGTGAAGAAATGTTGAGCATTGAAGACGCCAATGCCTCTGTCTAGGCTATTCTTATTTATGTCCTGGTGTGGCGTCCATATTTGAGTCTTCATTTTAAACTTGTGTGAACTTTGAACGCATGCGGGTATACACCCAGAAACCCATATTTTAAAGTTATTACAATTCATGACAAATGATATGGCCCTTGTCATGAGCACAGCTAGAAGGGATTTTTATACAAATGTAAGTGCACAACCAATGATACGGGCTCTAGATGAAACTGTCAATACTTTATGCATTATCATTAAATAGATGAAATAGTTCTAACAGTTTCGGATAAAGCTGCAATAGTTCAATAAATAACAACAGAGACTATCTATCAAGGGCTTGTGGGTTCGAACCCATTGGTGTCAAAATGCTTTTTGAGGTTTTATAAAAAGTCTGTAACCAAAGGATGAATCACCTACATATAATCTACATGTATGTGTGATTAATATATGCATCAGTCACTGTGATGTTACTGACAATTTAACCCCATTCAATCATTAAAATCTATGTAACGTGTAGTTGTTGACTAGAAAATCTGTATTAAATAGTAAATCAGTCACTATATCCAGTTTCTAGTACCGGGATATTATCTATATCATAGGTATTAGGTAGATCAATAAGTTGCCTCTTTGAAATAGTGTCAAAATGAACAAACAATTTTTCTTCTGAAAAAATTAAGTTCAACATACTAAAGTGAAATAGGTTTGCCACACTCAACCAAATTTGCAATCTAGCAAAATTTGGAAATCTAAGATAATTGTACTTTTTAATATTGTCCAGTGCCTAATTAAGTTCGTTACCTGTTTAATATGTGTTCAATTTCAAATACTCATACACAATTTAATTTCTAAGGATATCAAAATGTAAATTAAAACAATTTTTAGTTACTATATTTTCAACAGTTTGGAATCATGAGTGTATATGAAAGTGCAAACAATGGAATTTCCCACAAAATGGAATTTCCCACACTTCACTATCCCTTATTAGAATGAATACGGTAAACTTTTTTCCAAAAAGTTTCATACATTGCAGACATGGGGTCGATTACTTGAAAAAGTAATCGATTAAATTAATGATTAATGCACCCTTGATTATTAATCGATTAAATTACTTTCACTGAAAAATACCTCAGTAATCGATTATTAATCATTAATTAGGGGGTAAGTAATCGATTATTAATCATTAATCGCAGATAAAAGCTTTTGCGGAACAAAAAATAAACAGTTAAAAGGGACAAAACGCATTTTCATTCTCTTCAAATACATAATCTGAACAGAATAAAAAAAATATTAAATATCTTTACCATTGAAATGACATTTCTTTTTTATAATGTCTTGAAGCAAACCATGAGTTTCTTTTTAGATGTTGGACATTTAGAAACAGACCACTTCAATCAATAAGAATGGCATGTTGTTGTTGTTGTATGTCGATTCCTCAGTTGATTGTCGGAGCACACAGGTAAATCTCCCGTCGAGGTTAAATCCAGAATACTAAACACTTGCACACTTGTTTATAATGATGATACACTAGTTTTTGATACTTATTTATGCCACGTACAAGTTATTAATATATACACAAGTGTCTATTATAAAGTTTGTGCTCTAGTAATTCGGTTAAATGTCAGACTGACAGTACCACAGTAAATAATAGCAATAGTGTTAATAGGTACTAACATGTTAAAAGGTCCTTACCAGATGTTGTGGTAAGAAGAATTGAAGAGGTCCATTTGATAAAGTTGGATGAAAATATGATGCATGGACTTGTTGGATATTAAAGTTTGTTATAATCTTTCCTGAATGCTAGATGACAAATTATCACAAATGATGATGATGATGATGATAAAAATTGAGTTCATGTATATCAGACCAAGTTGAAGCCATGGTATAATGATTGGATCATGGTGACAAGATTTTATATGCTTGATAAATGCATTTCTTCTTTTGCCCTTATGTTATCTGAAACCTTTCATATTAAGAATCATAAACTTATAAAGGAAAGGATTAAGTAAAGAGAAAAGATACTAGTTATCAAATTCATGTATACCCTGGTTATAATCAGGATCTTATAATTCAAATCACAAAGTTTGATTCTGAGATTTTTTGCCCAAAGTTAGTACATGTACTTTGCTTTACTTTAATTTCTGATAAATTGTGCCTATAGATGATAAAAGAAAAATTCTTTTATCAACACATGTATTTAGTTAATAATGAATCAGTATGTTATTATATGTACATTTGTTACTTAGTTTTACATGTTCATAGTATGATTGTATTTTAAAGAAAAATAATTTAAAAGTGAAATAAAATTTTGGTTTGTTCAGCATTTTCCAACCAATACAAGTTTTCAGTTTAAACTCCCCAAAATGTGTGAAATTTCAATGACAGGTGTAAGAATAACACTAGGTGGCCCTTGGGCATAGACTGCTTTGTATAGGTGTGAACAGGTAACAGGTGTGACTTACAGGTGCATCTTATTTTGTTTTAGATCATTTATACATCCAAAATAATAAAAAAGTAATCATAAAATAATCATGATTAATGTCATTTTTTCACCAGTAATTGATTAAATTATTAATCAAATAATCAGAAAAAGCTAATTAATCGATTAATTCATGATTATTGGCATTTGTTAATCGATTAATAATCGATTAAATTACTGATTATGATTACCCCATGTCCGATACATTGATTTATATCTCTAAGAATTTATTGTGGATATTTTGGGAAAAGGTTTAACCAAATCATGATTTCAATATAGTGGCTAGGATGTATCATTATTTTGGCAAAATTATGCGAACAATTATTTACATGGTTTTTGAATTGGTGTGTTTGAGGTAGATCTACGTTAAAAATATTAATATATGGTCAAAGGACAGCTGTGCTAAAATGTGTGTTCTTTACCATATCTGCATTCGAAACTTTACCTTTAATGCATAATATATAATAATAAAATAGTACTATGAACAATTTTACTGCATTTCACACAGGAAAATGAAATGTAGATTAATGTTATTGTTTCAATGGGATTTATTGCCATTTATACGGTAATTTTCAAAAACGAATATATTTTTTTCTCAATCACCTATTAAATCATTTAGTTTAACCCTTTCCCAAACGACACAATTTTTGGGTTTTCACAATCAAATCTGCTAATGACTACACATATGGAGTTGATGAGGACAGGATTTGTGTACAATAAAGCGTAGAAAACATTGAGACAAAGGGAGAAACTGCTGGTTATCAGCAGTTTCTTCTTTTGTCTCAATGTTTTCCCAAACCCCTTCTATTAGGGACGTCAAAACCAGGTCTTGTTTGGGAAAGGGTTAAGTCTGTTAACAAGAAATTTGCGATATTCAGAAAAAAAGATGTCGAAAAAATGACAAATAACAACATTTATATTGCATATTTGAGGTTTTGGCGGCCATTTTGAAAATATGCAAATTAGATGATGAAGGAGCCATTTTTCAGCTCTCAAACGATCTCAAACCCTTTTCTTCACAAAATGCCTATACCTTAAAAACTAAGCGACTTTTGAAGAATTTTGTCCTGACTATCGAAGAAAAGTGATAATATAGAATATATGATTTCAGCGAAGATAGAGTGAAAATATATGATATGCTCTGAGAAAAGGGTTATTATTGCATTTGATCCAGTGCTGCATGAAGCCCCCTTTTCACAAAAAATATTTTCATGTGTGTTAATGACATTTTTTGGAACGGAAAAGTGGTTTAAAACTATCTGGTATTATTCTATCAATGAGGGTTTATTTTGAAAATTTGAAAACTCTAATGCCTAGAGTCCTGTTTTCAGGACACAAACAAAATGTATGATTTTAGCCAAATAAAGTACTGTACAACGTAAAAAATGTTCAATTCTATGTAGTATTTGTATTCCTTTCACGAATAAATCAATTATATAGAAATAAAAAATTCAGGCATATATGGGTTAAGATGCTCCCGGATTTCAATGGTACCTGTCTAGCAAAAGCCAAATTTTGCTTACCTAGTTTTGATATCCCTCCGAAATGTTAAATCAGAATAGCAAGAGGAATCACTGTAGGTCATTTTGGTACCAATATTTTTGATATCAACATGAACAAAAAATTCTTAGGAATTTATTTAAACAGAAATTGTCATAAAATAGTCGAGAAATTTTCAAAACCTAATATTCTATAATTTTTTTGTGTGTTCCCGTCTTTGTCAACCTATGAAATCGATAAGAAAATTTGCCATATATGTCCCCTGTTTGCATGCAAAATTTGGTGAAAATTTGAAACCGGTAACGCTGTTAAATAATGAGAATTGTGAACAACGGCAAATTAAGATGCTCCCAGATTTTAATGGTTCCCGTCTAGCAAAAGCCCAGTTTTGCTTTCCTAGTTTTGATATTAGTCCCAAATTTTAAATCAGAATAGTAAGAGGAGTCATTGTGGAACATTTTGGTACCAACATTGTTGATACCAACATGAACAAAAAATTCCCAGAAATTTATTTCTTCAGAAAAATAGACGAGAAATTGTCAAAACCTAAAATGCTATCAATTTTTTCGTATGTTTCATACTTTGTCAACCTATGAAATCGATAAGAAAGTTTGCCATAAATGTCCCCTGTTTGTAAGCAAAATTTGGTGAAAATTTGAAACTGGTACGTTGTCAAATAATGAGAATTGTGAACAATGACGCTCCCCGATTTCAATGGTTCCCGTCTAGCAAAAGCCCAATGTTGTTTACCTAGTTTTGATATCAGTCCCAAATTTTAAATCAGAATGGCAAGAAGAGTTATTGTAGAACATGTAGAAAATTTTCAGACCAGTATTTTTAATAGCAACATGCCACATAATTTCTCAGAAATCTATTTAGTCAGAAATTGACAGAAAAACAACCCAGAAAATTATATGAAACCTAACATTCAATCTTATTTGTATGTTCCCGTCTTTGTCAACCTATGGAATTAAAAAGAAAGTTGGCCATACACGTTTCCTGTTTGCATGCAAAATTTGGTGAAAATTTGAAACCGGTAACATTGTCAAATCATAAAAATTGTGAACAACAGCACCTTAAAATGCTTCCGGATTTCAATGGTACCCGTCTAGCAAAAGCCCAATTTTGCTTACCTAGTTTTGATATCTGTCCCAAATTTTAAATCAAAATAGCAAAAGGGGTCATTGAAGAACATTTTGGTACCACCAATGTTGATGCCAACATGCAAAAAAAAAAAAAGATAAATAAAATAAATAAAATAAAAAAAAAATCTCAGAAATTTATTTGGTCATGAATTGTCAGAAAAACAGCCGAGAAATTTTCAAAACCTTAATTCAAATAAATTTACTTGTATGTTCCCCGTCTTTGTCAACCTATAAAACTGATAAAAAGGTTAGCCATATATGTCTCCCAGTCGTATGCAGAATTTGGTGAAAATTTGAAACCGGTAACATTGTCAAATAGTGAGAATTGTGAACAACGGCACCTTAAAATGCTCCCGGATTTTAATGGTACCCATCTAGCAAAAGCTCAGTATTGCCTACATAGTATTGATATCAGTACCTAATTTTAAACCAGAATAGCAAGAGGAGTTATCGTACAACATTTTTGTATCAATATTGTTGATACAAACATGCGAAAATAATGCATGTTCTTCTTAAATATGAGATTATCAAAAAGTTAATATGTCAACAAAGTAGTGTCTAGTTCATCATTACAATAGAAATATTAGCAATTTTGCATTGAAAGGCACAATTAAGGTACAATAAAAACTGTTTTTGTGTTCATTTTATTATCTTGAGCAGTGTAGTAAAGAAAAATGTTTGTATTTTTAATAACTGTGCAAAAAATGCTCTTATAAGGGCCCAGCACCGTAACCAGAAGAAGAAGAAAGTAGTCTAAGTGCTGATAAGCCACAAAGGAAAGTTTAGAAGGCTGACATAATAGATTAAATATGTAACATTTTATGCACCTCCTTTATTTTTCATCCCCATATTTTATAATTTACTCCGTTGTTTGGGATTTTTTCTTCAATTATATTATTGGTGGATGGGGTACGACAATGTGCCCATTATTCTTTAAAATCATGTTTTTGTGTGAAAAAGCTCTAATTAATGCCATGTATAAACTGGTTATGTAAAAAATAAAGACACAACAAAGCATAATGAGCTATTTACAAATGTATATGAAAATAATTTCTTTTTTTAGAAATCTGGGTACCGTTTTACTAAGATTGCGTAAGTTTTTGCGTAACTTTACGTTAAAAAAAACTTACGCAAATTCTTAAGTGCGTTTTACTAAACGATCGTAAGAAAATTTTGAACGTAAGAAAAAAATTGTCGTAACTCTAAAAATAAAACAACAATGGCGGACATTTTTGCTCTCATCTCGGATTAGTTTTCCGACAAAAATAACAAATCTTGTAAAGTTATCTTTGCAGTATAGTATTTTTTATTCATAACTAGCGATAAGAAGTTGATAAATAATGGGAAAAGCTTGCAAAATACTGAAACGGGCCTGGGCACAGCATTGAGTGCAGCACTCGGCCGTGAATATTTGAAAAGCACCGAGGCTGCCGCTATCTGTTCATTCAAGTCAACCTCAAGAATGTTCATTTCAAATCTCAAAGCACAATTTCGATTTGCAAGTACTGACAAAATAATGTTAACTTAAAATGAGCATGGAACTGAGCGATTTATGTCTGGGCTGGGCCCGTGTCACGGGGCGTGTGTTGTCAGTGTGGACTGGGATTAGAAACATAGAACAAATTTAACATTTTGTTCAACTTTCAACAGGAAAACGGATCAAACTCAAACAACTCCATAACACCTACCATCGCTTTCGGATTAAAAGAATTCCACAATCACTTTCCTAAGTTTCCTCAGTCCAAAGTGTCCTTGAATAGTGTTTGTACAAGTGAAGTTTCCATTACTTTTACACGAGAAATCGTCATATGTTGTGTTTGGTAAGGTGGCAAATTCCAAAGATAACAATGGCCTCGATTCATAATACAGGCCAATCATTTCCTTGAAATAAGTTGACTACCCATTCATATCTATCCTTGCCTGTCAACAAAATCCACTCTTTTCTATGCTGTTTACATCGGTTGTTAGCTCGACTTTTCGAAGAAAATGAGAGCTTATACTGTCACCCGGGCGTCGGCGTCGGCGTTGCAACAAAGGTTAAAGTTTTTTCAAACATCAATAACTTCCATACTATCAAAGGGATTCAACTCAAACTTGGAATACTTATTCACCATCACACCCTCTACCTTACTACCAGGGCCCATGACCCTGGCTCTACTATATTTGGAGTTATGCCCCCTTTATACTAAGCAACTTAGAAAGTCGAGCGCGCTGTCTTCGGACAGCTCTTGTTTTACACGTTATGAATGAGGTCAGCATATGCCGATATATTACGTCACCACAACACACGATAAATTTTTGGGGTGCACAGGGGCTTATTAAAAAAATTTAATCGAGGATAAAAGAAATGGCAATAATTAGGCTTTATTTTCAGTGTTCTGAATCATTTAACATGCATTACAGGGCATTTTAAAGGTAAATTGATGCACTGGCATTAGTTACGAAAAAACTTACGTCAACTATTTTTGATCGTTAAGTTACGCAAAAACTTAGGAAATTCTTAGCTGCGAACATATTAGTAAAACGCACTTACGCAAATAATTTGAATTTACGTTCAAATCTACGAAAAATTCTTGCGTAAGTTCGTTCGTAAAACGGGCCCCTGGACCCTCCGCACTTAAATTCAAAAACAGCACTGTTACCGGTTTCTTTTCTTCTTCATTTTTTACCGTAAGCATGGGCATATATAAGGGCAATTTTAATGTAAATTTCAAAAGTTGACAAAGACTGGAACTAGGTGAATCTAAGACCTGAATATGGTCGAAATATTTAAAAACTAAAAAAATGGCGATGAGGTCATACACAATCTTTAAGAAAATTGTTTTTTGTTGAGTAATATATACTATTCTGGTTTATACACGATGAGCAATTATTAGACATTATTTTTGGGGACAATTTGGCTTGAATACAGCAAAGCTGGGTGTATATGGTCTCTTTACGTAAGGATACCCCCCCCATTTTTAAGCAAAAATCTTAAAATTCTTAGAAAATTATTTTCCAGAATAGATTTTTAAAAAATATTTAGGAAATAGCGCCGTAATAAAGAATACTAACTTCATACCAAATTTCATGAAATTCCAAGCGTGGGCACAACCCTATGGGAATTTCTGGGTGAGACCCCCCCCCTCTTTTAAAAGTTGTTGCAGAGAACAAAATTAATTTTGTTCAATAATTGATTTGCGTGCAACATATCACAACAAGAGTGACATGGTCACAATATACGCCGCCACTCCCAGAGACTAAGTTTAAAGGGGCATAACTCAGGCAAAAATCAATGAATCATAAAATCCTTCCTTCATGCACATCCACCAATTTAGGTAACAAGAGCTTCGCAGAGCGGCGCATATTCGCCCGAGAGGGGCTTGTCAGTAAAATTGGCAATTTTTACAAATCAAGGGCAGATAATTCAAGCATGGAAAGTTATCCAAATTTTGTTTGCACATCAAGACACCATAGATATTCATTGAGTCTAGTTGATTAAATTCTAGTTGAAACTGTAGAAGTAGCACACAGGAGAAAATGGGCATTTTTGAAAAAAATGGGCATTTTTCCTTAAATTCAAGGGCAGATAATTCAAGAACGAAAACAGTTATCTAAATTCCGTAAGCGATGTGCACAACTAGAAACCATGGATATTCATTGTTGCAAGTTTGATCAAATTCTGATCAAAACTGTAGGAGGAGACAAGAAAATGGGCTTTTTTAATTCAAGTGCAGATAATTCAAGAACGAAAAGAGTTTTTTTCTGAATTCCGTAAGCGAGGTGCACAACTAGACACCATGGAGATTCATTGTGGCAAGTTTGATCAAATTCCGATCAAAACTGTAGGAGGGGTTGCGGACGGACGGACAGACGGACGGACGGACAGACGGACGAGCGGGGCCATAACATAATACGACCCTTCGGGCGTATAATAATATTGACCACGTTACAAAAAGACCCAGCCAGAAACTTAGGGAAATGCAGTATTTTCTGATAAGAACATTTTGACGTTTTTCTTTAATGTTTTTTTTTTATCATAAAAAATTGAAAGGTGGAAATATTCCACAGATGCTTTTGTTCTCAGTGGAAAAATTGAACTTGGAACGCTACACAATTATATCGTTTGGTAAAGGGTACTTTACCAACTAAGCAAGTGTATCATATGGTCAATTACACCCACAAATAAATATTTAGTAACACGAGAACGCCCTGCAACATTCGTCTTACGCATTTAACCATTTCCCAAAACAAGACCTGGTTACGACGTCGAAGGAGAAAAAAGCTTTGGAAAACACTGAGGCAAAAGAAGAAAATGCTATATTGTTATATTTTACGCAAATAGTATCTTAGAAGTCAACAGCCACTTTGACGTCTGTAGAAGCATTAAAATTTGACCACCGTGAAATTTGGCATTTGGGAAAGGTTTAACCCTTTCCTAAATAATGCCTAATTTTCACATTTCTTATAAAAAGTTTAGAAACGCATCATTGAAGAAGAGACTGATGCGCATTCAGTAAAGGTGGAACTCTTCACAATTCAACTTTAAACTCTTCCATTATATCATGACCAGGGTCTTGAAGAGGGCCTCTAATAGCATTTCTAAAGATCAGTCTTTGCTTCAGTCTGATCTTATGGTTGCTACAGGTCATAGAGAAAAGAAGACATTCAAAATCAACGAAGTTCTTGATCAGAGTGGGTGCATCTGATATTATCCAAGACTCAAAACTTTTACCAGATCCAGGCCCGTCCAGTTTTAATGTCCAAAAGAGAACGTAGCAGAACGTCGCACTGGAAAGGGTTTTGTTTCTATCTCATCTCATATGTTCACTTTAGTCATACGACCCGAATATGATATGCACATTACAAAGTATGACTGCTCTCTTTTTTACAAATATTTGGCATGTCATCCGAAAAATACATTTTGTACATGCATAATGGAATATTTTATAAACTAGATATCAAATGTTATGATCTTGTAGATTTTTTCACAACTAACATCATAAAATAATAATTAAAATGCAGATATCATTAACAAGGTGAGTATGCCACGTGGAAAGGTACACACACCAGATATCCAAGTTTCTCGTCTCATATTCAACATCAAGTTTTGAGATAAAGTACACCGCACGAGCCTCTGTTTTTATCTCCAATTACGAGGGTTGATTGGAAAATAGTGAGCCTCACATAGAAAGGTTTGAATTGTAACTGTCAAACGATTTTTACTTTTTCAACATAATACCCTTCTTTGTCTAAACAATTTTGCCAGCGATGTTTTAAGGCCTCAATGCCACTTTTGTAGAACTTCTCCTAATCGTTCAGAAAGGCCTCCACTGCATGTATGACGTCATCATTTGACTGAAAGTGGGTACCAGTAATAGCTCTTTTCAACTGTGGAAACAGGTGAAAGTCTGATTAAGCAAGATCAGGTGAATGAGGCGGGTGTTCTACTAGCTTAAACCTACAGTCATTGATGGCAGCCATGGCAATGGCAGATTTGTGAACAGGGGGGATTAACCTGGTTGAACAGAACACCTCTGCTGAGTTTGCCACGGCGTTTGAGCTTGATTTTTTCTTTCAGATGCATCAAAAGTGATACATAATACTGTCCATTAATTGTTTGGCCCTTTTGTAGATATTCTACCATCAAGATGCCATCAGCATCCCAGAGAACCGAAGCCATAGTCTTTTCTGCTGATAGGACAGCTTTTGCCTTTTTGGGTGGGGGTGAGCCACGGTGCTTCCATTGTTTGGACTGTTTATTTGACTATGCGGTGAAGGGATGGACCCAAGTTTCATCCGTAGTCACAAACCTCTGCAGAAAGTTATCTGGGTCTGCCTCTAAAACACTTAGATTAGCACGTGACAAAGTTCGCCTAGCGTGCTTCTGGTCAACTGTCAGAAGCCTTGGTACCCAGCGGACAGAGAGACTTTTCATCCCAAGATTTTCCTTGAGAATGAAATTAACTACTAGTATTTCCTGTGGAATACCAGTTTTACTGGCTATATATCTCTCTGTTACCCGCCTGTCAGTCATAACAATATCATGGACTTTATTGACCATTTTTGGTGTTGCAATGGTAACATGCCTTCCATTGCGGACGTCGTCCTCAAGACTCTGCCAGCACGCTTGAACAGTCATGGTTGATAGGAGCTCGATTTGCAGACTAGAAAACCAAGTAAGATGATGGTTAGGCTAGGAGAAACTTAATGTATATTGCCCTTTTGTTTTCATAGATGGTTCCTATTATGCTGGCTAAAAACAGGTCATGTTAATGAAAGGGTTATCTAAACGTAGGTTATCTATCGAATAGTGAGTAACGACACGAGCATTGGTGCTTCATGATGTTGTTTGACAAAGACCCGGTCACACACACTCATTTACTACCATAGCACGTCGAAAAAATAGTGTTTGATTTGACGTTGACACATATTTTTGTGTGACTGAGTCTTATGCGCGAAGATGTCATTTTCCCAGAGCGACACGATTTGACTTTTGACATCTTTTTTGTAAATAAATAAGCTTCTTTTGAGCGTGTCGCATACAAGGGTTTGAAAGTGAAAACTATTAAGGGAGACCGGGGCTATTTCGGCCCCCTAATTTCGATTGCTCATATTTTGAAATATATGAAAGTTATTTGGGAGTGATTTATATATACTGAACCTCAGAAATAACGCACCACTTACATTTTTCACTATAACTTTTTTATTATGTCACTTTTTCAAAACTGTAAAACCACAACCTAAACTGCTGTCAGTTTATTCGTTTCTGGTCAAACAATTGTTTCGCTGCCTTAAAGCAATCAAGCGTGACAAACGCGCAAACGTGACTACCCTCTAAAGTGAAAGTCACAAAATCAGTATTGCATGAGACCACTTTGCAGAGCAATACAGTCTGTGCTTCGTCGACGCATGGAACTGATCAGATTTTGGATTCTGCCATTTGGAATGCCTCTACGCTATCCCTGTAACACTTTGCACTTTAACCTGTGTACCTGTTTGCGCGGCATTTGGGACCTTTGGTGTACCCCTTCCCGGGCTATCCAGCAGTGTACCAGTTTGTTGGAAACGTTCTCTTAGCCGGTCAGTAGTCTTGTGATGAAATCACATCGTGTGTACAAGAGCACGTGACGTCATCACTGCCTGCAACATCCCAGTAGCACGATTACGTTCGTTAGTGGAAAATCTTGGCATTGTTTAAGGCATCAAAAATTTCCGACCGATGAAATTTTTGGGTGTTTTATTTCTTTCACCGACTACATGTACACCATAAACCGCTAAGCTTGTTTGTGCACGGGCTCATTACTACAGCAGGTGCAGAAAACCTGTTTACCAAGTTTGGACGGCTAGCGTCACGGCTGAATGGATTTTATGCTTAAGGATGTGTTGTGTGCATACCTTGCGTCCGGCGGATACCGAATAATACTGTGTCAACAAAATGAATAATTTTGTTGAAAAAATATAAAACAAGAAAAAGTGGCGCGTTATTACTGAGGTTCAGTATATTTAGGTTCGACATTCAAACTGCGTCTGTCCTTTTTATATTTTTCTTTTCAATAATAGAGAGAATTTCAAATTTTAGAGTTTTGATCGTGGTGGCCGAACTTGCCCCATACATGGGGCAAGTTCGGCTCACCCTTGGGGTAAGGTATGCACAGACCTAGATAAATCCTTATATTTGATTTTTAGACTGTTTAAATTTATGGGAATCTGTATACGACTTCCAAATGAAGGTATAAATTGAAAAAGCATTGTTATAACAGTCAAATCATCGTGAGTAAGGGGACATTCGGGATAACAAGTAGAGGCTGGGGCAAGTTCGGCCTCTGATTTTGAATTTGTCCGTTTTTTTACATTTCTGTTAGAGCTAGGTCTGAACAATTGATATATTCGGAGTCGTCAAGAAATGGCAATTCTAACAGCGATTATTCTTTTTATTCATGGGCAAGTTTGGTGGTGGCCGAACTTGCCCCAACCCCAAAGGCCGAACTAGCCCCAGACAGACCTGGTGTCAACATCACGCCATATCTTCTTTTAGATAACATGGAGCACTTCATCTTTAGTTTTAATATGAAAGAGGACTTAATTGTCTTCATAAATATACAAAAATGAATTCTGAATCCTGGCGCATATTACTATAAATTAAAACTTACATAAATGTGGAAAAATACTGAAAGTGTCTAAAAATCAGAATCGTGTTCTAAATTCTATGTTTTTGTATTAGATTCGACCAAAAACATTTTGCGAAAAGCTTTCATCATTAGTGACATTAAAATCTGGGTCAGAGCTCTCTATCTCTGTCGACAGGCTCAAAAGAGCCAATAGCTGAACTTGCCCCGGGGCCGAAATAGCCCCGGTCTCCCCTAGACAACATATATATAATCTACTTCTTTGTAATTATATACTTGGAGAAAATCTTTCTGTCAGGTATTTTGTTCGAAGATGCCAGTGCATTCTTCTTGAAACCATACTTTTGTAATGCAATGGCGCAAGACAAAATGTACAAACAGGTTATTTAGACTGTTTATGGTCTACATTACCATACTGTCAACTGACTTAGGTAAATGTTCTATTATATCACTTTTCGTATAAGTATTGAAGAAACCATTTTAGGTGTTTTATGTTTCGGTATCAGTTGAAGAAAAGTGGAAGTCATCTTAAACATCCATCTAAACCCTTTCCCAAACGCAAAATTATTAGGGAAGTCCAACTCAAAAGCTGTCAAAATGACAAAATGTAATTGATAAAGGTTGGCTTTGTGTACAGTAGAGTATATAAATATTGAGACAAAAGGAGAAAGTGCTGATGATCAGCACTTTCTTCTTTTGTCGCAATGTTTTCTCAAGCATTATATTTTAATGACGTGAAAACAGGTCATGTTTTTAAAAGGGTCAATAGGATTGAAGTGCATATAGAATGGAACTTTAAAAAGGTATCCTATAAGTTCATTCACCGTGCCGGATTTCAAGATTATGCTTCAAGAAGAAAATAATTTACAAATATTATTTTACTCCATATTCATATGCAAGGGAGGTAAGTTTGAACATTTTTGTCAAATATTTACATATGTATGCATTAATTCAAAATCCTAAACCGCACAAAATGGTTATGTATATATTTGGAATGGAAATGTGACACAGTTTAGGAATTACTGGCACTTCTCAAATTTTGCCGTTGGCTCTTTGGTGCTAATTAGGGGTTATATACCTTAAAATACCCATAAGCTGATAATCTTAATTTACAAACTGAATTTAACCGTATATTATGGAATTTTAAAAAATCGCAAAACACATAACGTTTGTCGTCACTTTGTTGGTTAGAACTGGAGCAAACCAACATTTTATTCATTTGGGAAATGATTTAAAACTAGTTCTATCAGTTTTATTTTGGCTACTGTACACATTTCCACCTATACTACTCAAACGAGCTAATTAAGCTAATAAATACATTAACCGGAAACAAAAGAGTCAAGTATGTATTAAATATTTCAAGTAGGCATAGGCTTGTTTACATACATACGAATTGTGGACTATAAACTTTAGTATTCTTTAGCTTTGATATGCAAATGTTTCAAAACATTGCGACCGTGCGTATCTTTCGCTCATAATATATCGCTAAATTTCAACAAAACCTTCGTAACTGCGGCTTGTGTTAAGCCGCAGTTACGAGGCATTTGTTGAAAAGCGACGATAGTTATTTGCACATGGATTGTTACCTACAGTATTTCTTGCAAATTATCAGCAGTGCAAATTGTTCAATTTAAAATTCTTTACGTAAAAAATCTACAGTATAGTAAATATCCATCAAAATTACATTGCAAAGCTTTTGCATCGAGCTCTCTTTCTGTGATTTAATGATCACAGCCCATCATTAAATATTAAACACTTTGTGCATCTTTGGGCGTCATTCGTGACAAGAGAAATTAACGAGAGATGTCCTTGTCAATTTCCGTGTGTCATCCGTGTCAACTTAAATTCACGAGGGATCAATTTCCGTTCCTACGGATGACGCCTGAAGTGGTTTCTAGTTACTGATGGATGGAGCATCTTAATTTATGTGTTACATTTAGCCGTTCTTTGCGGTGAGTCGGCCTATTCTGTCCCGAAATTCTAAGTCAATTAAACTTTAAAGGTGTTGCAACGAAAAAAGAAAATTTGAAATAAAAGCAACTTTATTTCAACACCACATCATGAAAACATTAATGGAAAAGGAGAAGAGTTAATTTAGTTATCCGCATTTCCATCCGTTACATCAGTGTTTTTTCAAAACAGTTTCTACCACAGTCACTGGAGGCGAACTCGGCCAAAGCGTGGGACGTGTTTTAGCGATCATTGTATTCCGTCGGTGTTGTTATAAAATATCGTAACTACGGATTCGATAAAGCCGTTGTTACGAGATTTTATAACAACTTCGATGGTTTGTCAATAAATATCGGTAAACCCGGTCTATTTTAAGAACAAATTCATTGTTATTAGAAAAACTATCCAATCAAATATTTAAACTCACATTCAAACGCAACATATCTGTACCTTGTTGTAGTGAAAAACGCCCATCGCTTTGGCCGAGTTCACCACCAGTGAGAGTCGTCAAAACTAGGTATCATTTCGTCGTTGTAAATGCAAAATCTCGTATCTCGTTTTTGGAAAATTTTAAAGGGGACGGTAAAAAGTGTAATAACTTTTCCCAAAACTGAAAGGATTTGCTTGAAATTTGGAAATTTCGCGAAAAATAATCCATTAATACTGATTAGTAAAAATACCTCAAAAACTGCAAGAATTATCTTGATTGGGCATACAATAGTTGACTTTGAAAATCGCAACAATCGACATACGAGGTTTTGCATTTACACCGACGATTTGGTAAAGGGGTAGAGAAATGTGCAATCAAATTTGATTACGTTTGATACATGATACATTCACGATTTTGAGTGGCCGTTTTTTCCTCGTGACTGAGCTCGGATGGGGTTGCAAATGAGCGCAAATAGTGTAATACAAGTTTCAATCGTGGATGGATAATCAGCGCCGCCACTCTAATACACGACGGGTATGTTTACATTTGTGATTTAAATCTAAATTTAAATTTCATTTAATTATATTTTATAATTTCTATGGTGACACTTTATTTGCTTTTCAATCCCTTTCCCATTTGAGACGTGTTGTTGATGCCCTTAGGAGAAATGATTTTGCAAACATAGGGTGGAAGGTAAAACTTAACTGCTGATAATCAACAATTTGGCCGTTTCCTTCAATACTTTTTGTGTTATGTCATATAAGTTTCATAATTTTGATATCTGCTTCTTTGTTATCTGCTACAATTTTCACAAAATAGCAGACCAATATTGTACCGTGTGAAAATACACATCATATACTTTCGACATCTATTATCTTGTCATCTGCAATTTCCTTCAAATTTTTCAAAAGTTCCGTATAACAATGAGCTGTTTAGGAAAGGGTTAATTCTTCCGGGGAAAAAAGATTTTCTACATGGCATATAAGATTTCCAGATAAAAGTAATTATTTCACACCCGAAAGTAGTAAACCAATCAAATCACCCCATTCGTACCACGTGAGTATACAATACCTAGAGCCGTATTGCACGCACGAGATAATTGCGTGGACGCACGGGATTCTCGATATTCCAAAGCGGCTAGATCGATATTGTACGATGCACCGGTTGAACCGTCCAAATATGCATTGCACTCGTTTGAACCCTACAAATATCGATTGAACCGTACAAATATGGATTTTTTCCCAAATCGAGGCTGCGATACAAAATATCCATATTCGCATCGAAGAGTAATCTCCCTTAGTAGAGTTCTCGTCTGCAAAAGCAAAATTGTGCATTAGAGTTGATTGTTTGTTTCACTGTCCTAAACAAGACATAGCTTTGATTCTGTGATTGAAAAAACACATTGAGAATACATTAAGGCAAAAGGAGAAAATGATTTTAAACATCACATAAGAGATTATTTTCATTTCAAAACATTTATGAATTGTAGCGCATTTAATTTGCAGCAATGATACAAATCACACTTAACCATTTCCCAAACAAGACCTGGATTTGATATCCATTAAAAGGCTTGACAAAAAAGCTCTAAGAGAAAAGGAGATTTGCCGTTTATCAGCAAGTTCTGCTTTTCTGTCAATGTTTTCATTTCTGATTTACGCATGACATGATAGATAGTTTATATGACAAATTTCATGTACATTTCACACTATCGTATGACGGTCTATTCAATCTTTTGGGACAAACATAAATCGATAAAAATAGATCAAATGTCAGATGCCATGTGTATTTCACAGTGTTAGAAATGTACATGTAGCCTACATTTTTTTCATGACATAGGCCTATGTTGTTTTTCTTCCTTTTTTATTTCACGCTGGAATTCTATTTAAAGGGACATTTCATTCCAATTTCAATTTTTTAAAGTATGTCTTGATGCCAAGATTGGTATTTCTAATGAGTATAAATACTATTAGTTTTTTTTTAAGTTGTTGCCAATAAGCGAGAAATACGCATTTAGAGTTGAGACATAATCGATAAATTGCATATAAATCCGAACTGTTGTTCACAACAATTTGTTCAATTTTAACACAAAAATATAAATTTCTCGTAAACGGCGCAATATTTTGGGTTGAAATGTTCAGAATTTTCATAAGGAAATATGCTCTTTCAGATAAAAATAAAAGTAAAATTTATGTCAAAAAATTCTGAAATGTCACTTTAAAAGTAATTAGATCTAGATCTTAATTCTTATACAAAATTTATATTTGTCATGTTTTGTGTGAAAACAAAATGATGTGAAAAAAGAGGTCATTTAACATGTCTTTGTACAATACCGAATTCTATTGGATGAATACTTTGCAGAACAAGTCTATATTTAGACTCGCCTATCGGCTCGTCCAAAAATAGCCTCGTTCTGCAAAGTATTCATCATATAGAATTCAGTATTGTACAAAGACATGTTAAGGGGGAATGCTCCAGTTTTTCGGAACACTCGGTCAATACTGTAGTAAATTGAATGTTTCGTACCAATATGTTTCGCTACCATATTTTCAATAATATAACACATCATTACAATTTACCATTTTCGACGGTAAAAGTGCATTTATTATGCGAAGCTGATTTCCTCAAGATGGAAATCGATTATTTAGAGCAAGACAGTCGTAAGTGTGTATGCAGTTACCACTGTTTTGCGTCATTTTATTCATGTGTAGCTGATAAAAATTGCTGTAGTTCACTAATAAATGCGCTGACCTATACATTCTCTTTTTGAATTATTGCCAGGACATGTTGCTTAATACAATGAGGGAGTTTTATCAAATTCTATTATGTAGAACTTGAAATATTTCCAAAAATATGCAAATTTTGACAAAAAACACTCCAGCTTCGTTGATCTAACGGAACACGTGAGAATGCTGTTTTATACATTTACGCGTTTATAATAGCACATATTTTGGGTTTTCTGTTCTTATTAAATGTAAGACGTTACTTTAAATCCGTTTTCGGGACTAAACGATGAATATAAAGCATTTTATTAGCATTTTAGTGACCTTGCACAGGCGCAAGAAATTGTGCATTTTTTCGATGTAGGGGTATGTGATACAAATGCCTATAAAATTCAAACAAGATCGCTGACCATCCATTTTTATTTTATTTTTCAATTAGTGATAACATGTTATTTCAACATACAAAATATAAATGAATTCTATTATTGGGAAAAAATTAAGGAAACTGGAGCATTCCTCCTTAAATAACCTCATAGTATTTGTACTTATGATTGATGTTATAGATAGACAACGACCTGTGAATGATCAAAGATCAGCGAGTCTAAATAAACGGGGATAGAGGGATTTCGTATTATAGAAATATGTGACTAGAACCCGTCTCCCTTTAATAAATCGACGAAGTACTTTCTGGATACAGCTACTGAACTCACACGGCATTGTGGACAGCACGCAATACCTGTCATTGTTCGCTTTTATTCTGTGGAAAAAAGGCACTCCTCCCTATTTACATGTATTGGAATATACCGTTACCTTTCGTCGAGGCTCACGACTCGATGTCCATTTATACATAGTCACTCTTTGTTGATTGGTTTTGGATATCTCTGCTTTTCAACAAAAACATCTTAAATGCAGTCTAATCAGAATGCAGTTACGATTTTTTTTATTGAATAGTGATGTTATATAGCCTTCAGTTGTAACATGTATGTCGTTATAAGAGGGGCATTTAAAACACCTCGATATATCGGGAGTTCGACTTTGTCTAGTTTCGGTTCAAATGTCAGTTGACCATTTGTATAACTAATCAAGTACGTTTATAAATAAGATATAGAAAAAAATAAAGAAATTGCTCTAAAGGAGCAATTTCTATCCTCTTCATACTATACATATTTCATTGACTTTGTTTAATTCAACTTTATTTCCTTTGATTAATTTTATATACATTGATGATGACGGGACTAAATTATCACTTAACCCTTTTCCAAAAGACAAAATTTATTTTAAGCTGCTGCATATGACAAATTTGATGTTTTGCCTCAATGTTTTCCAAAGCCTTTTTAATATGGATGCCAAAACCAGGTCTTGTTTGGGAAAGGATTAAGTGCAAATTCGACTCATCCTGTGTCGGCATAACGAGTACAATGCCAACTGATTTGCACTTAACCTTTTCCCAAACAACAAAATTTTAGGGTGATCCGCTTCAAAAACTGCCACAAATGGCGAATTTGAAGTTATTAAAGATAATATTTGTGTAAAATACGGCATTGAAAATATTGAGACAAAAGGAGAAACTGCTGGCTATCAGCAGTTTCTTCTTTTGCCTCAATGTTTTCCCAAGCAAATTCTATCAGGGACGTCAAACCAGGTCTTGTTTGGGAAAGGGTTAAGTACAAATTCGACTCATCCTGAGTCGGCATTACAAGTACCAAGCCAACTGAATTGCACTTAATAAGTGAAATTTTGATTATTTTTTTTTGTTTTATACCAACGACTGAAGCACATGTTTGATATGTGCATCTATGTCATGGTTCGTACCTGCACACACAATGCCAATAGTATAGGTCGGTATGTACAAAATTTGGGGTCCGCGTGTTTTGATTTATTATTTGTGCCAACACTTGTTCTTGTACGCACAATAGGGTCCTATAACTGGAATCAGTTGTTGGCATGTCTGGTTCCGCGTCATATTTGCTAAATTTAGTCATTTTCCAGACATGGTCGAAATTTATATCTTTACTTAAATTTTGTGTTCATGGTAAATATGTACATTTTATCACAGTTTTCCGAACATAAAGTAATTTGAATATTTCCATAATACATATTTAATCATTTGTGTAAGTTGTACATGCTGTTCCGAGTCAATTATCAAGGGGTCAAAGGTGAAAATACAACAATCCCTAGATAGTATATGTCGGTATGTTCAAAATTAGGGGTTCGCGTGTTTTGAATTATCGATATTTGTGCCAACAACTATTTTCGTAATCATAGTAGGGTCCTGTAACAGGGATCAGATGTTGGCACTTCAGGTTTCACGCCGTATTCGCATAATGACGTCATTTTCCTGACACGGTCAAAATTGGTATACATAGTAATAAGCAATAATGTGTAAATAGATTTCTAAAAGCAATAGTATGTTTAAAAATCAAACGTTTATCAGATTGGTTATCACCAAAGAGTACAAACACAAGCATTTTATACCGCTATCACGTGCGTCTCATATTTCTGGTAAGCATTTCCGGTTTCTATGCCCACCATGGCATTCATGTATACCAACCATTATTCTGTAGAATATTTTGCTGTGAACTTACTCTTACTTGTTTTTGGCCATTAAGTTGAAAGCCGTTCAAGAATTTGTCAGAAACCATACGAGAATACACAATGGACGTCCGTTAAAAGTGCGTTATATCGATGTGGTAGTGTTACGTGGCAGAACCAGCGCTAAAAAGTTTTCATTTCGTTTTACGTTTCTCAAAGCATAAGTAACCATTTGAGAAAACCTTGTGAGACATTCCTGTCCTGGGAAATACATGTAGGCCCGTTCAAGGACAAACGCCACCACATAATGGCCGTCATAACTTCACAATAGCATCACAATACAATCGTTCCATATCGACACCAGCACTTGCGAGTGACTTCTTCATGCATTTTAACCTAGATTATCCACACAAATCACCGGTAATCGTCTGCGCAGTCGGGTGTTTGCTGGACGTTGACCGGACGTTGTACGGTGTGCCTTTCATGCCACACCATGCAAGTGCCAGACTTGACTGGGCTGGAGTCAGGGATATCCTACGTGAGACCAACGTTGGTGTTCTCCGATTTCGAGCTCGCTGTTCCGATTTGTCATCTAAAGAGCACATGATTGGACATTTTCGGGGTGGGGGTGGGAAGACGTGTACGTGTTCGTAATGAATTGAAAACGTTGATGGTGTAAGCAAACGTTTTATGTAGTTTTGAAACATGCCCGTAGGAAGCAATTTCATATTGGGGTGGCTGAATCTCTGTGTCTGGATATTGGGGGGGGGGAGCTAAATTGGATTTTCCCTTAATTTTCAGTGTAAAATAAAGGACATTCGGCATTTTCGACCCTAGCCCCCGCCCCTACCTGCTCCTACGGGCCTGAGAAATGGTTTCACAGTTGTTCTTGTTCGAAAACAACTGCATACCGGTATCGAAATTCCTTGTGAAATTCTGTTGTGACCCTTCAGCTACGTTCAGATAATATTGAACGTTACTAAAAAGCGACATTTGAATGTTGCGTGTCAATGTAATTGACTGCAATATTGCTGAGGTTATCCCATCTGTAAACGTTTTTATCGGTGCAGATAATGCAGAGTCCGATTGTGGAAAAAGAAAGACGTTTTCATGGAAGGCGTTTCAAATGACAGACACTGGTATCTTAAACGCGCTTAATGCAATTGCATGTGACCATACACTGTGTGGAATAGTATTTGCTGCGAGGGAACGTTTCGCATATCAGTTGTATCATCCAGATTTAGATATTTCTCCTCTTAATGCTTTGAGGTACGTGGTGGTTGTTCCACCGAAAACAGTTTCAGTCAGAACCAAGTCCCTCCTACAAAAGCAGTCTTTCAGGAATCTGTGTCATACCAATGCGTCATTTGGAATTTTGATATTGCTCCACACCAGATACTTAGCAAAAGTTCTAACACTCGACTTGGATTTTTGATAGTATTCCTTGGACTAACCTGTATATTGCATTCAAAATTTCCGCATTGGCGTCAACCTCGGTCACATAGGCAAGATGTTAACCTGGCCTATATCTCATAAGCTATATGAGATCGAGTCTATATATTACTAACGTGGATAGCTTCTGATAAGACCTTTCCTTTGAGCCAATGACCTTTGACCTCGTGACTGTGTTGTTTGATCTCCTTTTCAAAATAAATACCCATATTACACATAGAACTTTGATATTTCATACATAAAGTCCTATTGTAAGTGCCTTTCATTTTGGACCATGGTTGTTGAATTCGTGACCTTGACCTCGGAGTTTGACCCACTTTTCAGACACTTTAACATAACCTATATCTTACGCACTATTAGAGAAACAACATTTATATTTCATCCATGGGTACCTCTTGCTAATAGCTTTCATTTGAGACCATGACGTTTGACCTCGTGACCTTGAGGTTGAAGTTTGACCTATTTTTCTTACAAAGTCCGGTATAGGCGAGTTCAGTTGTTCGCGCAAACATTTGCGTTGTTAGATAATGGCTCGGCGTTTTCTGCATCTTTTTGGCAATTAACTAGCTTTAATATTCAATTTAAATAAAAACAAATAAGGCAGATCTCGAGCTACACGAGCCGAAAAACTGTTTTTACACCCTTTTTGCATGACGCGGTTACCATAGAAAGTAAACATAAAACAATTATATGGTGGTGTGCAGAATCATATCGGATTTATGATATGCTAAATCTTAAAACTCCATCGTTGGATTTTATCATTAAATTTGATTTTTATATCTTAACTTCACCAGGGAATCGCGTTCTTTACCGTGACGTCACGAAAATCTGACTTCGGTACATGGATGCCAACAAGCAGTTTCTTTCACTCCAGGGTTCACTCTTTCCATTCCACACTGTTGGCATAAACAATGATTCAAAACACGCGGATGTACATACCGACCTATACTACAATGCATAATGTCGGTGTTAACAGAGGTAATAACTTAATAAAGATTATTTCAAATGTTCCCGTTACGGTATATCAACAGTCCTTAGATAGCAATCACTTTGTGTCACATCGGCGCCATATATGGCAACGGAGATGAACGAGGTTACATTGAATCCGTATTTATAAAATCCGAATACCCATGTCAACTTCGGAATCTTTAACCCATTACCAAACGAATTTCTTTTTAGACTGGTCCAAATTCAAAAGGGTTACAGACAACAAAATAAAGTATATCAAAAGGAGAAAATATGCATGTTATAGCCCAGAAAATATTGTTGCAAAAGGAGAAAGTGCTAGTCACCAGCACTTTCTTCTTTTGCCTCAATGTTTTCCAAAGCATTTTCTATTAGGGACGTCAGAACAAGATATTGTTTGGGAAAGGGTTTACATTGATAAATCCGCAGTTTGACGAATTAACATGTCATATTTACATGTACATGGAAAGTCCAACCACTTTCCGTCTTTAAAACTTTCACAAACGGTCAGGTTTTAAGCAGGTCCTATTTAAAGACAATGGAATTGAATGTGCTCTTAATTTTCAATATAATGTTGACACCTACAAAATTCAAACAATCACATGTAAAGATATACTCTCCATTGCCGAGCTCTATTGATTAAACCATCAAATATGACCTCTGCAGTTTTCGGTACGCCAACAGCCTATTTGGTCGTCATAATCTAATTATAGCACACCATTTGAATTATCGAATCAAAATCATTCAGTTTGATCTGGCTTGATTACGTATACATTACGTCGCTTCTATTTTTGGCTGAAGCCGGTAATTTGAAGCGTCAGCCAATGAAAGTTTGTATCAGCTTTTTGAATTGTTTTGTTGTGTATCGCCAACGATTGGATACTGAAATCCCGCCAAGGCCCCGAGATTAGACGTGAAATGACCCCGCGAGAACAGAGCTCATTCTATCGAAATGGAATGTAGAGATAATGTGCTCTGTTCATAAGAGAGTAGTAAAGATATAGAGGTTTGAAGTTCGATATTGTGTTACAAACGTAGGTAAATTTTGTAAATGTGCTGTAAATTCTAGAATGGAAACAGCATAGTCGATTACACGAGTAATTTTGGGGAACGTTCACACCGAAAAATCGTCTCATGGTTCCCGAAAACATTTAAAACGAACGTTTCCACTTGAATATTTGAGGGAACCATGGTTTTCGGTGCAGAGTGAGTTAGAGTAGAGAATGACCCTCTCAAAGGCGCGTACGGTGCACTTTATGTCGCCAAAATCCACAGAGTATAAGCTGAGAAATAGAAAAAACAAATCAGGCTTGAAGCGAACGATATGTCGGTGTGAACGTTTCCAAAAAGTCACGTGCGTTATCAACCGTGAATAGGAAGGTTTGTAACAAAATGAACGATTAGAAAAGTTTATTGTTTGACCTACTTTTTGGACCAATGAAATTGCACTGTATTTTAAAATTTCGCCACTATATTTCGCATTTATAAACGAGCTATCAGCTTGTTTATGTGACGTCTATACATAGCCACGCCCCGTTTCCAATAAATCGCTAGCGAACACTAAGTCAGATAGACTCTGTATATTAGATTCTGCGCGATATAAACATTCAATGCGCTGCGCGCATTTAGATGTTTATTTCGCGTAGAATCTACTATACAGAGTGTCCCAAAAAAAACGGAACCCATTTTTGAAAGTACATTTCTCATGTATCAGGCAATATTTCTCCACCAAATTTACATATGCAATAGCAACGATAGTTTTCTATTAGCAGTAAAAATTTTGTTGAAAAATAATGATTGGTTTTGAAAATATTGACATTAAAATGAATATACCAAGAAAACCATTTTAACACGATATCAATCTTTTTGTTTTGCAGCGCGCGCCTACACTCATTGAATAAATTGACGCTATACAATTGGTTAATATATTCAATACAATAAAAAAATAATTTTGAAACATTGTATTCACAATAGTGCATTTTCATTTCATCTTTTTTGCTAATAGATAAACTGTTAATGGTGCGAGCTGCGATGTAACTAAACTGAATACAAACAAAATATGCAAGTGTTCCACATACTCATGAATAATAATCATAGGCACTTATTTTATTTCTAACCAACATGCCGGTCACCGCTCAATTTAAAGTATTACGGGTTTCATTTAACCTGACACTGACCTTTATGCAAAACACATATAACACAAAATTCACCAAAAAGAATTAAATCATAGTCCACAGAAATGTATACAATGCAAGAAAATTAAGGCTGAACTAATTTTAGGAAGCATACCAAGCTTGTAATTTATGAAAATAAAAGTTAAAACTGCGCCATGTGAAATGAATCACATAATAATTTGAAATTAATTCAAACAACCACCCTATGGACTCAATTTGAACGTACAGCACGTGTACATATTAAATTTTGAGAAAATCGGTACATACACGTACAACGGTACAGAATTCATTAGCTGACCGTTAGTGCGCTTTCACGAACAAACAAGACGCAAAAATCAATATCGTGTCAGATCGGGTTTTTAGTGTCATTATTAATTTGCTTATAACTTTTTGAACCGATGCATATTTTTAAGTGAAATCTGGAACACAAATGCAAAAATAATGTATCTTCAGTACTGCAAATTCAAAAATTAGATCTTTTGCTTACGCTTTGAAATATTTGACTTTGAATTAGGGTTCCGTTTTTTTTTTGGACACTCTGTACAGCCTTTATCTAATACATGGTCAAGGAGCATTTTATTGACATCACTTTTAGTTGGTTGATTTTTTCTAGCATTGTTTTAGCCAATACCCCGAATAAAATTTATTACACAATGACATTAGTAAAATAATTAAAATTAAATTGAATGTCAGAAAAAGACAAATATCTATAGAATTCTGACAGATTCCGACATATCGATAATTCATAAATCATTCACGGACCATTTAACAATTTATCAACCTTGATCACCACAGATATTAACCCTTTCCTAAAAAGTCTAAAAGTTTGCTGTCTAAAATATTTAACATTTTTAGATTAAATAGAAAATTTTAATGTTTCGAATAGTAATTGTTGATTCAATTGACAAAAATGGAGAATATACAGGTATTGAGAATGTTCTTCTTTTCCAAAGGCTCCTTTATTGGTAACACCCAAAACCATATCCACATGAAAATCCCAATCCCTAACGAGATGGCTTAGATTGACAGACAAGAAAATATTTTGATATCTTTACATTCATTTACATATTTTTGTCGGTTATACAGTTTATTATATTCAATTTTGTTGCCTGCATTTCTTTAGGATTTGAACTAGATCGAGTCCATATTTGGGAAAGGGTTATTTATTGATTGTAAAATCATCTGACTGATGTAACTACAATATAAAATCGATAATCGATATATATGTAAGCTTCACCGATTTGCAATCTTACTCCTTCTCACTCTGATAATAAAAAACCCGGCCCCGGTTTCTCGAAAATACTTAAGTACATACTCATGAGAACATGCTCAACTTCAAAGGAATACTCTCCAACGTTGAAGGGAATTCGATTGAAGTTCACGTGGATTTCGTGCGATTTGAGCACGGTGCTCAAATTTTAGCATGAGAACGTTCTTAAGTTATTTCGAGAAACCTGCCAGGTCATTTATCGATGCCTACAACATCTGACAAGCACCAGGAAGGGATAATATTAAATAACATTTTCTTCTGAGGTTTTGACCAATCAAATGCACTTTTTCAAGATTCTAAAAGCGATTTAAACGAAAATCTGTACCATGAGAACATCACATTTCGTCGAAGAAACATGAAATCGCACGCACTAGTCACGGTAAATTATCACACAAGATATTTGATTGGTAAGAGGAAAATAGCCGACTTTGGTTTCCACAGGGTCAATGTATATGACCCCTAGCTGGTGCCTGTCAGATAGTATTGTCAATATACACCGGATTTTAGTACGAATTATGTCTTTCTCAGAAAAGCCGCTATAATCTGAATGCTTGACTTACGGGACAAATCTTTCATTGGAATATATCAAAATCAAGAAAAAATGTGTAATACGTATGTCTGTTTTTGGAGTTCTATTTTCTGTATAAGGAAGGACATAATCTTTATTATCCCCACCGATGAAATCATCGGGGGATATTGTTTTTGCGTCGTCCGTCCGTTTGTCCGTCCTTCCGTCCGTCCGAGATTCATTTCCGCGCTATTTCTTGAAAACTATGGACCTGATTTCAATGAAACTTTGTGCACAGCTTCACTACAAAAAAGACATGCACATATCGTCGGGGTTACCCGGCCCGACCATTGAATTCAGAGTTACTGCCCATGACTGTTGAAGCCATATACATACAGAGTGATATTCGTTCTGTTGAAGCCATATACATACAGAGTGATATTCGTTCTGTTGAAGCCATATACATACAGCGTGATATTCGTTTCCGCGCTTCTCCATTGCCAATGAAAATATGTTCGGCGGGGGATATCAATTCAACGAATTTGCTTGTTGCTGTTAACACAAACACAACTGAAGTAATTTTGAAAGACATTGAATACTTAAAGAAACATGAAAAGGCTTTAATGATTAATAGAAAAAATGGATCCAGGAAAAAGAAATGCAAAATTAAAATTAGCAACGATTCAAAGTCCAATTTTTGACTCAAATCCATAAAAATAACAGTTATACTACACTCTACTCTTAACGATAGATGCTACTTTGTTTAAATTATTTCGACTTTGAAGTAGATATAAAAGAGAGAAAATCAATCGTTTATGATTATTATCATTGATTTTCCATTTCATTAGATCAGTATTTACCATACTGTGATATTCATAAAAATGAATATAAATGTATTTCATGCATAAAGACTAAGCAAATGATATGATAATTTGTTATCGAAAAGTGTTTAGATCTTCGAAACTTATTTCATCTTTTCGTTATTTACACAGAACACAATTTTAAACACCGTCATATTGTCGACGTATTACTTTATTTTACTTTTTTCATTTTATTATTGCATTTACCAAAGAAGATGAAAATTTACTTAATTTTAATATCAAATCTCAGCTTTCAAATTAAATTCAGACATCTAGATCTAGTTCTTTTTCATAATAATGTTTCATAATAACCTTATAAGAATCCGACAAATATGTAAAAAGGAGTAAATTTGAAATTTAAAAATGCAAAAACTGATCGAAAGTTTTTATTTGTCATTTTAGCCATTTATGTTCTACATTATCATTCTACAGCAAATCATTTACATAGACTGATAAAACCCCGAAAACCTCACCACAATGTAGTACACGGTGGATAATCACGTGATACAACAATTTAAAAAAATCTTTAATAACTGTGTTAATATTGGACCAATTTGATTTAGGTTTGAAGCAGAGAAGGTGGACAGACGTCACGCATTAGATTGGCGTGGTGGATTTTTCAAAAATCAACTTATAAAACAGTTATTGAAGATCAACCAAACTTTTGGTTGATCTTCAATAACTTTTTTATCAGTTGATATTTCAAAAGTCCACCTAGCCAAGCTCATTTCGGGCATGTTTCCACCTTCTCTGCTTCAAATCAAATTCAAATTGGTCAAATATTAACAAAAATATTGATGATTTTCTGAAATTCTGAGTCACGTGATTATCCACCGTGGTAGTAAAGAGATATCTCGAATACGTTATGCGCGTGTATCAAATTACAGGCCTATGAAATTAATTCGATTTGATTTTTTTTACACTGTTATTTAATAAAATCATTTAATCACAACATGTCACAAACAGATAAACGAGTTATATTGTCGCAATTGTGTATTTTTTCAGAACGAATCCTTTCAACATTTGTTTATTCGATTAGATAGGTTTAGATCGAATCATTAAGAATATATTTGATTTTCATTATCTCAATATTTGCGATAGGACATTGCTAAAGGTCGAAACAAATAAAGTACGAAACAACGATTGTCCGCACGTGGGTCCCTTGAGTGCTTATAAAATTACATCTTTTATGAGCCGTACTTGTACCCCTTATGTACCCATTGTTTAATAGTATTAAGGTACAGAGCATCGCCTTCATTTCCCAAACAAAAAAACTATAAGCGTAGTCTGTACTGCTGCTGACAACGAATTCGTGTTAATAATTGCAATTTCTTTTTAATAAATAGATAAAAAATGGAAAAAATGAACTATCTGTAAAAAATAAAGATTTTTATTTTTTGCTTCTATTGTGTCAATGTCTTCTACAGCTTTCCTATAAGCAATGTAAAAGGCAGGGTTTGTTTGGTAAAGAATTTGATTAGTAAGAAATGAAATCGTGATTAATTCGAATAAATAAAAGCAAATATTCTTTACAGTTGTTTTCAGACTCAGTTGTGTCTATGATAATGTCATTGTGTGGATATTTAAAAGTACCAGGATGGGGCTTCGCATTATTTCACTGAAGGTTAAAAATTAACAACATAATGAACATGTGTGTGGGTGGGATTAGACTGAATATTTTTTTAATTGATTTTCTAAGATAATTATACCAAAACTGCATTTTACACGTATCGAGAAAGAAGGTTATATGATTGAAACGTTTTTTAAACAAAAAATCTGTAAAATCACCAAGGAAGATAAAAATGATAGTGGCTCTAATTCTCTAGTTCAGTTGTCATTAAATAATTATACGAGACGATATTCACAAGAATACAATACAATACAATACAATACAATATCCTTTTATTTCTGTCACAGTTTACAAATGTGATACATTACATTATGTAAATACATGTGAGCAAGAATATTTTTGTGATCTAGGTAGTATGAATATGGGGGAAGTGGTATTTTTTTTATGTAATTAGCTGGTTTATCAGTAGATTTTGCTTTTCAAGTCTGTTTTTGTGACCAGCGAGGTGGGCACTCAATTGCATTTTTCAACAAAAGCATCTCAAATGTATTTTCGTATGATAAGATAAAGCACAGTTGCAAGCTTTAGAACAAAGAACCAACCATCTATCAGATCAACGAGCCGACCGACTATCTCACCACTACCATCCCCAAACGTAGGGATATGTTGGGGTTATTATGATAAATATGAGCCAGGATCTGGAATGTTCCCTTTGGTATTTTAGGCCGTCATGTTTCCTGGTCAGTCTGTCCTAAAGCGCAGTGTAATTAGGATACATGATGTAGCTTAATACTGCTACTGGCCATGAAGCAATCCGGGTTTTCTCTGACGAAATTCGCTGATATCACCAGAGAAAACTCGGATTAGCCATAAAGATGGTACAAAGATCTTGATCAGATAGCGCGTACACGAGCTAATTAAGAAACATGCTGGCCTCAGTTGCTACGATACAGGATTTTTGTCAATATCTCGGCTCATATAAATCAAATTTTCAAATGATATCTTTATCATGAAGTAAAAGGAACAAAACAAGATTAAGATACAATCTAACCCGAGGTCTTATGTCATACTTTTCTTTTATGTATTTATGTTTATGATAAAGTTTCAAGTAGATCGAACTTTATTCATTGATATTCATACATTCATTGTACATAGTACATAACAAAACAGGCTTCAAATACGGGTTAATACTTTATTATATTATTTTGTTTTCCCCATAGTTCAGAAATAATTATGTTGGCAGAATTGACATACTCAAATACATAAAGTCCACGTATTGCAGCATTGCGTACATGTTACTTATTTGAATACGATGATTTTTTTCCAAAATTTAATAAGAAAGAATGCAGTATTTTAACTCAATGCCATTAATACTGATTTTTTGACGTCCCACAAAATAAACGCTTCTTGAAAACAACGTCAAAATGAAAAAAAAAATTGCTTGTGACAAGCAAGTTCTTAATTTTCCGCAATGTTTTCTATCCAAAATGTTTTAATCTTATCACATTGAAAATGTCGTCTGCAACAGCTTTAAATCTGGACAAGCCTAAAATTTTACTTTTTGGTTACGGACCGCTGCAGCCAAATAGAAAGACTATAACGTATGAAAAGTTCCACCGAGATCGAATGCGGTTAGGCCATTACATAACGAAAAAGAGACCAAAACATGGAAACATGTAGGCGGACAAACAGATGGGTGGACACGGAGTTATGGTTTGCAGATTTTGATATCTCCTCGAAATCTTATCAACAATGACTGACCTTTTTTTTCAAATTCAAGCGTGCATAATTATCAATTTGTCTCATTAGACACTTGATTTTACCTTTCATGATGGTCCACTTTACATAATACCATTTTAATTGGTTATGACTTGACGGACGTAAACAAACACAAGTACGTCTAATTATTATTTAAATAAACGTGTATTAAACGTGAAGAAAAGTCTTGAATTATTAATCTAATTAAGCAGCAGGAGAAACCCTTATATATTACAAATGGTTATTTACTTTGGACAAGTCATAGAGAAGTAAACCTTCCTTTTTAAAAGGCATTTCCTTAAAAAAAGTTAATAAAACTAACTTATGATAAGTGTTTTATCGACCAGCATTATGCTAGGGCGGTATTCACCAACAAATCTTTATAAAATAATATCTTTTTAGCCTTTCCCAAACAAGACCTGGTTTTAACGTCCCAAATAGAATTGGCTTGGGAAAACATTGAGACAAAGGAAGAAACTGCTGATAACCAGCAAGTTCTTCTCTTGTCTCAATAATTTCTGAGCTATATTCTTCACAAATTCTATCTTTTGACGTCCCTAATACATGTAGAATTGGCTTGGGAAAACATTGAGACAAAAGGAGAAACTGCTGATAACCGACAGTTTCTCCTTTTGTCTCAATATTGTCTGAGCTATATTCTTCACAAACTCTATCTTTAACATCATCAATATCCCTTTCACTGCCAAATATTTATTTCGGACGCGTTTCTCACTGCTGAATTAATTCGAGGCAATTTCCAAGTATTGATACCCTGTACACAAAAACATGCATAACTTTTGACTCTTTCGATGAATTCCTTTCAAATTTTCAGCACATACAGACTAATTAAGCACCTATATGTGACCAAAATTTAAAGGTTATTTACGAAATGAATTTTTTTCTTTTTTATGTTGTGGGTACTCATATATTTCGCCCCCATAAATTTGTCGACTGAAGTCGCCTATGGCAGGGCCCCCCTGTAGTCGACAAAAGTCGCCTATGTCAGTGAAAGGGATATTGTCATCTGCAGTAGCTTTTGAATAGGACCACTCCAAAAAGTGTCGTTTGGGAAAGGGTTAAATCACGAAATAATCCATACGATTGGTCCAGACATACGTCGATTAGATTATTTACATCAGCCCCTTAACTGTAGCATTAAAGGTACATAACTTTCTAATTTCATTTTTTAAAGTACGTCTTGATGCCTTAATTGGTTATTCTAATGCGTTTACATGTAAATACTATCAGTTTTTTAAAGTTGTTGCTCATAAGCGAAAAATAAGCCTTAAATTTGAGACAGAAATGGAAAAATCCATGCAAATCCGAACTGCAGTCCACATCATTTTGATTGAATTTAACATTAAAATATATATTTCTCGTAAATGGCGCATTCTTTTGACTTGAAATGTTTTGTATTTTCAAAAAAACATACTTTTCAGATAAAAAAAATATAGACTGGAAATTTTAGACTGACGACTAGTCAATGAGTGCGCTTGCAATAATTAATAGATGGCAATAGGGATTTTATTCGAGGCTTGTCCAGAGCAACATATAAGAGTGATTGAAATCATTCGATAAGGCGATTAGAATGAGTACCATTAGCATAGGTAATGGTGGATATAGATAGAAAAATAATTTGCAATTTGAAAAATCATCACCCCTCTTATCTGTAACGCTGCATGACTCTACCTTATGAATAGAATCGTGTTCAGAAAGTCAAATAGGATATTGGATATATCGGACCAACCCCCATAACCTTAGATAAACACCAATTAAGATATATATTGTAAGTAAAATGATTTCGATATTTATCGTAACACACCATCTTAGATTAAGGTGGGTTCATACTGACAAAATTTCCTTACGACTCAATACAATTGTCATTCGTGAACACCCGCATCCGAAAATAACTCATCAGTGCTACTCGATGATATTCGTCAAGATACGCGGTTTTAGTGACTAAAGATCTTTGATGACATGTCAAAACTTTTCTCCTCAGTGTCCACATTTATTTTTGTTCCATAATACTTAGTAATCGTACTAGTTGGGGTAATACAGTGTCAATGCATTTTATTTACCAAAAAGAATATTTTCTGTGATTATCTTTGGTTTGGATAGAGTATTATCGTACTATAGAGACTACCAAACAGTTTGCAAAGCATCTGTAGGTCTGAAGTTTAATAAAAGAAGAGAAGTAATAATAAAAAAAAAAAAAAAAAAAAAAAAAAAAAAAAAAAAAAAAAAAAAAAAACAGAGAAAAAAAAAACAGAGAAAAAAAATGCATGCATCAATTTGATACATAAGCTGCAAAACCTTTAACCTATTCTATACAAAACTGTATTCTGATTAGCGATTACCCTTGTGTATCTTTGTACAACATTTCAGAGAAGAAAGGAAAGGCAGATCACCGTCATTTCGACTTGTCTGTTCAAATTCTTTCAATAAATGTAACATGTTTTTAAAAACATGATTTGTAGTCTATAATGGCTTTGAATATTGAATCAGTCTCTATATATTTTTCATAGGAGCGTATATATGGAAGAAGATTATTTATACAGTCGTAAGATCGATTTGGACAAATATTTGACTGTCCACACGCGACCGATCACATTGAGACAAATTGTATATAGAAGGAATAAAAAGACTTTTATAGCACTTGTATCCAGCTTCTTTTGGTGACAAAATCGACATTAAAATTTGGAAGACGCTTTCCAAATTTTTTAGTTTAAATTGACGTATATCAATTTACACTCTCGCATCAATGTCTAAAATGTTCTTCTTATTTTCTCGGCATTAACGTCGTGGCGTGACAATCAAAGAAGAAGTCTATTTTACATCCAATGATATGCCATTGTGTATGTATATCGTATGTGCTTCTACCCGATGCAGTTTGACGTAATCTGCATTAGGTAAATATCGATACATGATTGGCCAAATGGATTTTGCAATTTGTTCATGGAATATTGTGATTTTTGATATACCATAATCGATACAGTTTACCAACGAGTGATATTGTACAGTGTGTTTTATAAATCGTACCAAAGGTATACCTTTTACTAACTTATTGGAGACCATCAAATGTCAAACGGTAAAAATGATAGCAGTTCTAAGACAAATATACGCAGGGATTTTAAACAAAATTTGCAAAAAATTTTATTCTTTTTTTTAAATTTCATTTATTCTTGTATTGTTTTTTTTTCTTTTTGAGCCTGTTTATGTTAAACTGAAAATATTCTGTGATAATAAACTTTAATTCTTTAAAACTAATAAAATGATTATTGTCAACGATGAATGAGTACTAATTTCACAAGAAGTAATAGAGTGATATCAAATGTTTGTCTGGCAACAACATTAAACCTTTGGCGTAAGGTCTTCCACGGTGGATAATCACGTGATACAATATTTTCAGAAAATCTTCAATAATTTTGTAAATACTCGACCGATTTGAATTCGGTTTGAAGGAGAGAATGTGGACAAACGTCGCGCATTAGCTGAACGTTGTTGATTTTTGAAAAATCAACTGATAAAAAAGTTATTGAAGATAAACCAAAATTTTGGTTTATCTTCAATAACTTTTTTATCAGTTGATTTTTCAAAAATCCAACGCGTCCAGCTTATTCCTGGTATTTTCCCACATTCTCTGCTTTAACCGGAATTCAAATTGGTCAAGTATTACAAAAGATATTGAAGATTATCGGAAATTCTGAGTCACGTGATTATACACCGTGTCTTCAGTAGGTACCAAGCGCTTCGTGACTTATCCGTGATAACGCAAATTTACGAGGTTATCTCTCGTCAATTCCCGTTGCCACGGATGACGAAATTTATGAGGGTATAATGTCGTCAATTTCCGATACAACGGATGAAGCCCGAAGTTGCACGAAGTGTTTTTATATCTAATAATTGAAGATATACCTTCAATAGTTTTTGGACATATGCGCATTTGTTTGTTATTATTTTCTTTCAATAGATTTTATAAGTGTGCCACCTTTTCATGCTAAACGTTTATTGTAAATTTACTACTGTTTTGAATTGTTTAAACTACATTTAAATGCCTTTGTGAAAGATCAGTGGCTTTGAAAAGAGACACAGTTTTTGGCTCTGGAACGTCACGATTAAATCGGACTCGGTATTGTCCGTATTTTGACGATACCGTTCCTTTTCTGTACTAAAACCTCGTAACTACAGCTTGTGTAAAGCTGTAGTTACGAGGATTTAGAAGAAGAGTAAAAACCTAGATACAGTCGATACTCGTTATCTCGACATCGGATAAGACGAAATTCTGCTGAAGTCGAAGTGAAAGTCATATCCCATCCCCAACATATGGATATTAAAATGAATTTCGAAACAAATACAGCCATTGGAATTCAGAAGGAAAAGGATAGAAATTGCTCGTTTCGAGCATTTTCTTTCCTTTTCCTACTATATTTCCATCATGGACACATATGATGGCCATCAAAAATGGTTACATATCGTTTTCAACGAAAATAATCAAAATAGTGTCGACTGTATTTGTAAAGATAAGCAAAGGTGCTTGTTTATTTGAGTCGACATTTCCAACAGGCATGTTTAAAAATGTAATGGAATCATTTTAAAGTGGAAACATTGGTACTAATCACCAACGACAATCCATTGCATTATGTTGCATATGTCGATCAAATAGGCTATTCATTGCCTCATCAAGATAAGGGCATCTACAATGCTATAAGTATAATATAGAGCTTTATATGTTATAATATATGTTTGTCCTATTTATACATAAAGTAACGTTTAAATGAAGGACATTATAAAGAAAAAATCAACAGTCACGCGAGTGTTTAAAGCATTTTCCAGGTAAGATCGTGGTTAAAACATTTAGGCATATCTAGAAAATGCCCATTACCAGCATTTTGTCCTTTTATCTTCATGTTTCTGCTTTATTGTAAATAAACATAATTCTTATAAACACCAATTGCCTCTTCTGCGAGAGCCTTCAAATTAGAATGGAGATACTAATTTTACCATTTGAGAAAGAGCTACAAAAAAACTATAATGCTTAACAGCATAATGACAGCTGTAGTTCAAATTAATTAACCTTGAAGTATTACTTTACGTATTAGATGAAATACAAGACACGGATTAATTTGATGTGTGTCATTAATCTTTATCAAAAATAATTAGAGTCAATATGTCGGGTTATTTGATAATAAGGCCATCTTTTTTTAAACTGCTTAGCCCTCACCACACAGTGACTCCTTTTGACTCCCCACAAGATAATGGCTTTGGAAAACATTGTGGTAAATGAAGAAATTGCTTGTAACAAGCAATTTCTTCATTTCCCACAATGATTTCTACCAAAAAGACCAAAATATTCTAAATTTCCTTTACTTGAAATTGTCGTCTGCAACATCTTTGAATTTGGACCAGTCCAAAATTTGTCGTCTGGTAATGGGTTAAACTTTACATGCTCATTTGATGCATAGAGATTTAAGGAAGTCCATCCCTCATTAGATTCTAGCGACGCCAGGTTATTCTGGCGACGTCGTAAACAAACGGCGATGGAATGTCTTCAATATTTACCAATGTAAACAAGGAAAAATCACTTTTAATATTTTCAAGGCAATTTTGCATTTAGAGGCTCCAAAGTTGCAGGTGTTAGACACCTGTAAGATTCCAACCATCACATGCAAAATGACAGAAGTTTGATATTGTAGTGTTTGTAAAATTCTTGTCTGTCGCCGGTCGAATATACACGCAAACTTGCAGATATCACGCCGGCCGATGGCATTCAGTTATTCATGACCACTTGCACTGATTTGTAAAAAGATCGCCCGGCGGCAATCAAGTTTAGAAATCCGCCGATTTTGTGCATTTTCAGATTGTGACCGCAGCATTATAGACATGACAAACCCTAATACCGCTGAAGGGCGCAACAACATTTTTATAGGACAAGTCGGACTACCCTGACAATTTTGCAAAAATATGAATACAATGGCAATAATTTTGTGCTAAATTTAGAATGGGTTTGCGTTATGTTTTGATAAATCGTCGATATTGTTATAGAATCTCGTAACTACGGCTTGAATCAAGCCGTAGTTTCGAGATTTTATAACAACACCCACGAAATACGAAATACCGTCACGTTTATCCCGATAAAATCGTTCCCTATTAGCCATTTGTGTAGGCACACATTAATAACTTGGCAAAGCATGTCATGCTAACAGATAGCAAAACTCAGCTTAGACCTATATTCATTAAATAAAACAACGATGTATAGTTCGTTGGAAACACATACATATATTTCAGTCTATTTATTGTCCATTTCAGTCTCCATCGATGCTAGAAGAATGCTGCACACGTCAACGTACGGATTGATAGCAGTTCTGTTAATTGCAGAGGTAAATTGTTAACAATCGTATAACGTTGTAAAGTTAGCAATAATCTTAATGCATATGCAATAAGACTTTCCCTAAATTCACTTTATGAATTAAGCTTAATGTCTAATAATGTTTTATGCTTAATGCTTCAAGAAATACTCAGGCATAAGTCTTTGCTACTTAGACTACTTATCGGAACTTTTATACATGTTGGTTGTATGGGATTAACACCGCGTTCAACAAAGTTCTTTAAAGTTTTGTCATATGTTGGCACATGGTAATTGATTCACTATGTTCCTGGTATTACTCGCACCAGACCCCGGCCCCCCCCCCCCCCCCCCCAAAAAAAAAAATACATTCTCTCGAGAACATGCTCAACTTCAAAGGAATACTCTCCAACGTTGAAGGGTATTCGATTAAATTTCACGTTGATTTCGTGCGATTTGAGCACGGTGCTCAGATTTGAGCATGAAAACGTACTTAAGTTTTTTTTTTCGAAAAACCGGGACCTGGACTAATACAACCCACGATCTTAGCCAACAGGAAATCATCCAAATATGATTTCACCCATTGGTGAGATATTTTTTCAAATGACGAAAAATGGATAATGCACGAGCCATTGTACAAAACCACGATTCTGTATTGATAGGCTTCGAAATGACCGACATAGATGATGTCCGGGTTCGGTTTCTATAGCCAATGGAAAAGTGTTCATTACATCGTCATACATATTAACATAATTATGCAACCTATCATTAACACTACAGAGCCAGAGGCAAAATTTGAAAAGTGTCAGTAATTCATAAAGTGTGTTACTTTTCCATTCCAAATACAAACATAATCATTTTGAACGGTTTAGAATTTTGAATAAATGCATACTTATGGAAATATTTGACAAAAATGTTCAAAATTATCTCCCTTGCATATGAATATAGAGTAAAATAATATTTGTAACTTGTTTTCCTCTGGAAGCATAATCTTGAAATCCATCAACTTATGTGAAGTGTATTTACAATCGTGTGCAATTTGATGCATTTTGTATGGCTAGAAAGTGATATTTTTAATGATGGGTCATATACCTTAAATATATCAGGTAGTTTTGACTGATAAGAGACTTTTGAATTTGAGCGTATACACGGTGGATAATCACGTGATACAATATTTTCAGAATATCTTCAATAATTTTGTAAATACTGGACCGATTTGAATTCAGCTTAAAGCAGAGAATGCGGACAGACGTCACGCATAAGATGAACGTGATTTATTTTTGAAAAATCAACTGATAAAGTTATTGAAGATAAACCAAAATTTTGGTTTATCTTCAATAACTGTTTCATCAGTTGATTTTTCAAAAATCCAACACACCAAGCTTATTCCTGGCATTTTCCCACTTTCTCTGATTCAAACCGAATTCAAATTGGTCAAGTATTAAAAAAGATATTGGAGATTATCGGAAAGTCTGAGTCACGTGATTATACACTGTGGTATATGCACTTTCCGTTTCCTATATGTTGATGTCGGGGTTTGTAGAGAAGGGCCCTACAGTTACAAATTTTAAATAACAGAGCGTCGATTATATTCTAATCCGCAGAACATGCTTCCACCTGGTCTCGAGCATTTGACCTCACAATTTCGATGTAAACAATATAATCACTCAGTAGTGGAGGATTTCATGCATGATGCTCTCTATATTATATGGCACGGAAATCGCAGATTTTACATATATGTCCCATAGCTACAGATAACATGGGGGCCAATGCTTTTTAACCCGTTCCAAAACAACAAAATTTTTGACGGTTCCAATTTGAAAGCTGCTGCAGACGACAAAATAGATGTTGAAAAAGATTGAACTTATGCAAATTGTAGTACAAAAAACATTGAGGCAAAAGGAGAAACTGCTGGTTATCAGCAGTTCTTCTTTTGTCTCAGTGTTTTCCCTAGCCTTTTTTATTAGGGGCGTGAAAACCAGGTCTTGTTTGGGAAAGGGTTAAAAAGCAAAATATCGTAAATTGTTGATTGAACCCCATTTTGACGATACTTATTGGAATCGACTCGTCGAGACCTTCAAGATTATCTATTGTTCTGCATGTACTAACCAAAAACATCTAACCCTGGTCCGACTGCGCGTAATTGACAGACTGATCTGGATCTGAAACTTCTCAGAGTAAGTCTCAATACAAAACGGTTCATCTATCGATGTCAAATGTAGCTTACATGTCGTCGCTTTTCAACAAGAACTCGTAACTACAGCTTAAAATAAGGTGCAGTTACGAGTTCTTTTGAAAGGCAGCGATGTAGGCCCTACCCCAACAAAATTTGAGACTTGATCATGCATTCCTAAGTGCATTGTTGGGTATAAAAAGTGACGCTGGCGACACCTGCATATGCAATAAGCTATCGGAAAAATATTTACAGTCGACACTCGTTATGTCGACATCGGATAAGTCGAATTTCCGCTTAAGTCGAAGTTCAAATCTGGTCCCGTCCTCATCAATGACCATAATTTTTTCAAACAAAATAATTTCGAACTGAATACAGCCATTGAAATATAGTAGGAAAAGGATAGAAATTGCTCGAACGAGCAATTTCGTTCCTTTTCCTACTATATTTTAATAATAATCAAACTTGATTAGTTTCAAAAACTGTCAAATATCAATTTTATCGAAACCGAAGAAAATCGGATAAGTCGAACTCCGGATATGTCTAGGTATTTTGATGGCCCCTCTGACTTCGACACAACGAGTGTCGACTGTAGTTACAAACTTTATTTCGAGTTGACCTGTTTCATTTGGTAATAATAATTGATTTTTTAAAACATTTTCCCAAACAACAAATTTTCAGACACTTCCAATTTGAAAGCTGCTGCAGACAGCAAAATAGATGCTAGTAATGAAAGGGTTTGTATACGGAATCGTACAAAAATGTTGATGCAAAAGGAGGAAAAACGATTTCTTCATTTACCGCAATGCCATCTACCCCGAAGACCAAGAATTTTAAATTCCATTCACTCGAAATTGCCGTCTGTAGCATCTTTGTATTTGGACCAGTCTATAATTGTGTCGTTTTGTAATGGGTTAATACGACAGATCTATATACAGATCTATACATGTATAATCAAAGTACTGACAGTACTGTTTGGAAGCAAATTTTTCAAAAATGTAGGCCTGTCCAGGCCCCAGTTTCTCGAAAAAAAAACTTAGGTATATTCTCATGAGAACATGCTCAACATCAAAGGGATACTCTCCAACGTTGAAGGGTATTCCATTGAAGTTCACGTGGAGGGGACATCCCAGTTGGTCTAATCCCATTTGGTCTAAAATTCAATTTTCCCACTTCGTCTAAAACTCTAAATTAGAAATACCAATACAGTTATGAAATTTAGAATTGAACTTAGTGTTACTACACTGTATATCATTTGTATATCACACCTTTTCTGACACTTACACCTTTTTGACACAACTGCAAGTTTTTGTCGAAATGGGATATCAATTTAAAACAAGGTCTGAGAAGGTATTAGACGAGATGGGAATTTTTCGTCTAATCCAAAATTTTTATATATTAGACGAAATGGGATTAGACCAACTGGGATGTAACCCACGTGGATTTCATGCAATTTGAGCACTGTGTTCAGATTTGAGACATATTTAAGTTTTTTCGAGAAACCGGGCCAGAAATAGAGTAGTTTGATTAGGTACTTTGATTATCCATTTGAATACCTTGAATACTTTGATTCGTAGAGTATTTTGATTAAGTACTTTGATTATCCAGAATACCTTGCATACTTTGATTTCATGATGGAGTTGTATTTATTTTTAGCACAACTTCATGCATATTAATCGTTTGTGTAAGCTGAATATATTTCATAGTTCAGTAAACTCGACTGACCCATTTACAAGGAAGGCCATTGGACTGATCTTTGAACCATAATAAATCAAATTACTACGTTGATCTTTTCTCCTCATAGAGACATGATTAATTGAATGTTTCATTTTCAGTCACACAATTCAATATCTACACATAACTTCAGACTTACATATTGAATATTCGAATGACTGTTACCTCATTAATCTTTGCTTTTGATAGAACTATTTATAGTGAGGAAGACCGGAAGATGTTGTGTGGTATGCAGAGAATGGTAAAGTGCAGAGACGCATGGCTGCTAAGAGAAGCAAATTTGGAAAATTTGCTTCCAAAAACAACCAAAACAAAGCATGTCATGTCTATATGTTTCAAAATGTCATCTTCCAGCAATCCTTGTACCCTTAATAAGGAGTTCCAGAATTTTTTATTTAGTTCGTGGAAATGAATTGAAGAAATGAGTTTACTTCTTTAGTTAAACAATAGAATGAAGGCAGAGAAAAGGCTGACAGAATAATTAATATTGTACTGAATAAGAGTGAGTCGCTGAAAAATGCAAAGATTGTCGAAAAAGAAAGTGCATGCTAGAGATAAGTGCAATGGGGTTGACATTTTGTATCTTAACCCTTTCCCAAACAAGTCCTTGTTTTTGACGGCAATACATGTAGATGAGGCTTAGAAAAATATTAAGGCAAAAGAAGAAAGTGATGATAATCAGCTCTTTCTCCTTTTGCCTCATGGCTATTTTTTACACATATCTAAGATTGATTAACATCCATTTTGTCGTCTGCAGCAGCTTTCGAATTTGACAACCTGAAATTATGTGGTTTGGGGAAGTGTAAACGATGGTTTCTTTCACCATTGAAAATCCCGTACCAACAGCGTGGTACGAAGTTTTGGATGAAAAATCGTGAAATTGGTCATCAGAATGTCTTGTGTTTTGCCATTCAGATTCATGTTGTTTAACCCTTTCCCAAACGACAAGATTTGAGGGTGATCCGCTTCAAAAACTGCCACAAATGACAAAATGGATGTTATTTAAGAAAGGATTTGTGTGAAATATAGCACAAAAAATATTGAGACAAAAGGAGAAACTGCTGGTTATCAGCAGTTTCTTCTTTTGTTTCAATGTTTTCCCAAGCCTTTTCTATTAGGGACGTCAAAACCAGGTCTTGTTTGGGAAAGGGTTCATGTTACTTTTTTGCCTTTCATTTTAAATTTCACAGACAATAAATATTTTTTGCATAAGAATCCCCGTTTGTGAAATGATAATAATGTAGTTGCTTCTTCATCAGTGACTCTGAATTTAGGTCGCCGCGTGAAATTTGCGATCTGCAAAATCCGTAGGAATTAAAATCATAATTGAAATGCTGATAAGTGGCTTGTTCGAATACTTGTAATTATATATGATTAACTGACTGATTCAATGGGATTTGACGCTATTCTATTCAGCCACCTTAAAGCGCTGTAAACCCCCACCTTAGAATCCTGGTATTTTTCTCACATGTTCTACACAACATCATGTCCCAGTCTCGATCTGACCATGTTAATTAGGCTTTAGATTATTCACAAACACGGAGTCGTTCAATCTAGCGGTCGTGGGTCGAACCCGGCTTGGCCAGTATCATTTCTACCATTTCACATGTCATTTGTCTCTCATCAAAAGGTGTAAATCATCTAAGTAGGAGAGCAGCTGGAGGCTTGGATTGGATATTGTGTTTGTACGATTGAGAGAAATGTCGGGAATCTACGGTTAGGTTCTCCAGCCGCCGCAATTGAAGAGGCGTTAAACTCCACAAGTGAGAATAAATAACCCAACTGTTCTCCGCAAACAAGCATGGTTCAGTGGCTAATCATGACTAACAAGATTTTTAATTATCAGAAAAATCTTTTCAGTAACCTTCGATATTGAGCGGTCTAAATTTTCATCTTCTGTCAAAGGGTTAATAAGAAAGATCTCGACTTTCACTTTAGTTGTAAAACGTCGGTCACGCTCGAAAATCCCTTAACTACAGCTTGAATAGGCTGTAGTAACGTCATTTTCGAACGTAATCGATGAAATGTTGGCTATTTGACAGCGACGAAATTCACTTGTAAATGTTTGCTATTTGACACCGCCATCAATGTTTTACATCTTTCTATTGATACGCTACACGAGTCATGCTGCTACAATGATTACCCAATTTATACACAAATGGTGAAAAATGAAACTGACTGTGGGATGAGTGAAATCAATTATCATCATGATTTTCTACCCTTTTTCTCAACAAAATTTTGATTTTAGACCGATTAAAATCATGGTTTATTTCAGATATGAAGGAAGGAGATATTATTTATGAACATTAAGTTATTCCATCCATCATTAGATACAAAAAGTCTTTTTGTGACTTCAGGCGCCATCCGTGCTAACGGAAATTGACGATAATGTACTTTCATCAATTTCCGGGCGTCGTCCGTAAAATCGGAAATTATCTAGGGATACCCTCGTCAAATTACAGTTCCTCTGATGACGCCTGAAGTTGTTTGGTATTTACTTATGAATGGAATAACAAGCATTTGCAAATCACCATGATGACTTTAATTATGAAAGTTGTATTAATGCTGTCGTCCACATTTCGTTTTGTTTTGAACTCTAAATTTTGTCGTTTGGTAAACAGTGTACATGATCATTAAAAGTAATATTGTCCATTAATTTTTGTGCAAATTCGGTCTCTTATTAGCGAACATTCCTGTGGAATTTCTATTAGGGTCGTGGCTATGTGGCTTCTTTTAATAAAGAACGACAGAATAAAAAAAGCGGTTCTTTTATCACTGATAACGTTGAAATTCCAAGTAATGATAGTACAGTCGACACTAGTTGTATCAAAGTAAGAGGGGCCGTCAAAATATATCGACATATCCGGAGTTCGACTCATCCGGATTTTTGTGTGCTTCTATTTAAGATGCTCATCAATGTACGTTCTTAATTGAACTATAGTAGGAAAAAGAAAGAAATTGAAAGGTATTTCAGCCGACATGACTAACAGATGTTGACCCAAATAGGATTTCTATTAATATAACAGAAATTAGTAGAAATATTGATGGTGCAAAAAGGGTTGTATGTATTTTCTTCTTCTGTCTCAATTTTTTCTTGAGCAATTTCTAACAGGAACGTTTAAACCAGGCCCCGGTTTCTCGAAAAAAACAAAAAAAAACTTAAATACGTTCTCAGACTTTAATCTGAGCACCGTGCTCAAATCGCACGAAATCCACGTGAACTTCAATCGAATAACCTTCAACGTTGGAGAGTATTCCTTTGAAGTTGAGCATGTTCTCGTGAGTATGTACTGAAGTTTTTGAGAAACCGGGGCCAGTCCTTGATTGTGAATTGTTAAGCCTACCTACCACAGAAAAGATAACACATATTTTCTGAATATCATTCTGAATATCAAATTGCGCTGCATTCTGTTGCAATGATATTTGTATATGTCGGAAGCAATCTTGAAACCTAACAGGATGAGCAAATCATGGGTTAAAATCAGTTACATTATATATGGAAGCGTCCTATTTCAACAACCGCCTATTTTACACAATAGATGTCATAGATTGTTAATAAAGTTAGTACCGTTTTGGACTAATCTCCGTTTTAACCATTTTGCGAACGAGCCTTTATTTTGACATCTCTAAATAATCATGTCGATAACTACCATTTTGCCAGTTGGCTTAATATCAACTCAACTTTATTCTCTGAATAGATGTACTGTACAAAACTCCTTTATAAACATTAATTTTTCAGTCTGCATCAACATTTAAATCCATCGAGGAAAATGTTAAAACTTAAAGAGACATTTCACATTTTAATTCATATTTCTTACAAATTTTCATTATATTTCATCTGAAAGAGCATATTTATGTATGAAAATTTCAAACCAAATTATTGCGCCGTTTACGAATTTTTTTTCTTAAAGGGGGACGAGCTAGGCTGTCGAAAATGCAAATGGCACGATAATTACAAACCAGAAATAACGTATGAAATTATCAACCTGAAGGGGTAGATCATTTATGTCCATTGTTACCACTCGTCGAGCTTTATTAAGTATTAAAATCCAAGTCAATTAATAACATGCTGGTCGTCCTTGTTTTTGTTTTGTAACGGCTACATATGCCCAACCTTCAAAAATCAATTACGTCAGAGATACGTCATATGTGCTCAGCGAGATTTAACACATCGTACAACCGGCTGCGTAGAAAGTCAGCGAAGACAGATTCGGCATCTGATGTCATGTGCATGGTAGGTCAAATGAATTTACTTTTATAAATAAACGAAAGGATTTTTGGTATTCTATAGTTGATAAATACGCGTATAAATGTTCAGTACTTGTACAAAATAAACCTTTTCACGTATTCCTCGCAAAGAAGGTCACAGTCATCCACACAGCCGGTTGTACGGTGTGTTAATATCGCGGAGGTGTGTCTCGTTGACCTTGTTTTGTTTTGAAGTAAAAATAGAATGTGTAAACACGCTTGTAAAGGATTGATCTATAGCAAAGGAAAAATGTTTTTTCGCCGAGATTGAGGTTTTTATGCATTGCTAATTGTTTTTCCATGCACAAATATGAGTTCCGGAACAGTTCGGAAGCATATAAACATAGAACGAGCCCCTTTAAATTTAAACTTATTGATGAATACAGCTGTTCAGACGTAAATGGAAATTGTCCTTCTCGTCTCATTTTTAAAGAAATTTCTTGTACAATCTCGAAAATCTTGTCTTTGTGAATCCGTGGTTAACCCTTTCTAAAACAACAAACTTTTAGGGTGATCCACTTCAAAAACTGCCAAAAAATGACAAAATGGAAGTTTTTAAAGACATGAATTGTTTACAATATGGCACAGAAAATATTGAGACAAAAGGAGAAACTGCTGGTTATCAGCGGTTTCTTCTTTTGTTTCAATGTTTTCCCAGGTCTTTTCTGCCAGGGACGTCAAAACCAGGTCTTGTTTGGGAAAGGGTTAAGCCGTAATCTTGTAAGCTGGGCTAATAGAAAAGTTTTGAGATCCTTGGTTCAGGTCCCTTGCGCATCACAGGTCATATACATGTAGAAAGTTTCATGAAGTCATATTGAAACCCTATCCTCTGGCGTGTCTAAATTAGTTGCAGAGAAGCATATTGTTCAATTTCGTCGTGCGTTATATTTGCATACGTCGAATCGTCTTCAAACAGAATTATGCGATTTTCCAGTTAGATTTTAACCCATTACATGATTTGAGATACGCCATTCCAATGGAGCCGTATAAATTGTCATTAGTTTCATCTACAGGCAAATGCATGAATTGGCAACTCATTAAAATTCGCTTTGATCATGACACATTAGCATACTTCTTATACAACCAGATGATTGTATAGAAAACAAAACAAAAGCATTGTTAAGTACTATGCAAATATAGCACAAATAAATGCATGTGTTCATTCATAACCTTATCGAGTTACACCGTCAAAGCTTGCAATGCTTAATTTCAGTTATGCAAAATAAATTTCTGAAATTTTCTTCTAAATAGAATTGATTAAAAGGGACCAATGCGAGGTTATCGGACCTACAAACACGTAAAAATACTTTCAAGAATTATCGTTTGGAATGGTCATCATGAAAAGTTCGATTATATCTCATTATATGTCAAAGAAAGTTTCAAATGAAGTTCATTTAGAGAACACTCAGCATTTAGAGTATACAGTATGCATTATATAAATTTATATGAGATGTGACGAAACAAATGTCTGGATGATGTCACATAGATTTGACCTACTTTTTAAAAAAAATCAGATTTATACAGTGCCACCATTATGGGTTATCTGTTATATTTCTATACGGAGTAATGATAATATTAGAAAGTTTTTGGTTACCCTAAATCCCCGTTTAGATGCACGTGTGTTTGGGTGTAAACAATTCTTGTAAACACAGCATTATAATTGGACATCAAGTCGTAAGCCTCGACGAAAGGTAACGGTATATTCCAATACATGTGAATAGGGAGACGTGCCTATTTTCCACTAAATAAAAGCGAACAATGACAGGTATTGCGTGCTGTCCGCGATGCCGTACGAGTTCAGTAGCTGTATCCAGATAGTTCATCGTCGATTTATTACAGGGAGACGGGTTCGAGTCACATAATTTTATAATTCGAAATCCCTCTTCCCCCGTCAATTTAGACTCGCTGATCTTTGATCATTCCCAGGTTGTTGCCTATCTATAGTCGTAGTGATACGCGTTACCACTGTATACTGCTATTTGAGAATTTGGTGTTAAGACCATACAATGTGGTGACAAGACCAATTTTTACAGTGATCTGAGTTTTACTAGCGTTTTGTTTTCCTGGTAGAATAAAATTGAATTGGAAATGATAAAATCAGCATTTTAACTATGTTCTTTTAGATCTATGAACGATTCTATTTGCATTTGAAACTTGAAAGTGAATCACGGTTTTATTGCGGTTTGTCGTTCTGTTGCCTAAGTTTCTGAGAATGACTTTCCGATGAATCCTGGAGTGTTTATTGTGTTGCTCAACTTCGAACCGTAGTTGAAATTATACAGCAAACACAACAAAAGCTTATCGTCTATTGATCTATCGGCTATTATGTTCAAAACAAGTTCTCTTCTATCTACTGGACTAGTCAAACTGCGTCATGATAAACAATGTCTGTTTATATGTGCGATTTTTTTCGAACATTGAATGAGTGCGTACATAGCTTGAAAATGGAGCGGATTGCACAAATATACCACCTCTGCATTGATTAAACCGGCGTACACTTTAACCTACAAAAATGTATTCCCTCGCGTTCTACAAAAGCACATTCCTCCATACGGGACATGACAGCAATCGTTGTAGAAGACTTGATTACTTTGACACTATCTGACCAGATTCGGGATATTTGAATACAAACCTGGATGCTAAAGGCATTTTTGTTTGCTTCACAAAGTTCTACCACTTAAAGGCTACCAAGCTCGACAGTTTCGCCGTATATCAGAAGAAAATCATTAAATCAACGTGTTTTATAAAAGTTTCGTCAAACTCGATTGTTTTTAAAGTTTTATTTGCTTTTCTTTACGTCGATACTTGGAAGGAAATAAAGATCGGCAATTTCCGTGAATCTCCACTGAATGACGTCATACCGTGGCTTGACTCCGCCACCAATTTAGAGCATGAGGTTTCTGACACAGATAATGTGTTCGACTTTTCTGTCATAAAGCGAAGTTTCAGTTTTTATCCATTTCTCGATCGTCAGAATAATACAGACGAACTTAATTAAACCGTTCTTTAGCACATTCCTTTACTCACTAACGACATTTTCCAAGGATGAAAAAATTCCGTGTTTTGAGTATCGATTGGGGAAGTCGCTTTATGACAGAAAAGTCGGACACTTTACTTTGTCAGAAATCTCAGGCTTACCGAGAAATGAACCATGACTTCCCGTTTTTCCCGCCATGACGTCATGAAGTGGCCGGTATGACGTCATAATTTCAAATTGGAAGTTTAGCGTTTTTTGTTCGGTAAAGATCGGAAAAGACCAAAATATCCAATTTAAAAGACGAAATAAAAACACATTTAATGTTTAAAAATTGAAGAAACTTTGATATTTGGTTCTTAGGAAGGTGTTTTTTCGTCACAAGAGTTTGATTTTGCCAATCAACGGACACTTTGAATAAAAAAAGTTCTATTAAACCCAAGGCTTCAAGAGGAAAGGATAGACTAAATTTACAAGTAAATTCTGAAAAATAAGTTTTACACCCGTCCCGTCGTATATATGCGCCTTCCTCGTGACAGTAATCATCGCAGATGACTTAATTTGGCGTAATCTGGCGAATGTCATGTCATAAATATCAAATCATGACATAAAAGAGAATTAATTATTATATAAGTATAATTAGATAAATGACAAATTTTTAAGATAAGAAATGAAAATATTAAGTAGATCTATTTCGCGTCATAAAAACTGGGCCGAGAAGTATAGTAAACATTTAACAGCAATTATACCTCACGATAAATGACCTGGCAGAGTAACCCATGCTGATAGAACGGATTGCTCTGCCAGACGAATTCTCGTCCGTTATACCAATATACATGTACATGCACGACGAATAAATTAACGAAATATGGTGATACGAACTAAAAGTCTTGTGTAAGTATCGGAGGAAATAGTAAACACTCGTTATGCATCATATATTAAAATAACTAAAATAATATAATCATTTTTATTTCAAACAAGCTAGTGCAAAACAAACACCAATTATGGACAAAAAACGCATACAATTACATACATAGATCCATAGTCGTAAAATGATATTATAACAAGCCAGACATGCGAATGTTGAAGAAAACTCTCATTTGATACTCGGGCCATTCGTGTATACAGGTCTGTCACACGAAATTGTGAAAAATATATAGATCTAGTGTTACGGAGAAGAGAAGGGAATGAAAAAAAAAAAAAAAAAAAAAAAAAAAAAAAAATTAAGAACAACTCCGTTTTATGAATTCTTCAGAAAATCTATGCCTATGTTGTTGGAACTTATTGTAACAATCTGGTAAGATGGTTCTAATGAATACATGAATACCCACAACAACGGGTTTGAAAATAGAGTCACATATAAACATAAAATATGACTCAATGTGGCTTTGGTTTTCATAAAAGAGAAAAAGAGAAAGTTAGTTTTTATTGACGAGAAAGCATGACGTTTCAAATGTAATAAATATTGTGACATGCAATACGGGATGAAAGTGTTACTCAATATACTGTATGAAATGCATGAAATATTATCTGCGCCTATATCATTTGTTATCTTTCTATCTATTGTCTCATGATCGAAATGGGTCATCAGGAGTATAAGCCAACTCCACGACTTTGAAGGAAAATATGACTTGTCTGTTGTGCGAAGTATCCGTATCCGCTTACGAACACCGCATAGTTAGACAAAATCCAACATTCATGTGCTTGGATCTGGAAAAATGTCCCACGTGAAACTTGAGAAATGCAGATCAGCCCCTGCCTACATTGTACGCACTGTCTGACAAGGACACATATCTTTCTGCAATAGATTAGTTTTGACTGAATGGATCCTAATCTGCCTGCATTTATTTTAGACGCATTCTGATCTGGAAAGATGTTAGTCTACAGCTCTAAAACTGACCAATTCCCAGATTCTGTCTAAAGGCAGGGTTATATATGTTCTGCGCAAAGTGAGAATTAGTGCAATTCCGGAATTGTCCTGCGCAAAGTAGGAATTCTTACTTTGTCGGGCGAAGTAAGAATTCCCAGATTGCTCGGACAATCCCGGAATTGGCCGTGCGCAAAGTAAGAATCGAGACAAAGTAAGAATCGATTATAGATTTTTCACTGTCTGCGCAATGTAGGAATAATGGGTACAAAATAAGAATACTTTATCACTTACAAAAAAGATGCATGCGCAGGCCTGTAGGAACAGGGGGGGGGTGTTGGCTAGGGGGGCAAGCCCCCTATAGTTGGTCAAAAATGCCGATTTCCCTTATTTCTTACTGAAAATTTAAGGAAAATCCAATTTAGTCCCCCCCATATTCAGACACTGGGGCTTTAGCCACCCCAATGTGAAATTGCTTCCTACGGGCCTGTATGCGTATGTGTAATTGTAAATTATTTGAATGCATATCTTTTATAGAAATGTACAATGACTGATGAATGTATATTAAGGGCACATTTCCTTGTTGTAATTCCAGATCTATTGGGTGTAAATAATAAAAGCTGTGACAAATTGCTCGAATACAGATTGAGAAGTTTGTGATAGCATTGTTACGTCAGATAATTCAAAGATTGTCATAATAGTTTAACCCCTTTTCCAAAAGGAAACAGCTCTTGGCAAAACTTTGAGGCAAGAGATGAAAGTGCTGATGACCATCATTTTCTCCTTTTGCCTTAATGTGTGTTTGCTATTGTACATAAATCACGTCTTTGTCAACATTTATTTAGAGGTTGAAAAAAATAGAAGCGTTTAGCAAAAGAATGATGGTTAGAAATACATAATAAAACATAATTATTATGAATCTGTCCTCTCGAAAAAAGAACATAAAAACGACTTCTAGGGCCTACAGACAAAGGCATAGCAAGGGAAAGAAATGATCGTAATTTTAAAAAAATACGATTTTTTACATCATCTTATTATTCTCACTTTGCACCAGACCTATTTTGTCAAAAATATTCTTACTTTGCGCACAGGACAAAGTAGGAATGCAAATATGCGATTTACAAGCCCTGCGCAATTCTAGAATTGTCCGGTACAATTCCGAAATCGACAGCCAAAGTAAGAATTCCTACTTTGCCCAGGACAATTCTAGAATTGAACTTATTCCTACTTTGCGCAGAACATATACACAATTTTCTTACTTACATAATTGTATTCAGTAATCTTTTCACCCTTGCACAAACGACACCATTGTAGACGGTTCCTAAATTACGACATTTCATACGGCTAAATTAAAGTTTATTCGTGTAAAAATATCAATTGTAGAGCACAAATGAAGAACTTTAAAAGGTCACGAGGAAAATGTTGGTTTCTTTCTCCTCATTTAAGTACAATCCTTTGTAAGTTCATATTATCTAAGTGGTGAAAGCAATATGTACTGTAAATGAATGGGTTAACCCTCACATTTGTTCAGAAAAAAGGCTTCTTTGTCGTAGAATCTTTGTATCCCGTGTGACTTTTTGTAGACCAGTGGATAAACAAATACGGAATTATCAATTGATATCATTTGTGACCCCTCAAGCTAAAAGGGACCTTATCCGAACTTCAAAACTCATTTTTACAATTTTTTTAGACTCAGCGCTGGTCAACCATATCCCGCATGCGAAAAACGAACAGATAGTAAGATAGGGGAATCATTCCTGATGTAGAAAATTTCATGAAAATAAAGTGTCGGCGCTAGTTTGGCTGCGCGGATTGCGCAGACTGACTAGGGTCGATATTTTTCACACTTCCTGTAAGGTCCCTTTTAGCGTGACGAGTCACATCTATAAAATATATGTGCATTTCTTCAATATTTAGTTGTAAGAAAAGATCAAACGCATATATATAAAACGACGCAATATCATTTTTGTATGTATACAAAGTCGATTCATGCTGATTCATTGTGTCTTGTTACATATCAAAATGTATCGACCGAAAGCAAACAATTACAACAAGGTTGTAGAAAAGAACCTTTATACATGTATTGCGTCATAGCATTTTGGTGCTATGAGGTAATAACTGTTTTTCAAAATGCATCATTTTTTTAATTTGTATATCGAACTGTCTCACCGAGACGATTAAGAAGATAACCCACAACACAGGGTTTGGAATTGAAGTAACAAAATTAGAATGTCTTTACGGGGAGCATAAAAAGACTTTTATCATAGTACACAGATATAAATTGTATGCAAGAAAATATTACTGAATTGTTATTCTAAAAAAGCACAGGCGTGTAATTAATGATAATAAAAGCTTAAGCTGCGCCATGTGAAATGAATTCTTTAATATATTAGTAACTAAAATGAATCGAAACGATCGACTTCTATCCTTTTCCTACTATGTTTCAGTAGTTCATTTTATTTCGATTTGACTGAACGCGATGAGATCCCATCATGTCCGTTGAAAACGCAAATCAACGCACCAAGAACCTCGGACTAAACCTACCAAGGATGGAAACAGACACAATGTTAAGGCTTTGGTGTTCTCCTTGACTAGTAAAGCTCATGATAAATGACCTGGCAGAGCATCTCTAGCTATAAGTTAGTGGTCATCTGCCAGGTCATTTATTGTGAGCTATAACGGCAATGGGAAACGTGACCTCGGTAGGAATTGAAGACTTCGCAGCCCTCTAAGACTAGTATGTTTCATCAGGGGTAGATGCGCCTCACAACAATGTTACTCTCCCAAGCCGAGGTCTATTGATCTATTAAACCATCAAATTTGACCTCTGCAGTTTTCGGTACGCCAACAGTCTATTTGGTCGTCATAATCTAATTATAGGACATCATTTGAATGATCGAATCAAAATCATTCAGTTTTATCTTGCATGATCATTACGTATACATTACGTCGCTTCTATTTTTGGCTGAAGCCGGTAACATTTGAATTATAGAATCAAAATCATTCAGTTTGATCTTGTTTGATTACGTATACATTACGTCGATTCTATTTTTGGCTGAAGCCGGTAATTTGAAGCGTCAGCCAATGAAAGTTTGTATCAGCTTTTTAAATTGTTTTGTTGTGTATAGCCAACGATTAGATACTGAAATCCCGCCAAGGCCCCGAGATTAGACGTGAAATGACCCCGCGAGAACAGAGCTCATTCTATCGAAATGGAATGTAGAGATAATGTGCTCTGTTCTTAAGAGAGTACAACAATGTATGCTCGGGCTGTTCTCATAGTGTTCTCAAGTCTACTTATATATCTTGTCTTCCTTTAAGATTATTACCGAATCAATGTTTTTTTTTGACGCACATAAAACCCGCATTTTTCGATAACCTGCATTTTCTCCATTTGCCTATCAGAATATTTTAAGTTTATAGTTTACAGATCTTACAATTATCAAATCCGTTTTGTAGTCATCAGCAGCTTTCAAATTCGAATAATCTATTTAGCAGTTTAGGATAGGAATAACTAAGGATTAGTTGTGCTAATAAATAAAATCCATTACGTCATGTCAATATGTGACCCGTCACGCTAAAAGGGACCTAATCGGATGTGTGAAAAATATCGACCCTAGTCAGTCTGCGCAGTCCGCGCAGCCAGACTAGGGCCGACATTTTTCACTTGTATGTAATTTTCTGAATCTGGAATGTTTTCCCTATCTTACTATATGTTCATTTTTCACATACAATATCTGGTTGACCTGTTCTGGTGTAACAGTGTATCTTGGCCCCCCTGGGCAGCTTGGCCCCCGGGGGCTAAGCTACCCGCGGGTAGCTTGGCCCCCACCCTGGGTAGCTTGGCCCCCACCTAAAATCTTTTTCCAGAGTCCCCCAAAATACAAAACAATGTCTGTAAATGTTACGCCTACTGTTAAATGAAAAGAAAAACCAAAGTTTAATGTGTTTTGGTCAAATTAATTTTTCGCCTTTTTTGGCATAGAATAGGGGCGGGGGCCAAGCTACCCAGGCCTGGGTAGCTTGGCCCCCACCTAAAATCTTTTTCCAGAGTCCCCCAAAATACAAAACAATGTCTGTAAATGTTACGCCTACTGTTAAATGAAAAGAAAAACCAAAGTTTAATGTGTTTTGGTCAAATTAATTTTTCGCCTTTTTTGGCATAGAATAGGGGCGGGGGCCAAGCTACCCAGGCCTGGGTAGCTTGGCCCCCACCTAAAATCTTTTTCCAGAGTCCCCCAAAATACAAAACAATGTCTGTAAATGTTACGCCTACTGTTAAATGAAAAGAAAAAACAAAGTTTAATGTGTTTTGGTCAAATTAATTTTTCGCCTTTTTTGGCGCAGAATAGGGGCGGGGGCCAAGCTACCCAGGCCTGGGTAGCTTGGCCCCCGCCGAAAATCTTTTTCCAGAGTCCCCCAAAATGCAAAACAATGACTGTAAATGTTACGCCTACTGTTAAATGAAAAGAAAAAACAAAGTTTAATGTGTTTTGGTCAAATTAATTTTTCGCCTTTTTTGGCATAGAATAGGGGCGGGGGCCAAGCTACCCAGGCCTGGGTAGCTTGGCCCCCACCTAAAATCTTTTTCCAGAGTCCCCCAAAATACAAAACAATGTCTGTAAATGTTTCGCCTACTGTTAAATGAAAAGAAAAACCAAAGTTTAATGTGTTTTGGTCAAATTAATTTTTCGCCTTTTTTGGCATAGAATAGCGGCGGGGGCCAAGCTACCCAGGCCTGGGTAGCTTGGCCCCCACCTAAAATCTTTTTCCAGAGTCCCCCAAAATACAAAACAATGTCTGTAAATGTTACGCCTACTGTTAAATGAAAAGAAAAACCAAAGTTTAATGTGTTTTGGTCAAATTAATTTTTCGCCTTTTTTGGCATAGAATAGGGGCGGGGGCCAAGCTACCCAGGCCTGGGTAGCTTGGCCCCCACCTAAAATCTTTTTCCAGAGTCCCCCAAAATACAAAACAATGTCTGTAAATGTTATGCCTACTGTTAAGAGAAAAGAAAAACCAAAGTTTAATGTGTTTTGGTCAAATTAATTTTTCGCCTTTTTTGGCATAGAATAGGGGCGGGGGCCAAGCTACCCAGGCCTGGGTAGCTTGGCCCCCACCTAAAATCTTTTTCCAGAGTCCCCCAAAATACAAAACAATGTCTGTAAATGTTACGCCTACTGTTAAATGAAAAGAAAAACCAAAGTTTAATGTGTTTTGGTCAAATTAATTTTTCGCCTTTTTTGGCGCAGAATAGGGGCGGGGGCCAAGCTACCCAGGCCTGGGTAGCTTGGCCCCCGCCTAAAATCTTTTTCCAGAGTCCCCCAAAATACAAAACAATGTCTGTAAATGTTACGCCTACTGTTAAATGAAAAGAAAAAACAAAGTTTAATGTGTTTTGGTCAAATTAATTTTTCGCCTTTTTTGGCATAGAATAGGGGCGGGGGCCAAGCTACCCAGGCCTGGGTAGCTTGGCCCCCACCTAAAATCTTTTTCCAGAGTCCCCCAAAATACAAAACAATGTCTGTAAATGTTACGCCTACTGTTAAATGAAAAGAAAAACCAAAGTTTAATGTGTTTTGGTCAAATTAATTTTTCGCCTTTTTTGGCATAGAATAGGGGCGGGGGCCAAGCTACCCAGGCCTGGGTAGCTTGGCCCCCACCTAAAATCTTTTTCCAGAGTCCCCCAAAATACAAAACAATGTCTGTAAATGTTACGCCTACTGTTAAATGAAAAGAAAAAACAAAGTTTAATGTGTTTTGGTCAAATTAATTTTTCGCCTTTTTTGGCGCAGAACAGGGGCGGGGGCCAAGCTACCCAGGCCTGGGTAGCTTGGCCCCGGCCTAAAATCTTTTTCCAGAGTCCCCCAAAATACAAAACAATGACTGTAAATGTTACGCCTACTGTTAAATGAAAAGAAAAAACAAAGTTTAATGTGTTTTGGTCAAATTAATTTTTCGCCTTTTTTGGCGCAGAATAGGGGCGGGGGCCAAGCTACCCAGGCCTGGGTAGCTTGGCCCCCACCTAAAATCTTTTTCCAGAGTCCCCCAAAATACAAAGCAATGTCTGTAAATGTTTCGCCTACTGTTAAATGAAAAGAAAAACCAAAGTTTAATGTGTTTTGGTCAAATTAATTTTTCGCCTTTTTTGGCATAGAATAGGGGCGGGGGCCAAGCTACCCAGGCCTGGGTAGCTTGGCCCCCACCTAAAATCTTTTTCCAGAGTCCCCCAAAATACAAAACAATGTCTGTAAATGTTACGCCTACTGTTAAATGAAAAGAAAAACCAAAGTTTAATGTGTTTTGGTCAAATTAATTTTTCGCCTTTTTTGGCATAGAATAGGGGCGGGGGCCAAGCTACCCAGGCCTGGGTAGCTTGGCCCCCACCTAAAATCTTTTTCCAGAGTCCCCCAAAATACAAAACAATGTCTGTAAATGTTACGCCTACTGTTAAATGAAAAGAAAAACCAAAGTTTAATGTGTTTTGGTCAAATTAATTTTTCGCCTTTTTTGGCATAGAATAGGGGCGGGGGCCAAGCTACCCAGGCCTGGGTAGCTTGGCCCCCACCTAAAATCTTTTTCCAGAGTCCCCCAAAATACAAAACAATGTCTGTAAATGTTACGCCTACTGTTAAATGAAAAGAAAAAACAAAGTTTAATGTGTTTTGGTCAAATTAATTTTTCGCCTTTTTTGGCGCAGAATAGGGGCGGGGGCCAAGCTACCCAGGCCTGGGTAGCTTGGCCCCCGCCTAAAATCTTTTTCCAGAGTCCCCCAAAATACAAAACAATGTCTGTAAATGTTACGCCTACTGTTAAATGAAAAGAAAAAACAAAGTTTAATGTGTTTTGGTCAAATTAATTTTTCGCCTTTTTTGGCATAGAATAGGGGCGGGGGCCAAGCTACCCAGGCCTGGGTAGCTTGGCCCCCACCTAAAATCTTTTTCCAGAGTCCCCCAAAATACAAAACAATGTCTGTAAATGTTACGCCTACTGTTAAATGAAAAGAAAAACCAAAGTTTAATGTGTTTTGGTCAAATTAATTTTTCGCCTTTTTTGGCATAGAATAGGGGCGGGGGCCAAGCTACCCAGGCCTGGGTAGCTTGGCCCCCACCTAAAATCTTTTTCCAGAGTCCCCCAAAATACAAAACAATGTCTGTAAATGTTACGCCTACTGTTAAATGAAAAGAAAAAACAAAGTTTAATGTGTTTTGGTCAAATTAATTTTTCGCCTTTTTTGGCGCAGAATAGGGGCGGGGGCCAAGCTACCCAGGCCTGGGTAGCTTGGCCCCCGCCTAAAATCTTTTTCCAGAGTCCCCCAAAATACAAAACAATGACTGTAAATGTTACGCCTACTGTTAAATGAAAAGAAAAAACAAAGTTTAATGTGTTTTGGTCAAATTAATTTTTCGCCTTTTTTGGCGCAGAAAAGGGGCGGGGGCCAAGCTACCCAGGCCTGGGTAGCTTGGCCCCCGCCTAAAATCTTTTTCCAGAGTCCCCCAAAATGCAAAACAATGACTGTAAATGTTACGCCTACTGTTAAATGAAAAGAAAAAACAAAGTTTAATGTGTTTTGGTCAAATTAATTTTTCGCCTTTTTTGGCATAGAATAGGGGCGGGGGCCAAGCTACCCAGGCCTGGGTAGCTTGGCCCCCACCTAAAATCTTTTTCCAGAGTCCCCCAAAATACAAAACAATGTCTGTAAATGTTACGCCTACTGTTAAATGAAAAGAAAAACCAAAGTTTAATGTGTTTTGGTCAAATTAATTTTTCGCCTTTTTTGGCATAGAATAGGGGCGGGGGCCAAGCTACCCAGGCCTGGGTAGCTTGGCCCCCACCTAAAATCTTTTTCCAGAGTCCCCCAAAATACAAAACAATGTCTGTAAATGTTACGCCTACTGTTAAATGAAAAGAAAAACCAAAGTTTAATGTGTTTTGGTCAAATTAATTTTTCGCCTTTTTTGGCATAGAATAGGGGCGGGGGCCAAGCTACCCAGGCCTGGGTAGCTTGGCCCCCACCTAAAATCTTTTTCCAGAGTCCCCCAAAATACAAAACAATGTCTGTAAATGTTTCGCCTACTGTTAAATGAAAAGAAAAACCAAAGTTTAATGTGTTTTGGTCAAATTGGACCACCTTAAAATTTTGTCCTTTGGGAAAGGGTTAAGAAATACAGGAATAACCCATTCTCAGACAGCAAAATTTTAACTTTTCCAAATTGAAAGGTGTTGCAGAAAACAATTGGACAATTTGAAATGAATGAAAGTTTTCATTTTTTTTTCTTTAGGGTTGAAAACGTTGAGGAAAATGAAGAATTCTTTTATCACAAGCAATTTCTTAATTTCCCATAAAATTCTCAAATGTCTTAGTCTTGTAAGGCGACAAAAGGCATCAATATGTGGGATTGTGTTAAATAGATGCAATGTTTTATGGCATATTAGATTGCTTAGCAGGTACATCTTTTAAAAGAAAACATGTTTAATGAAAGAGACATCACATTTCCATTTCATTGTTTTTGTTCCCAAACAAGACCTAGTTTTGACATTCCTAATAGGAAAGGCTTGGGAAAACATTGAAACAAAAGAAGAAACTGCTGATAAGCAGCAGTTTCTCCTTTTGTCTCAATATTTTCTGTGGCATATTTTACACAAATTCTATCTTTCATAACATCCGTTTTGTCATTTGTGGCAGTTATTGAAGTGGATAACCCTAAAATTTTGCCGTTTGGGAAAGGGTTAACCCTTTCCCAAACAGCAAAATTTTGGACTATTAGAAATTCAAAGACAATAATGTAAAGCGAATGATTTTAAACAAAATTGGTTGTTTAGATGGAAAACATTGTGGGAACTGAAGAAATAGCTTGTCACACACCAATTTCTTCATTTTGCACATTGTTTTCACAAGACTTTTCTTAAAAGGGAGTCAGCAGGTGTCACTGTGCCGTAATGGATTAAAGTATGTTTCGATGCCAAGATTGGTAATTCTTATGTGTATAAATACTATCTTTTTTTTTAAGTTGTTGCTAATAAGCAAAAAACAAGCCTTTAAAGACAGAAATGACTAATTCCATATACATCTGAACTTCTGTATACATCAATTTGTTTAATTTAACTCAAAACTATATGATCTCTTTTGAATTATGCAACTCTTTGGCTTTGAAATGTTCAAAATCTTCATAAACAAAATATGCTGTATCAGACAAAATTAAAAGTGAATTTATGAAAAAATATGTGTGAAATGGCTCTTTAAAAGGAATTTCTGTAATGTTGACAACTTTTTGCCATAAAAACATTCAGAGGTCTTGTATCTTCTGTTTTAAGACTTAGACAAAGTTTTTCTTGTACATTCCCTGCCAATGTTAAGGGAGTCGCTGATTATCTTTGATTTTAGATTTCTATGCATTTGTCAGCAAAAATCTTTTACAATGTGAAAATTTTTTCTGTCAGAGGATCATTTATATAGATCTAACTCTACTTTAATTGTGCACAGACACTTCTTAGATAATTCTTTGTTGTTATTTCGATTTCAAAACAAGGTTATATCGAGATGTTTCTGGCTCTACTCTTGCCTATCCCCTAACATTTTTCTCATATAACGACATCCCTTTAAATTTCGTTTCGTTGCAAAGGGCAGCGTTATACTTTCCTTCTTTTGCCTGTATTAAAGTGACATTTCTTAGATATAATTACCTAAATTTTACTTTTATATTTGATATTTTCTTATGAAAATTCTGAAAATTTCTTGTTAAAGTGTTGAAACATTTACGAGAAATATACATTTTTGTGTTGAAATGAAACAAATAGCTGTATACAACAGTTCAGGTGTCAATGTATATCGTCATTCCTGTCTAAACTTCAAAGGCATGTTTTTCAATTATCAGCAACAAATTAAAGAAACTGGTAGCATTTGTACGCATTACAATAACCAATCTTGGTATGAAATAATATACATTAAAAAAATGAAATGGGAATGTTACTCTCTTTAACCCATTACCGAACAGCAAAATTTTTGGCTGTTCCAAATGCAAAGATCATGCAGACGACAATTTCAAGTGGATTATTTTTTGTTTTTTTGGGGTCATTTGGGGTATAAAAAATTGTGGAAAATGAAGAAATTGCTTGTCACAAGCAAATTCTTCATTTTCCACTATATTTTCTCATGCCTTTTTATTGAGAGGCGTCAAAGGGTGTCATTGTGTGGCAATGGGTTAAAACTATTTCTATCAATAAGATCTCTACTCTTTCTCGTGTACATATTCCTTCTTGAAGTTTAATTAGTTTAATTGTTTGTATTCTTTGTACGAAAGAAGCTCGCCCTTGTGGTGGATGAATAAAGATAAGCATATATTATATATGTTTGAATGTTCTTTTCTTCATACTCTTTCCATTGTTTGTTTGTTGTTTTCTCACAACAACACAATAAAGCTGCCATTGTCTTTTGAGAGACTTCTTCCATAACACAAGAAGACTTGACATCCATGTTCCTGACTAACCCTTTCTCAAACAGCAAAATTTCGGTAACAAAATGGATATCTATAAAGATTTGATTTTAGTACATTATAGCACACACTAAAAACAGACATTGTTTTGTAATTTGGGGGACTCTGGAAAAAGATTTTAGGTGGGGGCCAAGCTACCCAGACCTGGGTAGCTTAGCCCCCGCCCCTATTCTACGCCAAAAAAAGGCGAAAAATTAATTTGACCAAAACACATTAAACTTTGTTTTTTCTTTTCATTTAACAGTAAGCGTAACATTTACAGACATTGTTTTGTATTTTGGGGGACTCTGGAAAAAGATTTTAGGTGGGGGCCAAGCTACCCAGGCCTGGGTAGCTTGGCCCCCGCCCCTATTCTAAGCCAAAAAAGGCGAAAAATTAAATTGACAATAACACATTTAACTTTGGTTTTTCTTTTCATTTAACAGTAGGCGTAACATTTACAGACATTGTTTTGTAATTTGAGGGACTCTGGAAAAAGATTTTAGGTGGGGGCCAAGCTACCCAGGCCTGGGTAGCTTGGCCCCCGCCCCTAATCTGCGCCAAAAAAGGCGAAAAATTAATTTGACCAAAACACATTAAACTTTGGTTTTTCTTTTCATTTAACAATAGGCGTAACATTTACAGACATTGTTTTTTAATTTGAGGGACTCTGGAAAAAGATTTTAGGTGGGGGCCAAGCTACCCAGGCCTGGGTAGCTTGGCCCCCGCCCCTATTCTGCGCCAAAAAAGGCGAAAAAATAATTTGACCAAAACACATTAAACTTTGGTTTTTCTTTTCATTTAACAGTAGGCGTAACATTTACAGACATTGTTTTTTATACCCCCCACAACAAAGTTATGGGGGGGTATACTGGATTCAGGTTGTCCGTCCGTCTGTCCGTCCGTCTGTCCGTCCATCCGTCTGTCCGTCCGTCCGTCCGTCCGTCCGTCCGTGGACATAATTTTGTGTCCTCTTCTCCTCCCACAGTTTTTGACCGATTTTGCTGAAATTTTAGCAGGTTGTTTCCCATCATATGAAGTTGTGCACCTGCAATTTTCATCTTGATCCAGGCAGTAGTTTCAGAGTTATGCCACTTTGAACTTTAGCACTTTTTAGTGACAACGCGCTAGTGGGGGGTATTTGTCCGCTTTGCGACAGTTCTAGTTAATTTGAGGGACTCTGGGTAGCTTGGCCCCCGCCCCTATTCTGCGCCAAAAAAGGCAAAAAATTAATTTGACCAAAACACATTAAACTTTGTTTTTTCTTATCATTAAACGGTAGGCGTAACATTTACAGACATTGTTTTGTAATTTCAGGGACTCTGGAAAAAGATTTTAGGTGGGGGCCAAGCTACCCAGGCCTGGGTAGCTTGGCCCCCGCCCCTATTCTGCGCCAAAAAAGGCGAAAAAATAATTTGACCAAAACACATTAAACTTTGGTTTTTCTTTTCATTTAACAGTAGGCGTAACATTTACAGACATTGTTTGGTAGTTTGAGGGACTCTGGAAAAAGATTTTAGGTGGGGGCCAAGCTACCCAGGCCTGGGTAGCTTGGCCCCCGCCCCTAATCTGCGCCAAAAAAGGCGAAAAATTAATTTGACCAAAACACATTAAACTTTGGTTTTTCTTTTCATTTAACAGTAGGCGTAACATTTACAGACATTGTTTTTTAATTTGAGGGACTCTGGAAAAAGATTTTAGGTGGGGGCCAAGCTACCCAGGCCTGGGTAGCTTGGCCCCCGCCCCTATTCTGCGCCAAAAAAGGCGAAAAAATAATTTGACCAAAACACATTAAACTTTGGTTTTTCTTTTCATTTAACAGTAGGCGTAACATTTACAGACATTGTTTTATATTTTGGGGGACTCTGGAAAAAGAGTTTAGGTGGGGGCCAAGCTACCCAGGCCTGGGTAGCTTGGCCCGCGCCCCTATTCTAAGCCAAAAAAGTCGAAAAATTAAATTGACCAAAACACATTAAACTTTGGTTTTTCTTTTCATTTAACAGTAGGCGTAACATTTACAGACATTGTTTTGTAATTTGAGGGACTCTGGAAAAAGATTTAAGGTGGGGGCCAAGCTACCCAGGCCTGGGTAGCTTGGCCCCCGCCCCTAATCTGCGCCAAAAAAGGCGAAAAATTAATTTGACCAAAACACATTAAACTTTGTTTTTTCTTATCATTAAACGGTAGGCGTAACATTTACAGACATTGTTTTGTAATTTCAGGGAGTCTGGAAAAAGATTTTAGGTGGGGGCCAAGCTACCCAGGCCTGGGTAGCTTGGCCCCCGCCCCTATTCTACACCAAAAAAGGCGAAGAATTAATTTGACTAAATCACATTAAACTTTGGTTTTTCTTTTCAATTAACAGTAAGCGTAACATTTACAGACATTGTTTTGTATTTTGGGGGACTCTGGAAAAAGATTTTAGGTGGGGGCCAAGCTACCCAGGCCTGGGTAGCTTGGCCCCCGCCCCTATTCTATGCCAAAAAAGGTGAAAAATTAATTTGACCAAAACACATTAAACTTTGTTTTTTCTTTTCATTTAACAGTAGGCGTAACATTTACAGACATTGTTTTGTATTTAGGGGGACTCTGGAAAAAGATTTTAGGTGGGGGCCAAGCTACCCAGGCCTGGGTAGCTTGGCCCCCGCCCCTATTCTGCGCCAAAAATAGGCAAAAATTAATTTGACCAAAACACATTAAACTTTGTTTTTTCTTTTCATTTAACAGTAGGCGTAACATTTACATCATTGTTTTGTATTTTGGGGGACTCTGGAAAAAGATTTTAGGTGGGGGCCAAGCTACCCAGGCCTGGGTAGCTTGGCCCCCACCCCTATTCTGCGCCAAAAAAGGCGAAAAATTAATTTGACCAAACCACATTAAACTTTGTTTTTTCTTTTCATTTAACAGTAGGCGTAACATTTACAGACATTGTTTTGTATTTTGAGGGACTCTGGAAAAAGATTTTAGGTGGGGGCCAAGCTACCCAGGCCTGGGTAGCTTGGCCCCCGCCCCTATTTTGCGCCAAAAAAGTTGAAAAATTAATTTGACCAAAACACATTAAACTTTGGTTTTTTTTCTTTTCATTTAACAGTAGGCGTAACATTTACAGACATTGTGTTGTAATTTGGGGGACTCTGGAAAAAGATTTTAGGTGGGGGCCAAGCTACCCAGGCCTGGGTAGCTTGGCCCCCGCCCCTATTCTCCACCAAAAAAGGCGAAAAATTAATTTGACCAAAACACATTAAACTTTGTTTTTTTCTTATCATTAAACGGTAGGCGTAACATTTACAGACATTGTTTTGTAATTTCAGGGAGTCTGGAAAAAGATTTTAGGTGGGGGCCAAGCTACCCAGGCCTGGGTAGCTTGGCCCCCGCCCCTATTCTACACCAAAAAAGGCGAAGAATTAATTTGACTAAATCACATTAAACTTTGGTTTTTCTTTTCAATTAACAGTAAGCGTAACATTTACAGACATTGTTTTGTATTTTGGGGGACTCTGGAAAAAGATTTTAGGTGGGGGCCAAGCTACCCAGGCCTGGGTAGCTTGGCCCCCGCCCCTATTCTATGCCAAAAAAGGTGAAAAATTAATTTGACCAAAACACATTAAACTTTGTTTTTTCTTTTCATTTAACAGTAGGCGTAACATTTTCAGACATTGTTTTTTAATTTGAGGGACTCTGGAAAAAGATTTTTGGTGGGGGCCAAGCTACCCAGGCCTGGGTAGCTTAGCCCCCGCCCCTATTCTACGCCAAAAAGGCAAAAAATTAATTTGACCAAAACACATTAAACTTTGTTTTTTCTTTTCATTTAACAGTAGGCGTAACATTTACAGACATTGTTTTGTAATTTGAGGGACTCTGGAAAAAGATTTTAGGTGGGGGCCAAGCTACCCAGGCCTGGGTAGCTTGGCCCCCGCCCCTATTCTGCGCCAAAAATAGGCAAAAATTAATTTGACCAAAACACATTAAACTTTGTTTTTTCTTTTCATTTAACAGTAGGCGTAACATTTACAGTCATTGTTTTGTATTTTGGGGGACTCTGGAAAAAGATTTTAGGCGGGGGCCAAGCTACCCAGGCCTGGGTAGCTTGGCCCCCGCCCCTATTCTGCGCCAAAAATGGCGAAAAATTAATTTGACCAAAACACATTAAACTTTGTTTTTTCTTTTCATTTAACAGTAGGCGTAACATTTACAGACATTGTTTTGTATTTTGGGGGACTCTGGAAAAAGATTTTAGGTGGGGGGCCAAGCTACCCAGGCCTGGGTAGCTTGGCACCCGCCCCTATTCTATGCCAAAAAAGACGAAAAATCAATTTGACCAAAACACATTAAACTTTGGTTTTTCTTTTCATTTAACAGTAGGCGTAACATTTACAGACATTGTTTTTTAATTTGAGGGACTCTGGAAAAAGATTTTTGGTGGGGGCCAAGCTACCCAGGCCTGGGTAGCTTAGCCCCCGCCCCTATTCTACGCCAAAAAGGCGAAAAATTAATTTGACCAAAACACATTAAACTTTGGTTTTTCTTTTCATTTAACAGTAGGCGTAACATTTACAGACATCGTTTTGTAATTTGAGGGACTCTGGAAAAAGATTTTAGGTGGGGGCCAAGCTACCCAGGCCTGGGTAGCTTGGCCCCCGCCCCTATTCTGCGCCAAAAATAGGCAAAAATTAATTTGACCAAAACACATTAAACTTTGTTTTTTCTTTTCATTTAACAGTAGGCGTAACATTTACATCATTGTTTTGTATTTTGGGGGACTCTGGAAAAAGATTTTAGGTGGGGGCCAAGCTACCCAGGGTGGGGGCTAAGATACCCCGGGGTAGCTTGGCCCCCGGGGGCCAAGCTGCCCGCGGGTAGCTTAGCCCCCGGGGGCCAAGCTGCCCAGGGGCCAAGATAAACTGATACACCGGGTCTGACAAATTTGTAAAAATTTTGATTTTTGAAGTTCGGATAAGGTCCCTTTTAGCGCGACGGGTCACATATGAATAAGTAATGTTGACCAATAAATAAAAGTAAATAAATGAGATCAATAAAGCAGTTGTATCTTTTCAATTTGCAATTCAAGCATTACTTTAATTGTCCTTCGAAATGCATAATAGAGATATTATTTGAATTTCAAATTAAGTTAGCTGCAATAATTCAAATCATTTCTAAACACTTGACAATTTAAATAATATGCAAAGTAGATTGATAATGCCTTTCACAATAAATTAGATAATCCGTTTAATATTTCATTTCACCAAACAGTTTGAATTGTATGAACCAAGTTGTTTGCGTAATCAAAAATGGAATGAAAATAAGGAATATCTCGACATTAGATCTTAATCATATCAAAATCAATATCAAAATGAAATATGTAAATATCCAAAAATATTTAGGCCTACATAAACGTTTGGGACCACAGAAGCATCATAAAAAAAAGAAAAAAAAATAGCTTCGATAAATACGTGGCCGATTTGAGAGACTTGAAGCACAGAAGGCGAAAAGCCGCCAGTAGTATTTTTTCTCAACGAGACCTGCTTTTGATATATCCAGTAGAAATGGCATCGCAAGAGATTATGGCAATAGAATAAATCCTGATACAGTCGACACTCGTTATGTCGACATCGGATAAGTCGAATTTTCGCTTAAGTGGAAGTTCAAATCTTGTCCCCTCCTCATCAATGGACATATTTTTTTTCAAACAAAACAATTTCGAGCTGAATATAGCTATTGAAATATAGTAGGAAAAGGATAGAAATTGCTCGAATCGAGCAATTTCTTTCCTTTTCCTACTTTATTTCAATAATAATCGTACCTGATTAGTTTCAAAAACAGTCAAATATCAACTTTATCGAAGCCGAAGAAAATCGGATGACTCGAACTCTGGATATGTCGAGGTATTTTGACGGCCCCTCCGAATTCGACACAACGAGTGTCGACTGTAATTAGCATTTTCTCATTTACGCTCAATTTTCCTTTCGTCATATTGTGTGTAAATCTTATCTACGAACATCTATTTAGTGACCAGCAATAGCTTTCAAATAAGATGACCCCAAAAACTTGTCGTTTGTGACACAGCTTAATGAGATAAGTAGCTGCATGATAGGGGAGGATGTGGTGTTAGTCAAAGCCTCCCTGATACATGATTGAAATACTGTTAAAAAGCGGTGTTAAACCCCGTAAAATTCAAACCTTTAAGGAAAAAGATCACGCAATAAATCCATGCCGATCTTTATCATTGACAGGTCGTTAAGATGTCCTTAGATAACTGCAATCATCATTAACTGTTCACAATCATAACCTTTAACTAGATAAGTCGATGGTTTTGTCTTTCGTTGTTAGGAGTTCAACGGAAAAATAAATGGTGAAGAAGAAATTGCTGATAAGCAGAGTTTTACGGAGAAAAAAAGAACAACTGCAATTCGATGTCCCTGCGCTAATAGACTGTAAAAGAATAATAATATGTATAGACACCCTTCGTTACTAGTTCATTTTTCAAAGTTAGAAATATAAAGATGTCTTGTTTACACCTATTTTTGCTCCGTCACTTAAATTCCAAAATTACAAAAAGTGCAAACGATGACTTAAGTGTTGCAGAGAGAAGGAAATACATCATACAAACCCACAGCGAAGAAAACAAGATGTGTTTGTAAAACACCAATGCCCCCGAAATGGCCATTTTTGTAAAAGGTTAAGTGTTCGTAGAGTCAAGTGTTGATAAGGGTTAAAGGATGACCTAAAGGAAGGTCAAATTGCATGGAACAGATAGATTACATTAAAAGGAAGTTGCATACCGAATTTAAGCTTTGTGTCTCACATACTTTCGGAGAAAAGGTCAATGTTAAGCTTTCAGACAAACAGACGGACAGACAGACAGACAGACGGACGGAAACGAGAAAAAACAATCTACCCCCGATCTCGCGATACGAGGGCATAAAATGTGCGAAAAGAGAAATTGTCAGCAAACAGGCCAGTATTTCATCTTTTTCAGAATCTGTCAATATTTTTCTTTTTCTGATAAGCGCTCCATACCAGATATTGCTGGAAAATGGTTGAAGTGTTTATTGAATAATTGAAAAAATGAATGAAAACGACAAAATTTTTTGATAAGGCTCCAATAAAGCATTTGAGATCAACATGAACAAGACCATCCTGTGCACACGTAGTCTGATCAGGGACCATGTTGTTTTCGAATAGCTTCTTCAATACATTTAGCATAGTATTCAAACCGCTCACAATATGTATATTCTACATGAACACGCATTTATGGAAACTACGTCGCATCATTTCTCTAGTTTTACTTACTTTTTTGCAAACATAAGTGAATTTTGTGAACACAAAAATAAATAAAATGTTCGTAAACTACATGAGACCGGATAAGACATTTAATCACATACATGTAGTTTTATTTATCTTTTATTCATGTAGATTCTCATACAACATCATTAGGGTGTCTTTTTGCAATGAATTCAATTTCTGCACTTACGTATGCTTCATTTGATTTGCGTGTATGCACGGATTGATAATTAGTTAATGTTCAATTAACGAACTCTGGTATATTTTACTTTCTCTTTCAAACGCGAATGAATAGAAAACAGCATGGAGATATACTCTCTTTGAACACTGTTGCAGATTCTATCGCGTCATTTATCTTTCCACAATCGTCAAATATTTGGGCTGTTACAATTTGAAGGCTATCACAGACGACAAAACGGAAGTACATATGGATGTAACTTTTGTACAATACAAAAATAAATTGAGGCCGCAAAAGAAAGTAATTCTAGTTAGCAGTTTATTCTTCTGTTTCGATGTTATCCAAGCGTTATCTTTTCGGAACCTCAAAACAGGGCTTTGGTCAAGGGTTTATGGATTTGCGTAGTATTAATTGCCCTTAACAAGAAAACATGTAGAGCGTTACGTATAAAATGTGCACGTAATGTTATTATGACAGATCTTCTTACATTTTTTTCATTATACCCTTTCAAGTTCTTTTTAAAAATATACCCGTAAATTAATTACTTTAAAGCCTTTTAGCAATGGGTGATGTTAACTAGCTAGTCCCGTATGTATTAGTCCTTAGTACTAGGACGAAATCTACAGACTAGCTTTCCCTTATTTCGTGTTGATTATTAACAACTTTAAACTACCATTTAGTTGTAAACAACTCTACACAGTGTAACTTGCATCAAAATTTGTTTTCACATTTTCTTTGTCAATCAATCTATAGACGAAAGGTTAAATCATAGCTAAAAGTGCAGAGCAATCACATAAAATAGCTCATGTTTTTCTTGGTCTACAATATTTTCAGTGACATTTTCTTCAAGCGTTTTTATTGAAAAGCACCCGAAAATACGATATTCAAGTAACGTATACAACCAATCATTAGCACCAAGGAGCCCGACGCGAGATTTGAAAATTGCCAATAACTCATAAACTGTGTTACATTTCAATTCCCAATACGAACACTATCATTTTGAACGGTTTAAAGTTTTGAATTACTGTATACTTAGGGAAATATTGGACAAAAATGTTCAAAATTACCTCCCTTGCATATGAATATAGAGTAAAATAATATTTGTAAATTATTTTCTTCTTAAAGTATAATCTTGAAATCGGGCACGGTGAATCAACTTATGTGAAGTGTATTTACAAGTATTAGTGCAATTTGATGCATTTCGTATGGCTAGAAAGTGGTGAATGGTTAAACCATTGATAAAAAGTCAGAGCAATCGTAAAAACTATCAGTTGCTTTCCTTTGTCTACTAAACATGTAATTTCAGTGACATTTTCTTCAAGCATTTTATTGAAAAGTACCCGAAAATACGATATTCAACTTAAGGTATACCAACCCTTATGAGAATTACATGACGTCGGAATTATTCGTGTGACGTCGTTTAACATTCGTTACGCATCCGAACCTATTCGAGCGACGTCGAAAACATTCGGCGATGGAACGTTCCACCGCCGAATGTTTTCGACGTCGCCCGAATAATTCCGACGTCGCGTGAATTCCATTGGGGGTGGACTACCTTAAACAATGAAATGTAACTAATTTTACTAACATTCATCATACAGTTGAAACCCTTTGTGTCGCAGTCGTTCGGAACGGCATTTCACCTCCAGATACAACACTTCGACTCCTGCATTGATATCTATCGTTCTTTTGTTTGTCTCTAAGTGCGCTGATGATTGAAATATAGTAGGAAAAGGAAAGAAATTGCGCGAAACGATTTTAATAATTATCTGTATTTCAAATTAATTATGCTTTACATTTCTGGTACCCATTTATGATGACTGGACAAGACTTTGACATAAGCAGAACTTAGACTGATCCGACGTGGTCATACCGATTGTCAACTATGGTTTAAAGGGAATATTTTCCCACCATGACTGGTGGAATTAAGATTTTCTCTCTTCTTTTCTTTTCTTCGTGTTATGTTAAACTTTATTTTTCAAGTTATTACAAATAAATGATCTGTCTAATAATTATACCTAGATATAGTATAATTTTAAATTTTACAGTTGACAATATATTGCATTTTTCAATCGAATTCAAGAAATTTCTCCAAAATCAAACAATAAATAAAAAGGCATGGAGAAAATGAAACAAAACGTTGGGCCTTGACTTTGTATCTTTCGTTGTCTCATTGACTCCCAAAACGCTCATATCTACATGTAGTTTGGTGACCAATGACACACTGAAAAATGGAATCTATTTAATATGGTCAACTGTAATCAAATGAATGTATGTATGTGTATCATGTAAAAACATTGTAAATAATGTAATTATCTGAAAAATAAAGATTAACCAATTACCACTCAGTGACTCCTTTTGACTCCCCACAATATAATGGTTTTGGAAAACATTGTGGAAAATGAAGAAATTGCTTGTCACAAGCAATTTCTTCATTTCCCACAATGTTTTCTATCTCAAAAGCTATAAAATTTAGAAATTTCATCACATTGTAATGTCGTCTGCAACTTCTTTCAAATTGGACTACCCCAAAATTTTGTCGTTTGGTAATGGGTTAAAACAATAGAAAAAAACACTGTGGTTTATTTTCAGGTTACAACCATCAGATTGAAATCAGACGTCAACCACATTCTACATAAAAGGGAGATAGGTACATCTAGCTTTTATAGCAATTCTTAATATAACATAGTTGTGTCTTTGAATGGTTTACGCCTCCTTAATTCAGTCAGGTCGCGGCGGCTGGACCACATGATATGTATTTCTGTTTTTCATTTGACTAGCAGTACTGCAACATCCATACCAAGTATCCAGCTACTTAAGTACACGATAGCTCATGTCTTGGTGGTAGAAAAAAATCGTACAGGATATTAGCCACGATTGGCTGGAACCTCATGTTTGAGAATACGTGGCCCTTTCCATATTTTTAGCCACAATTCCTGAAAAGCGCCCGATATGCGTACGTAACACTTCAGTTTTGTTCTTTAAAGAATCGGCCTAAATTCTTAGAATTCTAAATTTGCATGAAATATTGAAATTAAAATCGTAACTGACAGTAAAAATATTTTGCATCTTACAGACGGGTTCAAGGATATACGGAGAGGAAAATTACATATCTATACCATATCCGATGACAATAAAAACAGGTGGGTGTATCAATGTAAGATTATACAACAATGTATACCCCAGTCACGATATTATGTCACGTGTTTACTAATTTGACCTATTGACACAAGAGAAAATGTTTTGAATGCTAAATAAATTTTTCATACTTTGGTTAGCTGTCTTGAAATATTCCATTTCACATGCTCATTCCGTGTTTTTTTGTTCTCATTTTTGAAAAGTATCGTAGGTCACAGGACGATATTTAGATCTACATATCATATAAGAGTCAAGATTGAACGTAAAGCATGCTGCTTTAACAATGTAATGAAAGCCAATCTATTGTACATGTATCCACATCTGCGACACTCAGAGTGATATTGCTTAATATTTTAAGCTGCTGATATACATGTAGGCCTACGATATATCCAAAAACAAAAAAGCACAAGCTAGAAAAAATATCATAAGAATATCGAGTATGGCACATTAGCTACATGACGTAGTCATGACGTAATTTCAAGGATGTGGGTTGAAAATTTTTCTTTTACAAGCTATTAATAACGAGGTTGTCGAATAAATCGGTTACATAGAAATCAAAATCGCTTTCTGTATTTAATGTTTTATACATTGGTCCACTTCAGGCTAGATCTAAAAGCACTACTAAGACGTAAACGTAATGCAGACTCGGGTACTGACGATATTGTTCTACATATACAAACGGACGACAGCTTAGTTGAGCTGGATCTACACAAAGCCACGCCCATAGTAACAGATACCACAAATATTGTATTCAGACAGAAGGAGTTCCTGCGGACTTCTCATGCCAATGTTAAAGATTGCTTTTATACTGGTCGTCTAAAATCAGACCCTAGTTCAGTTGCAAGTGTTGCAATATGTGACCATGTTGTAAGTATGTGCACAAATTACATATTTCAAAGATGCATCCCTTTCCCATTTTGTATGGTTTGTATTAGCTCCGACGGCCGAAAGCCAGCAAGCTATTGTCATGGCGTTGAGTCCGTTCGTCCATAAGCTTGTACTTGTATGCACTCTAGAGGCTACATTTTTTTGCCCGATGTACCTGACATTTGGTCAGAAGGATCGTCTTGATGAAATTTCGGACGACTTCAAAATTGGGTCAACTGGGTCTAAAACTAGGTCACTGGGTCAAATCTTATAAAAATCGTAATTGCACTCATGAGGCCATATTTTCTTCAGGTAAATTGAAAATTGGTGAGAATAATTGACTTGATAAAATCTCGGACAGTCTAAAAATTCAATCAACCAGGGTTAAAAACTAGCTCACATGATCAAATCTAAGAAAAACCTTGTTTGCACTCTAGAGGCCACATCTTTTGTTCTATCAACCTGAAAACTATTCAGAATTACTGTCATTGTTACATTAGGTCAACTTGAGTCAAAAACTAGGTCACGGGATCAAATATTAGAAAAAAAAAAAAACAAAACAAAAACCTCTTGTATGCAGTGCGATCTAAAGGCCACACTTTTGAGTGTAAAGAATATCAAAAGTAGCTGTTTTTCACATTCAATTGGCATGACTCCGGACTTTCTGGTCCGATCTGACCCATAATCGAACTCATCCGATAACTTATAGTTATACATGACAGATGGATGGACAGACGGACGACGGTCAAAAAGTGACCAAAATAACTTACATCTTGCTCAGGTGAGCTGAAAATCTTAAATATACTCTAGATACGATATTTTTTGCCCGGTCAACGTGAAAATGTCAGAATGGGTGTCTTGATCAAATCTAAGACGAGCCTTTTGATGCCAGATGTCGTTTTGCTGATATCACAAACAAACAATATTATCGATTTATTAGAACATAACAACAAGGGTTGACATTTTTGCTCTCATCTCGATTCTTATTTTTGCACGTATCTAAAGGTGTTATGTACTTTATCGAAACTTTGAAATATTGATAACTCAAATTTCACGCATTGTATTGTGCTTAACATTCTTAGAGGTCCACAGAAAACCTAAATGGTCCTCGTGCTTGGAACGCGGGTTTTATTTTTTTCATGTGCTTCTGAAAATGTTAACGGCCCCAAAAAGGTGAATTAGCCCTTTATTTATTAAATCGCAAGGGAAAAAAACATATTCACCGTTAACGGCGACATACTTTCATTCGAAATTATGCCCCTATAGATAAAAATGAAATGTTGCGTAGAAAACTTTACCCTTTCTAGTATGTAGTTATGTTTAGCAAGAATAAAATACATCAATTATTTCATTTTGAGAAACCTTCCTTACTGTTATACATTTTCAATTTTGAGATATCCAATGGTTTCTACCTGCAATACGTCGATTTTGTGCGGTCAAGAAATCGACCCTTTAGCCCGAATGAAAACATCAAAACAATCAGTATCGAGACAAACAAAGACTTTGATTGGCTGACACAGACGAAGCTGATTAAAATAGACGGGACAGCCAAACTATAGCACAAGCTATCGCCAACCGAAGTCGGCCAAAATGTAGTTTTGAACAGTCATGGAACTGTTCGTCAGTATTCCATGTCCAATTTACATTTCCAGTAACTAATTTCCAATAACATACAAAATCATAGTATTACTCAAAACTGATAATTATTCTCACTTTTTTTTACACAGGAAGGTGCATTTACAGACCGCAAAACAACCTTCTGGTTCGAGTCTATATCAGACTCAGTCGAAGATTTAGGTCACGACATTATACTAGGAATGCGGGAAGATTTGTTGAATATAGATGGAGATGGTTATATAAAAACAGAAAACGCTGAACACACGAAAGGAAACCTGGAAGAATCTAATACAGGAGACGGTACATCTTTTCTCTAGTAATAATTCCCCTTTGTCTGACATTACGATGAACGTTTTAAAATCCTCAGTTCTAAAGTTATTTCTTTTATGCAATGCGATTGTTTTCCGGAAGACACTCAAAAGACCATTGTTTTCTTATCTGGTAAAAACATGTGTTTCTATATGACCTTTGTAACTTTAAGGTATATGACCCATCATTAAAAACTCCACTTTCTAGCCATGGGACATGCATCAAATTACATACTCTTGTAAATACACTTCAAATAAGTTGATTCACCGTGCCGGATTTCGAGATTATGCTCCAAGAAGAAAATAACTTACAAATATCTTTTTATTCTATATTCATATGCAAGGGAGGTAATTTAAAACATTTTTGTCAAATATTTCCATAATTATGTATTAATTCAAAATTCTAAACCGTTCAAAATCCTTATGTTTGTATTTGGAATGGAAATATAACATAGTTTAGGATTTACTGTCACTTTTCAAATTTCGCCTCTGACTCTTTGGTGCTAATGATGGGTTGTATACGTAAAGACACCATCACAAATTTCTGATCCGCCTTGATTACGTTCATTCTGATATCAAACTTTGACAAACCGAAGTGCTTTATTGGCCATTGAGAAAGTGTCGCCCTTTCAGGAGGCTTATGCGACAAAGGGAGAAAACCTGGTTTTTCGAAAATCGAGGTACGTTTACCAGGGTTGTCTCCCATGATAGACAAGACCATGAATATCTAAACGACGTCCATTAAGAACACATTGCAACTCATTGTAGATGAGTCATGTAAGATTTCCTCTTGTTTTATCGAACTTTTTCTTTACGCATATGTTGACTTGTCAAATTTTGTTTATCTTCTTCCTACGGAGTAAAGAAATAAATCGTATATATGCGTAATATATCTTCTGTCAGAAACCTAAGGTGAACACTAAATGCGGTTGTAATTGGGATTCACAACCACATCTAGTTTATTTCATTTCAGGTTCAGAGGGAAATATAGAAAACTCTCGAGAGAAGCGGAGTGTTACAACACTGAATGTTGAGACAGCGGTTTTTGTGGACGAAGCTTACGTAAACAAACTAAAGGCTCTCGGATTCTCTACTGACGCCGAATTTACTCAACAACTTTTAGTGCGCCTACATGGGGTAAAGAAACTTAAATTTTATTTGGTCCCTGCTTTCCTTTTTATACGCCCGTCTTCGACAGGACGTATTATGGAATCACCCGTGGCGTCCGGATGTCAGAATGTCCGGGCGGCGTTCACTTCTTTGTCCGGAGCATAACTCTGTCATCTTAAGTCCGATTGACTTTAAACTTGGCAGTTATAATCTTTTCACCTGTACGGAGTGCAGTGCACAAGAAACATAACTCTGCATGGCCTATTTTTTAGTTATTGCCCTTTGTTGTTTTTCATACTTCTTTATTTGGCCTGGGCATATCTCTAACAGTATCATAGCTAGGACCATGAAACTTTTACCAATCTGCTCCCCTGTCAACATAAAGCAGTGTGACGGGCGTATCTTGTGACAGTTTGACACCTTGTTAGTTTTAACTTTATTACCCTATATAAAAAAGGGACTTATTCGCATTCACATGTATGTATTCAGTTATATCCAATGTTCCTTGCTGCATGTCAATGACTCAAAATGTTAAATGTAGGCCGAAAGTAATATTCTACCTCTCATTCATCGAAGACGACGCCGTTTTCATGGTTTTGAAAAAAAAAATCTTTCGATAAACAGTTTTGTTCGTATTTTGAGATATTGCTCTTTTTCTTCAAGACGTCTGACTAACGCTGGTCGAAACTTCCTGACGAAGTCCAATGTTTTCTTCTTGGATAGCAACATCTCCTTATTAATTATTATCTTTAGCATAATTAAAAACGCAATGAATATATTGCTTCCTCAGAAAAACCGTGTCCGACTCTAACCAGACTCTTAAGTTTTTTTGTGTTTTAAGTTAGTCATAGAAAAACCTTTTGAACATATGTTTAGATTATTAAACATGTTGCCTTCTTTGGTTTGATTTTCTAGTTGAACACTTTTCGTCGAAGGGGCTCTTGGGTTCCTCTCTAGAAGCTCATATCTGTTTTCTTCTGTGGTTTGGTTTTCTAGTCGAATGTTGCACGTAGAATGGGTTTTAATGCGTTTCTCCAGAGGCCCTAAGCTTGCTTCTTTAGGTATTTTTGGAATAAGTTGTATGACAATATACGGCTTGATATGGCATTCACCTTCATCAAACCTTTCCAACATTACCCTATGACAACCAATGTCTGGATCCTTTTGGGACACGGGTATTTGTCTTTTGGAACTTTTACTGATGTTTGTCTAAGATTGCGGGGCGAGCTCTTCGGATTTATGTTTATAGTCATCTAATGGGTGATTCATTTCTTTTTTTTACTGTCTTGTTTGGTGCTAAGAAGTGGCCAAGAACATGTTTCATTGATCTCAAATAGCTCGTATAACCGAGCATAAATTCTCTGAATGTGTCCTGGAAAACATGTCCTCAACTGTCTTATTGTGCCTATTCTGAAATTATGTAAAGACGTTGAAAGGAATACTCTTCTCCGACATAACTAGCTTTCTTATTTCGTCTCCTTAATCTACATTTCTTACTTCATCTCCTTTGCTCTGTTCGTGTATTCTGAGACTAAAATGCCTATACTCCTCAAGTAATAACGTTTTGTTAGTCCTGCATAATGGTCGTCCTGTAATCAGTGAAGAATTGTAATTAACTCTTTATCCTCCTTTATTTGTTGATGCTGAACTCACATGGCTTATTTGGTTTTTTAAACGGAGTAGGTTTCGTACATTTGTGTATAACAATATTTGTTGGAAAGGTTGTCTACAAATTCTGGTTTACGTTTTCCCATGTGTGAGTCTTTGTTTCTGGCTATCATAATGAAGTTGTAGTTATCGATCCCCTTTTTCTTCATCTGCTCAAACTATTACTTTTGATTTTCAACAGAGACAGAGAGGGTTGGATGTTAGTTCTATGTTTTTCATAATTGCTTTTTTTGTTTTCTCTTTCATGCTTTCTGGCAGACTTTGCAGTATCTCTCTGGTTTGGTTTAGACTTTGATGTTCTGTTACTGCTTTCTCTAGCAGGTTCTATCATCGTTCGATCTTGTGTTGTACTTGATTTTTTTGCAACTTCAATATCCTTGAATATAGCAGTTTCGCTGCGTATGCCTTGAAGTTACCTGTCGATCGACGATATCAATCCTCTTCAAGTTGTGGGATCATACTCGCTGTCATTCCTTTTTTTAATTGACACAATAAATCATCTGTGTGCTGTAAACTTATGATATATTCTTTCATTTATGGTTAACGGAAATGCTTTCAATAATTTGATGTTCCCATCTGTGTGTTTTTACCATTAGACATCAGCGTCTATACACCTAAAGAGACGATCCGAGTTCTTCGAGTTGAAAATGGCCGTTCTCTTCATTCTCGAAGACACCCGAAATATTTCTGTGATGGAATGGTTTTTCTTCTTATGAACCGAATGGTTGACAGCAAACGTCAATGTTTGTTTCCATTATAATCAAAGGAAGTAGTTGTTTAGGGGAATAACTCAAATTGCATTGGGGTAATTTGAGGGGGAAACGTAGTTATGTTCAATCAGTCTATCTGACTAATAATCTCACTGCTAAAAACAGTGAGTTTATCAAGCAATACTCTACCATTATTCACCGATAATCTATCATAAAGTATGAAATAAGAGTATTTACTACATTCCATGAGGTATAATTTTGTGACATTTAATTTCTTATGTTTTTATAGATGCAAGCAGAATGGAGTAAGTCTGGTGTTCTTGGATACAATGTGGTGATAGATATTAAACTGATTGAGTTTTGGCAGACTGATCCGGTAAGACATTTCAGATTTGTCTCCTAACATCCGTCCATCCCAAACGATAAGGTTCTATTTATAAGAACCTTTTTTTCTTTTGCCTTGTGCTCTCGGGTCACGATATTTTGGCACATGTTAACAATATTGAACTTGGGTTTAACGCTTTCCCAAACGACAAAATTTTAGGGTGGTCCAATTAAAAATCTGCCACAAATGACAGAATAAATGTTGATAACAATAAGATTTGCGTAGAATATTGCTCAGAAAATGTTGAGGCAAAAGGAGAAACTGCTGGTTATCTTCAGTTTCTTCTTTTGTTTCAATATTTTCCCAAGCCTTTTCTACTAGGGACGTCAAAACCAGGTCTTGTTTGGGAAAGGGTTAAGTAACGCAATATCGAACTCCAAACTAATTTGATTTTGCATACGATTGTTTCATCTTGCAGCTGTATAGTTGAACGCTGATTCCTTTGTTTGCATACCCCTGTGAAATGTAATTCATAAAATAATGAACATATTATGAATCTTAAGAATGTTTCATACATTACTCATTATCACTTCTTAAACACACTTCATGAAGTTTTCTGCATGAAGTATGATGATAATTGCTTCATGAAGACATTATGAAGATATTAATGATTGACAAAATCCTTAAAACCTTCATGATGAATGCAAAGGATTTATTATGAAGTTTTTATTTAAAAAAAGTTCAATAAAGTCCTTAATAAGTTCATAAGATGTCCATTATTGTGCATAAAGAACTCATAAAGAATCTGGTCCAGTTTGAAAAAAAAAAAAAACATGAGCTGACAATGAATTAATAATGGATTGTAATAGTTCTTAAAATGTCACTAACATGCCCATGGTTTGAATAAAGAACTGTGTAAGAACTGGTGAAGAATCAGGCCTCGTTCTTTGAATATTCTTAATGCGTCCATTTGGAAAAAATGAACTGGTAATTAATTAGTAAGGGATGGTTAAATTTCTTAAAAGGTACATACTAAGTCCATATTTTCAATAAAGAAGTGATTAAGGACTGATAAAGATTCAGACCCAGTTCTGTAAATTTTCTTAACCCTTTCCCAAACAAGACCTGGTTTTGACGTCCCCAAGAGAATAGGATTGAGAAAACATTGGAACAAAAGAAGAAACTGCTGATAACCAGCAGTTTCTCCTTTTGTCCCAATATTTTCTGTGCTATATTTTACACAAATTATAGCTATATCAGCACCCAATTGATCGTCTGCAGCCATTTTCATATTGGACCACCACACAATTTTGACGTTTGGTAATGGGTTAATGTGTCCATTCTGGCAAAAAAAACATGAACTAATCATGAAGTGATAATGGATTGTGTACAGTTCATAAAATGTTCTTAAAACATTCATGATCACCCAGTCTAATTTATGTTCCAGTCTATGACATGTGGTTTAGAAAATAATGGAGGGAATTTTGCTTGTCTGACTATTTTTCATGAAATATGTTTTTATTAAGACTTATAATTAATATTTTTAGTTATAATCAAGTGATTAAGGAGCTCACTAAATGATAAAACCAAGGAAGGCAATGTTAGTAAGTGTTCTTTAGACTAAATTTAACAAATTCAAATGTTTATTTCTTTTACCATTCCCCACCCACATAATTATTCTGTAAAATGGATATTATTATTTTGCTTCTATAAATAGGAATCATTGATTTTTAATGGCCTGTTACTTATTACAGTTCTGAAACTACCTGTTCTACAAAAAGTTTCTTAAGTTTTGTTCTGTCAGCAACATATTTGTACAAATTGTTTTTTAGTATTTTTCATGACCTTGACACGTTTTTAAAAAGGAAATAATGGATTGGATTAAGGATTTATTATGCATTTCCAACTTCATAAAAAATTCATTACTCTGTATTTAGAGACACCTGTATGTTTTTATGAAGTTTGTTAAGAAATATTATTCATGAATTCTTCATTGAAAAGAAGTGAACAGAAAATGGCCCATACTCATTTTCAACAAAATAATCATAATTTCTTCTTAAGATCGTTTGCATATTTTTCTTGCATGAAGTCTTCATGAATTATATGATTATTTATTCATGAAGACTTCATGCCTTTTTCTCAGAATGCAAAACTGCATGGTTTAAGGATTTATTATGCATTTCCAACTTCATGAAATATTCGTTACTCTGTTTTTATGAAGATTTATGATAATGGGCCATTTTCTGTTCACTTCTTCTTCATGAAGATTTCATTTTTTCCGTTCTTGAATAGCTCATGAATATTTATTTAATACTTCATGAAGAATGACAAAGCATTTCACAGGGGCAGACACTGGTGGGGAACTCGGACAAAGCGTCGGACGTTTATTCGCGAATACAGTGTATTCAGTCTGTGTTGTTATAAAATATCGTAACTACGGCTTTATCGAAGCCGTAGTTACGAGATTTTATAACAACACCGACAGTTTGTCAATACAAAACGGTAAGCCCGGTCTGTATTTAGAACAAGTTCATTGTCATTAGAAAAAAAATCTATAAACTCACATTTAATCGCAAAATATCTATACCTTGTAGTCGCGAAAATTGTTTTAGTTCACCACCAGTGTAGATGAAATCTATAAAATTGTACCGTGAGATTGTGACCGGACTATAGAATGTTTTAGATTAACCCTTGTCCTGCTGATTTTAAATATTGTTTCAGACTAATTTCCAATTTTAGAGACATTTCAACGCGACTAGCTCAAGTTTTTCCTACAATAATGGAGTAGAAAGCAGGCAGTATAGGCGAAGATCAGACTGCACGTCTGTGCAGGTTGATCTTAGTCTAATCTGCCTGCCAAAGCTTTTTTCACAAACGGAAATTGATGTGACCAGCATGGGAAGGGTTAAATATCGCTACACCAGCACCGAGTTAAATGCTAGTAACGACTTTTTAAAACATTTTCAAGTATACTAAGCAAAACAATAGAAGGATATTCAAATTACACTATTTGTTAAAATTAACAAAGGCGTATATTCGAACAAAAATCTACAAATAACTTCATACCAATGTCTAATCTTGAGAATCAAAAAGATAAAGCAAAGCAATCGTTTCCGGTTTCTCTTCAATATCCGGTTAAACGCTGGTACCCTACAACCGAAAAGTCACACGTCATTAATAAAAGATATTTTCACCCCGGAAGTCAACTCAAGCCTTACAATTACCTCGGAAATTCATCGCAGAGTGAATTACTACATGTTGTGGTACATTATTCCATTCCCAAATACATGCATGTTGGAATATGCCGGGTTGGTCGGTTGTTGTTGTCGGTGACGTAGACGTCTACCCAATGTGTTTCAATCATATTTGCTTGGATAAAATTTCTCAGCGTGGGATGGCAAGTCCTTGAATTGGAACAAAATCTGTTTAAGATGGTGTATTACAATAACAACGTCGATTGATTAAACGTTGGCGTCAATGAATGCGTGTTCATCCCTATTTTTCTGTTTAAAAGTTACAGGATGTGAGTCAATTACGTGGTCAATGTAACGTTGGTTAGTCAGTGTCATTCCCGTCAACTCCATAACGCTCCCGTTACCATATGCGTCACGTGTAGGGACATTGCACTCGTGTTATCTCTCGTTCTTATATGGAAAAATACACGGATGCGGCTGTCAACATGCGACGCCGAAACCAACTTTGGTTGGTGATGAGCACTGTGCTCCGGTACTGCTGGTTCCATCTCATATTGGTTCTGGTCTATGCGTCTGTGTTGTCATGTTAAAACGTTAGCTGTAAACGGCCTACCGGCGTTAATGCCCGTGATTATTCAACCTGTTTATCATAGACTAAATTCTAATGTTTATCCTTCCCACATCTGTTAGACTCTGGGGTAATTTTGGAAAACTTAAGAGTCCTAGAACGTAACATGTTCTTGACAATGTAACTGTTATCAACCATAGACGTCGTTTACTTACGTCCTCTGTCACACCGTCTCATAATATCGACTGCCCGGTGATACCGTTGGTGTCATCGACTGAATACACTTTGTAAAATACAAAATCTACGAGCGACGTCAACCTGACGTTCACATACGTTCAATTGACCAACGACCTGCTAGTAATGCAGATCTGTCAGCCATTACCGTTCAACCCTTTTTAATGAATTATAGGCCAGTACGTTTTAATTTACCCAATGAAGTAACCCAGAGTGTGCATTTATGTGAAAAACAGGACGTAGATAACACGGTAAGTTTGGTAGTTGACCCCTGTATTGTAAATTGTCCCATTTTGGCTTGACCACTGAAGCATACCTCGATATGGCAGCATAAGATATGAGCGCGAATGCATGTAATGATTAAAAGCGTTAGGGTTTTATATCATATGTTATCAACGTTTCTAAAATTGCTGTAGAATTTTAATATCCTTCAATTGTTTTACTTAGGATATCTTAACGTTATTACAAAACAACCAACGCGATTAATAAATGGTGCAATGTATATTTCTCGCTCAGTCAGATGTCTTGTAAAATGATTTAAAAAAAACATTTTCTTTAATAAAAACGGGCCCCGGAGTACGCTGATATTGTATCTAGCGTGGGGCACAGACTGGATACTCAGTCTCCATCGGTGATTGTTTACAACATTTCTCTACGAAACAATCAGGCTCTGGTGTTATGATAGCGAATCCTGTCTAATATTTGGCCCGGGCGGGATTTCATTTTTGAATAGTTCGCTGTAAAGTGCAAAACGGTTTAAAAGTCCGATACAAATTTTCATTGGTTGAAACCTTATTTTACCGTCAAGTAACCAAAACAGGAATCGACGTTATCTGAAAATTCACTTTGATTTGAAAATCCTTGCTTGGGTGAGTGACAAAGCGCGTGATTGCTACATGTGTAGATTTTTTTTGATATTTGTGACCCGTTACGCTAAAACGGACCTTATATGAAGTGTGAAAAATATCGACCATAGCCTGTCTGCGCAGTCCGCGCGGTCAGACTAGGCCGACACTTTTCACTTGTATGTAATTTTCTAAATCCAGAATATTTTACCTATCTTACTACATGTTCATTTTTCGCATACGGGATCTGGTTGACATGTGCTGGGTCTGACTAGTTTTTCAAAATTTTGATTTTTTGAGTTCCGATAAGGTCCCTTTTAGTGTGACAGGTCACATTTGTCAGAATGACAATATTGAAAGTTAATGACGTCACAATTATAAATGTATTGAATAGTTCAATTTTGATATCGTTACGTCAGAGTATGTCCGATCAATATATGAGCGGTATACTCTGGCAGAGAGTGAGACATGAGGAATATTTGCTAAATTAAACATAAAACTCGTTTTTAGGACGCAAATTGCATTAGCATCAGAAAATAATGATGCATTCCCGCTTTACGTTGTCTTGTACATACTTTATTTCAGAGCTGGTACTCCGCTAGCAGTACGTTACAGAGTGCGCTGGCGTCAGTGTGTGCGGGTCAACAGGCACAGGGCATATATGATGACTACGACACCATACACTTGTTCACTGGGTATGCTTTAATTTCGTTTCACATTTTCGCAAGCAACGTTTTGTTAAGACGTCACTGGTAGAAAAACAGATTCACTGGTAGAAAAACAGATTGGGAAACATTAAGGAAAAAGATAAAATACTTTCCAAACGACCAGCAGACCAATACAGTTCGAAACCTAGCTTACGAGAAATTTAACACCAATAAAAATGATATATTGTTTGTTGTTTACAACCAGCATTACCTCGTTTACCGTCAAGGGTTTGCTTTATATTAAATTTATATTTTTGTCATTTACAATTCCTTTAAATGTGTCATTTTTTAAAGGAATATTTGACTGGTTATTTACTTTTATAGCGTGGACTCGCCCGATGTATCCGGTAAAGCGTTCACTGGTAAAGTATGTGATGATGGATTGAAATGTGCAGTTTCTTCATACACGCGAGCGGTTGAGTTTACTATACCGGCGCACGAGTTTGGACATGTGTGAGTATTGTTATGAATAGCAATGAATTTCGAGCTAAAATAGACATAAACTGACGTTCAAAAGAAACGCTCCAATGAAGTTTGTCGTATAGCAGATGTGTTAGTAGATAAGCAACCACGAATATAAAAAAATCTTATGAAAGACCCGAATTGAAGGATACCAAAACTAAACTCTGAAAAGGGAGCGCGTAATATGGCCATTTTTGAATGCGACGAATGCACAAACAAGTCGCAAGACGGTCTACCATATTGTGTTTCTCGATTCGGTGTCTTGATCGACGTGTTTGAATTCCACAAACGTCTATCGATCAGTCATGCTCAACTAGACCTCGTGTAACGCCTGTAAAGCAAGATAATTTCCCACGTTAACGTCATGTACGTTTTAGGTTTGTGACGTTGGGATCGACATTCTCTCGAGTAGTCGGTTACTGTGGTGGCCAAATAAGTGTTTTTCTGGTAACTGTTGATGTTACAAGTAACGTTTGGAATAGACACATTGCTTGGAAAATAGAGCTCGTAGGTAAGCCATTTTCGAATACTGGAAACTCCAAAACAAGCTGACTGACGATTTGACGTCTTGAATTGCACGAGTATGCATCTTGGTCGACTAGTTAGAGTTGCAGAAACATTTGCTAATCGGCCAAAGTCAGATAGACCTCGCATACCGCCTGTTAAACAAGAAGCTGTCTCACGTAAACGTCATTTGAATTACAGGTTTGAGACGTTGAAATCGTTGTTGCATTTGGTATTCACTAATTGCGGTCACCAAATAAGCCGTTTACGGTATCTTTATCATCGCAAATAAAGTTTGAACCACGCGCTACTGATTATCAAATGGAAATTCTGATACCGCTCTGTTAAAATATGCCGTTTTTCTAAACTGTAAAAATTTGATAATTTCTTTATCGTCATATTTTTACGACAGATAATCAAATTTACAGATGGAATTAAGTTTTTGTAATTTCAAATCAGATTTACTGAATAATCGGACATTTATTAAGACTGGGTGTTTGTTTTGGACGTCAGTATAGTTAACCGTTATGTGATGATAAAACTCAGTGTTGGAATAAAGTTTCGTAACTACGGCTATAATCAAAATTCAGCATTTTGGCCAATTTTGGAGGGGGGGGGGGGGGGGGTTAATCTAGCAAGAAAAGTTACCAGTTTGTTTTTAATAACCGTAGTATTTACTCTTTCCATTCCATTCACATGACAGGGATTTCCTTTGTGTATGTACTTAACCCATTACCACACACTGACTCTTTTTGACTCCTCACATGGAATCGACTATAGAAAACATCGTTGAAAATGAAGAAATTGCTTGTGACAAGCAATTTCTTCAATTTCCACAATGTTTTCTACCCAAAACGACAATAAAATTTGAAACTTCGTTCTCTTGAAATTGTCGTCTGCAACATCTTTGAATTTGGACAGGTCAAAATTTTGTCGTTTGGTAATGGGTTAAAAGTGTTCGACACGGCGTAGCGTATAAGGAGACACATAGGTGTCCGAGGAGGATGTGTTTTTCATCTTCCTTATGTACATTTCAGAATGAACATGAGTCACGACGCAGGGGAAGGATGTCCATCACCAAATGATGGCATTATGGGTAGTAAGCCAACCGGATGGAGCACATGCAGTGTGTCGTCAATGAATATATACCTTAGGTAATCATATTTTTAAGCTTATTTATATTTCAAAGCCAAACATCTTGCAGAATGAGTTTAATACTACTAGAAAATGGAAAGAGAAAAATAAGACACTTTCCTCTTTAAAGACACATACACATTCGAAATATCACAGGTACTTTCAGTCTCTGTGATTATGATTTGACGTGGTGAATTATCTAATCATCTACCAGAACTAGTGCTTCATTGAAATCTCCCGGGTACTCCTACATGCGAGTCCACACTGGGTGTCTACTGCAGTATAATTTGATATGAGAGTCACCTATATCTACGCATTGACGCTTTTTGGTGCCCTTTCAAGGTAAAGGCAAGTAATTTATGTATTTTCCACCATGTTTTATATACAGAAAGGCTAAAAAGGGTTAAGTTTCATGCAATTAGAATTGTTCCCTGCAATATCTTTGGTTTTGAACCAATTTCAAATATTGGCGTCTGGTAAATGGTTAGATAAACTGCTTTTCCATGCCAAGATGTACGTTTTATTGATTTAAAGAAACGTAAAAAAAGTATTTCCTCAGGTGTTGTTGGTGATTTTGTAGAGGATCACAGAGAAGACTGAGTTTTCACAGTATTGCCTTTTGAAATAAAGTCTTATTAGTTATTATCATATTCTGATACGTGACTGTGGATTAACTATAATAAGAGATGATAAAATAAAGACCGATTTAGTGCTCCATCTGCATATGTAATGACCACAGCTTTCTAAACTAGATGACCCATCCGACGAAAATAAAGTTCTTCTGAGTTAATATTGGTCCATTATACGAGGTGTTATATAGCTCGGGATAAATAAGTGGACATAGCATCTCTAGATTTTAGCCAGGTCATTTATCGTACAAGCCATGACAACATCGACCATTTATAAATATGGACATGAAAGCCACGTCCATGTTAGCACAGAATTCATGTCCATTGCGTTGTTGTTTCAGTGGTGGTTCATATTCTGGATGCCTCACAACGACAGATGTATCAACACAGCCTGTTGTGTCTCTACAATCTTTATGGCCCGGTAGGTATACATAAACGCGAACTCCTTTAATAATAAAAACACGAATGCATTATAGTCCCAGCCGAAAATGACAGTGACGTAGGCTTATGTTTACTGATGCAAAACCAATCAATTCGTCTGATTTGCACCCTTACAAATACGAACAGAGTTGATTGGTTGTCAAGTAGTAAACATTAGCCCACGTCACTGTCAATTTCACGGCCGCTTATCTACTAAATCACAACATTTTGTTGTGTCTGAAAAAAAGTTTAGAGGATATCCGGTTGGCAGTTAGAGGAGCCGACAAATCGGCGGGTGAAAGGTGAGTCTCGTCTTTTAATCGAAATGTTCTTGTTTCTAGCTCGAAAATCAAAAATCGGAGAATGTCATACAACCCTTTATTCATTTTCACATATTTGTGAGCCCCATCCAAACCCCGATTTCCAAGGATTGAACGGAAATTCATTTTCTCCCGTTGCAAGGGTAGCCCCAATATTGACATTTCGTCAATCCTGATGAGCGTTTGTCCACTTTCTGAGGATGAATGGCCCAAAACCTGTGTGTATTATAAAATAGTTGTATGTACATTACATCGCGCAAACAAAATTATAATAACTTACTGTCCATCTTTGAAGGAAATCAGTTCTTCCGGTCAGTTTGTGCGTTAGAGGATAGGTTGTGAGTAAGAGGATAGGTTGCGATTTAGAAGACAGAATGCATTCATCGCATTTAATACCATTTTGTCATTGTTTATATGCGAATTAAGCCAAACCGAAATACTCTCATTACTAGACTAGTCTTGTCCAAAGATTAAACCCTTATTTCACTTAAGAATCACTTTGTCATTTTTATTTGACAGAGTACGAGTTCATTGTGATACGATATAGAAAAAACCTTCTTACACACCAGTTATATATACATGTATATCATATTACATTATCTCATCTAAATGAATGTAAGGTTCTTATGTATAATAGATTTATAACAATGTTTGATATAAACATTCACTATTCTTTGTGTTTCTTTCTGTCTGTCTGTACTCTGTGCGTCTTCATGTGAACTTTTATACAATTCAAAGTAAATACTGTGCAATATTCCAGCCATTTTTGTATGCTCTAAAGTAGCCCCTTTGAAATATAATGCGTAAGAAGTGGAAAAACCGGAGACAATAAAGACGTGTCAAAAATACAGATCTGTGAATCTTGTTTATCCATAGATCTTCTTGTTGATTGATTCAATATGTTTAATATCAAGACACCAATCATATAGGTCTACGAATTGATACATTAATAAATTTTGCAAGTTGTAACATAGCCTACATTAAAGATTAACTTTGTGAAATCCGTACTTTATCACTTTTGTCAACTTCAACGATGGTTGGTCTAGGTAGAAACCTCGTCATCGTTAAAAAATATCCACGCATGCCTCACTTCCGAAATATTGTAAAGTTCCTGCAGCTTATTGAATAAGCGATAAAAATAGCCTAAAGTTTCTCCACTCCATACATCCCGTATCAGATTAGTCTGATCTCATTTGTGGTGAGGAATTGGATCCACACATCCTGAAAATCAACAAAAGCAAATTATTAACCTTGGAAGTAAGAAATTCACCGCTAGCATGCAGCTTCATATCAAGCAGAAACTAACGACGGTAAATAACCCTTTTAGAAATGATTCCAATGTTGTAATATATCGTTTTTGAGATCATTCCATGAGAAAATCAATGACACAAAGATTATCAGTTTACCTGTCTTAATTAAAGAGATTTATGACCATTTGACGTTCATACAAATATAGACAAAATCTATCGAATCTAAAATTTTGCGTGTAGGATTCTTGACATCACTCAATACTCCAAAATAAAGGGCCGCTAAAATACTTGGATGACAGATCTAAGTTTGTCTACTAGTCTGGAACACTTTTGCAGTACTTACTTTATATATCTAGGGACACGACTTGTATCCAGTTCAAACAGTGATTTTTGAAAACAGTGAGTTTGTCACCTAATCTGGACACACCAGGAACATGAAGAAAGGTGTTGAAAACTGATGCCTGCATTGGAACAACAACTCTATTGTAAATATTTTAACCATTGCAAATACAACTTACAAAGTTTGATTACAGGCATATCTTCACACCACCAACGTTTTAAACATCTTTCCGAAACAGCTACATTTTAGGTTGGTCCAATTTGAAAAATGCTGCAGACGACAAATGGATACTAATACCAAGATGATTTAAATATAAAGAGAAGTAGTACAGAGAATACTGAGACAACGGGAGAAATTGCTGATTAACAGTAATCTCTTCTCTTTTGTCAATACTTTACAATCCCTTTGTAATAAGTACGTTATACCATGCCTTGCATGAGAAAGGGTTAAAGAATCCCATCTACACATCATGTAAAAGCAACGGAACAAAAGAATTCGATTTCCTTCATAAAGATTTCTCCAAAAATCCTGTCCCATACAAGATATATTTTATAACTCCCTTGTAAAATAGTTTCGGAAAACATCGAGAGAAAGAAGAAATTGTTGATTATCAGCCCTTCCCTCAATATTTACGCCCTCAAACATATACTTCTCACATCGGTAACTCTTTATAAATAAAGCAGTCCAAAATTGTGTCATTTCGAAAACACTTTTGAAAACACTTCACCCATTACCAAAATGGCTAAATATTTGACTTTTCCGAAGCAAACGATGTAGGCCTAGCAGACAAGAATATCAGGTGTATGAAATTTTAAAAAGAGAACGCGCAAACGCCCTCTTAACTTAAATTTTCATTTTAAATTATCACATGCAGATTGGCAGACAAGCAGACAATGTTAAAGGTCTGTGTCCCTGATGTATAAACTTACTGGGCGTAAAAATACGTTATGCCATTTCACTCACCCTTTGAAAATAGACATATCACATAGAGTATTTCGGTTTGGCTTAATTCGCATATAAACAATGACAAATGGTATTAAATGCGATGAATGCATTCTGTCTTCTAAATCACAACCTATCCTCTTACTCACAACCTATCCTCTAACGCACAAACTGACCGGAAGAACTGATTTTCTTCAAAGATCGGCAGTAAGTTATCAAAATATTGTTTGCGCGATGTAATTTACATACAACTATTTTATAATACACACAGGTTTTGGGCCATTCATCTTCAGAAAGTGGACAAACGCTCACCAGGATTGACGAAATGTCAATATTGGGGCTACCCTTGCAACGGGAGAAAATGAATTTCCGTACAAACTCTGGGAATCGGGGTTTGGATGGGGTTCACAAATATGTGAAAATGAATAAAGGGTTGTATGACATTCTCCGATTTTTGATTTTCGAGCTAGAAACAAGAACATTTCGATTAAAAGACGGGACTCACCTTTCATCCGCCGATTTGTCGGCTCCTCTAACTGCCAACCGGATATCCTCTTAACTTTTTTTCATACACAACAAAATGTTGTGATTTAGTAGATAAGCGGCCGTGAATTTCGGCCGGTACTATTGTAAAGTTATTCTATTTATCATTTTAACACAACTTAGTCTTCAATGTACGTAAGTTCTTTAAGTACAGGCACACGTTCCTAAAATTCAGCCATTTCGACAGCCTTAACAAATTATATAAAACGTTTGTTAGCACGAAGTTTGAACGTCCAACGAAAATCGTTATATGTTTTTATTCCAGTCTGGCTATCTCGTTCAAATACGGTGTTAACCTCGGAGTAACAACTGTCAGACAGAATCACGTCTTTGTTTTTTGGAAACTACGTATATAACAACAGAATGATTAATAAGATTAGAAATAACCGATATTGGGTCTTCCGGGGTCATTAAAGATGACTTCTTTTTCGGTTTTTGTTTTAACCCATTACCAAACGACACAATTTTAGAGTGATCCAAATTGAAAGATCTTGCCAACGACAATTTCAAGTAAATTAAAATTTCAATTTTTAGGTCTTTTTGGATGGAAGACATTGTGGGAAATGAAGAAATTGCTTGTCACAAGCAATTTCTTCATTTTCCACGTTTTCCATGGCCATTATTTTGAGGGGAGTCAAAAAGAGTCATTGTGTGGTAATGGGTTAAGCGCACCATTCATTGCTTTCCTATCATTTATATAAGAGTTTGTGTTTCAGGAATGATCTACACGGATGACGAAATATGTGAATATAAACAAGGACCTGGGTATAGATTTAGATACTATCCAGCTGCATTTGTAAGTACCTTCTGGCCAAGCGAGCTCAATAAAATTGTTTAAAGGGACATAACATTCCCATTTCGTTTTTTAAAAAGTATATCCTGAAGTCAAGATTGGTTATTCTTATGCATTTAAATGCTATCAGATTTTTATTGTTGCTGATAAGCAAAGGCAGCTCTATTAAATTTGAGACGAAAATGACAATTCCATTTACATCTGGGCCCGTATTCACCAACGCATTCTAAATTTTAGAATTAGACTAAATCTAAAGAATTTGCTAAATTTGGAGTCTAATTCTAAAGTACGTATTCACCAACGCATTTTAAATCTAAATCTTTAGAAAATTCTTTAGAATTCCAAGTCTACCACCTGCCGTGCTAAAGTACGTTTCATTGGTAAAAAAATGGCCGCCGCTCACCGCTTCAAGGCTTGTAACATGCTTAAAATCGACAAAGGAGTCCTAAAACAAAACAATAGTCAATTTGAAACATAATCTTATACAAAAATTCGACGAGATAGCACTTTTTTGAGATATTTGAATGCGCAAATCGTGTAACTCGACCTCAAAAGTTCAGCCGGTGAGAAAAGTGCCATTCACTCGTCATGGGCAAAACAAACTAGACTAACTTATATTTCATTTATCAAATATTGTCACAGAAAAATCAGCTCAAACAACAAGGAATGCAACTGAACTCTACGACTAGCTTTGAACCTAAAACGGTGTGTTTTTGTACAAGTGCGAGTGTGGATTTGGATCGGAAGGGACAAAGAACAAAGAACAGTTTGCTTGAAACGGAGGGAAAACGTTGTAAATTTAACACCATCATGAGCACATACCATGATATCCTTTGGTCTCTTGTTCCCTCTATCTGCAACTTCCCTAAGTCTGGATCTTAGCCCTGTTTAATGTTTATCTGGGTCGTCCATTTTCCGTGTTTTCAAACAGTCTCCAACAACTTGAACAATGTGAGTGATGAAACTGATGATCGTGGCCAAATGGCAAATTTCAAACCAACGGTACCCTGACGTATCACAAGGCATACCATTTTCTTGAAATAAGATGAATAACCACTTTCTGGATGATCTCTATCCCTTCAAAATCCACAGAATTAAAATCCTCCCGGTTTGTCGTTCTGTAAACATTGCATCCAGTGAAATCAAAACGTCATAGATTACGTCACAAAAAGCTTTGAACTTGACCTTGTGTTTATATTTAGATCATTAATCGAGGGGCCTAAAGTGGGGAATTTTATGTCTACTAACTAGTGAGGAAGCGCCCTCAAAAACAATTTTAATGGGTTTAATGGCACGGTTTATTTCTCATTTTGTGATTCACAGACATTTGCCATATATTTTGGTGGTAAATATTAAACTGAGTTTTTGCACACTTTAGTTACGATGCAGAATTTTACTCTGGTAATAAATATTTAATCGATCTATTAAGATATTGTTTGATATGCAATATGTTACTTAAGGTACTTAAGGTAGAACCGGATACTTTTAAAACTTCAAGCTACGGTCGAAGAATTGGTATCTTTGGAAACTAGAAGCTATTTCCGGTTCAAATCCGGTGTTCATTTCCTCTTTCATGTCGTCATGACGTTACCACGATGACGTCAACATAGGCACCTCGCACGTTTTTTACGTCGAATTTCTATAGCCCGAAAATGCACAAAATGGCGTTTTGGTCAGACAATTTCAATGTTACAACAATGAAAATTACGACGATGGAAAGACCTTTTCACACGCAATACGAAGATATGAAAACCAATTATTTCGGACTTACGTTACAGAAATAAATGGCGAACTTTTATCTTTTTTCGTTGGTAAATATCGTCGAAAAATCAACTTAAGGGCGGAATTTCGTAAAATTGGCCAGAACGATTTTTGTCATTTTTTATTATTATATTCAACAACCATATTGTAAGATTTAAACAAGAAATCAGAAAAAATTACCGTACCATTTTTTAATAAAACATATCTAGCTATTTAAGGTATGCGTCAAAATTATGCAGTCGGGTGTCGGCACATTACGAAAATAAAAACACTTTTACTGCAGAATTTCGTAAAATTAGCTAGAGCGCATTATATCATTTCATTTTACATCCATATTGTATGTGTTATGCAAAAAATCAGAAAAGTTTAATGTATCGTTTGTTAATAAAACGTGTTTGAATGTTTTAGGTATCAATCAAAATCATACAGTCGGACGTCGACGTCGACTTTGCAGCTTCGAAGTCGACGTCGAAGTCCGACTGTATATACTTTTATTTATACCTAAAACATTCAAGCACGATTTATTAACAAACGACGCGATAAACTTTTTCTGATTTTTCGCAAAACACCTACAATGTGGATGTAAAATGAAATGACATAAAATCCTTTGAGCAAATTTTAAAAAATTCTACCGTAAAGTGTTTTTTCTTCGAAATTTGTCGGCGTCCGACAGCATACATTTGACGCATACCTAAAATATTTAAATGCGTATGTTCGAAAAACGGTACGGTAAATCTTTTTGATTTCTTGTAAATTTCTTATAATATGGTTATACAGTATAATAATGAAAAATGGCAAAAATCGTTCTGGCCAATTTTAAGAAATTTCGCTCTAAAGTTAGTTTTTCCTCGAAATCTGACGTGGAAGAAAGATGAAAGTTTGTCGTTTTTTCTGCGTTGTCAGTCCGAAATAATTGATTTTTGTATCATCTTATTACGTTTGAAAAGATATTTCCATCGATGCAATTTTCATTGTCGTGACGTTGAAATTGCCCGACCAAAAAGCCATTTTGTGCATTTTCGGGCTATAGAAATTCGACGTAAAAAACGTGCGAGGTGCCTATGTTGACGTCGTTGTGGTAACGTCGTTACGACATGAACGAGGAAATGAATTTCGGATTTGAACCAGAAATAGCTTCTAGTTTCCAAAGATATCAAATTTATGGCCGTAGCTTAAAGTTTTAAAAGTATCCGGTTCTACCTTAAGATGGGACACGATGCACAAATGATTAATTATCGATAATTCAACGGTATAAAACAGGGTCAAAATTAATAGGCCTACGTTGCTTGCCGATTGTCAAACAGTCTACACCTTTCGTTCGTTCCGTTTGGATCAACGCCGTCCCTTCGCTTCGGCTTTGATCCAACAGACCCTTATACATGTAGAAGTTGAAGGGTGTCTACTACGTTTCGATCCTCAAAATATACAGACCATGATGCTGGTTGCATAATTTGAGTACGCTCTATCAAAATCCGGAAACCAGCGCAGGATTGAGGCCGCTTATGCCGCGTACAAACTGTTCTAAATTAAGACTGGTCTAAATTGCGTTGGTGAATAAGGAATTTAGAACTTTCTTGGCTGAGTAAAGAATTTAGAATTTAGACAAAGTCTAATTCTAAAATTTAGAATTTGTTGGTGAATACGGGCCCTGAACTGCTTTATACATCAATTAGTTTAATATTAAGAAAAGATTATCATTAACGGTGCAATACTTTGGTTTGAAAATTCAAAGTAAGTTGGGACTCGGGGGTTACTTTTTATCCGCCTAATGCCTTTTTTATATGTACATATGTTGTAAAGAAATATTTCCTGAACAAAATATGAAACATCCAGGGTAAGTTTCCTGGCTCATTTTCATGTCAGAGTTATCTGCCCTTGACTAGTAATGACTATTTTTGCAAAATTACCCTTAAGTTTTAAAGTCATATAGCAAGTTATTCTGAATGGATAATTTCAAATATTATATTAATTTACAGACTTAACATATGCACAAAAGTGATGTTTTTTTTACTTTGCCCCCCCCCCAAAAAAAAAAATACCCAATGATTTTTTTTGATATTTTGGAGATAATACCAAGAGCTATCTTTTACACAAAAAATCAGCACACCTTTCCAGGCAAATAAAAAATATATTTGACTTTATCTTACGCCATCCACCTTGTTTTAGGTTAATTATGACAAAAATATCTATATTTTCAAAAAAAAAAAAAAATCAACATTTTCTGGCAGATGTTTACATGTAGAACGACAAAATAATTAATTTAATACTCACCATCACAAAAAGGGGAATGTTTCGCTTTGAGAATTTGATGAAAATTGTAGCATGGGCATTTGGTGCCGCAGAATAAACACAATGCCAAATCTGTAAGAAAATATTCTTTTTCACATGAAAATAAAACTGAAATTTATTAAGAAATATATGTGAAATGTTTCTATATAACCTGAAGCCTTCACGAAAAAAGCCCCGGCCTTTGAATATCTATTGTAAAAGGTATTTTTTTATTCTTCAGAAATAATCGAACTTCTACTGTGGCCTATCGTTATTTAACCACGGCTCTGATTAAGGACGGCAAAATAAACATTGTACGAGAACGACATGCGTATAAATAGACACGGGTGCGCCTTAATTCAGAACATATAATGTGAATGAATTGTTTCTTAATTTTTGGGAATATATGACTTGAATATATATTTTACAGGGAGAATGCTCTTTGACCTCGTGTGTACAAATGGATAATAGTGCAGCTAACTATGGTACCATGGTGAACGACCTGTTTCCCACTGACGGACGTTATTGTGATACGGGAAAGGTACGACAATAGCAATGAATTAGCTTTTGCTAAAATACATTTGGTTGATCATAATGTATTGATAAACCGTCGGCGTTATTATAAAATCTCGTAACTACGGCTTGTTTGTCCGCAATTACTTCACGGTAAACTGGATAAAATCGTTCCATATTTTACCCGTCTTGTGCAGGGATATTCTGGCGTGCGAGACCAAGATGGATCCTGAACATGTCTGTTTTTTGTATTTATGTTCAAATATTTACCAGAACGGAAACTCTTGAGGTTGGTCTAATTTCAAAGTCGAAAAACCGGATTTTAAGGTAGCCAACCCGTCATTAGAAAAATTTGAAATATGCCAGTAATTCCTAAACGTACGTTTCCATTAAAATACAATCTTTAAGCATTTTAGACGGTTTAGAATTTCAAAATAATGCATACTTATGGAAATATTTGACAAAAATGTTCAAAATTACCTCCCTTGCATATCAATATAGAGTAAAATAATATTAGTAAATTAATTTCCTCCTGAAGCATAATCTTGAAATCCGGCACGATGAATCAACTTTTGTCAAGTGTGTGTAATTTGATGCATTTCGTAAAAATTTAATACTAGTTGATTTAGTTGAAATCCGAGCGTTCTGATTGGTTGAATTTTTTTTCACAACTCCATGAAAAAAAAAATGACGGGACTATTTTCCTGTAAAACACACCACCTACTTTCCTTAAAGTCTAAAAGTGAAACCCTGTATATAAAACAGATTTTGCTTAATGGTTACAGCTGTAGAAAAATAAACAGATATGAGAATTTAAATAAAAAAAAACAACAAAAACCAATAAACCAACAAAACATGAATGAATATATAGTTTATTCATAATAAAAGTATCAACATAGTTCATATGCATATCACAATAAAACGTTATTTATGTCTAAATATCTGAACAAGTAAATAAATTTTAAAAATTCTAGATCTGTTAAAACTTTTTTATAATAATAATAATCTAATAAGAATATACTTAAAACTATGTTTATACATCCATTATCAGGATGACACAAAAAAGATGCGAAATCTTATTTCCATTGTGGTCCTTTAATGGGAGTATAAGCATAGAAAGGCATCATTTTACAGAGTAATCTCACAGTATTATATAGGAAATGAAAGACTGTAGGAAAATAAATAAATGACTAGACAAAACACACAATTCAACGACAAAAATAAAACGTAAGTTTCATTTCATTAAGAAAAGTTTTACTCTAGACTTAAAAGAGTTAAGATTAGAAACACCCTTAAGAGAACTTGGTAAAGAATTCCATAATTTAGACCCACAGAAAGCAAAAGTTTTCTTACCATTTGAGCCAACCTTGGGTAAAATAAAATTACCCGTGGAATGAGAGCGTGTATTGTAAGAGTGAACTGCATTAAAAGAGACAAAATTATCATTCATGTATTCAGGACTTTCATGCTTGGAATACACTTGAACAGTTGAACTCGCTGCCAGAACCTGTATAAATTCAGAAATGCATTACAAATCAGATCTATCTGCAAAAAAGATAAACATGAACAATCAACAGAGAACTAACCTTATTCTATCATGATTTTCATCCATTATCCATTGACGGGAGCATGGGATCTTACTGCTGAAGACGTTTAAATTGTACCTAGAGACAAATTCAAGTCACTCGACACAGACTGTAATTTCTCCCGTGTGGTCATTTTCACTGTGACTACACCGTTGTTTGGCCATCTAGTAAACACAGCGTTTGAGGTCATTCTGGACATTTTTTGTGAAAAATAATGGTAACCATAGAAAAGAGCATGTTAAAATCATCCAAGTTAGAGCAATAGTTTGTTCCCTAGCTCGCTGTTAACTATGTAATCATCCTTAAAAGGGCAACATTCTCGCTTCGAAAAAAGTTTTTCGTGTTGGGCTGTCTTTGCACTACCAGCAAAGACGACACTGGTACTTGACTATATAGCACCGTGAATAGGTATACATTTCTCCTGTATGATGATATCAGTATCCAGACAATATACGGCCATTTAAGTAAAGTATCGACGAAAGACTAAGACACCCACCTCTCACGATTTTCCACGGGCGCCATCTTTGATTGACCACTCAAAACTTCCGTATAAACTACACAAATCCAACGGACAGCTTACAACACAGTGGTATACCTTGAGCAGAAATTCTACAAATCCGATGTCAACATAACGATTGTTAACTGTATGTAAAACATTACACAATGAAAAATTACAAACTTTATTCAGGTGTGTTTAACAGAAGCTGTAAACGGTGCCTACCAATGTATTACATGGGCGGACACGGGATTGAATACGTCACTGATAACGGTAGTAGCCGGAGGTTGGTCCGCGTGGGGAGCTATGACGTCATGCAGCAGAACGTGCGGCACTGGAGTTCAATACAGACAGCGATCATGTAACAATCCAAAGTACGTGTGTACTTACTTACAAGTACATGCACTTATCAACCCTTTCCCACCACACATTAACGCATGATGATGCCTTGAATCGATAAAGGTTTTTAGCTCCACTGGCCGAAAGCCAGCGAGCTATTGTCATGGCGTTGTGTCCGTCGTGCGTCCGTCCGTGCGTGCGTGCGTCCGTTAACTTTTTCTTTAAAAGTCTTCTCCTCTCAAACTAGTGGGCCAATCTTGATCAAACGTGGTAGACCCTTTACTAAAATTGTTCAAAGAATTTTGATTGGTTGATAAATGTGGGTGTGGCAGGGCGGGCATATCAGACTTAAAAAAATCACAAAATAATTCTTTAAAAATCAACTATTTGGCAAATTTTGACTAACTTGGCAGAAATGCATCTTGGATGACTCTTTACTTAAGGACAGATCCTCCATTTATTTCCCACGGTAAGAATTTTTTTTTATTTTTTCTGTACTGATATTTAGATATATGAGAAGTAAAAAAATGACTTAAAAACTATAGGTCACCAAGCGGATTAAAAAGTTATTGAATTTCAAGGGAGACTACTCTTGTCTAAAATTGCAAAAATGAGGTGTCACTTAAATACCCACAAAAAAGGTGTTCGAAATGACTAGGATTACATAAATAAGTCTTAATTGTGTTCAATATGTTTCATTCTGTCTAAATGAGTATCAATTTGGGAAATTTAGTGATGATTTTGAAATTTTTAGTAAAACATTCTTTCAAAAGTAGCTGAAATTGCTCTTTTTTCGCAACGTTTCTGATAATAAAAAATATCCCAGCGGTAAGAATTTTTTCTTTTTTGGTATAGACATAGTGCTTAGTCATACCTACAAAAACAAAAAAAGAAAAATATATCAAACCAAGCGTTTTTCTTAGTTACAAGTAAAATTTGGTTTACTTTTTACAGCCCTGTCCGAAATTGTTTCACTACTTTTATCTATTTTCTTCCTTATTACCAGCTTTAGATAATAAAACGTGTCATCTTTTGTGTCCATCTGAAGCGGACTATCTCATAAAGACACCACGTTGCTTTTGTTGCTCCGTTTCCTATCGCTAACGCCACATGTTGAACGCGTAACAGAAAGCGAAATGTACCATCCGAGTACTATTACACTTTAATTGACCAAACAGAGAAAATTGAAAAAACTGAAAAGGGTCTTGTCATTTATCAACCAAACATTAACTAAATGTAAGAAATACATTTGCAGAAAAGGTCAATTACTGAAACAGCTTTATTTCGTTATTTAGGATATGCGCAGTAAGTTGCGCAGTAACAATTGGAGGATCTGTCCTTAAATTGTTTGTTAAATCTTCATTGGTCCATAAATGTGGGCGTGGCAGGGTGGGTATTATCAGACTTAGAGAAATCACAAAATAATTCTTTAAAAATCTCTCCTCTCAAACCAGTAGGCTAATTTTGACCAAACTTTGCTGGAATGATCCTTTGGTAACCTTTTACTTAAATTGTTCAAAGGATTATGATTGGTCCATAAATGTGGGTGTGGCAGGGTGGGGCTTATCAGACTTAGAAAAATCACAAAATTGTTCTTTAAAAATCAACCATTCAGCCAATTTTGACCAGACTTTGCAGGAATGATCCTTTGATGACCTTTTACTTAAAATGTTCAAAGGATTATGATTGGTCCATAAATGTGGGTGTGGCAGGGTGCCCCGAGCTTATCAGCCTAAGGAAAATCACAAAATAATACTTTAAAAATCAATCATTCAGCCAATTTTGACCAGACTTTGCAGGAATGATCCTTGGGTGACCCTTTACGTAAATTGTTCAAAGAATTTTGATTGGTTCATAATTATGGGCGTGGCAGGGTGGGGCTTATCAGACTTAGAGAATTCACAAAATGATTCTTTGAAAATCAACCATTTGGCCAAATTTGGCCAAACATGGCAGAAATGTTCATTGGGTGACTCTTTACTTAAATTGTCTGTGAAATATTGATCGGTCCATAAATGTGGGCATGGCAGGGTGGAGCTTATCAGAATTGGAGAAATCACAGAATAATTCTCTACAAATCAACTAATGCGCCAAAGTAGACAAATTCTGGCAGTAAGGTTCATTGGGCAGCCCTTTACTTAACTTGTTTATGAATTTTTTTATTAGTCCATTAATGTGGGCGTGGCAGGATGGGGCTTATAAGAATTAGACAAACCATGAAAAAATCTTTAAAAAAAAAGCAATGGGCTAATTCAGACCAAACCTGGCAGAAATTTTCCTTGGGTGACCCTTTTAAAGATTTGGCAGTGCGAGGAGGCTTACAGGAAGTCATGACATAATTCTTTTACTTTAGCCAGTGGAGCGATTCAGGCCTCTTGTTTAAAAACATTCTGGAAAATGGAGAACTGACTTGTGACAGGCAATTACTTCATTTCCCAAAATATTTTTCTAGTTTGTAAATTCTTACATGTATGATTTATAGATCTACTTAGTTATGATTCGTCGATGTTGACTTAAGTGCTAGACTGCAGTTTTAAAGGATGGGTTGCAATAGGGGGTCAAAAATAGATTTTCTTTAAATTTTGTGGATTGATAGGGTTACATAATATCTTTAATTTGTATGTGTACAAAATCTGGTTTCGGCTTATTTTTCGAGATATGGGTAAATGAAGTGGGTGGGGTAAGATGGACTGAAACACAGGAGGGGTAATTCTAAGACACTTATCTTTCTTATTGTTAGCCCCAGATGCGCGAAAATTTGTATGCGTGTCTTGTGATATTTGCGTTAAACATTTATGGGCTTACATTAGATATTCCATTTATATCTTATCCGTAATATTCATTCTTCTTTCTTTGGCCAAATTTCGCTATTTTTAACGACCAACTTTACCAAACTATCTCCACAGGTTTTATTTGAAACCCGATTTATATGAAACTTTACATATGTATTATCCAGATATTAATGTAACTTTGTCTGAAATTTGAGAGAAAAGCGTTGGCCCGTTATTGAGATATGTGACCTTGACCTTCAAAATAACATCAAATTCGGGAATGTCCGTTAGAACTACGCATTGTTGGGAAAATGGTTAGGGTTGAATGGCATGTGACAGCCCATTCATAAAAGAATGCATTTCACACACGATTGTGGTTTTTATTGTATGATTTTACCGTTAAAATTGATATAATCAATATAATAAACTTGGTCACCTCTCAGAGTTACCCGGTCATTTCATCTAATGAAATCATTGATAGACAGATATTTGTTTAAAGGCCTGTCTATACATTTAATATTATTTTCTTTTTGTTGATATTATATAACGTTATATAAATATTTAGCTTAAGTTAATTAATTGTAAACACATTTGGTCATTTAGTAAAATCATTCACAATGCGTCTTCTTTATTTATAACCACATAAGAAATACAATCTGAAAATGATTAGTTTTCTCCTAGCAAATTGATAATTCTTGTCCATCATGAGATGAGTGAATGAATATAAACTCTTAGACAATTCAAGTTGCATATAAAGCTTTGGTAGTTCTAGCAATCTTAACATAATGCTAATATTTAATTTCACTCACCTGTGGTAGTAATATTAATCACAGCGCTTTCCGCGTAGACATGTTTCATGTGCAATATTTAGTTTGATAAGAAAACTGAGAAGTAAAAAGAATTTCTTTTCTTTCCCATTCTTCCGAATGGGTTGTACGATACAAAAAAAGTAAATATTGCTACGAAACTCATTAGGAACAATAAAAAGAAACCATGTTTCCAATCCTTATGAATAAAATTGGCGCTTTAACTATCGCATTTTGGCATTTCCCGATTTTTGAAGTCATTTTGAAGGTCAAGGTCAAATATCTCAACAACGGGCCAACGCTTTTCTTTCAAATTTCACACAAAGTTACATTAATATCTGGACAATATATCTGTAAAGTTTCATAGAAATCGAGTGTCAAAAAAACGTGTGGAGATAGTTTGGTAAAGTTGGTCGTTACAAAATAGCGAAATTCTTCGAAAGAAAGAAGAATGAATATTACGGAATAGATATAAATGGAATATCAAATATAAGCCCATAAATGTTTAACGCATATATCACAAAACATGCATACAAATTTTCACGCATCTTGGGCTAAAAATAAGAAAGATATGCGACTTAGAATAACCCCTACTGTGTTTCAGTCCATCTTACCCCACCCACTTTATTTACCCATATCTCGAAGAAAAAAAATAGCCGAAACCAGATTTTTTACACATACAGATTAAAGATATTATGTAACCCTATCAATCCACGAAATTTAAAGAAAATCTATTTTTTGACCCCTTATTGCAACCCATCCTTTACATAAAATATGTAAGTTCGTGGCGACCCAGCTGTATAGGCATTTATGAGAGTATTTAGGTTGCTTAGACATATTTGAAGTTGAAACATTTCTTAAAATTCCTGTAAGCATGATTAAGAATGGTGAAAGTTCCAAAAATGTTTACAATACCATTACACCCTTAATTATTGGCGTTTATGAAAAGGTGTTAGATTCATTGAGATATTACATTGTTGTTTTCAGACCACAAAACAGTCCGGCTTGTACCGGCGACGAGTATGAATTGACACTGTGCAATACAGCTGTAAGTTAATATGCCAAAGCCCATAGCGCAATAGGTAGCGCATCTGCCTCTCATTCGAGAGGTCCCGGGTTCGATACCCGGCCGCTGCAAATACCCTCTCTGACAAAAATGTAAACATGACTTTCTGTGCCATGCCTCCATTATCTGGGACCACAATGGAAATAAGACGAATTAACTTTCTTCTTTTTTGTGTTATCCTTGGTAATGGAGCGCATAACATGGTTGGTACATTTTTTCATAACTAATTATGTGCAATATTGCTGTAATGTGTTTTTACTATACCATGTTTTGTACTCTTTTACCAAAATAAACTCATTATTATTATTACCCATCAATGGTTTGATATCGTGAACCTATGTGGGCGTGCAGCTGGATGCTCGGTTTGGATGTTGTAGTAGTATTAGTATAAGAAACAACAGGAATCCATGGTTAGGTGCTATGACCATAGCAGTTGAAAACGGCGTAAACCTAATATGCAACACATTTCTTACCTTTCTCCCAAAACATTGCAACTACATCTATAAACAAGCATTAGCACGGTGTATAATCACGTGACTCAGATTTTCTGATAATCTGCAATATCTTTTTAATACTTGACCAATTCGAATTCGGTTTGAAGCAGAGAATGTGGGAAAATGCCAGGAATGAGCTAGACGTGTTAGATTTGTGAAAAATCAACTGATAAAAAAGTTATTGAAGATAAACCAAAATTTTGGTTTATCTTCAATAACTTTTTATTCGGGTGATTTTTCAAAAATCAACCACGTCCATATAATGCGTGACGTCTGTCCACATTCTCTGCTTCAAACCGAATTCATATCGGTCAAGTTTTTAAAAAAATATTGAAGATTATCGGAAATTCTGAGTCACGTGATTATACACCGTGATTAGTTACGGTGTTTGTAAAGGAAAGTGACGGTATATTTCACCGCGTCCTGTAAACTTTGTTTATTAACAGCCTTTGTGAATATAGTAAATGGTAAATTTTCTAGGTGTAAGAAAAAACGTATTTGCTTTTTGAAAACCCTCTTTACAACATGGTATAATGACGTACAAATTAAACATTCAACGATGGTATAAAGTTTGGATCTAGTTCAATTTTGAGCAAAGGATTGGTTGCACTAAGGGCTCAAATCGCTCCAAAAAAAAAGATATTTTCTAAATTCTTTGAATTGATATGATTACCTAATATCTTTAATTTGAATGTGTACACATCTGACGAAGACTTATTTTTTTTTTAATTATTGGTTGACAAAATGTGGTAAATTGACACGAGATGTAAACTTTTACTTTGAAATTAAATGATTGTTTTTGTATAGATCAGAACAAATTGATTTTTTGCTTGTCCTTAAAATGGACGAAGGGCAGAACATTTTGAGGATCTTTTATCATATACACTGACCACATAAAGTAACGCAACAATCATTCAATATCAAATATCTTTAAACTTGTAAGTAGATTCAAGGATATTTTTGTTTTGACACCGAATGTAATATTTCATCAAACAGTAAACGAAAGATCATAAAAATGCGAAGACATTTACAGACGAAAATTTCAACCCAAAGACACATGGTGTAAATTCAAAAGTCACAAACAAATTGATGGTTATAATCATCCCTTGTATTCATAAACAACTGACATCTTCGTCACATTGACACCATTTTGAACCGATTTGATGTTAAAGAAACTTAGTTCACTCATCCTGACGGGCTGTTGGTTCGCAAAAACAGGTTTGTTGGAGGATTAAGACCACTACTACGAACGCGCCTTTTCAGACAGTATCAAAAGTGCTCGATAGAAGACGTGTCCTGGAATAAGTTTGTTTGTCAGAGCCGACCTGTCTGGGCATTAGGGTGATTTCCATGACTTAGAGCGAACATCCGAAGCACAGAATTGTGCTCTTAAACTGGATCGGACCGTCTTTGGATGGATAAGTTGTCTTAAATAGTGAAATTTAACCCAAAATTTAGTCAATAACGGATATAAAACGGTTAGCTTCTGGTTGAATTATTCATTTGTGATGGTTTATCCATGTCTGCCAATATTAATTTATGTCGAATTTGCTGCTATTTGGAATATTTTCCAATGTTCAGGGCTCTTTGACTAATACCCTACCGATTGATAGTGACTTGTCCAGTCAATGATCTGGATCGATCATGCACACTTGCGTTTCCTGTAAAATGGTACTGCAACCCTGAAATTGAAGAAATTTTGGACGCCAAGCTTTTTGATCCGTGCAAATCGAATTTTCCAGAACTCGAATTCAAGCGATGTTTTGACGGCTGTTTTCCGGAAGTCATGACATGACGCTTAGTGCGCACAGTGACAATTTTTGTGTTTTTACTGTGTAACTGTCTACACACTATCAATAAAACTATATTTTAGGATTGTTTTTTAACTTGAAAGACCGTAGGACGTGTTTCACGTAAAATAATAAAGGGATGTAATTCTGACATGTTCGTTGGAAAATTAAATATTTTATTGAAAATAACTATCAAAAACCTTCCTTGTGAACTTTAGAAAGTATCATTGTAGATCCTGGTTTGTTTAATATAGAAATATTGAATTTTGAAAATGTTGCGTTACTTTATGTGGTCAGTGTATATCAATTTGTTGATTTTCTGTATTCGTTCTTCTGTCAATCTCATATTTTGCTATTTTTAATGTAATAACTTTATAAAACTATCTCTACCTTTTTTTTACTTTTGTAAGAATTGTCATATTATCTTGTGAACATTATCCAATATGATAAATCCAAATATGTGTAGACGTTGAGTCAAAATTGGACTTAAAGCATTTGTTGTAATCAATTATATGAACACACTACATGTATGTAAACCTTACTGCTGGTTGTCATTTCACACAGGCATGTCCTGGTGATAGTACAGTAGAATCGACCCTGATCCAGCAGCGGGCCGGAGAGACGTGCCAATATCTCGTCAATAGTGGCTACTTTAGCTCCACCGATTATCAAACAACAGGAGATAAATTCAACAGCAATTGTACGTTCTCAACTGATTTTAGTTATTCCTGCTTTCTTTTAAAGGGGGAATAACACTTAACATCTTGCAAATTTTCCGAGAACTTCGTACAAAAAAATAAATATATATTATTAAAATATGGTCTTTAAATTGCATATATGCCAAATCTTAGCTTTCTACCTTGTGTATTGGCTTAGATGTCGACGGATTTAAAACCCCATGATTTTTTGTCGGGGGGATAAAAATTATAATAATAAAACATATGGGGTTTTAAATCCGTCAACATCCTAGCCAATACACAAGATAGAAAGCTAAGATTTGGCATAGATGCAATTTAAAGGCCATATTTTCATAATATATATTTATTTTTTGCACGAAGTTCTCTGAAAATTTGTAAGATATTAAGTGTTATTCCCCCTTTAAGGTTATCGATCCATCCTAAGATACCAATTATTACGGAAAACTTTGCCACGGATGACGCATGGACGAGGGTATACGTACCATTGTCAATTTGCGTTTATACATTTAACCCCCCGAAATGTTTGGCATCTGATGATGGATGAAATACCTTAAAACAACAAAGATATTTCTTTTTCCTTATTTTGCAAGACTTAACTCATTAAATTTCAGTTTCTCAAAATATTTTCGGAAACCTTCTTTTAACATCGACATTTTGCGACATTTTCATCAAAATTGAATGTGCTCCTTTGCACGTTCAATGCCGCACTAGATCCTTTCTCTTGTTTAGAAATGTTATAGGGTCTCGTCAAGGGTAAAAGGATAACAACATATCGATGCTTTTCAACGAAAACCTCGAAACTGTAGCTTGTTTTAACCTGCATTTACGAGGTTTTTGTTGAAAAGCGATGATATATTTCAGCATTCGGTCAGTGTGAAGTGACATGCAATGCCCAGTCTGGGTTTACGATACCAATGTTTCAGCGGTTCGGTTTGATGCCTGACGGGACGCCCTGTACGCCAGACACACAGACAATCGAGGAACAGTATAATTTACCCATCACTTCAGGGGCCAGCTATCATTGTGTTCAGGGATATTGTATTGTAAGTATCATTAAACCCTTTCCCAAACAAGACCTGGTTTTGACGTCACTAATAATGTAGAAAATGGGTTTTGGAAAACATTGAGGCAAAAGAAGAAACTGCTGATAACCAGCAGTTTCTCCTTTTGCCTCAACATTTTCCATGCTATATTGTACATAAAGCCCATCTTTATTAGCATCAACTTTGATGTATGTGGTAGCTTTCAAATTGGAACACCTCACAAATGGGTCGTTTGGGAAAGGGTTAAACCCATTAGTTCTTCTAGACGCCTTTGTAGGATGGTTCAAGTTGAAGGCTGCTGTAGACGACAAAAATGGATGTGGGTAAGATATGACTAGTGTACTACGAGGGGTGTTCAATAAGTTCCGTTACAGTCGATGTAACTTTTTTATTTCTACTTATTTTATATATTTTTGTCAACTAGACAACGCATCCGGGTATACTTCCTTCAAAAATGGAAGAATATTAGAAGTCGCTAGATAATTGTTGAAAGTATCGTTGTCATGGCAACAGAGGGGTAGTAAACCCGGCCCAATTCATAGTGGTACATTAACGAGAGGACCATGATGGTCCTATATCGCTCACCTGAACCAAAACGATATGAGCAACACTTATGTTCAATTCAATTGATATTTGGGTATATGAACTTATGGTCAATAACGTTGTAGAAATCAAACTCGTCCGAGCTCTAATGGTGCACAACATTATTTTTTTTAAATACTTGTAGATTCTACACTTAAAGACACTTCTAACGCAACACTTACCTTTTTGGTAATAACTTGAAATTTAATAAGCCATTTTTCATCAAATTTTCAACAAATTTAATTCATTCACACGTGCATAATATCTGTAATTTTCATAAAGAAACATTGAGTAGAAATGATTAAATTTGCAGTTCATATAATATGACTAGAAAACAAAAAGTCGCAAAAAAGCTGTGCGAGCTGATAACGTAAATTCATGTTATTCATGTAACAGCAGTAAAGTTTATGACATTCTGCTAAAATTCTGTGTGTCCGTCATGGACCTAAATGACACGAAGACACCCCCTTCTCGTTTATAAAGCATAATTTATGATGAATCTTTGCGGTATCATTCTTAACTCGCCCCTTTTAAGTTCCTACTCCAGTTGTTGAAATTTCTTGGAGCAAAAGGGCGAAAAACTAATGTCTGGTAACAAATTCGATGTTTTTGTGCACTGCGGACACTTACAAAACATTATTTCTAAAAAAAATAGGTGCAACTGAATTCTAGTATTGCTTCGCACGTGAAATCATGTTATCAATTCTAATGAAGCAGTGGTATGAGATATGAGTATGATTTGGTGACGCTGCTTTGATGCTACTGAATTCTGCAATTACCTGGGGTTTTGTGACTTTTCATTTTTGAGTCTTAGTGAAAAACCTTAATATTTTTCATGTTCGGATCAATCGATTTTGATGAAATTTACAGAAAATATGTAAACATAGCTGATTTATATTTGCTGCAAATTTCATAAAATATACTGCATTATTCATTTAATTATGATGAAAAATGTAAGTGTTGCGTTGGAAGTGTCTTTAAGTGTAGAGTGTAAACAAGGTAGAAACAGCCAAAGAATGGCAATTTTATCAAATTCAAGGGAACAAAACTCTCGTCTTTCTGGTCAGATCAGACTGAAAATCAACCTTATCTGAGATCTTAAATTCTCCAACATTGTGTCCAAGATTTGTCTTCGTTGATTAATAATTGTAGATTCTAGAGTGTAAACAAGGTCGACAACAGCCAAGAATGGCATTTTTTTCAAATTCAAGGGCAGATAACTCTCGTCTTTCTGGTCAAATCAAACTTATGAGAGATCTTATAATCTCCAACATTGTGTCCAAGTTTTGTCTTGATTGATTTATAATTGTAGATTCTAGAGTGTAAACAATGTCGAAAACAGCCGAAAATGGCAATTTCATCAAATTCAAGGGCACATAACTCTCGTCTTTCTAGTCAAATCAGACTGAAAATCAATCTCGTCAGAGATCTTATGGTCTCCAATATTATGTCCAAGATTTGTCTTGATTGGTCAATAATTGTAGATTCTAGAGTGTGAACAAGGTTGAAAACAGCCAAAAACGGCAATTCTATCAAATTCAAGGGCACTTTACTCTTGACTTTCTGATTATATCAGACTGAAAATCATACTCATCTAAGATCTTATGGTCCCCAACATTGTGTCTAAGTTTTGTCTTGATTGATAAATAATTGTAGTTTCTAGAGCGTAAACAAGGTCGAAAATAGCCAAAAATGGAAATTTGCCCAATTCAAGGGCACATAACTCATCTTTCTGGTCAGATCAGACTGAAAATCAAACTCATCCGAGATCTTATGGTCACCAACATTATGTCCAAGTTTTGTCTTGATTGTTCAATAATTGTAGATGCTAGGAGTGTAAAACAAACTTAAAAACAGCAATTTTTTGACATTCAAGGGCAGATAACTCCACACTTTCTGGTCCGATCAGGCCCATAATCGAACTTGTTCGAGAAATTATAATCCTACTTATTTTGGCCAAGTTTGATTAAGATTGCTTAACTTTTGTGGATGCTAGAGTGTCAACACCCCAAATGTTGGCGGACGGACAGACGGACGGACGGACGCCGGACAAAAAGCTACTACAATAACTCACCTCGAGCACTTCGTGCTCAGGTGAGCTAAAAATGGCAATAGCGGGAGTATCAGTTGATCATAATTGCTCAAACTTTTCAAGCCGGTAGAAGACATTTTTCACTGTTCAATTATTTGGCGATACCTGCCATGCGTAACGTCACGATACATCATGACGTCACCTTATTTTGACGCGCATCTGTTTTTAAACATGGCGGAACATCGTTTTAATGAACAACACTGTAGCATCAAATTTTACGAGCTTACATACAAAACGAAAAAGGAAACTTTTCGGTCACTTTAAGAGGCGTACGGTAGCAACTGCTTGTCGAAGCAAAAATGTTATTTTGTGATTTGACAGATTTACAGAGGGGCGAACATCAATCAACGATGATCGTTGATGCGGATGTCCTAAGGAAGCATCATGTGTCAATGTGTTTCGGAGGTTCGTGCCTGAGTTTGTGGCGGAAATAACTGAGTCTGTAATGACGTCGATGACCCGTATGAGGGTAGTACGTATAAGTCAAAAACAATAATTATTCTGACAGAATAATTATCCTTTTCCAAATATACTGACGCTTTTTGACTTTGAAAACCTTGTTGAAGATGAGAAAAATGGTTGAGACATGTATTTTTTTTTATTTCTCGAAATGTTTTCTTCTAACAAAGACCGACAAATGTAACATTTTACGCACTCGAAACTGTCATGGTAACGAGTTAATATTTATATTATATAGGGCACAGGTTGTGACGGTATGCCAGGTATAATACGAGACATATGCGGGATATGCGGGGGTGCCAACTCAACTTGTAGTGTCGTCGATGATATTTATAATGACAATATCATTAAGATATATTAATTATTCCGGCTAATTTATTTATTATTAACATTATATAGGGTACGGGTTGTGACGGTATACCAGGTAAAATACGAGACAGGTGTGGAGTATGTGGGGGTACCAACTCAACTTGTAATGTCGTGGCTGACATTTACACTGATGCCATTAGTAAGAGTTTGAAGTTATC